>CM028755.1:38486674-39086674 GCA_016801395.1 Leptodermis oblonga
AGAGCCTTAAATTTGTCTACATTGTATGAATTTGAGCTTCTTTCTTTCCAGTTCACGGACAACGTTTAATGGACTAAACGTTCGTACAAGGAATCTCATTATTAAATTTTGATTCAGAATTATTTTTGGATTTGCAAGTTAATATATGGTACGTTTCAGTGTATGTTTTTATTATTATTTGTGGAGGTTTTGTACTTATACGTTTCAATGATAATAATTAAAGTTTGACGATGCAAGCAAAAGGAAGATATATTTTTACAACTTCTTTATATTATTTATTATTTTTTGGAGTTATCAGCGGCGGGCCTTTTTCAAGATTATCAAGAAGTAATTAATTATCATTTTATTATATATATCTATAATATAATCTCTATAAATTCATATTTTATAAATTAATATTTTTCTCTATTTTCAACTTGGGACCGTTCAAAAAATTATAAATTTTAATAAAATAACAAGATACTAATTTTTATATCAATATTTTTGAAGTGTGAGTTATTTGTAAACTACTCATATGATATTTGGTAATGGTTGAAAGATTAAAAAAATATATAAAAACTCTTTATTGCAACAAATAAAATTTTAAAAACAAAACTTTTTAAAGTGAAATGAAGATAGCCCCATTTTATCCTTTATACATGCATCTCTGAATTTATCAAGGCAAGGCTTCAAACGTGTTGTGCATGCACCAACTTATGGAACCCAAAAATTATTTGGAAACCAATTTAATAAGATTTCCTGATGGAACACAGATTGGACGAGGCCCACTTGCTTTGGGGCCAATCCACTAAAAGGGTTCGACCCAAATCTCGTCTGAAGCCCCAAAGAAGCTACCATAGCGCCTCTCGGGTTCCACAACCTCGGCCTAAACCTCAGCCCAAGCAAGGCTCAAGTAGTTTAAGAAGAAATTTAGTAGAAGAGATCTCCTCTGACTCTACTTCCTTCAAGATCTGATAAGCATCAATATCGGGAGGATTTATTTTCCACACTATCGGACATGGGAGAATCAGTAAAATAAGTACACAATATTATGCAACCATAATCATACTACTATTCTAGATTGCTTACTGACTTAAACATCAGAGTATTTTAAGGGAATCAGCCCTCGCCTTTTTGCAGGTTATTGCTAATAACTAATAAGCACCAAAGGCAGCAGTAGGCCTCATTCACCCATTGGACCGGCAAATCGGTACTGATCATTCCCTGTGTTTGTTGATTAATCAATGTCATCGAAAATACTTTAGCATTATAAAAATGTTTTTTTTTTCTTCAAAAGAAAAAGGTATAGTACTAATCTCATCAATTACTAAAGCAAAGAGGTATGGACTCAAAGCTGATATTTAATGCAAGCCTATGTTATTTACAAATCACCAGATATTTCTACTAGTATCCTTATCTATGTTGTTATATATACATATCTTTTATAATTTCTATATATGCTATCCTTACTCATTTCTTTTCAATACCCACCACATTATTGCTCTATTTACTCTATCATATGTTTTTTCTAAATCTATAAATACCATATGCAAGTATTGTTTTTTCTTACTATATTGTTCACACTGTCTTTTTATTAAATGTATTAGATTTCATTGATGAATTATCTGGCATAAATCCAAATTGATTATCTTTTTTCTATTACTCTTTCCCATAATTTCAAAGTATGACTCATTAGTTAAATACCTCTATAATTTGAACAATTTTGCATATACCCTTTATTCCTATACAACAGAATTAATACACTCTCCATTGATTAGGCATCTTTTTATTTTTCATAATTATATTAAACAAGTTTTTAAGCCATGTAATCACTACTTTTCCAAGTGCCTCAATTGAAATATCATCGGGACAACTACCTTACCATTTTCCATTTTTCTTAGTATTTTTTCTGTTTCTAAATGTTGAATTTTGTGAAAGTAAGTAAAATTGTTATGTTTTCGCAACCGGCTAACTCTCCTAATGTAATTTCATTATTATTAACTTCATCAAACAATTTATAAAAATAAATTTTCAGCGCTCTTTTATTACTTCGTTCTCAACTAAAATTGTTTTATTTTCATGTTTTCATCTTTTAATTTGTGTCAGATCTCTTGTTTTCTTATCCCTCATTTTAGCTATCTTGTAAATATTATTTTCAACCTTTTTAGTATCTAATTTTTTTTTTATAGAATTCCTCAAAAGCTTTTGTTTTCACTTTTGTTTTTTTGAACAACGAATTCAGTGTCTTGGGGGGGGGGGGGGGGGGGGGGGGGGGGGGCTTGCTCTTTTTTTTTTACTTTTTCTTAAGGGGCATACTATTTGTAGTAATATTTTTCTGTGAAAAGTCTATAATACCCCTTAGAATAAAAAGGATTTTTTTTTAAGACCTAAGGAGCATTATAAACTTTTTACAGAAAAATATATGAATAGTAAAAATATCACTGCAAATAACAATTCCGTTTCTTAAATATCTTTCCACCACCATGACTGCTTATTCCACTTATTACTTTATGACTCTCCTAAGCCGCTTTTGCCAAAAAAAATTCATTTGTTCAGTTACATTTTCCCATGCGCTTTCGGGGTCATTTTCTACTTTCCAATTACTAGTTTCTAATACAATTTTTACAAAAGTATCTTTTACATTTTTACTTTTAAGACTCCACAACTGAAAACTGTTACGTATTTTGTTTCTTATTAAGTTTTATATAAAAAAAACTAGTAGCCTAGTTATGTTGGGTTGTGAGATTTTCTTCTTACTTTTTTACCTTTACTACTATAATTATGCGTAATTTATAATTAACTCATATTTAGTAAAAAGTAGAAAATGGGGAGATTTTTAGAAATTCGAGTTCTTCCTCAGACGACAATGCACTGTAGCCACACACAACGTTGTCGTAGGTATAGAGATGAGTGTTTAAGGAAGTGGATTTGATGAACTCAAGATTTGTCGGCTTTGTTCTCTTTGTGACGAAATTGATAATTTTTTGTTTTGGGAAATGAATTTTTTGGAGGGAAGTATTTTATGGGAGATTGTGTAGGAGGGAGATTAAAAAGTATAATCATTATGTTATTTTTTGAATTTATGTGAGTAAAAATTTTAAATTTTAAAATTTGAATTTAGAGAAAAATGAAAGTGTTTGAATATGAAAATTATTTGAGAAAAAAATGATGATTTTCTTGGAATGGAACTAACGTGAACGAAGCCGAGTACCTTCATGGTGATTAAGGAAAGCCTTAGGCATGACAGATTTGTCCGTCGAACTCTCCTGCCCGGCCAAGAATTAAAACGGAACTCTTTCATTAGAAGAAAAATATATTTTTAAAACATGCTAGACTCTTCCATTGAGACAGGAGGCAATAGTATATATTGTTACGCTTGATTTTAGAGTCTTCACTTTAAGTGCAAGGCTGACATATTCCCATCCAAAGCTATGAATATGACCTGACAATCATTAAAAGAGCTAGCAATATGTGTGATCTAAAAATTTCAATATATTTGTGGTTTATGAACTGAGTTTTCGATTACCGATTTGTACTATTGTAGTATTATTGGATGATCGATGTTAACGACTTTGAACAAAGACGAAAACTTTCCTTTCCGATGTTTCTTATTCAGATAAAGCACAGCCACAAATTTTATGTGTGTGTGAATAATGATATTTCATTCTAACAAAGTATCACAATTTTTATAATATATATAGTCACACACACTACAAACACTCACACACGCATCAAAATGAAGTGTTTAGGGAAAGGAGGAATGGAAGGAAGATCGAAGCTGCAGGTTCCCTTTCTTCTGTTATTTGTGTCGACATTTCTAATAATACTGCGTGCCAACGTAGTATTAGCAGAGAGGTCGACGTATATAGTCCACATGGACAAATCTATCATGCCTAAGGCTTTCCTTAGCCATCACGAATGGTACTCTTCCATTCTTGACTCCATCAAATCCACTTCCTTAAACACTCATCTCTACACCTACGACAACGTCATGCATGGCTTCAGTGCGTTCTTGTCCGAACAAGAACTCGAATCCTTGAAGAACTCCCCTGGTTTTCTCACGGCTTACAAGGATCATCCTGCCGTAATGCACACAACCCACACCCCGGATTTCCTTTCCCTGAATCCCAACACGGGATTATGGCCGGCGTCTAAGTTTGGAGAAGATGTCATCGTCGGAGTCATCGACAGCGGCGTTTGGCCCGAAAGCCCGAGCTTTAAGGACGACGGGATGACGCCGGTTCCTTCCAGGTGGAAAGGAACATGCGAAGCCGGACAGAATTTCAGCTCTTCGTTATGTAACTTGAAGTTGATTGGAGCTCGCAACTTTAACAAGGGCTTCATATCTGCAAATCCCAACAAAACCGTGGATGTAAATTCCACGAGGGATACTTTTGGCCACGGAACCCATACTTCCTCCACCATTGGAGGAAATTACGTGGAGGGAGCCTCTTTTCTTGGATATGCGACAGGAACTGCTAGGGGGATCGCACCTCGAGCTAGACTGGCAATGTATAAAGTTGGCTCCTTGAAAGGAGTCGCTTCATCTGATATTCTTGCTGGAATGGACCGAGCTGTTGGCGACGGTGTCGATATAATATCGATATCCATGGCGACACAAGGTCATCCCCTATATGAAGATCCCATAGGAGTAGCTTCATTTGGAGCGATGGCGAAAGGTGTTTTGGTTTCTTGCTCGGCCGGAAATGGTGGACCGGGGCTTGAATCATCAATCAACGGTTTCCCTTGGGCTATAACTGTCGGAGCAAGTAACATGGATCGTTGGTTCGGAGGAAAGGTGACTTTAGGAAATGGATTAACCATACTCGGATGGAGTATTTTCCCCGCCGTAGCCAATCTCGAAGGTTTACCTCTTATTTATAACAAAACGATATCCGCTTGCAATTCCAGTGATCTTCTTTCCATTGCCAATGGAATCGTCGTGTGTGACAATCCCAATTTGTTCAGGCAACAAAAAATCGTCACCAATTCAACAGTCCTCGCAACCATTTTCTTCTCCGATGACGTCCGCATTTTCGAGGACGGCCGATTTCGTTTCCCGGGTGTAGCCATTAGCCCGAAGTTTAAAGAAGCTGTGTTGGAATATGCAACAAATGATGCCAAACCTTCTGCTACCATTCTTTTCCATCAAACGATCTTGGGGACAAAGCCGGCGCCGACCGTCGCGGATTTCAGTTCCCGAGGCCCGGACCGATCTCTTCCGAACATTTTGAAACCGGACCTTATGGCGCCGGGGACGTTAGTCCTTGCCGCTTGGATCCCAAATGACCCTATCGCAGTCGTCGGTAACAAAACTCTCTTCACCAATTTCAATCTTGAGAGCGGAACGTCCATGTCTTGTCCTCATGCTTCCGGCGTTGCTGCACTTCTTAAAGGCGCACACCCCGAATGGAGTCCAACGGCGATTCGATCTGCCATGATGACCACCGCCGACACTCTCGACAACACTCAGACTCCGATCAAAGACAGCGGCTTCAACTTTGATATTGCTTCGCCTCTGGCCATGGGAGCAGGACAAGTTAATCCAAACAGTGCATTAGATCCGGGGCTTATATACGATTCAACAACGCAAGACTACATTAACTTTCTGTGCTCTTTGAATCTCACTCATGCCCAGATTTCATCGATCACGAGATCAACTAACAATGATTGCTCCAACCCATCTTCCGATCTGAATTATCCATCCTTCATAGCTTTGTACAAAAATGGGAAAACCACGGTGTTGTCTAAGACTTTCAAGAGGACAGTTACCAATGTAGGAAACGGTGCTACAAAATATCAAGCCAAAGTGATAGCTCCAGAGGGTTCCACCATTGAAGTAAGCCCAGGTGAATTAAGCTTCCAAGATAAGGATGAGAAGCAAAGCTACTCGTTGACCATACAATACGCGGGTGACACTAATCGGACTGTTAGTTTTGGTTCGTTGACTTGGATTGAGGTTGGAGGGGAACACACCGTGAAGAGCCCAATAGTGATATCTCCAATTGTCGGGACGCAGGAATAATGAAGTGATTTGATAATTCCATGTTCATATATATATATATATATGCAGATTTGAACTTTTTCAATGGACTGAATGAAATGATAGGAAATGGTCGTCCTGGACTTCTTGTTTTACTTTGCTAGCCTATAAGAAGCGTTGATTGTTTCAGCATTTTTTTTTCTTTTTCTTTTTCTTTCCATCTTGTCTATGTCATTTTTTGTGTTTCAGCATCAATATTAATATTTCAACTAGTTAACCAATTTAAAGTACATTTCGTTTTGCGGATAATAGCCAATGTAATAGGATTCTTTCTATGGATAATAGGCTATATAATTGCATACACAATAATATTAGTAACGCTTGTAAGACTAAATGTAATGTGTGACGCCCTAGATTTTTCATGAATTAAATTCCTATAATTTTATGGTGGACTTGACGATTAAATAATTTCGTTGCGAGAAATTATTGTCTTTAGGATTAAGGGAGTAGTTTTGCGTGTAAATTAGTCGTAAGGGCGAAATGGTAATTTTGCCCCATAACCGCTCCACGTTAAGGAGGCGAGTTAGTATAAATTTAATTTGTAATAGAATTAATTTACTAGTTGCGGTAGAATCTTGTTGAGATAGTGTAGTGGAAAA
The DNA here is from genome assembly GCA_016801395.1 of Leptodermis oblonga. NCBI lineage: Eukaryota > Viridiplantae > Streptophyta > Magnoliopsida > Gentianales > Rubiaceae > Leptodermis > Leptodermis oblonga. The sequence continues at coordinate 38,493,296 of CM028755.1, forward strand.
TTGACATAATCCTTAATTAAATATTTTAAGGACAAAGCAAAATCATCCTACACAGCATTATGGTAGGAAAATAAAAATTAAAGAGTTAAACCTACCCTATCATTCTTGGCTGCTGCACTCCCTCCATATAAAAAGAAAAGCACAACCCTAATGATCATTAAGCAGCTGTATGTGAGAATCAGCAAGAAGGAAAAGAAACAAAGACATAAAACTCTCTCTCTCGCTTCTTTCTTCTTCCGGCCGTTAAACCCTTTTCTCTCCCTCTCGCTTGTTCCTTTCTTCTCCAGCCGTCACCTTCATCTCCATCGCTCCTGGTTTCACCCATGAACAATGATTAGCTTATGTTAGTTCTCATCGATCTGTACTGAAACAAGATGGAGGAAAACCTCCAGCAGCGGCAATCGAACAACAACAAGAGCGTAAGTTCCGTCCGTTCTGCCCATTAAATTCGTTAGTCGTTTCTCTCCGTTCTATTCCATCTAATGGTTTGGAAAACCATATTATCCTAATACTAATTATATCAATGATTCCTAGGTACTCAACTCAGGATCTTTAGTGGACTGACGACGTCTTACGGAATTTCTTCAAGTCGGTATATCAGATCTGATCTTTCTGCGAATTTAATTTACACGCATATAATTCTCAAAAACTGCACTTACCACTAGATAATAGATTTTTTAGGATTATGTGTGTTAAATTTCGTAAATTTTTGACAAACCGTTTGAGAGATAACAATTTTACAAAATCGGCTGTCTGCTGAAATCGGATTCAGCAGGTCAGCAGACTTTCGAAAATCACTGTAGATGGAATACTTCGAATTGACTCCTGAAATTTCTACTTCTGGTTTGCAGTATACTGGTCTATTTCTTTGCAAAATTTTGTAGCAAACCGATGAGTAATTTAGGAGATATAAGCGTGTAAAGTGGATTGTTCCCTAAGGTTGGGTTTTCAGGAAACTGAAAATTGCGACTGAAGTATGTAATTAACCCCTTGTTGAAAAATCCTGAAATTTGTACCACATGTTTACAATATATAGTTCTAAATGTTTCCAAAGTTTTGTAAGAAACCTATCAGTGAATTAGGAGATACAAAGGCATAAAGTAGACTGTTCTCTAGTATCATTTTTCAGCAAAATGAAACTTTCGAGTGAAATATTTAATTATTTCTAAGTCGAAAATTTTTGAAATTTTTACTATACCTTATGGGTTCTGGTATCTCTCACTCTGTAAATTTTTGTGAAAAGGAGATGTTTAGTTTTTTTAGTTATGAAATTTTAATCACCACAGTCCTTTTCCAGAAAAAAATTGAAAGTTGCGATATTTATATATAACTTTCCTTTCTGCCAAAAATCATGAAAATGTTACAGCATCTTTTTTTTTATTGTCTAGTAGCTACTGGAAAAATTTGGTGTCATTCCGAAGTTTAGATTAAAGGAAAAGATTATTTAAACCTTACTTGGCCAACCAGAAAAACTTCTCCACTTTTAATCTAGAATGTTTGCCACAACTCCCACTAATTCGGATCCTTTTTCCGAAAGTATTTCAAGTCTATTTTGAAATATTTTAAAACCCCAAACACATCACGTTGTGATGTTACAAGTGTACCTGAGTTTGATATTAAAAGATTTGGATTTAAATGAATGGTTTTTGCGAAAAGTCCATAAGACCCGAGATCTTTCTGAAACCCTTTTGACCGTCTTTAGGCATCGAAAGTGACCTCTTTAGTTCGTTTTGGTTTTTATAAATTAGTAATCTTTAGAAACCTGATTGATAGCCTTTCGAGGGAGAAAGCTATCTAATTTATTCGATGTCCTCTTCGGTGTCGAACCTTATCTCAACACCTCTTTCGATAGCCACTCGACATCGAACCTTCCCAAAACTTGGAACTTAGTTGGAAAACTTGCACTTGCATGAAAATGCTTATCTTAGGATACACCTTAATTAGCCTTAGTAAATAACTCGCAGGTTAATTACTTGGGAACTTGCTTTGCTTGGTCAACATCGACGAAGCTCTCGTGCTCGTTAGTGGGAAGTTGACCTCGCTTGACCAAGGTGAGGGTTCTTGCTATTTTGACACTTAGCTACTACGCGTTTAAAGATAACTATATATATATACACACGTATATATATGATATAGGTACAATTGTTTTCTTCAATGTTGTTGAATTGCTTGTGAATGTATGGCTGCCCACGCCATAAAATTATTTTGGACAAGAATTTCCCAAAACACCATTTGCTATGTTTTACAAAAGGAGAGACTTTTGTATTATTCTTACATGAATGATTTCTATGCTTGACAACCATTTCATGAATTGTTTTACGAACGATTTACTCTGCCTCTAATGCAACAAAATTGTGGATGTGAAATCCCCAAAATATCCTCTTGATTTGCTTTGCAAAACTGCCGTGCTTTGTAAGCTCCTTGTGTGACTAAATTTCATTTCTAACAATCTTGTGCTGATACTTTTACTCCAACTCTTTATTTGGCTATTTTGATTCCTCGAACTATCTCTCATGGTTGCTCATGACTACTCGTACTGCTACTGTTGACCTTGTGGTCGCCTACTGCTACTGTTGATCTGGTGGTCGCCTATTGCTACTGTTGACCTGGTGGTCGCCTACTGCTACTCTTGACCTGATGGTCGCCTACTGTTACTGTTGACCTGGTGGTCGCTTACTGCTATTGTTGACCTGGTGGTCACTTACTACTACTGTACTTATGTATGTCATGCAACCACGGAGTCATGCAATTGTCCTTAGACAAGAAGGACTTTTGTATGATCTCCACCACTGCTCCTTCTCTACTCACTGCCGATAAAACGGTTTCTCTACAGTTACTGTTTTGAACTTGCGCTCGCTCTCTAGGGCAAAACTCTGACTGAATCGTAACTATGTTTGGTTTGAACTCATTTTTTTTCTGGAGCAAAATGTTTAACTTGGTAATCCCTATGGTGACTGGTGCTTTGTGTCGAGCTAACTCTTTGAATATTATTATCTTGGTGATTGCTCTTATTTTTTTCACTCCTGATCTTTGAAATTCTTACACTACTATTTTGAAATGGCCGATACTTGAATTGTTATTTTTCTTATCCGTTCAATTTCTTAATACTAGCACAATGGGCTTTCATAAATCTGAGGACTCTCACGGGCTATATTCTAGTAGCTCACCCTCTTTTTCAAAAATCTTATTTTGTACAGGTACCTAAGCTATTGGGTCTTTTCATACGGCGAGGTCGACTAGACGAGATCAAGGACTACTAGGATACCCTGATGATAAGACTAGATACTAGCTTGGAATGGGATGATCTTGTTAAGCGACCATCCCACTACCCTCGATATGTAAATTATAAAGATTGTACCTTTCACATTTAGTAAAGCAAACTATGTATTAATAAAGAATTTATAGTTTGCTCCTGTTATCAACTGTAGGCGTGAGCCCTGAATGGCGTCACCTCCCTGATCCATCCCTTTGTGTATGGCACCGAATGGGGGGGAGGGGGGGGGGGGGTCGGGGTGGGGCGTCACATAATGACAGAATAATTTTCAAGGGACTGTAATATTTCATACATATATATATGTATATGATCCTACAGCAGTTCGTCTTTACATTCTCATTTCCAATGTAGACGTACCGAGGCTATAGCTTTAGAAGTTAGAACAAAACTTGATTAGTTTGTGAATGAAAACTCACAATAATTGAACTTTGAAGGCAATGATCGATGCGGGAATGGAAGATATGCAAATGAGGGTTCACCCTTAGCGTTCTATCTCTTATTGTTGGAATAGCTATTGGTCAGACAGTACATCAACAACTAATATTGATGCATAAGAGATTATAAGCGATATGTGATATTGTAACCCTCAAAATCGATACATTTTTTTTCAACGCTAAGAAAAAGAGAAGAAAAAACCGCATCGGAGGGAGTATAATTTTGGCTAGTGTTAAAGTCAGAGCAATTTTTAGGCTATGCTTGCTTCTATTTTTTTTTTCTCATAAATAAACCTAATTTTTTTCCTTTTCAAAAAAAACTATAGACCCAAACGCTCTCATAATTTCATTAAAAGAAATGGCGAGCTCCTCCTCGGAGTCGCACATGTTTGGCCATGTCTCTCTGCCTGAGGTTTGGGGTTTGGTCACTTTGAATCCTCACAGTTTTCCTTACTTTCGGAGAGATGGGCTATTTCGACCTTTTGTATTTAGAATAGTTTGATTATGATTTGCACATATAATTAAACTGCATATTTGTATCTCCGAAAAAAGACTCATTACGTCCAGCTTGGTTATTTTTTGGCAAATTGCCCAATTTTTAATAAAGGCTCCCCAAACCCCCAACATTGACTGTTACTTTAAAAAAAATGGATAAGGAAGGAGGATGAATAAAAGAAAAAAAAAAGAAGGTAAATTACGTTAACTCTTTTACAATTAAGTAAAGCTATCATTACCCATATAAAATTTGAAATATTATCATTACTCTCCTTAACTAGATATTAATTTAACAATTAGCTTTTTGATTGTGCCCTCCATATTAGTTATTTACTTATTTATAATTAAGTGTGGGGTTGGTTACCCATTATTGACTGCAGAAAAAAAAAATAGAAAGGAAATCAAACCCAATGGTTTACATTTTGTGGCCTATTTTGTTTAATTTTCTATAATCTACTTTAGCCTGCTTCTAAAGTCGATTCTGAAAGTAAGTGTCAGCTGGCTCGTGCTTTTCAGGCCCTATAATGCTGTTCTCTGCTTCGTCCTCATCTTCGTCATCAGTTTCCCAGGGGCCATAAGTTGCCTCTCCTTCATCTTCTTGGTTGTTGTCACTAAGGTCCTTTGGTGAGTGTGGTACAGATGATGTAATTGGAATGTGTGGCTTCATCGGCATGCGATTGATGAATTGAGTATATATAGGCATCATATGTGCTTTAGCGGGAGTAAAAATCGTCTGTAGGGGCTTCAATTTAGGTACTGGGAGATACTTGTGGGCTTTTGAAGAATTATGTTGATTTATTTCAAGTGCTCCTTGGACTATATATATCGGACCACATAGGTGTGGTAACTATTTTAGTAACTTCTTCTGCAACGCGTTTCATCATGGCTTGGATTGTTTCTGGAGATGGGATTGCAGGTGCCGGAGTATTGATCAGTGCAGTACTATTGTCCGAGAGCTGTGGGGTTGTTTCAATGGTTGTTGGAGACACTGGGTTCAGTTCCCCAACGTTGCAATCCAATGGCAACTCAGAGAACACCTCCTCAATATATCTTTCTTCTATATCATTTTCTTGTTCAGTTACAGTATCAGCGGTTTTAATGCCCTCTGTGGCATTTCGTCGAGTAGCAGCAGATTCCTTGGCCATGAGGGAAGACACTAGAGGTGCGACCACGGGGATTATTGGAGATATTTGGGGCGCAATTTGGGGCGTGATCTGGGGAGCGATTTGGGGAGTGGTTTGTAGCGCGATATGGGGAGTGATTTGAGGCGAGATTTGGGGCAGAGATTGGGGCTAGATTTCTGGCGCAGATCGGGGTGAGATTCTTGGGGTGTTATCCTTTCCGATAAGCTTGATCTTATCGTTGTCAAGAGGTGCCAGAGACGGCAGTTTGTTTCCATTGGGTTTCTTCCTCCATTGATGTTTTGGCGGTGGTGGATTATCCTTCCAACATGACGTTACAGAATGACCTACCTTCATACATTTTGCACAATAAAGGGGGAGCTTTTCAAACTCCAATTTATGAATAAATCCCTTACCTCGTGTCTCCAAGTAAACCATGTCAGGAAGAGGGTGCAATAGATTAATTTCAGTGCAAACTCTTGTCACAGACGGCCGTGAAAATCGGGCGGAGGCAAAATCGGCTTTCAATGCCCGTCCAAACATGCTTCCCATGGAGAGAAGCGACCATTCGTTGTAGAGATGAAAATGTAATCTTAGAATAGACACCCAAATGGGAACAATTGAGGATTCTGCTTGGGGATCAAAGGATGGCATCCACTTGATCATTCGTAATGCGTACGATCCAAAATTTCAAACTGCCTTGAGGAAGAAATGGTTGTAATCTTCATCTTCTTCAAATCTGGTGAGAATGTGTCTGGAATCAATCAGACCGATGTGGTATCCTCTAATAAAACCAGTGATTAAAAAATTCGTGCGAAGTTGAGCCATCGTTGTGCGCCCCCTTGAGAATTTACCAATGAGAGCTTTGTTGAGAGGTGCCTCAAGTAGATCCGTTTCTTTATTCGAGAAGATAAGTGCAAGTTTTCTGCAATGTTCAGTAACTTGTTTAAGCGGACGGTCGATTAGAGCGGAAAGCGGCGGTAGCCTGTGTTTGGAGGCAACTGCCACTGTGTAATTGAGGGCCGCCGGCCACCCTCCATGGCTGGAGGAGCCGTGGGAAGTCATCGGAGAAACAGGAAAAGGCTAGGATCTGAAACTTGTAGAGAGAGTTTTTTGAGTGAGATTTTGAATGCCCTCCCTATTAGTTAAAAAGCTTCACGACATTTTTGTTATTTGAAAAAAAATATTGAAAATTTGAGATAATACTCCCTCCATACCATTAGAAAATAGAATATAATTTTAAAAATGTATAGCTTTTTATAAATTTTAAAGTACAACACAGAAAATAATTAATTTGACACCATTTGTTTCACTCATGTTCTTACTCTTAAGTGTGAGTTACTTATGAACCACTTATAATTATATTAATAAGGGTGAAAAGAGTAAAAAGTTTAAAACTACTTGTTTCTTCAATTTTATTTTATTTTTTGAAAATAGACTTTTCTACTAAAACGAAGGAGGTAGTAAATTTTCTATTAAAACATCGAAGGTAACAATAGCTGCTAATTTCGTAAAATCTTAATAAAGGTAAATGTAATTTATCCAAAGAAAAAAGGCTACAACCACTTTGCCTACCTCCTTAATTTGTACTCTATCCGTTCCATTAGAATAATCTACTTTTTAATACTGAAAATAGCATTAAAAAGTGGACTTCTAATGGTACGGAAGAATTTTATAGATACATTTATTCCAATGATGCCTGCCGCCAAAAGTTTATTGTTAATTTTCTTTCAAAGCTATTTAATTTTGGTCCCTACGATAATTCTAAAGCTAGGTAGTTAGCTCATCCCTGGGCTGTCAATTTGCGAACGAGAGTGAAAAAGGCCATAACATGCATGGCAAATTAATGTAATTAAAGATGAACTACAACAAACAATTATACTCAAACACACACACACACACACATATACATCTATGGCTTATATATATATATATTTATATATATAGCTCATACACACTACACACACGCATCAAAATGATTAGTTTAGGGAAGGGAGGAATGGAAGGAAGATCAAAGATGCAAGCTACTTTTCTTTTGTTGTTCGTGTCGACATTTCTAACAATATTGCGTGTCAACGCAGTATTAGCGGAGAGGTCGACGTATATAGTCCACATGGACAAATCTATCATGCCTAAGGCTTTCCTTAGCCATCACGAATGGTACTCTTCCATTCTTGACTCCATCAAATCCACTTCCTAAAACACTTATCTCTATACCTATGACAACATCATGCATGGCTTTAGTGCGATATTGTCCAAACAAGAATTTGAATCCTTAAAGAACTCGCCCAGTTTCCTCACAGCTTACAAGGATTGCCCTGCCGTAATGCACACCACCCACACCCCAGACTATGGCCGGCGTCGAAGTTCGGAGAATAAGTCATCGTCGGGGTCATTGACAGTGGGGTTTGGTTGGAAAGCCCGAGCTTTAAGGACGAGGGATGATGCCGGTTCCTTCCAGGTGGAAAGGAACATGCGAAGCCGAACAGAACTTTAGCTCTTCGTTATGTAACTTGAAGTTGATTGGAGCTCGCAACTTTAACAAGGGCTTCGTATCTACAAATCCCAACAAAACTGTGGATGTAAATTCAGCGAGGGATACTTTTGGCCACGGAACGCATACTTCCTCCACCATTGGAGGAAATTACGTTGAGGGATCCTCTTTTTTCAACTACGTGAATGGAGCCGCGAGGGGATCGCACCTCGAGCTATACTAGCAATGTATAAAGTTGGCTCGTTGAAAGGAGTTGCTTCGTCTAATATTCTTGCCGGAATGGACCAAGCAGTTGCTGATGGTGTTGATAGAATATCTATATCCATGGGAATAGGAACACATCCTCTGACATATGAAGATCCAATCGGAGTAGCTTCGTTTGTAGCGATGGAGAAGGTGTTTTGGTTTCTTGCTCAGCCAGAAATAGTGGCCCAATGCTTGGAACGTCAAACAACGGTTTCCCTTGGGCTATGACTGTCAGAGCAAGTAACATGGACCGTAGGTTCGGAGGAAAGGTGACTTTAGGAAATGGATTAACCATACTCGGATGGAGTATTTTCCCTGCCATAGCCAATCTTGAAGGTTTACCTCTTATTTACAACAAAACGATTTCCGCTTGCAATTCGAGTGAACTGCTATCATCTGCCAATGGTATTGTTGTCTGTGACAATCCCAATTTGTTCACGCAACAAGAAATTATCACCAATTCAACAGTTCCCGCAACTATTTTTTCTCGGATAATGTTAGAATGTTTGACAACAACATATTTAGCTTCTCGAGTGTAGCCATTAGCCCTAAGTTTAAAGAAGCTGTGGTGAAATACGCTGCAAATGATGCCAAACCTTCCGCTACCATTCTTTTCCATCAAACATTCTTAGGAAAAAAGTGGGTGTCGACAGTCGCGGATTTCAGTTCCCGAGGCCCTGACCCAACTCTTCTGAACATTTTGAAACCTGACCTTATGGCGCCGGGGACATTAATTCTTGCCGCTTGGATCCCAAACGACCCTATCGAAGCCGTCGGTAACAAAACTCTATTCACTAATTTCAATATTTTTAGCGGATCGTCCATGTCTTGTCCCCATGCTTCTGGCGTGGTTGCACTTATTAAAGGTGCACACCCTGAATGGAGTCTGACGGCGATTCGATCCACCATGATGACCACTATCGACACTCTCGACAAAGCTGGAACTCCGATCAAAGAAGCGGTTTCAACTTTGATATCGCTTTGCCTCTGGCCATGGGAGCCGGACAAGTTAATCCAAACAGTGCATTAGATCCAGGGCTTATTAACGATTCAACAACGCAAGACTACATTAAGTTCCTGTGCTCTATATATGAATCTCACCCATGCCCAGATTTCATCGGTCACGAGATCAACTACCAATGATTGCTCCAACCCGTTGTCCAATTTGAATTATCCTTCCTTCATAGCTTTGTACGAAAATAGGAATACTACGGTTTTGATCAAGAGGCCATTACCAAATATCATAGCTTTGTCTGTAACGGTACAACCAAATATCAAGCCAAAGTGATAGCTCCAAAGGGTTCCACCATTGAAATAAGCCCAGGTGAACTAAGCTTCTAAGCTAAGGCTGAGAAGTTTTAGTGTATAAGAATGCAGTGGACCCCATAGGGTCCACCTGGTTAAGAAGACCACCCCAAGATTGCAAAAACACCATGCTCAACAGTACCCTCTGGTACTATTCATGACTCTCAAACAGTACCCTCCAACACTGTTTGAAGAGTACTATGCTACAGTTGGAGGACATCCCCTTGATTTAGGGAGATCCTCCAACAATTCCAAGACAACCTCCTATAAATACATTGAATACCTCCAAGGTAAAAGGGGTTCCTCTCTCTCTCTCTAATTTAAGACTTTTACTCTCAATTTACTCCTATCTAACTTGACCGTCAGAGACTGTTCCGGGGACTCAATCCCAAAATCCTTTGACGGTTTTCCTCTTTTTGACAGGTATTTGAAGCCCTTCCGTCCGAGCGGACTCCCAGCTACCCTCCGGTCTAACGAGCCCGACCCTCCTGCAGTACGGACTTCATCATTGGCGCCGTCTGTGGGAACAATTTCAAATATATAACTAATCTTTCTTTCCTTCACTAGACAGAGTTCACTTCTGACGGAAGGAAGAACCCACCATCTTTTGTTCCCTTTTTTCCCAAAAGCCATGTTGAAAGAACCAGAAGTTACTGTAGAAAGCAATAATTCACTATCACTCAGGGCTCCTCAATGAACCCTTGATTTTACACCAATAAACCCAACCACATTACCAAGGCCTAACTCCGTGGCGGGTCCCTCTGCACCCTCGAATGACATGTGGTAGTTTTTCAAAACAATATGGGTGCCATCCACTCCATGCTCACGGCCTTCCAACAGCTAGCTGACCAGTCCAAAGCCCAGGAACCTCCCATACGAGAAATAACCTTCCCAGACCCGCTCATCCAAGAGATTCGCTTGAGATCATCCGTTGATAACCGTCCGCCAACCTCAGGACAGAACAACCCAAATCCAGCAGCCTTCAGCCAGAACACCCCAAACCCTGCTTCATCAAACCAACCAAGTCTACTTCATCAACCGTATAATCATACGTAGCATGTAACAAAGCATTGGCCAAACCAAACGCTGAATCCTTCTAGCCAACATGTCCCTGTTCTAACTGCTTATAGGGAGTCATCCATCCATCTCCGTTCACCCCGAAAATAGCAAACTTTGTGCCAGAGAAAGGGTACAAATTCAAAGAAAGACTGAAGGAGTATGTCGGAGCCAAAGACCTTGCGGACCACTTTAATCACTTCACCTCAATAATGGAGATCCACAGTCCCTCCCAACCCCTCTGGTGTAAGCACTTTGTTACCACCTTGATTGGGAAAGCCGGCCTTTGGTTTGATAGTCTTCCTCCAGCCAGCATTCCATCTTGGTGGGAATTTACCACTAAATTTGACACAAAGTTCCTGTATAGAAGAAAATTTGGAAAAAATGAGGCCCAGTTCTGCTCTATCTCTTAAGCTTCGGGAGAATTCTTGCAAAAATACATTGATAGGTTCAACGATGAATTCCTAGAGGTCGCAGGCTTGCAGGACTAGACAGCTATCTCGGCCTTTATCAGTGGCCTCCAGGAAGGTGATGCTTTCAAGAACTTAATCAAAGACCTTCCCAAAAACCATCAGTGAACTTCTTCACTGTGCAGATAAAAATGCCAAGCTGGAGGAAGCAACTCAAGAAAAGGCCAAAGCAATGGCAGCTATATCTGAATGGTACAAGGGCTGAGAGTAAAACAATTTCAAGAACAACAAAAATTTTCACGACAGGTTGGGCAGAAGAGTCCCTGATCAGAAACCAAGAGACCCATTATACTTCACCCCACTGAATAGAACACCTAAGGAGATCTACACCATTCTAGCTAGAAAGAACATCCACAAGCCTCCACCCAAAATCCACACCCCCCTTTCCCTCCGAAAGAACCCAGATCTTTTTTGCAAATTCCAAAATGACCATGGCCATGATACCGATGATTGTAGAGACCTTTGCAGAGAGATCGAGGAGTGTGTCCAGACTGAACAGTTAAACAACTTCGTCTAAGGGTAAAAAAAGTACTACTCACGGAATAACAAGGGAAAGGGTCAATCAAGCAATGATTAAAGAGGAGACAATAAGAAAATGGAGGATAAGAGGTAGCAGATTACTTGGCCAAGGAAAGAAGACAAACGACCAAGAGAAGGGGATGAAGATAGGAATGAGGGAAATTGTCCAATGGGAGAAATTCTTGCAATTACAGGAGGTCCGGCAGGAGGAAATTCTGAGCTCGCACGAAAAGCTCATTGCCGGACCACACCAGAGTACATAACAGATCCTTATGTCTCCAACAGGAAGAGACCATAACCTTCTCCCACTCAGACCTGATCCCAGACCGACAGACGGGAGCAGATGGTGTCATGACAAAAGCTGTAATTGCTAACAAGTTGGTCCACCACGAGTACTAGGACGGAGGAAGCTCAGCAGAAATCTTATATTGGGACTATTTCCAGAAACTCGACACTGAAATCAAGAACCAACTCCAACCATCCAACACACCATTGATGGATTTTGCCGATCGGACCATCTACGCCGAATGACTAATCACCCTTCCGGTGACGGTCAGAACTGAGACTAAAACAAAGACAGTTTACCTAGAATTTTTGGTGTTGAAGGCAAAATCACCATACAATGTAGTCCTCGGTAGACCCGCTCTTGCAAAGCTGAAAGCTATCATCTCCATCAATGAAGCCTATATCAATGACATGGTCATAAAAAGTACCGGATTCCAAACCTTCCTCCAAGACGTGCATGAGACGTTTCACACCCTCTGCTGAGTCAACATGAAGCTGAATCCAAAAAAATGCAAGTTCAGTGTAGGCTCCAGCAAGTTTTGGGGTCACTATGTCACAGAACAAGGGATCTTAATTAACCTAAAGAAAGTGCAAGCCGTCTTAGACATGTACCCCCCGAAGAAATTGAAGGAGGTGAAAAGTTTGACAGAAAAGTTGGCAGGCCTTAATCATTTCTTATCCAGATTGGCAGACAAAGCCTTACCTTTTTTCAAAATCCTGAAGGGTAACACAGGAAAGGGGGACATCCGGTAGGGACCTGAACAAGACAAAGCATTCCAAGAACTGAAAGAACACCTTGCCAATCTTCCAACCCTGACAAGACCCCTCCCCAAAGAGACACTACTCATGTACCTCGCCGCCTCACCTTCAGCAGTTAGTGCTGTCCTACTAAGGGAAGCTAACAAGGCTCAACAGCCAATCTATTTTGTCAGCAAGACCTTACAGGGTGCGAAATTGAGGTACTCTGCCACAGAGAAGCTGATCTTAGCTCTGGTCCATGCGGCCAGGCGTCTCTGTCACTACCTCCAAGCTCACTCACTATGTATCCTTAGCAACCACCCTTTGCGCCAGATCTTGACAAAACCACAAGCCTCCGGTCGGATGGTGAAATGGGTAATTGAGTTGGGCGAATATGATATCACCTTCCAACTAAGGAATGTTATCAAAGGACAAGTCCTAGCAGACTTTTTGGCAAAAATACCCACAGCCTCCATCCGGCACAAAGCCCCAGACAGAAGGACAAACTTAGACCTGTTCGTAGATGGATAATCGACGAGAGGCTCAGGTGCAGGCTTGATCATCATTGATCCATTTGGAACAAAGTCATCCTATGCCCTACACTTCAAATTCCAAGCATCCAAAAATGAAGCAGAGTATGAGGCACTCATTCCATGGATGGAAATTGCACAAAGGTTAGGGACTACAAAACTAAAAGCTTTCGAAGACTTTCTCTTAGTGGTCAGTCAAGTTAATGGAGAATATATTGCAAAGGGAGAAAAGATGCAGCAGTACCTGACCAAAGCTAAATCCCTGGCCTCCAATTTCAACGACTTTTCTCTGGCAAAGGTTCCCCAAGCAGAAAATTCAGAGGCAGACACCCTTAGCAGACTGGCATCATGTATTCCAAAATCCTTAAAGTTGTCCTTGTAGAAACCGTTAAAGCCCTAAGCATATCCAACACCCACCAAGTCTTTACCATTAAGGAAGAAGCTCCTAACTAGATAACCCCTATCTGCTAGTTCCTTATCAACGGTACCCTTCCGCCAGCAAAAAAAAGCACAGAGGACACTCCTCTGGCGGGCAAGCAATTACGCCATCTTGAAAGGCATCCTTTACAAAAAAATCATACACAATGCCATGGTTAAGATGTGTAGGGCCGAGCCAAGCAGATCACATCATGAGAAAAATGCACGAGGGAACCTATGGTAGCCACTCCGGCCTAAGATCCCTTGCACAAAAGGTTATTAACATGGGATACTTTTGGCCCACTATTGCTGGAGATGCCCTACCCTTGGTCCAGAAATACGATAGTTGCCAAAGGAATGCTCCAATTCGAAGGCTCCCTCAAAGGGACATGATCCCAATCTTCAGTTCATGGCCATTCCAAAAATGGGGAATCGACTTGGTCAGACCCTTCCCCGAGGCCCCGGGTGGTTCAAGTTCTTGGTAGTGGCAGTGGATTATTTCACCAAGTGGGTAGGAGCAAAAGCCTTCACATCCATTTCGGGCAAGAACATCATCAAGTTCTTTTGGGACAAAATCATCTGTAGGTTCGGCATTCCTGGTTACATTATAAGCGACAACGACACTCAACTAACACAAGACCCTTTCAAGTCTTGGGTCGAAGGAATGAAGATTCAACAAAACCGGACCTCAGTGGCCCATTCGGAGGCCAACGTCCAGACGAAAGTCACAAATAGAACCCTAGTCCAAGCAATAAAGACCAAGCTGGATAAAGAAAAAGGCAAGTGGGTGGAGTAATTGCCTAATGTTCTGTGGGCATACCGCACCACGATTCGATCCCCAACAAGAGAAACCCCAAACAACCTAGTGTTTGGGATGGAGGTAGTGATCCCAGTAGAAATAGGAGTCCCTTCTCATCAAATTTTGCACCCTCCGAAAGAAGGAAATGAAGCATCCCTCCGACTGGACCTGGGCCTACTTGAAGAAAGGCGTGAAGTTGCAGCCTTGCACTCTGCTAAGTACAAATCCATCATGGCCCAACGCTACAACTCGAGGGTACGGGAAACAAAGCTAGATCCATGGCACCTCGTACTTAGGAAAAACGAGGTTGGCAGGCAAGAACCTACCCAAAAACTTGATGCTAACTGGGAGGGACCATACTTGGTGGTCGGTACCCTAGGAAATGGAAGTTACAAGCTGGCAGAACTTAATGGAAAGGAAGTCCCTAAGACTTGGCATATCTCTAACCTGCGACGGTTCTATTTTTGAATGTCCCGTCTGACTCACTTACAAGGTAACTTCTTCTTTTGACCTTTTGTTTCAAAGTCCTTTGTCCTTTTTGTAAGTCCTTTTGTTTTCAAAAACATGAATGTAATGGATGGGCAAAAATGATGAAAAGAAATATACGACAAAAATGGTACATCCCCTTTCTTTTGAGAAGGCAAATCAAAGACCTTCCTAATGAAGGCATTTAAAGACCTTTTCAATGAAGGCAATTCAAAAGACCTTCCCAATGAAGGCAATTCAAAGACCTTCTGAGTGAAGACAATTAAAGACCTTCCGAGTAAAGGCAATTCAAAGACCTTCCGAGTGAAGGCAATTAAGGACCTTCCGAGTGAAGGCAATTAAGGACCTTCCGGATAAAGGCAATTAAGGACCTTCCGGATGAAGGCAATTAAAGACTTTCCTCATAAAGGCAATTAAAAACCCTCCGAACGAAGGAAACTTAACACCTTCCGGACGAAAACAATTTAAAAATTCTTCCGGTTGAAGATAAAAAGTAGTAAAAGATCTTCAATATAAAAAAGAAAAGAAAAAGAGAAGGACATTCTCAAATTCAAACACTAAGCCTTCCGATTCAAAATAAACAACTTCACAGAAATACAAAACGGTACTCTTAAGCCCAAACACTTAACCTAGAAATCAAAAGGTACAAAAGGGCTACAAAAAAGAAAGTGAAAAAAAATATTCCTATGAAGACTATGATAGTCGGGCTAAAACTTCCCCTTCAGCTAGACCTTGGATAGAACCCTCCGCCTGACTAGAAACAGGAGTCTTCGCAGAAGTCTATAAAATGTCAGCGGGTCTGGCCCCATCTCTTCGTCTTTTATTTGACTTGTCTTCGGTGGGCTCCTGTACTCTTTTTCTCTTCGAAGGCCCCGCACGGAGGGCATTTATAGCCTTCTCCACCCTTAGAATATCAGGGATATCAGTATAAGGACTAAAGTCCTTAGCTCCCTCCAGAGTCCGAATCTGGCCAATTCAAAAAACTTCTAAGCCATCTTAGGAAGACCGCTGAAAAGCGTTAAAAGCACGAGCAAAGGCACATTCACCATCCGGGTTATAACCTTTCAATTCCTTGAGCCTCTCATCAGGGAAGTATGGAATTAGCTGCTTCGCCGCAGTAGCCATACCCTCAGAAATAAATCACTCTGCACAACCAGTGGTGAAATCCCCCAGCTTACTGCCAAACTCATAAGAGTAAAACAATTTTTTCAAAATAATCTCCAACTCCTCTGAAAGAAACCGAGCTTCTGCCTCCGTAGCTGCCTTCTTCTCCCCTTCCGCTCGATCGCGGGCAGAAGTTAAATCCTTCAACTTCTCCAAAAGACTAGACTTATCTTTCTCAACCTCTTCAACGCGATAGACAGAAGAACGCAGGTCTTTTTCCAATTGTTGATTCGCAGCCTCAAGTTCCGCCACCCTCCGTTCCAAATCAAGAACCCCGGAAACCTCCGTTTTCAACTCAAAAATCTCGAGTTCAGCCTTCTCCAATTTCTCATTTTGCCCAGAGATTTCTTCAAGGGCCTAGGACTTCACTTTCTCAACATTCTCTTGCTCCGTACGGAGATTATCCTTGCACTCCTGCCTATAATAAACCAAATGCTCAGTATGCAGATGAGCCTGAAGGGCAAACTGTGGATTAGTTGATCCACACCCAAAAAATGGAAGCGTTCCTTCACAGACGGAGGGATGCTTCCACGAACCCATTCATGCAAATGAGAAGGACTATCAGTAATTTTGTCCTTCTGGCGAAGCTTGGGAAACACAATTTTCAACGGAAGATCATTCTCAACAGGATCTCCAATAAAGCCCTCGGGTTGCACAGAACTCTCCCCAGGATCATGGCTCACTTCCGTTTGAATTTCAGAGGTTTTGGTCCCCCGTCCTTCATCACCCCCCCTCCGCATAAGATCTTCCCTGCCCTTCCGAGCCACCCTCCGGCCCTTCACCAGATTCACCCTGGGCCCTACCTTCCGGTGGGTCCTCGTCTTCATCAGTCGGAGTTATCCTTTGCTCTTTCCTTTTTTCTTTCTTTCTCTTTGCAAAATGTTTACGCTTATGTTTCTTCCAGAAAAAGAAAAAACACACATAAGACTTAGAAAAATTAGATAAAAAATTCGTAAAACAATCCACTCAGAAAAACAATTATACCTTGACCCTCCGGAGCAGCAAAGTCTGGCTCCTTAGGAATCTCAACAGGTCCCTGCAAAGGCTCACCATTAGGTCCACAATTAGTGCTATCAACTAAAGTACCCCCCAAAACTAGATCTAAGCGCACCTTAGCCAAATCCTTGAAGCTAATCGAAGACGGAACAACTTTTTCCTCTTTCTTCGAAGCACAAGCCTTTTTACCCTCCGTCTCTTTTACAGAATTATCGTAACTTTTCTCACCATCATGAGCTTGGATAATCCCTCCGCCTGTAAGCTTCAAAAATCTATTAAAGCTCACAATTGCGCCAAACCAAACATAATTAAAAAAATAAAAAATAATAAACATATTTTACTCGTATCATCATCAAGGTCAGACATTAGAACTGGAGGATCTGGCTTTTCCAGCACCTGACTCAATCCACAGATAACAAGCACTCGTTCGTCAGTGACATAAACCCCGGGGAGAGGAGAGCTAATCATTTAACCCAAAAAAGAGGGGTCAAAACCGAAGGGTAACACGCTTTTCCTCTTAGCAAGAGCATCCTCCCCCCCAGACCAACAATCTATGTAACCCTCATGCAGATGCCTTTTATGCATATAAAAGAAGCCCCGGCGCCAATCTTTAATTTTTGGTGGCATGTCTAAAATTACCTTGGGATAGTTAGCTCTATCTTGAAAAAGGTACCAACCACTTAGGTGTTCACTACTAACAGGTGATAAAATGAAAAAAATATCTAAACATATCTACGGACGAAAGTAATTCAAACCTAAAACACTGAATTAACAGCCCCAGAACCTTCCGGATATAGTTGGGACCTAATTGAGTTAAGCTCAAAGCATAAAAATTTAAAATCACACATAAAAATGGAGGAAGTGGAAAACACAAACCAGCTTTAAAAACATATTCAAAAACAGTTACATATCCCTCCGAGGGACTAGTAACTAACATATGATCCTTATCTACGGTTCGAAAATCAAAGTCAGATTTGGGGAGTTTAAACCTATCCCTAAAAAAGGCCAATTGTTTAGGACCATACTTAGACCTATAATGTTCCATACCCGTACCTTTTCCTATAGCAGAGGCCTTACCCATCCTATTTAAACCAAAAATTAAAACAAAATTAAGGTTTGCAAAACAAACAGAAGAATAGACGGAAGGTACACAAATGAATAAAAATGCTTAAAGCAACAAACAACGTAAAATCAAAAAATAATAAAACGGAAGGAAAAAATAGAAAATACAAAATACCTGAAAACAGGAATCCTCCGCCCAAACTACCGTCCACCCACCGCAACACCCAAACTACCGTCCGCCCACCACGACACCCAAAATTATCGTCCGCCCGAACTTGGAAAAGAAACCTTCAACCAGAGAAAGAACGAAAACAAAATTTTGAAAGACCCAAAACAAGTGAAATCTAGAGCCTCTCTCACTAGAAATTCACAACTAAAACTTAGAGAGAGAGTCAAAAAGTGAAAAGTGATTTTCACAAAGTTACCCCCTCCTCACTTATATAAAAGGCGGATGGGCTTTGAACTCTCGAACCAATGGCCCATTAAAGAAAAACCTAAAAAGAAGACAGCTGTCAGATAGCTAAACTATAACGAACATCATTAATTCGAAAAATTAAAAGATGTGTCGCCTCGAAACTCACAACGTCGCCTGTCATTAACGCACCCATAGAATATCTCCTTACAATTTCCAATGATATTCTCTTCCTTCTCCTATACTCCCCCTTCATAATTTATTAAATTTATCTTCACCTACTGATTCAACTTCCAGGCCACAACCACCGTCCATCCATCCTTGGCGAAACGACAAGTCAAGCCCCACGGCGCTTCCGGCCTTGGGGGGCTTAATAGTGTATAAGAATGCAGTGGACCCCATGGGGTCCACCCTGTCAAGAAGACAACCCCAGGACTGCAGAAACACCATGCTCAATAGTACCCTCGTGTACTGTTCATAACTCTCAAATAGTACCCTCCGACACAGTTTGAAGAGTACTATACTACAGTTGAAGGACATCCCTTTGATTTAGGGTGATCCTCCAATGACTCCAAGACAACCTCCTATAAATACATTGAATACCTCCAAGGTAAAGGGGGTTTCCTCTCTCTTTCTCTCTCTCTCTCTCTCTCTCTAGTTTAAGGCTTTACTCTCAATTTGCTCCTACCTAACTTGACCGTCGGAGACTGTTCCGGGGACTCAATCCCAGAATCCTTTGATGGTTTTCCTCCTTTTGACAGGTATTTGAAGCCCTTCCGCCAGAGCGGACTCCTAGCTACCCTTCGGTCCAGCGAGCCCGACCCTTTGGTAGTACGGACTTCATCAAGAAGCACAGCTACTCGTTGACCATACAATACGCTGGTGACGCAAATCGGACGGTTAGTTTTGGTTCGTTGACTTGGATTGAGGTTGGAGGGGAACACACCGTGAAGAGTCTAGTAGTGATATCTCCAATTTTCTGAATGCAGGATTAATGAAGTGATTAGATTAGATAATTCCATGATATATATATATATATATATATAGGATTAATGAAGTGATTAGATTAGATAATTCCATGATATATATATATATATATATATATATAATAGCAACCCGGCCTACAAGAAGCGTTGATTTTTTCAGCATTTTTTTTTTTGGTTCTATTTGGTCTATGTTATTTTTTGTTTTAGTGTTTCATGAGCATCAATATTAATTTTTCAACTAGTTAACCAATTTAACATTTCTTTCCGTGGATAATAACCTATGCAATAGTATTCTTTCGGTGGATAATAGCTTATGCAATAGTGTACATAATAATATTAGTAACGCTTGTAAGACTAACTAAACCCAATGACAGAATAATTTTCGAGGGACTGTAATTTTTCATGCATATATGTACATGTATGATCCTATAGCAGTTCGGCTTTACATTCTCATTTCTAATTAATGTAGACGTACCAAGGCTTCAGATTTAGAAGTTAGAACAAAATTGATTAGTTTGTGAAAAGAATTTAACTTTGAAGGCAATGATCGATGCGGGAACATAAGATATACAAATGAGGGTTCTCCCTTAGTGTTCTATCTCTTATTGTCCGAATACCTAATGGTCAGACGCTATATCAACAACTAATTTCGATGCATAAGAGTTTATAAGTGATATGCAGTGCTATAACTCTTAAATTCGATACCTTTTTTTCAACGGTAAGAAAAAGAGGAGAAAGCACGCATCGGAGGGAGTATTATTTTGGCTAGTGTTAAACTCAGAGCAATTTTTAAATGAGTAATGATACACAACTCAACTAATTTTCACAAGTTTCACATAACAAGTGAGGTGTCATGCATTCATTGGTCAATAATGTAGTATTAATAATTATTTCATAAACTATGTTCTTGATATCTCGTTTTTTGTTCTTCCACCATTTCAGTTTTCACTCATCCCTTTCAAACTTATATGTTCGTTAGCATGTTTTCTAAACTATGTTATTAAAAATTTACATTACATATTAATTATCTTATCATATTCAATACACTTTTACTATTCAACTGTACATTTTTATATTTTCAATACACATATTTTACATTTTCAAAATTATATTTTAAAATATGGTAACGAACCAGTCCTAATATTCTCAAGAGTCCGAACAATGCAATTCTGCATTCTGCAACACACACTCCATCACTCTCTTTTAAATTCATATTTAATACTATCTCCGCTCGATCTATTAGAAAAGTCTTCAAAAAAATACAACTTTTCATAAGTCTATGGTTATAAGTTTATAACACCTAATAAAACAAGTAATTGGTCACTATTATTGGATGATCGATGTTAACAATTTTGAACAAAGATAGAAAAATTTCCTTGCAAAATATAAAATTTTAACGTCCATACGAAATTCGGAGAAAGCTTTGATTTATTGTTTCCTATGCCTATTATTCAGATGAAGCACAGCCACCAAAAAATGAAAATTCCCCTAGTGGATCTCTCTGATTAAGAAGTGATGAAGTTCACTGTCTTCACAATGTTAAGAGAAATTGAAGTTTTGATTTATTTTTTAAGGACTCTAAAACAATCTCTGTCTTGATACCTAAATGTTTCTCTTCATTCAATTAGATTCTGTGTACAATAGTGTAAGGTTTCATCCTTTATTTCAAGGGCATGACAACTCATGACTACAAATAGTTATGGGGAGACTTTCAAGCAGGAGTATTCTCTCTCATTTATTGAATTACTACATTAACTCTTTTAAAGATCATATACTACTAATTTCATCGTTGACGAATTTGAAGACATAAAACAGACATAAAAATTTCGTGGGCAAAAAATGACACAGGCTAGGAGGCTTCTATGATAGACAAAATGGAAAAAATAAATGCTGAAACAATCAACGCTTCTATTTAGAAGTTGGACTAGGAGGCTTCTAGGCTTGCAAAGTAAAACAAGAACTCCACGAAGAGCATTTCCTATCATTTCATTTCATTTCATTCATTCCATTAAAAATGTTCAAATCCGCATATATATATATATATATATATATATATAAACAGGGAATTTTCAAATCACGTCATTGATCCTGCCTCTTGAAAATTGGAGACACCACTATTGGGCTCTTCACAGTGTGCCCCCCTCCAACCTCAACCCAAGTCAACGAACCAAAACTGACCGTTTGATGAGTGTCGCCAGCGTATTGTATGGTCAACGAGTAGCTTTGCTTCTCATCCTTATCTGTGAAGCTTAATTCACCTGGGCTTATTTCAATGGTGGAACCCTTTGGAGCTATCACTTTAGCTTCATATTTCGTAGCGCCTTTTCCAACATTGGTAACTGTCCTCTTGAAAGTCTTGGACAACGCCGTGGTATTCCCGTTTTCGTAGGAAGCCATGAAGGATGGATAATTCAGATCCGACGACGGGTTGGAGCAATCATTGTTAATTGATCTCGTCATTGATGAAATCTGGGCGTGAGTGAGGTTCATAGAGCACAAGGAGTTGATGTAGTCTTGCGTTGTTGCATCGTATATAAGCCCCGGATCTAATGCTCTGTTTGGATTAACTTGTCCTGCTCCCATGGCTAGAGGCGAAGCGATATCAAAGTTGAAGCCGCTGTCTTTGATCGGAGTTCCAGCATTGTCGAGAGTGTCGGCGGTGGTCATCATGGCAGATCGAATCGCCGTCGGACTCCATTCAGGATGTGCGCCTTTAAGAAGTGCAGCAACGCCGGAAGCATGGGGACAAGACATGGATGTTCCGGTCAAGAGATTGTAATTGGTGAACAGAGTTTTGTTGCCGACGTCTTCAATACGTTTGTTTGGGATCCAAGCGGCAAGGACTAACGTCCCCGGCGCCATAAGGTCTGGTTTCAAAATGTTCGGAAGAGTTGGGGCGGGGCCTCGAGAGCTGAAGTCCGCGACGGTCGGTGCCGGCTTTGTTCCTAAGAACGTTTGATGGAAAAGAATGGTAGCGGAAGGTTTAGCATCATTTGTAGCGTATTTCACCACGGCTTCTTTAAATTTCGGGCTAATGGCTACACCCGGTAAATTAAATATGTTGTTGTCAAACATTTTGACATCATCCTGGAAAAAAATGATTGCAGGGACTTTTGAATCAGTGACGATTTGTTGTATCATAAAGAAATCGGGATTGAGTATGTCACAAATGACGATGCCATTGGCAGTTGAAAGAAGATAACTGGAATTGCAAGCGGATATTGTTTTGTTGTAAATAAAGGGTAAACCTTCGAGATTGGCTATGGCGGGGAAAATGCTCCATCCGGGTATGGATAATCCGTTTCCCAATGTCACATTTCCTCCGAACGAACGATCCATGTTACTTGCTGCAACGGTCATTGCCCAAGGGTAACCGTTGTCTGACGTTCCAAGAGCTGGGCCACTATTGCCGGCAGAGCAAGAAACCAAAACACCCTTCGCCATCGCTCCGAACGAAGCTACTCCAATTGGATCTTCGTACACTGGGGGACGACTCGGTATCCCCGTGGAAATTGATATTATGTCAACACCATCGGCGACAGCTTGGTCCATTCCGGCAAGAATGTCAGACGAAGCTGCTCCTTTCGAAGAGCCAACTTTATACATTGCCAATCTAGCTCGAGGTGCTATCCCCCTCGCGATTCCACTAGCGTACCCGAAAAAAGAGACTCCCTCCACGTAATTTCCTCCAATGGTGGAGGAAGTATGCGTTCCATGGCCAAAAGTATCCCTCGTGGAATTTATATCCACGGGTGTGTCGGGATTTTCCGCTATAAAGCCCTTGTTAAAGTTGCGGGCCCCAATCAACTTCAAGTTACACATCGAAGAACTGAAATTCTGTCCGGCCTCGCATGTTCCCTTCCACCTAAAAGGAATAGGAGTCATCCCGTCATCCTTAAAGCTCGGGCTCTCCGGCCAAACGCCGGTGTCGATAACTCCGACGATGACATCTTCTCCGAACTTCGAAGCCGGCCATAGTCCGGTGTTGGGATTCAGGGAAAGGAAATCCGGGGTGTGGGTGGTGTGCATTACAGCAGGGCGATCCTTGTAAGCCGTGAGAAAACCGGGCGAGTTCTTCAAGGATTCGAGTTCTTGTTCGGACAAGAACGCACTGAAACCGTGCAAGACGTTGTCGTAGGTATAGAGATGAGTGTTTAAGGAAGTGGAGTTGATGGAGTCAAGAATGGAAGAATACCATTCGTGATGGCTAAGGAAAGGTTTAGGTATCACAGATTTGTCCATGTGGACTATATATGTCGACCTCTCTGCTAATATTACATCAAACAACAAAGAAACATGAAGAAGAAGAAGGGAAACCAACGTTGATGCTAAACACTTCATTTTTTGATGATAGAATGAGAACTTATCAAAATAGTATCACCGTATTTATAGTACCGGATCCGTATTAGATTCATATGCATTTGTTTGTGTGAAAGTGAGTTATGATTGGTCTCGGGTCAAAACAAAATAAAAGCATAAGCTCGTGCACGCATTAAATCAAATTTCGATAAATTGTTATTAATGAGAGGGAGTTACAAGTAGTTACGGATATCATTTAAGAATAGAGTTAACTGATATTAATGGCTGGATTGAGGTTACAAAGGAGTAAAGTCATGTATTTGACGAAAAACTTATTTTTAAATGTAAAGAATGTATTGAAATTAATGTAAAAATATATGTAGTTGAATACCAACATACTGTCATGATAGAAGAGTATTTATGAGATATAACTGTGTATGAATCAGGAGAAAACAAACAAAATAGATTGAAGACCGAAATAATGAACAGAGCCGTAAATTAGTATACAATGTTTGAATTTTTGAGCTTTTACTTTCCAATCCATCGACAATGTTTAATGGACAAAAGGGTCGTACAAGGAATCTCAGTAGTAAATTTGGATTCAGAATTATTTTTATTACATGGTACGTTTCAATGTATAATATTTTTTTGTTTTTGGACGTTTTGTACTTATACGTTTCAATGATAATAATTAAAGTCTGACGATGCAAGCAAAAAGAAGATATAATAATTTTACAACTTCTTTATATTATTTAGGCTTTATCACCATTTATCCGTGTGTTATAGTGTTTCGACTAGTACGCCCCTGTATATTCAAAATTACGTTAACTCCCCACAAAACTAATTATGAAAATATCAAAATACCCCCATTAATAATTTCTCTTTTTCTTTTTACTATTTCTTATTCTCTCTCCCCTTCTCCTCTCACCACCACATGCTCGGGAGTTATTAGTCGAAACACTACATGTTCAGGATCCCCTGTTACACTTTCTTATTACACTATGTGTTACACATTTTAATAACTCAACGTTAATATTCTTTTTTAAATTAATTTTTTTGCCAATGCTATTAATTAGCATTATAATAAATTTTTGGACCAAGGGTTCACCGATTTTGATTTAGGGTATATTTATTTTAATTTATTGAGATTAAAAAATCAAAAAATACTATAAAATTATATAAAATACAAGATTAATGTAAAAAAATAAAATAATTATATTAAAATTACGTAGAATGCCAATGAATAGCATTGGCAAAAAAATTAATTTAAAAAAGAATATTAACGTTGAGTTATTAAAATGTGTAACACATAGTGTAACAGAAAAGTGTAACAGAGGATTCTGAGCCAATACTACAACACACGGGTAAAATGTAATTAAGCCTATTATATATTATTTCTAGAGTTATTTTCTGCCAGCCATTATTTCAAAATTATCAAGAGTTGATTAATTATCAATTTTGTTTTAGGAACATCATATTAAGTTTGATTAGCAGGATTGGTTACCCTTTTATCAATTAAAATTGTTAACTAATTATCATTTTCTTTAATATATCTAGGATCTCACTGGTTGGACTACAACGTGTTAACGTGCTAGCTATGTCAATTATCAGAAGACATTACAACACGGAAAAACTATTTTCTATGGTGTTTTTTCTGCAAGAAGCGAATTTTTCTATCTTATGATTAATGACCATGTTACTTACTGAATAACAAATAACTTACCTGATAAATCTTTAGTATATCTTATTTAGTAAATAATTACCTGACAACAGCTTCATATCTCATTATCCTATAATAACAGATACAATAAAAGAATATGAGTGAGGTAAATCTATTATTTCAAATATTATCTGAAATAATGAATTTGTTGATTAAATACTTGTAAATTAATTATATTTCAATTAATCCATGTAGCTGTCATGCATATAATTATAATTTAACCCAAAAAGTTATCTTCTCAATGTTTAATGGACAAAACGTACGAGGAATTTCATATAATGATTTTTGGGTTTGCAAGTTAGTGCATGCATTAGTATGCATACTAATGCATATATACTACTCCCTTTGTCCCACTCAAAGAAAATTACTTTCAATTATTATTATTTTTTTGGTCCCATTTAGAGAGTCTACTTTGAATTTATTTACATTACATAACCGTACTAATATAATAATAATAATATGTAGTTCACAATTAACCATTACTTCTAAAATAAGGATATAAGTGACAAATATGGTGGTAAATAACTTATTTAAGGTGTTGTACCTCAAAACCCATAATAAGTTGTACATATTTTAAAGTAGACTATTTCAGTGGGACAGAGGGAGTATCTTTTTACAACCTACGGGCATTACTAGAATGAGAAAGGATTGAGAGGGTGAAAATATAGATGGAAGAAATATTTAGATTTCGTTTGGACAAATACTTTAAAAATATTTTTTAAATTATGTTTAATACAAAAACTCTTTATTCATTGTACCCAAACAAAAAATATATATATATATATATATACTAGTATTGTTAGACCGCGCAAGGCGCAGCCATGGCCCTGTTTCTTATTCATTTCAATGTGATCGAAACAATTTTAGTCGTCTTCCTTTCATGTGGGAGCAAAAGAAATTGTTTTGGCAAGTCTTTGAAGGTGAGATTGTTACGAAGAAGGCACTGGTTCTTGTGCAGATGATTACGTACTGTGAATTAAGACTTTTAGACTTGAAGTAGTACACACATTTTGTGTCTATCTTTGCAATGTTTCACAAAGAACATGGAATGTAATCAAATTTCTGCCCTTTAGTATATGATTTGCCTGTGTATGTATAATTCATGTTGACTTATGAGATGTGTTTATCATATTAAACTGATACAAACATTTAAAAGTTGGAGTCCAATTAATGCTGCTGGCTAACCAATGGTTACAAATTTTCAGTCATTCTTCAATGGCACTGGGCTCGTTAGTCTAGATGCCCGCTCTTTCCCATATATTAGGGGATAGACAGTTTTCTTTTCTTTTATAAGACACAAGACTTACTGCAAAAAAAAAAAATTTAAAAAAAATAAATAAAATCTCTTCATCCCTTCCAATGACTGAAGAGTGTGTTTATAGGGGGAAAAAAATGGTTACAAATTTACAATTGGTCCACAACTGATACTATTCAATAAGTTGGAACATCATTCACATTCAAATTGTGGGTCATACGAAATACTTGGACCCAAGAAACAGAGAAAGATGTAGACAGATGTTAGTAGTTGTTAACTGTCAAACTATTGCTCAGGAACATAGAATTTCAGTCCAATCAATACCCTGTATGGACACAGAAAACAAGTTAATTATAACATTTCGACATCTTTACTGTAAAATTTTCACAAAAACTGGTTTACAACTTCGTAATTAAGTAACCAACACCCAATGATAACTGAAGTAGCTCATATATACCATTATCCAACTTAGTATATATATCCCATTTCCTACAACCTAAAAAAGGATAAAATTGCGTAAAACATCAAAAATTTGCAGCGAGTATTGTTCGGATTAGTAAGATTAGATGGCCATATGATAGTACACCATATTTCATGGGTATGATGCAAATATAATGCTAAAACAGTTCAACAATTAGAATGTGGCAAATACCTCTGGAAATCTGAAACCAGCATCATTATAATCTTCAGATCTACTAATTGCATCACCAAAATAAAAGGAGCTGTATGCAAAACAAAATAATGAATCAGGGACATACAATGGTTATGGTGTATGGGTTTTAACATGAAAACAACCCAATGAAGAAGCAAAAGCCCTACATAACCCCCCCACCCCCCCTTCTGCTCATGGCCAAAAATAATAAGTGGGAAGTTTTAGTTGATATACTAACTTCTCCATGTGAATCTCATGACCTGAATTAAAGTGCCTCATGATATGCCACATCCTAGTTTTTGGTTTGCAATATGTATCCTCAGGTTGACCCCTGCTTTGTCCACAAACAATAAAAACTTGCATAGAGAACTGTAGGAATGATGTCCCTTCGAAAATTATTTATAGAGATACATAAGGGTGTTTATTGTTACTTCAAGATTACAGTTACGTCTTTCATTGAATATATTGTTTCTCTACACCATAAACCACAAATTTCTCCCCATCTATCTGCAATAGTACGTGTGATCCATTGTTCTTTGAATATGCAATTGGAGTTAAAATCCAAAACGTTCAGTAATGATCTGGCATTCTAATTGTAGTTAAAACCCAAAGCCTTTTGAATCCACGGATTCCACACCAATACCTTAGAGGTTTCTGCATGATAGGATACAACAAACACAGGATGCCATTGTAGGAAGTCCAAATGGAAGGATTTTTCCTCTCATTATAGATTAAGAACGCAGCCTTTTGTACACAAACTAAATTGTGAAAACACACAAAGCACTAAACCCATCTCCACAAAGAAAGAAAAAATAAGAGTAGAACCTTAGGTATTTACAAACATCACCTATAGCGTTATGACTTCATCCCCAGCTTCGCAATCAAAAGTTTGCACCATGAGAATGTGGATAGGATGATGTGGAAACTGAAGATATGTACTCAAAGATCTTGCAGACACCACAAATTAAACTAAAATACTTACCACATGTGATCATTTCAATACTTTATGGTAAACAAAAGTTCTGGGCTCCCAAGAGGTTCATAACATATTTAAGTACGTACCAAGGAAAGTATAATTCTGCTGCAAAGCTGAAGCTTAAGGATCAGCTATTCAAACAGTGGGCATTCAAGTTTCGAATTAGGTTTGTTTATAACAGTGCAAATGAAAAAAATGAGAAGTGTTAAACAGAAAGACGAGAGTTCTTCTTATAAGCATTTTCATTTCTTTTTTAAAAGGAATACTAAATTCAGAACCTTTTCAATACTCTTGAGCATTTTATCAAACACCTAGTGACTGGAATCAAACGAATCAGGCCAAAATGAGCATCATAAAACAAATTTGAAAGCAAATTATGATGTAAACTTTTTCAGATCAAACGTCGTACCCCAACAAAACCGACAATCACCACCAACGTACTCTTCTGTTGGACAGAACCAACAATGCCTTTCACCTTTAATTTATTCCCTCGAACGAAAGACTGCAACAACTCTGCTAACAGTTAAAACCCCAAAGGCGATGGTCAAGCGCGGAGAAAAAGTCCACATATTTCTTCATTGTTTCAATCTTTTGCCCGAATAGTTTTTCAAGAGTTCAATCGAAGAGCGATTTGGTAATAAATAAAGATCTGATTTTTATTGGGGAAATATATTTCGAGTCTTTGGGAGGGATGGATATATGCCATTTCATCATTCTTAACTCCGGATTTGCATTAGAAGATGTTTAGAGAAACGATCAAACGTATGAAGTATGGTTAAAAGCCAAAGGCCAGTAACTGCATTGCATTAACCGAGATACGTTGAAACTCAAAAGGAAATTCGTTCATTCTCTCAATTAAATCTGATGTGGCAGCCAATGTGGCCCTTTGCTTGCTGAATAGGATGCTGAGTAGTCTTCCATGTGGCAGTATTCTATGCAGCTATGTTGAATGGTGAAGATTCTACTAGTCAAGCATAACAATATAGTACTCCCCCGTCCCAACCCCAATAACGGGTTAGTACTATATTGTTATGCTTGACTAGTAGAATCTTCACCATAAGTGCAAGATTGACATATTCCCATCCCAAAGTTGAGATGATTAGCTCTGTTTTTTTAATCACACATTTAGGAAAATTATCAGTTTTTTTTAAAAAATATTACACAAAGAAACAAAATTATTTTTACTAAATTTACAATTCAAAATTTCAAATTCCCTCTAAATTTTTACTTACATAATTCAAAAAAAACATAATCATTACACTTTTTCTTCTTTTTTCTACACAAATCTCCAAAAGAAATTTCTTCCAAAATAAATTTCTTCTCTAACTAAAAAATTTTCTAAGAATGGTGACTAAGAGAACAGAGCAAAGAGCTAGAAAAAATATTGTGTGATCTAAAAATTTCAATATATTTGTTGTGAATAAACTGAGCTTTCGATTACCAACTTGTACTTTTGGATTCATGGTGTTAACAAATTGGAGACTATAGTTTTCTCCCATTTTTTTTGCAATAATTATACACCACGATCGATGTTACACCATAAATTTGGAGACATATATATGGGAATCTAGTCACTCCATTAATCCTATGTTGAGAAAATTGGAGATATCACTATTGGGCTCTTCACGGTGTGTCCCCCTCCAACCTCAATCCAAGTCAAAGAACCAAAACTAACCGTCCGATTAGCGTCACCAGCGTACTGTATGGTCAACGAGTAGCTTTGCTTCTCATCCTTATCTGTGAAGCTTAAATCAGCTGGGCTGACTTCAATGGTGGAACCCTTTGGAGCTATCACTTTGGCTTGATATTTGGTAGCGGCGTTTCCGACATTGGTAACGGTCCTCTTGAAAGTCTTAGACAACACCGTGGTATTTCCATTTTCGTACAAAGCCATGAAGGATGGATAATTCAGATCGGTCGATGGGTTGGAGCAATCATTGGTTGTTGATCTCGTGATCGATGAAATCTGGGCGTGAGTGAGATTCATAGAACACAAGAAGTTGATGTAGTCTTGCGTTGTTGAATCGTATATAAGGCCGGGATCTAATGCACTGTTTGGATTAACTTGTCCTGCTCCCATGGCTAGAGGCGAAGCGATATCAAAGTTGAAGCCGCTGTCTTTGATCGGAGTTCCAACGTTATCCAGAGTGTCGGCGGTGGTCATCATGGCGGATCGAATCGCTGTCGGACTCCATTCGGGGTGTGCGCCTTTAAGAAGTGCAGCAACGCCAGAAGCATGAGGACAAGACATGGACGTTCCAGTCAAAAGATTGTAATTGGTGAATAGAGTTTTGTTACCAACGGCTTCTATAGGGTCAGTTGGGATCCAAGCGGCAAGGACTAATGTCCCCGGTGCCATAAGGTCCGGTTTCAAAATGCTCGGAAGAGTTCGGTCCGGGCCTCGGGAACTGAAATCCGCGACGGTCGGTGCCGGCTTTATCCCTAAGAACGTTTGGTTAAAAAGAATGGTAGCGGAAGGTTTAGCATCATTTGTAGCGTATTTCACCACGGCTTCTTTAACCTTCGGGCTAATGGCTACACCTGGAAAGTTAAATTCGCCTTGATTGAACATGCTGACATCATCCGAGAAAAAAATGACTGCCGGGACTGTTGACTCGGTGATGATTTGTTGAAGCGCCACCAAATCGGGATTAAGATTGTCACAAAGGACAATATCAGTGGCGGTTGATAGTAATTCACTTGAATTGCAAGCAGATATCGTTTTGTTATAAATAAGAGGTAAACCTTCGAGATTGACTATGGCGGGGTAAATGCTCCATCCGATTATGGTTAATCCATTTCCTAAAGTCACCTTTCCTCCGAGAAAACGATCCGTGTTACTTGCTGCAACAGTCATTGCCCAAGGGAAACCGTTGCTTGATGATCCAAGCGTCGGGCCACTATTTCCAGCAGAGCAAGAAACCAAAACACCCTTCGCAATTGCTCCAAATGAACCTACTCCGATTGGATCTTCATATATGGGGGGATGACTCGGTAGCGCCATGGATATCGATATTATATCGACGCCATCGGCAACAGCTTGGTCCATTCCGGCAAGCATATCACACGAAGCTACTCCTTGCAACGAGCCAACTTTATACATGGCTAGTCTAGCTCGAGGTGCGATCCCCCTCGCGGTTCCGTTTGCGTACCCAAAAAAAGAGGCTCCCTCCACGTAATTTCCTCCAATGGTGGACGAAGTATGTGTTCCGTGGCCAAAAGTATCCCTCGTGGAATTAATATCCACGGGTGTGTTTGGATTTTCCGCTATGAAACCCTTGTTGAAGTTGCGGGCCCCAATCAACTTCAAGTTACACAAGGAAGAACTGAAATTCTGCCCAGCCTCGCATGTTCCTTTCCACCTGGAAGGAACCGGTGTCATCCCGTCATCTTTAAAGCTTGGACTCTCCGGCCAAACGCCGCTGTCGATGACCCCGACAATGACATCTTCTCCGAACTTAGACGCCGGCCATAGTCCGGTGTTGGGATTCAGGGAGAGAAAATCCGGGGTGTGGGTCGTGTGCATTACGACAGCCCTATCCTTGTAAGCCGTGAGAAAACCGGGCGAGTTCTTCAAAGATTCGAGTTCTTGTTCGGACAAGAACGCACTGAAGCCATGCAAGACGTTGTCGTAGGTATAAAGATGAGTGTTTAAAGAAGTGGATTTGATGGAGTCAAGAATGGAAGAGTACCATTCGTGGTGGCTAAGGAAAGCCTTTGGCATCACAGATTTGTCCATGTGGACAATATATGTTGACCTTTCCGTTAATACTACGTTAAACAGCAAAGAAACAATTAGCAGAAGAAAGGAAATCAACTTCAATGTTCCTTCCATTTTTTGATGGTAGAATGAGAACTGATCAAAATAGTATCACTCTATTTATAGTACTTTCTCATCCCACACAAAAAGTCCTCTTTTAAAAAAATTTCTTATCCTTTTCAAAGAGTCCGGATTTATTTACATTACGTACTCTTACTAATATAAAAATGTGTAGTTTACAATTAGCCTTTATTAATAAAGTAATGATATAAGTGAAAAATATAAAATCAAATTATTTATTTTATATATTGTATCTCATAATAAGTTGTACGTTTTTTTAAATGAACTATTTAAACGTACAAAGAGAGTATTAGATTTCTATGCATTATGGATGTCTTTATATATACATATAGGTGTGCGTACACAATGTGGACAGATTTGTCATGTTATGACCTTTTCACTGTCAAAGTTACCATCATGCACCAAGGTTGTAGCTTTAGAAAGTTGACAGGAATTGATTAGTTGTTAAAGAAATTAAAATTAACAATAATTCATGAACTTTGAAGGCAATGATTGAGGTTGGAATATACAAATCAATGAGGGTTCTCCTTTGTTGAGATTCATTATGCAAGGTATTTGTACCTAATTGATATGTACCTTTATAAGCCCCTTTTGCAAAAAGTAATGCCAGACCAGTTCACACACACAATAATAAGAAAATTAAAAAAATAAAAACATTAAAGGCAAGTTCGGTAGCAAATTTTAAGGCACGTTTTTTGAAATAAATATTTGAAAAACTATTTTAAATGTAAATTGTGCATTGGAATATAAAGACGCTTAGTTGATCGAAGAGTCTTAAGATATATGTTTATAAGTCACAACGTATAATACGTTACAAAACTCAAATAACAAACCGAGGCTAAAATAGTATACTCCCTCCGTCCTCTAAAAATATTATTTGTAGCTCTAAATTTTTGTTCTTTGAAAAAAAAAAAAATGTCATATGTCAATTGAAAATGCAAACAAAAAAAGATATACCAAATTTTATGCCTTTAGCAATAAATCAAAAAAGAGAATATTTTCATTAATCCAAGACACAAGTTGGGTAGTAATTAATTGAGAGATAAGCAGGAAAAATAAACAATAATTAAAGGTAAAGATGACAATTTTACCTTTTTTTTAATTTGTGTATTACGTAATAATAGAAATCTCAACTAATTCATCACAACTTTTTTCATAGCAACTCATATGGCATACATTCATTGGTTTCATTTTTATGAAATAATTACTAATATCACATTATTGACAAACTAATGCATGCCACATGAGTTGCTAAGAAAAAATATGAAGAAATAGTTAAAATGTCTATCATTACTCGTGTATTTTTTGTTACAGTGACACGTTTTAGATGACAGAAAAAGTACAGTGTGTGTTGATGTGAGCTTTTACTTTACAATTCATGGGCGATATTTAATGGACAAAACGGTCGCACAAGGAATCTCATTAATAAATTTGGATTCAAAATTACTTTTGGATTTGCAGGTTAGTGCATATTACTTTTCGATGTAGACTTATATATATATATGCAGTTTATGCACTACTAAAGTTGATAATAATTAAAGTTTAACGATGCAAGCTAAGAAGGAAGATATATCTTTACAACTTCTTTATATTGTTATTTATTATTTTTGGAGTTATCCCCGCCCGGCCTTTATTTCAAGATTATCAAGAGTTATATAATTAACATATTCTTATATGTATTAATGGTTGAAGCAATTGGCGTATATGAGAGAGTGCCAGCAGAAAAGTGATACGCGTTGAAGGAGAGAATCTTCGAATGAAAGAGAACGTACGTGCTAATTAAGGAAGACCTTATTATATTTCTTCTCCTTGTAATGATCATGTAATTAATTAAAACTCGAATTTACATTCTAAACACTTTTTTTATTGAAGACTTTTTTTTTTTTTAACATCTGATTAAGTGGCTCGCGAGTCTGACTACTTATTCTAAAACCCCTATTATATATATATATATATATGTATGTATAGTATTATTTATTATTTGTCCATTCATCATAATAATATGGTCATTTTAATAACTGAATATTGAGATTCATAAATAATTGTACATTTAAGGGTGCTTGTTTGGAAGGTTTGGAGATGGGGAATGAGAATGGGGATGAAAAGTGGGTGTCTGGTGGGAGGGTTTCATTCTCCATACCTAACCCCCATATCCCATTTTCTTTCAATCATCTATTCCCTTCCATTTTGATGGGAATGGGAATCATTCATTTCTTTAACTATTTTTTGTGTATTTTTTTATTTTTAAAAATTTTAATTAGTAAAAATTATCATTGTATTACATCTAAATATAAATAATTTATGATACAATAAATGTTTAACGTAAAAAAATTAAGATAAATTTTATTTCTAAAAATTTTATTTTTGAACCAAACACCATCAATGATAATGATAGTCATTCCCTATCACAAACCAAACAAGAACAATATAATGATTAGCTCTACTATCATTCTCCACTATTATCAATCCCATTTTCATTCACATTCCCTTCTACGAACCAAGCACACCTTTAGACTCTTAACTATTGAAACAAGGAGTATGCTTTTGGAAAATTTTCAAAAACTCTCATTGAGATTAGGGTAAAGAATAAATTGTAATATCCCTTGATATTTGACAAAAATATTCAATACTCCCCAAAAATATTATATAGGCTTAATCAGTTTTTACTCCCTATGTTATAATGATTCTACTAGTAGCCTCTCCTTCTATTTTTAAAACTAATACTTTACTCCCCTTACCATAAGTCAAACCAAAGTATTCATGGAAGTACCAAAATGCCAAAGCCAAGATGGGAAAGAATGGAAAGCTCCCTTCATCTATGATCATGAAACAAAAGAAACATTGATGATATGTTCAAATTACATTATATTAATTGTCGAAATAGCCTATCACGCTAAATGTGTACCAATTCTGTAATAGCACGCATAAAAATGAGTAGTGAAGAATGTGTAATTTCATTCGGTCAAATAAATAGTTTAAAAAACTTGTATGCACTCAGTTCACGTATGCGACTAAACGCTCGCGTTCATAATAGACAAAAGCAGATTCTCCATTCATATATATATGTGAAACTAAAGATAGATCACAACAGCGAGAGTGACAAGAAAGGATTTATTACGGCTCAAAAAACAAATGAAGCCTTTGACAGAAGACTAAGGGGCAAAAAAATAGAAGATTAACACGTAAAATTAAGAGTGAATTGCTAAAAATATCACTATACTTTTTTGAAAACTCCTGTTTGGCCACTGAATTTTTTTTTCCCCCAAAAATGTCACCATATTTGCGAAAATAAGCCAGAAATGTCATTTCGTTAGAGCTAACGGAATAGGCAATATGTGTATCTCACATTCTTTTTTTTAGGGGTATTTTTGTCTTTTTACTTCTTCTTTTTCTTCCCTTCTTCCCCATTTTTACTATTTATCTTCTTTCCAAATCTCTCCCTCCTTCTCCGCTTCTGTCCGCCTCCCCTCCCACTCCCTTCACCGCCCCTTTCCCCTCAGGTGTACAACAAGCGAACGCGGCCAAAAGTTGCGGCAGAGAAGGCGGTCCAAACCGTCGGAGAAAAAGAAAGGAAAAAAAAAAAAAAAAAAAACAAAGAAGATGGTCTGAACCATTGGATAAGAAGAAAGAAAGAAAAAAATAAATGAACAGTAAAAAGGCAAAAATACCCCTGAAAAAAGCATGTGAGAGGCACATGTTGACTATTCTATTAGCTCTAACGGAATGTCGTTTCTGACCCCTTTTTAAAAGTATGATGACATTTCTGGAGGGAAAAAAAAGTTTAGTGACCAACGAAAGATTTTAGAAAAGTATGATGACATTTTTGCTGAGCCTTTGAAGTGCATTGATTATGGTATAAATTCTGATGAGTAATCTCTGATGATAGAGAATTTGTAGTTTACGAATAATTATGGAAAAGCATATCCGGCAGCTGCATACGCTTTCATTAAACCTTTGGTTTCAACTTTCATGTAATAACTGTTGGGAAAACCAAAATGGCATGATGGTTGAGTTGAACTTAGCAATCTGATGCCCTAAATTCCACATCCCCGATCAAGTTCACAAAAAAAGAGATTCTTAGTATTGAAGGGTACAATGTTTCCTCTCACATCTATGGAGAGTAATTATATTCTTACTCTAAGACCCTCTAATTGTGAGAACACATACTATATCTTCAGATATTAATGATCTCAATCAACTGTTTCCATCTAAAGTTCAACAGTATTATAAACAATAAATAGTAGAAAATAAGTTGAGTTGAACTTTGTTTTACAAATTTAATGAGTTCATATAAATAAATATGATAAAACTTTCATACGGTGGGGATGTAGCTCAGATGGTAGAGCGCTCGCTTAGCATGCGAGAGGTACGGGGATCGATACCCCGCTTCTCCAACCTTTATGTGCTTTATTTATTTTCCCCTAATTTTTTTTCACTTTTCAGCCCACATTATCCGAAGTTCTATTGGTTGCAACACAAAGTATTTGTACATCTCAAGTATACCATTGGAAATGAATACTTAAAAAAGTCTTTGTAGCAAAAAACTACACAACAACGAGTGTGATAGGAGCTGAAGTTGGTGGCTGCTCAACCACCAAACTTTCTGAAGATTAGTTCTCAATTTTATCTAAAAGTCCCAACTATAACTATACCCACCTTCTGCACTGCTACATACATTGTTGATTCAATGCACCACTAAATAACACCATCTCGTCTCATATAGAGAGTCTTGTACGTTATACCTTATGATTCAAAAACAATTGTAGTTCTGCACTCTTAATGGGACGGGAGAAATAACATATATTAACTCCACAAGTTGGCCATATCAAATACCCAGACAGAGACAATATCCTTTAGCTCCTGTATTATTATGATAGCCTTAAAGATCAGGTTGAGAGGAACATGCAGCATTCTTACCCTCTCTGTTCTTGCTGCTTTGTTTTACTCCCACTCAAGTAATTAACTCTTCTTTCTCTTCTTCATTCTCCTTTTCAATTGAAATATTGTTGTTGTATGATCTTAAAATGTTTTTGGTTCTGAATCTGCAAAACATGAAACAGATATACAAAGGATGCAACAAAGAACAGCAAGCGGATGAAAGTGGGCATCTTGATATCCCAACACTACCAACACTACATCTTGAAATCTCATAAGACACCATTTTCTGGTAAGTCAGCAGTTTACAGGACAAGTTGCATAGGTTCTCCATGACAACTACCTTGCACAAGTTGAAGCAGCAGAAGCTATGACAAAAGATACATGGATGATCATCTTGCGTAATCACTTTTTCGACGTTCCAAAACCCCCGAAACCCATCATAGCTGCAATGTCAGGATCTACGTCAGGTTCTTCTTCCATTGCTTTTTCTTTCTGAGGAAAGAAGCAAATACAGAGTAAATGGAATGTAATCTAAAAACTCAAATAGTAAGAACTAGACGAATGGGACTTTGAAGACATTAACCTTCTTCTCTTTCTTCTTCTCTCGGCCACGCTTCCTTTCCTCCTCTTCTTGCTGTTGTTTCAAAATTCTCTCGTCAAAGTCTACAATAAAAACAAACATGAATTTGGCAATCACAAAAGCATATACCATGAAGAAAAAAAGCACCTTAAATTAAATTTATTGTCTAATGAGAATTTAAAAGCACGAACCAGCGAGCACTTACTTTTCAAAAAATAAAAAATAATCATGCATGGTTCTCAAAGCAAGTACTCCATCGGTGCTATTAACAGAGTTCAATGTTACAACTATTTCTGAATCACAAGATACAACTCAAAAAAGAAACATGTTGTGAGGCATGTCAAGGGAGAAAGCTACTAATAGTTAGAGATTTATAATGTATCAATCTCAGGAAAATGGATTTATCCTGTTCTGGTATTTCCACAACCTCAAAAGTAACTAGTATCCTTCTCAATGTCCTCATCCAACAGTAGAACCAAACCATGGCTTGTGCCTCCCACCCTAATACACTCATACTCATGATACTGTAGAATCAGGGGACAAACTATCTTTCGTGAAACGCTGTCGTTGTTGCTACTGCTGCTAGTTACAGTTAAGATGCGATGGCCAGTATTGATGCAGAAGTTGAGGTGGGCTTTTGCGAATTGAGGGCTTGAGAGTAAACAACGCCATGGCTGTGAAACGCACCTAAATCGGCCTATTGATTTAGCAGGGAAGGCGTAAAGGTATCTCAGTGATGACATCTTGTGGAAGAGCAAAATCAGACATGGCTATCAATGGCAGCAGAACATACTGAGTCCCAAATGAATTCTAATGAAAACTAAAACAAAAAAAAAAAGAAGAAGAATTCTTTTCTTCAGAAAACTTTTTAAAAAATGAATTCTGAAGAAAAAGATTTTCCAAAAATCAATTTCTTTAGGAAACTTTTAACAAAATGAACTCTCAAGAAAAATTTCTGGAAATCGTTTTATTTAGAAAACTTTTTAAAAAATGAACTCTGAAGATGAACTGTTCATTTATACCTCAATTTTCACAACAAAAAGGGTTAGCTCTAAATGTGCTCAATACCCGAGGTGGAACCCATGTTACTTTGCTAAATATTGTTGGATTTTTAGTCCTCCAATCATAGGGATACTAATTATGTTCTATAAGGGAAACAAATATTTGTCTGAAGTTTAAACTTTAACGAACTGATTCCACAATCTAGTGCAGGTAGAAGACTTACTGTATGGCTCTACCATGAGCATTGAGAAGTGCTTGTCCAGATACTCAATAACAGCATCATTACCATTACCAAGAACATCAAGGACACAGAACTGGCCGGCTTCTTCGGTGAACTTTCCATCATCGTCCTCGGAGGAAATAATAGGCAAACCATATTTTAAGCCAGTTACATAGTCATCCTGACCATGACCAGGAGCAGTATGAACTAATCTGGTACCTGATTCTGTAGTAATATAATCTCCACCGATGACAACAGGTATAATTCTTAAAATTTTCTTTTCCTAGCAGAAGAGGAATGTACTTAAACAACTGCGTATTGAAGCTTACCATTTACAGCAACAGCTGCAAAACCGAAAAGAAAAAAAAAATTGTTTACACATTCTAGGTGTACATTTAGTTGGATTCAAAGTATCAGAGATTCAGATGATAGCATAGCATGCCATTTGCATAATTTCAAAAGGATACTTGCACAGAAATTTTTCAAATTTCAACCAAGGAACAACAATCACATTGTTCAAACCATGACAATCTCCAAAGGTGTTCAACATACCAGCATTTGCTGGAATTGTCCAGGGAGTTGTGGTCCAGATGGCCAAGAACAAATTTGGGGAGAATTCCTCTAATAAATCGCACAACTTCATAACATCAACCAGATGCAAAAAGAGAAAGGGAGCTTTTAGTGGTACTAATTTTTTCACACTCACAAGATGAGCTGTGGAGAAGATGTTTATAAAAATTCATTCTTGTAGAGAGCATGAAAAACATATGAGAGATCGCCATACTAAGAAGTAAAGTATGTAACAGGCAACCACATGAAGGTCTCTGTAAAAAGTTATTGTATAGTGCACTGTGAAGGAGATAGAAAAAGGCATAACTCAAGCCAAACCATTCAATAATTCAGAAAACAAAAAAAATGAATTCTGAAGAAAAAGATTTCTTCAGAAAACTAAAAAAAATGAATTATGAAGAAACGATTTTCCGGAAATCGTGTTCTTTATAAAAGTAAAAAAGCAAATAATTCTACATAAAACGGTTTACCGGAACCATTTTCAAATTCATGTAAAATTAGCTAATTCTACATTATAATAGACTCATTAGTTCCGCTGCTATGGAGATTTGGATCGCCGCAGGAACATCCACATTAGATCCATTACGTTTGTTTCATCGGGTCCAGGTAGAGACCAAAGATCTTGAGCGACCGATCCGACAAAACCCCCGTTTCTGGGAAACTCCAAGAGGATATAAAAACCTTTGTAAGATACAATTCACACATAGATTGCCCTTGGGTTCTGAGTTTGGAGTATATATTAAGAAAAGGTTTGAGCATCGGCGATGCCTATTCTCGTCTCCAGAAAACTAAGGATTTTTCAGAAATCGTTTTCTTCAGAAAACTTTAAAAAAAATGCATTATGAAGAAAACGATTTTTCTTCAGAAAACTATAAAAATAAAAATAAAATTAAAAAAATGAATTCTGAAGAAAAAGATTCCCCAGACTTCCCTTTATCAACTCTCCTCCATGGACTTCCTTTGTTCTAAGCCATCTTCCATCTTGGCTACCAGCTCACGATTTAGACTCATCATTCTCCTTCAGCTGAGTTCAAGACCTTGGACCTTTTCAACAGTTTCATCAAGATTGGCCGACTTTAATTTGAGTTCAATTTCATCTTTTTGATCCATGGAAATGGATGCAGACTCTTGCAACATGCTCATTTCAAATAAAAGACAGACAATTCAGCTGGTAGAGTATCAGTTTCAGATGCCAGATGATCAAACTCCTCGAAGAACATGGATAACTGAATCAATACAATTAGCCATTTCCAATCTCATTTTGCAGTCTCTTTCGATTTTCACCTTTCTTATTCTCCAGTTTGACCTTCCCAACCTCATCATGCAACAACTTTTCTTCCTGCTTAGCTTTCTTAGTTCTGAATGATTCACTTCCAACTTATTTTGAAGTTGGAGAGACAACAAATAGTTGTTATTTTGGTTTTGTTCCATCGTTTTCTTCTCTTCTATTGGTTTCTCACATTCAGAGCATTAAGCTTCTCAACCAAGATCAACTTTTAAATCATGTTTTCTCAAATTGGCCTATTGATTTAGCGCATGTCCCCATCAGAAAATGTATTGTGATCCTGATGTCAAACCAACAGTGAACAGTGTGTCTAATGTCATTCTCCCAGATCCCCGGTAGCTGTTAATTAATATAAGGTCTCACAATTGCTAGGTATTTCCTCTTCATCTCATTTACTGCTAAGGAAAACAATCTTGTCTAGTTTAATCTTTATGTTAAGGGCATACAGCAAAAAAATATGGATAACCTCGGCTTCTTCCATCTCAGTACTGGCATTGTCCATCTCAAGGTTACAAACAGGGATTGGTGTCATCAATTGTCCTTCCAAATCAAGGAGACCTTTAGCAAATGCAGCAGCTGACATCTGCCAATTTACCAATATCCAAAAATCAATTTTAAGTTCCAAACTATGGCACGAACCTGCATCTCTGTCAACTCGGGGTACGATATTCCTAATCTGCCAGATGAACATAAATAGACAATCAAAATTTGATCCAGGCAAATCATACTAGAAATGAGTTCTTTTTTTTAAGTCCCAATGGCATATTATGTCCTCAAGAATGAGAAAACTGTGTTCATGACTTTCAGTTTCAGCAGTTCAAAAGTTTGAAACAAAACCTGCATCCGCGAAATCCGAGCATTGGATTCACTTCTGCTAATTTCTCAATCCCTGAGTAGACTTAATCTTCTATCATGCATGTATCTTCAGTTAGTTGGCCAACAATTTCTTCCAGAAAGCCAAAAAAAAAAAAAAGAAAAAAAAACAACTCTGAAAGAAAAGTTTTCCAGGAAATTGTTTTATTCAGACAGCCAAAAAAAATGAATTCTGAAGAAAACGATTTCCTCATAAAACTGAAAAAAGAATGAATTCTAAAGAAACCGATTTTTGGGAAATCATTTCTTCAGAAAACTTTTTAAAAAATGAATTCTGAAGAAAACGATTTCGGAAAACTAAAAGAAATCGGTTTCTCCAAAAAGCTTTTTATAAAATGAATTATGAAGAAGAAAATTTTCCGAAAATCGTTTTCTCAGAAATGGGTAAAAAAATGACTTCTAAAGAAAACGAGTTTACAAAAATCGTGTTCTTCAAAAAACCAAAAAGTAAAAGAATCTAAAGAAAACGATTTTCCAAGAATATCCTGCTTTTGTAGCTGCTTTCCATTTTGGCCGTGAGGTGTTTGATAAATTGCCACTCCCACTCGCTATAGCTGGTGATGATGGGCGTGCTTATAACTAATTGCCCCTCCCACTCCCACTTACAGTTCTTAAGGATGTATTGCAGTTCAGACTAAGAAATTAAGCATCCTTCATAATTTTTTTTTTTTTTTCTTTTCAGTTTAAAGATATATTGTTCTATGATCATAAAAGATTTTTGGTTCTGAATCTGAAAAACATGAAACAGATATACAAAGGATGCAACAAAGAATACCAAGTGGATGAAAGTGTGCATCTTGATATTCCATGTGAATCAACAAATGAGTTCTGCAATGGACCTTGCTTTTCCGAGTCTAAATCATTGCTCAACTGCATCAACAATGTTTCCTCCAACTTCCTCTTCACCAACGGCGCCACCACGAAAATCATAGGGAATGTGCTTGATAATGGATGCAATGGTTACATTAACCAAAGGGGTAATAATATTTGAACCAATTTAAATACACATCAGCAATTAAGTTCCTTGTGTTCTCTTTTGTAGAATAGGATTAGCGACTTTGGAATGTTTTTCGTGCTTTTGGATCGCCCTTTATGCAGGGATTTCCATTGCGGGGAATGAGTACAATAACCATCTACCAAGTGGATCATGTGGCTTGAATTTGAGTGGCAGTCCTCCACAAAACACATTCCAATTTACTCCTATCATTTCAATACTATTAGCATTAGCAGTGTGTTTTCTATTACTATTCCAACCTATTATTTGAGTATGAACATAGCCTACCTGTTTCTGTTTTTAATATATAGGAAGGTATCATTAATTTGTAGTTTCAAAGTAAGAATACAGAAGAGTAGGCAGATTGTGTAATACTACTAATAGAATATATTATTTATTATTTGATTGATTGTGGGAGAACCATACTTACAGAACATAATAATAATAATAATGAGGTAAGACAATGAAAGCCTCCTCTACAAACACATATAAATCACTCAAATTCAAGCAAAAACAAAGGTTCCCCCACTAATCAGCAAACAATTAGGACTAATGGTCTGCTGCGCCGCCGCGAACACCGACAGTAACCTTAACAGGCTCTGCCTTAACATCCTCAACAACTTTCACAGGATCAGCAACAACTGGAGGAGCAATATTAATGACTTGATCAGCTTCCTGCTTCTTGGGTTCTTCCTTAGGTTCTGCAACAACCTTTTTGGGTTCTTGCTTGGGTGCTGAAGCAGCAGCACTGCATGAGGAATAACAGCAACCTCTCCTTTCCATCCTTAAAAATAGCTCTTGTCAAAAACAAAAACCCAGAAAGAAATAAAATTCACAAGAACAAATTGGTTGTGATTGGAATTGAAAATATGAATGTGTAGTATTTATAGACTCCAAACTGAGGCTTATGGGGTTCCTTTCTTTCTTAATTAATGGCGATTAATTTGAAGGCAAACTCTCCATTTTCCATACAATTTAATCTTGTGGGATTCAGTGTATCGAAACAAGAAATTAAGAGATTAATTGATGTAATCATTTAATTTGGCGATTCTTAGGATCCTTCAAATTGAGCAAATTATGAAGAGAATTCTCCGATCTCTTGATTATAAATATGGATGCACTTATTTGCACAAAATATGTGCAAATAATTGTGCACATAAAGTGAAAAAAGTGGGCCGAAATATTTTAGTTCCTTATATAACCTTTAGTGCATGTTCTTTAAGATTTGGTTTTTGTCTCAGTTTTGGTCTCAACAGTAATTTAATATATTATAATCAGTTTTCATCATTTCTAATATAATTTTTTACTATTCAGCTATACTTTTTTACATTTTCAATACATTTTTTACATTATAAAATTATTTTTTCTAAACCAAAACTCAACCTAACCAAAAGAATAGCCCCTTAATGTAATTATACATAGATTTTATTTGCCATCATCCCCTCTTTCCTACTTATCAATACAGATAACTACTCCTCCATTCTCTCTCTTCTTCTTTTTTCAGTATTTACTCCCCTCCTCTCCTCTCCTCTTCATCCTCTTTCTTCTTCTCTTCTCTTTAACTTACCTCAAACTAATCATCTCTATAGAGTAAAGTATTTATTTTGTGATTTTAAAAATAATATCACTAATATAATTATCACGATGAGAATATTAATTTAGTCAAATGATGATAATATTAATTAAAAATTTATTTATTTTTGGATAATAAATAAAAATTATATATAACAGTATTAGTGTAATATAATATATTTTTTTAAATTTGATTTCAAAAAGATTTTGAACTCTATTATAAATTTTTGATCTGTTTCAAATGATATTATTTAATTTCAATTTTAACTATAATTTATATAATGTTCACATAAATGTTAGTTTTTATAAATTTAAAAGAATGTTATTTTACAATAAACACTTAGTTTTATATATGATCTATAATATATATATATATATAGTTTTAAATAGTTTCAATATAAAATTTAAATTGTATTATTATATATAAACATATCTTGCCATATTACACGCATATCGTAAAATGGGATTTTCATACAAGGTACGATCGCAATTCGACAATTATGGTTATGGTGCAATAATAAAATTATCAACAAATCAAGATAAAAGAACGATTTTTATTAATGGAAAAAATGACAATTGCATCCCAACAATTTTTCTTCAAATTTTCAAA
This sequence comes from Leptodermis oblonga, assembly GCA_016801395.1. Lineage (NCBI taxonomy): Eukaryota > Viridiplantae > Streptophyta > Magnoliopsida > Gentianales > Rubiaceae > Leptodermis > Leptodermis oblonga. Next base: position 38,537,912 of record CM028755.1, read on the forward strand.
TTGCATCCCAAATTTTACTTAAAAATTGGAAATTGACCCCAAGTAATCTCATCAATTGAGTGCTTCTATAATAGTAGTTTTGGTGCACTCATCAAATTATCTACAAATTAATATAAAGTGACAATGTATACGTCGTAGCTTTTCTAATAGGCAAAAAATGATTGTTGCGTCCCTACTTTTACTTCAAACTCTTAAATTGACCCAAAATAATCTCAAATTTTTATTCAGTTGAGTCATTTTATACTAATAGTTATGGTATAATTATCAAATTATCTACAAATAAATAGATTGATTTCTATGTTGTACATAACGTAGCTAGTGAGGAAAGATGACAATTGCATCCCTTATTTTACTTCAAAATTATTACTTGTTCCCTAATAGTATCAAGTTTTCCTTAATTGAGTTTTTTTTTATACTAATAGTTATGGGCAATCATCAAATTATCTACAATTTAAGATAAAATGACAATTTCTATGTTGTACTTAAATAATAGCAAGCAAAAATGACAAGTGCATCCCGTATTACATTTAAAACTGCAAGTTAATCCCGAATAGTCTCAAATTTTTTTAATTGCGTCCTTATATACTGATAGTATTGGTGCACTTATTATAATATCTAAAAATGAAGACAATGGACGATTTCTATGTTTACGTCCCCAACTTTTTAAAAAATTGCAGATTTCCTCAAATAGTCTCACATTTTCTTCAATTGAATTATTCGATACAATAATTATGGTGCATCATAAAATCATCAACAAATTAAGATAATATGACAATTTTCATGTTGTACTGGATGTTATATTAGTATGAAAAAAATGATAATTGCATCCTCATTTTACTTAAAATTGTAAATTGACTCTGACTAGTCTCAAATTTCTTCAGTTGAGTCATTCTATATTGATTTTTAATCAAATTATCTAGAAATAAGGATAATAGGATGATTTCTATCTAGTAATGAACGTAATTAGTGAAAAAAAATTGACAAGTGTGTATGCAATTTTAATTACAAATTGACCCCATATAGGTTCAAAATTTCTTCAATTGAGTCATTCAATACTGATAGTTGGGCACTATCATCGAATTATCAATAAATGAAGAAAATATGACGAAAATATATGTTGTAAGAACATAATTAGTGAGAAAAAGTCACACTTACGACGACCCCAATTTCAGTTGAAAATTTTAAACTAGCCTCAAATAATCTCAAGTTTTCTTTAATTGAGTCATTCAATACTAATAGTTATGGTGCAATCATCAAATTAACTACAAATTAAGATAAAATAGCGATTTCTATTTTGTTCCCATTCTAAACAGGAAAAAATGACAACTGCATCCCCAATTTACTTAAAATTTTAAAATTTACCACAAATAGTCTCAAGGTTTTATTAAATTGAGTCATTAATATACTGATAGTTATGCTGCTACCATCAAATTATATACAAATGAATATAGGTTGATTTCTATGTTGTACTGAACGTAATTACTGACAAAATATCACATTTGCGTCCCAATTTTTTACTCAAAATTTACAAATTGACCCCAATAGTCACAAGTTTTCTTCAATTGAGTCATTCTATATGGTCCTATCATATATAATATTATCTATAAATGTAGATAAAATGATGATTTATATGTTGTGCATATCGTAATTAGGGATTAAAAATTGATATTTGTGTTACCAATTTTACTTAAAAACTGCAAGTTGACGATAAATAATATCAAGTTATCTTCAACTGAATGCTTCTATTCTAATAGTTATTTTACTATTTTCAAATTATCTAAAAATGATGATAATATGACAAATTCTATGTTGAACTGATGGCAATTAGTGAGAAAAATGATATTACGTCCCTAATTTTACTTAAAATTGCAAACGACCCTAAATTGTTTCAAATTTAGTTATGTTTATACTAATAATTATGGTGATATCATAAAATTTTCTGAAAATTAAGATACAAAGTACAATTCCTATGTTGTACTAAATGTAATTAGTGAAAAAATGACACTAGCATCATGTATTTTACTTAAAAATTGTAAATTGACCTTAAATAATCTCAAATTTCTTCAATTGAGTCATTCTATACTAATAGTTTTGATGCATTCATCAAATTGTTTAAAATTGAAGATAATTAGACGCTTCTTATTTTTGTACTGAAGGTAATTAATAAGAAAAATTATAATTGTGTCCCCAATTGTAATTAAAAACTGCTAATTGACCCTAATTAGTCTTGATTTTTTTCTTAATTATGTTATTTGGTATTCTATACTATTAGTTATGGTACAATCATCAAATTATACTATAATAGAAAAGTTATTCATACTAATTAAGACAATTGAAAGGTTCACTAAAGCTATACATATACTAATATATTTTGTTATTAGGGTTCATTTTTTGATATGAAAATTAAGATATTTAATTAGAGCACAACTTTATAATAAAAAAATTATAATGTATAGTTTTTTAGTTAGATCTTATATATTATTTTGGACTAAAACTAATTAAAATTAAAAAAATAAATAAATATTTCCATGTATCTAAACATAAAAAGGAAAACGAAATCTTGATTAGAAACTCATATATAATTATTAGTTTTAATAAAATTATAAGGATTTACACCTGAAAACATATTTGTTAATTATCCTGAAAACATATTTGTTAATTAAAAAGAAGGGTTAAATTTTTTTAACCAATAAATTTTTTTAAAAGTAAAAATTGGCTAAAAAAGATATAAAGAAAAGTCTTGGCAAGTAAAGTAGAAGGCACATCATGACAGGACTAAAGTATGAAAGGAAAAAATTCGCCTCACAAAAAAATGGCGCTATTGAATCCCTTTTTGAATCCAGCTTGTATCTTAAAAAAATTAACATTTTATTTCATTGTTTTTTCCTTACTTTTAATTTTTAGTATAACATATTTATCTTGTAAAAGTTGTATTTTCTTTTTGAAATATAGATTTTCAATATACTTTATTTTTTTGTTTTATTTATACATATCTTGAATTTATCTTTCTTTTTACTATTTTTATGTCTCTTTATTTTATTTATCCTTTAGAATGATTAATTTTTGTTTTTCCTCTTATTGTTTTTATAGAAAATTTAATAAATTTTAAAAACTTATGAAATTAGATTATGTACCACCTACATACTAGGATTTCATTGTGAAATTAGGTTATGCACAACCTGCATACTAAAATACTACTGTGACATAGACCTTTCCACCTTATTAGCCAATTCATTTTTTTATAAAATCTTTATCCTAGTGGCAGTCTCACTGGATATTCCACTATAAGGGCAACCATGTCATGCAAAGTATAATGGCCCACAATTGCATTTTATGTGCACAATAATATGCACAAAATATGTGTAACTTGCATTTTCCTATAAATATTGCCCGATGGCTTTCTTCAATCATTTGTAAGCCTGAGGCAACGGGCATGCTTTTTAATTCATGTGAAAAATAATTTCAACTTTTTTTTTTTTTTGGATCTAATTTAAATTGGTATTAATATAGGTACAATAGTTTACAAATTTTCAAATACAAATAAAACATGAAATCACCAAATTTTCTAAGACAAAGCACGCCCATATTATTAGATATAAATAAATAAGAGTAATTTTGTTTGGAGAGAAATTTCAAAGTCTAATTATTTGTTAGATTATATATATATATATAATATTAGTAGGAAAAAAAAATCTCATTACCAAGTAAAATATTCGCCAACTTCTAAGGCCAAACTAGGATAACTTTTGAAGAATGTTAGGAAACTATATACCATCAAAGTTTCAACTAAAATATGGGTGGCAAAATAGGATTCAAATTAAGCTAGATTCATCAAATCACATTAATGTGCTTCCGGATTGAAGGCGTAATTATCCATGGTTGTCGGTTGATGATTTTCGCTGAAAAAAATAGGATCCCTGACGATGAATTGGTTAACCCATTATAAAAATGGGTTGAAAGATTCAAATTGATTTAAAGTTTTGATTTCTCCCATTGAAATTATATATTGATTTCAAGGTGTTATGATATTTCTGAATTTGTTGTGATCAGTGGTTCTAAAATTCTTTTCAAGTTATTTTTTGCGTCATTTTTTTTTATAGAAATTTGATCTCGAATCCATCAGTGCTAACTTTATTGTCACCAGTTGGGTAGGTAATTAACTTGAGCCGAGTTGATCTAAACGTCTACTTGGCACACGGTTGAGACTTGTCTCAACTCGGATTAAGATAATATCAAATCATTGCAGGTGAAGATAAATATATAGTACAGGATCTTTATAGATACACGTGGCGTATACCCATTGGTTTATAGGTAATGATACAAAAAAGAGTGGATGGCGTCTGTCAGCGACAAGTGGCGCTGAATTAACAACCAGGACCACACACCGAGTCGGTTTGGGACCACAAGTAGAGGACCAATATCATCTGGTACTCTAACTCGGCCACCGCCACAACAACTCAGATACTACCACCAAGAGTGCTTATAAATATAAGACAGTCTCACACATGCAAGGTAAGTGATTCCCGACTAAGTGCAGTGGACTTCATGCTTGTGTTTTATACTGAAACTGACTTTATCATCAAAGTGACATGCAGGAGTTAGCTCCCAAACGGAGGTAACTTGAAGAAGACGGTCCGTGGCCATCCAACGGTGAAGTGGAGTCGTAACACCACCATATGATGTTAAAACCCTTCCTCCATCCAAGCAACAGTGTTGGTTACTAATGACGGTTATAAATGATGTTTTATAGTGGCTACCAACATTGACACTTCTTTTGATGACACTTGATTAAGTAAGAAAAAAAAATTCTACAAAAATATACTTAAAAACTCTAACACAAACATCATTGACCCTTTATTTTATCCCATTAATCACGACTAGTAGATTGCACCTTACAACTCTATAATACTCTTTGCACCTTGCAACTCTATAATACTCTGAAAGTCATTGAGAAATGTAAGACAAAACAAATATTATTAATTCATTTTAATGAAAATAGATCCCTATAAAAATCAATTTTGAGAATATGTAGTTAATGCAAATGTATTAAATTTAATTAGTATATCTCTATAATTTTATTCAGTATGTATTGAATTGTTAGAATTTAATATGATTCTTCACTATTGTATTGAATGTATGTATTGCATTTGCAAAAATTATCTATTGTTAAGTAAAATTATTTTTTACAACAACGATTGCAAATATTCAGAAATTAAAACCAAATATATTGGAAAAGAAGACGAAAAGAAGTAGAAGATGTGAATGCACATTAGGGGAAATAACTCTTTTGTAATTGTTGTAAACCATTATTTTCTTCGTTACCTTTGATTAAATGATACAACTCTTCGTTTCTGCATAGGCAATTTAGAGTAGAAGATTTTCTAGTTGTCAGATGAAAAATTACTATCACTGAGTGGCGAATCCAGAAACTACGTTTTAAAATTTTTGGAGGGTGATTCAATATACACATCAATTTTTTTATTTTTTTTTTACAATTAAATGCATTGTGATTCATTAGGTGGTAGAGCACCTAATGAATCACAATCCTTGAATTTTTCACATTCTCTATTTATGTCATATAAATGAATCAATGCTGATAGAGAGGATCAAGAATAATATTTATGTCAATAAATCTTGGGAGTAAGAAATTTTTCACAAACACCATGTGGAAGGCATGATGCCATTCTATGCATTGCTAATTCACGCAACAATTTTCTTAGCGATTTAATTGAGTATATATATTACTTGACTTGCATAAACTCCTCAGATGCTCTTTAATAAGGTTCAATATAAAACTTGAGTATAATTCTCTCTCAATATATGAGACAAATTATATTAAGACAAGCATCTTAGGACGCCACTAATAATAATAGGCACAAAACCACTATTGAAGTTTAAGATCGTACTATTTTGTTTAGATGATAAAAAATGGTCGAAAAGACGATAAATTGTTCACTAAGCCGCTCTAATATAAAGTCTTGCAAACCACCTTGAAAGAGGCCCAGGTTGTGATTCGAAAGCCTCACTGCTCCTCGATCTTCACCTTATTGCAATAATTTCTTGGCAAATCAATCCATCTGGGCCGATGAGGCCGACAGGAAGAAAAGAGAAATGAAAACAAAGATATCCCTGACTACTCACGAAAAAGTTATTCCTTTTCGTTAAACATGAGTCTTTATATAGACACATGGAATGGAGTATAATTTTAAATTTAAAAATTCTAATTTCACATGACATATGTTAGAATAATTTCCTTATTTAGGATACTTTAATTAATGTTTATTACTTAGTTTAAATCTATTATCTATTATAGGTCTGTAGCTTATATATAGGCCATCTATGTCATACAATTTAATACACAATTCATTATAATAATATTATTATTATATTTCTATCATGGTGTCAAAGCCGAGTTCCGCTGAAATGGTGAGACCGAAGAAAAAAAAAAAAAAAAAAAAACGTTGTTTGGGTTTTGGATTTTACCCTTACCCTTAAGGGACTGTTTGGTTGTCACAAATTCTTATTTTCATAATATGCAACACTAGCCTAAACTGATACATGTCAAGCCGTCACTTTAACCGATAAACCAGTTAGATTGGTCTTACTACGACCTCATGGTCAACCCAACAGTAATTGTCACGGAAGCAATGCAGGCCTTCCTTAGCTACCACGTCCTCTGTTACGTCAGGTCATCCTGCCACGTGTCATTACTTATGGGTTAACACGGGTGTTTTTTCAGGTCAACACACGTGTTCGTTGGGTCAACACAATCTTTTCGCGCGGACGGATCAAGACAGTCTTCCCACGAGTCAATCCCAGTCTACCACTAGTCAAACATCGGTCTCCCGCCACAGTCGGTCATCAAAAACTGTCGGTCAAGAACAATATCGGTCAATCATAATAGTAGATGTCAGTCCATCATCCACTATCGGATATCATCGCATATGGTGGGTCACTTTTATTTTTCGTATCCAAACTCAAGTGGTTTTACCACGTTGAGTTTGAAGGGGTCTGTTAGAATAATCAAAATATTTCTACTATCTTATTTAAGGTTTATTTCCTAGTTTACGTATGTTACCTTATTTTAAGTTGATCTTATTCTAGGTTCCTATTATAGATTGATATTATTTTAATTTTTTATTTTAGGTTAATCTTATCATGTACCATAGTCCTATATAAAGCTACTCTATGTATTTTCTATTACTGAGTGATATAATAATACAATACGTATTATTTCTATCATGGTATCAGAGCCAATTTCAGTCGAAATGGTGAGACCGAAGAAGAAAAAAAAATCAATTTCTGGGTCAAACACCAATCTAAATTCTCGGTCAACATAGCCTTATGGTTGTTCTTGCTCTTGAACACAAGAGCCACCGCACTGCCGCCGCCGCTCTCAACCGACCTTCACCACTGCTACCGGCTAAGCACATATTTTCTGTCGCTTTGATTCTTCTATTGATGTTTTCTCCTTCAGATCTGAAAGTGCTACCTTCCCGTCGGTCCAGACCTGAAAGTGCTACCTTCTTCCGTTCCGGATCTGAAGATTCTGCTCCGCTGCTGCTCTTTTTCCGTCCTTGGGTGCTGGGTTTCTCACCGCCACCCGCGGCCTCGATGCTGCCAGCCGCGACCTCCCGCGTGTCCGTTCGGCTGCTGTCATTGCAAGTTCGAAGTTCTCCCAGATCTGAAGGTGGAGCCTCTTCCTGGACTTTTGCTACTCATCGGGACCAGCCTCCGCCAGAGATGGTTTTCTCTTTGCTTCCGCCATCGCAGCTCTGAAGTTCCTCCCAGATCCGCCGGTGCCGTCGACACGTTTTGCCACGTAGCCGGAGAAGCCAATCCATTGCCGCCGCTGAGTCCTTCCAGCGAGAGAAGCTAAGGAGGACTTTCTCCTTCAAACTGCCACGTCACCGACACGTGTTGTCCACATCATCACCACGGCATCACTTCAAGCCACATCATCAAAGAGCCCAGTCAGCTTTCCACTTTTGTTAAGGAGCTGTTTGGCTTGTTTGGTTTTATAAAAATTCTGATTCTCAGAATTCTTTAGGGATTGTTTGGTTGGTTTATAATTCTGATTTTCAGAATTATGTTTGGCCAAGGAAGAAATTTTGGTCTGTTCGGTTCTTCACATGAGGGTCAACTATGAAGGTCTTCTGCTTGGCATAACCGGTCTTTTAGGAATTTCCCATGCGGGTCAACAAATATTCTGCTTGAGACAATTGTCTTTTAGGGTTTTCCTGTACGGGTTAACGACTTCGTGCTTCCGACTCTGATGAAGATAGCCTTTCCGCATGTATTTCGATGCGGTTCTAACTCTTCCCCGAACACACCGGACAAGTCAACCATTCACCATCGGATATATTCGCATATGGCGGGTCACTTTTATTTTTCGTATCTAAACTCAAGTGGTCTTACCATGTTGAGTTTGAAGGGGCTGTTAGAATAATTACTTTATTTAGGTTACCTTAATTAGTGCTTATTTCCTAGTTTAAATCTATTCTTATTATAGGTCTGTAGCCTATATATAGGTCATCTATGTCATACAATTTAATACACAATTCATTATAATAATATTATTATTATTATATTTCTATCAATATATATACATGTCATTTGTTTTATTTGCTTATGTATATGTCGATTGTCGGATATGGAGAGGGTCACCATTCACAAACCAAAGAGGACACTATTTTTTCGACATGAATATAAGCCAACAATATGCTGGGCCAAAAACAAGTGAAAAAACTAAAGAAATATCAAATTGGTTGCAAAAAGGCAAGGGATTTTGCACCGTTAAAAGTGACGTAATATAGCTTAAGGCCAACACAGGATCTGAGAAAATATAGCCAGCATCTTTCAACTCCACCGGCCACACAACGTGCATTAACCAAGTTGCCTGCCACCATAAAAATTCAATGCAATCATAATTGCTGTATTTTTCTACAACAATGCCTTATTTCTTACGTTATCCGTCTCATTGAAATAGTCAAGTTTCAACAATCTACAACTCTTTGTATATTAAAAGATATAAATATTTAAAATAGTTAATTTGTTTTTTTTTTATTTGCATCCTTACCTTTTAAACGTGAATTAGTTAACTACACAAAGTTATATTATTAAATATACATAAAATAAAAAATAAAAAAAAGATCAAATCAGAATTCTTCCATTAATACAAAAATATTTTTTGAAATAAATTTTTTCGAAACACGACTCTTTCAATGAGGATGAAACAGAAGAAGGAATAATAAGTTTTCTTCCTCCGATCATAAGTATTTGTTATAAATGAATTTTTGTCCTTATAATGATATATTTAATGTAGACTACACTAAAGAGGAAGAAAATGGAAAAATTGAGAGGAAATTATGAAGGTTCTCTAGCTCAAGTTTTAATCTTGAGAGTTGGCCATTGACGCTAATTGAGAGGGAAACGCTCGTTCGAACACAAGTTGGACAACTGCACGCTAAAGTTAAAATGTTTGGCTACAAATTAAAAGATTTGTGGCCACGGTTGTTATCTGAACTCACAGGGTAGGGGAAATACAAAAAATTGAGTGCACAGAGGACATCTAGAGTAGTCTAAAACCAAGTAGAGTGAGTGTGCAATACGATTATCACTGGTAAAAAACAACTCTGAATCTTCTGTCACACTTTTTATATTGTTGTCGTGTGTCCTTAGGGTTAGCAATCTCTAACACGATACGAAAACAGGACACGATCGAACCCGACACAATATAAGCGGGTTAGGGTTGAGCCTTATCGGGTTTGCGGGTTATATGGGTCGACCCGAATAGCATAAATAATTAAACGGGTAAGGTTAGGGTTGAGAAAGTTGACACGGGAACCCACCAACCCGAACTCGACACGAGAAATTTATACTATAACACGAAAATACGAACACGAAATGTTCGTGGGTTAAATGGGTCAACATAAATAATTAAACGTGTAAGGTTAGGGTTAAGGGGTGTCGACACGGGAATCTGCCAACCTGAACCCGATAACCCAGACACGACACGACACGAATTGTCATCCCTATGTGTCCTCTCCAAACTTAACTTAATTCATTAAAACTCTAGTTAGTAATTTTCCTTTTCATTAATTAGAAAAAATATTTTTACATAAAACGTAACATATCGTGTAACAGAAGATTCGAAACCATTAAAAACTATCGCATTGTATCGCGACATCTGATGAGGCACGATCCATTGGATGAATTTTGAGGGATGGTGTGTACTAACATGTGGAATTAATCTCACCTTATATATTGATATCTAGCATATCTCAAGTAAATAAAACCATAAATGGAATTTATAACAGTTATGATGATAAAAATAAATCTTTTTAAAAAGAGAAAGGTTAATTATTTTATTGATTCCTTAATTTGGAATGTTGTCTCTTTTTGGTTGCTCAATTTGAAGAGGTTTCATTTTCGCCCCTCAATATCATAAATGGTTTCAAAATGGCCCGAACTCAAATTTTGACAAAATTTGAACTATTTTTATCTAATCGTAAGACTCGCGCACATTAATATTGTGCACCCCCTTAATTTGGTTTGAAACAACTTACGTGTTAGTTGAAAATAATTCAAATATAGCTAGAATTTGAGTTCGATACCTTTACGAAAAGACTTCTGAAATAAGGGGATAAAAATGTAACTCTTAAAAATTGCGAAACTAATCGGAAACGAAAATTCAAATTAAAGATTAGTGGAACGATTTAACCCTAACTAACTAGAGGAATCAGAAAATTTCCTAAGAGGTCTAATATATGAGTACATTTTTTTTTCTTACACTTAATACATACATAATTATATTTTTTTATCGGTAAATAAATATTGCTAATAAAGGTGGAGAGGGGATTGCAGGGTTTGGGGACTCCCCACTGCCCTAGCCTGCTCTATCTTCTCCAATCTTCTTACCTCCCTCTCATGGGAGATGGTGGAAATAATTTTATTTTGTGTAAATTTTTTATTTGTTTATTTTCGCCTTCCTTATTGAAGTTTTATGTTCTTTCATAGTCAAAGGTTTTGTCGTCCCGCATAAATATGAGTATTTTTTCATATAAATAAGTAAGTATTTTATTATTTTCAGATGAAAATCCAATCTGTTGGAGGCTTTCATAAGAATATAACAAATTTGAGATCGGATCCAATTTTGATTCGAGATTTGTCTAGCGCAATGACGACTTTTTATTCTACTAATTAGATCTATGTATATATATAATACTACTTGTACTTTATATATATATATATATATTTGATTTAGTTTATTTTTAACTATTTATATATAATAATTATCAGATGATATAATTCATAATTATATCAACTTTTAAATAATAAAATGTGATCTTTATTATTAAAAAAATGTGTATTAAAGAAAAAGTTATAAGTGCTGTTGACCTTGATGTGATGTATTGATACTAAAATGAAATAAATGTACAAGTTGGGCTATTAACTTGAGAATGTTATTTCTTTTTGAGATAGATTATTCAAGAAAGATGTAACCCTAATGTAGAAAGAATTTGACGGACTCCCTCAAAATAAGTAAATAAATAAATTATTTGATGGATAATTTTCCACCTACGTGGTAGTAGAATTTCTTTAATCTTTATCGGATCATTATATTGCCAGTTGTAAACTTAAAAAGCAGACAGAAAACAATTAATACTAAAGTTAGGAAACTACTCAATTCTAGATACAAAAGAAATAAAAAATTAAAAATTAAAAAAAAAACTCAATTCTATATTATTATATTCACATGTTAATCATCCTTAATTCAATTGATAAAATACACGAGGTCAATAATTCAACTCATACTTCTGACCGTAGTTGCAAATTTTAAAGCAAAATTTTGCCGAAACTTTATGGGCTACACTCCAATGATAGTGGGTTGATGTGTTATGTATAAGTGTGAGAAAAGATGGATTTTTCAATCCTTAGCTCACAGATAGCTGCAGCAGTGCAACACACTCCGTGGTAAAAATCACAGATACATTTTCAGCACCGCCATGTTGGATTAAATGAACCAACATGTCCCTTAGTGGAAATCATTAACGAAGGGGCATTTTTCTCTAAAGTGGTACGAAGAAACTCGTGAAATGATGCAACTCCATTGTGGTGTTTGATCATTAAGGAACACGAAACTCTATAAATAGGGTCTCCTTGGAATCTAGAGGCTGCATATTTTAGATTTACAAGACTTGTAAAAGCATTGCTCTCCCTATCTTGTTTTCTGTAGTTTAAGAGTTTAGTGCAGAACTTCTTGACATTTTCTTCATCTTATCCTGCAGGAATTTCTTCCTAGTTTATTGCACTTTGTAGTGGAAGAAATAAACCTAAAGGAAAGTGTCTTGTTCACGATTTGAAGTCTACTTTATTGTTTTGTTGCCATTTCTTTCTTTCTCCACTCTGAATATTTCCTACAATCTTTAGGTTTATTTTAGTTGATTGAAATAGCATCTTCTATGAAAGACTTAGCCTCCAACATTGTTAAGTTGGACCGCTTTAATGGTGGCAACTTTATCCGATAGAAGAAAAGAATGCACTTCTTTTTGGTGGCTCTCAAAGTTTCCTATGTCCTTGTTGAACCCAAGCCTACCACCATTGTTGATGAAGAAACTCTTGATGACATCCGCAGATGCCAAAAATGGGAGACGAATGATGAAATATGCAGGGGTCACATTCTCAATGGAATGCAGGATAATCTATTCGATGTCTACCATTCAGTCCCCACTGCCAAAGAACTTTGGGATAAACTAAAAGCAAGGTACATGAGGGAAGATTCTACAAGTAAGAAATTTCTTGTATCTAGTTTCTTCAACTATAAAATGGTAGATGGAAGGTCTATTATGGAGCAGTTTTCTGAACTTGAATGCATGCTGAATCATTTTAACCAACATGACATGAATATGGATGAATCTATTATTGTTGGTTCTTTGATAGACAAACTACCCCCATCTTGGAAAGAATTCAAGAGAGATCTCAAACATAAGAAGGAAGAGATCACTCTTGAAGGCTTGGCTAATTCTCTTCGTGTAGAAGAAGAATTTAAATTGCAGGAAACCAAGATGCAACCACTTAAGGAGGAAGGAAAGGACAATGATCCATCTTCCAAGATCAATGTGGTGGAGGAAGGGCAAACAAGCAAATCCATCAATAAGAAAAGATCCAAAAACTTCAAACAGAAACAATCCAACAAAAGGAAAAAGAAGGATAAATGCTTCCATTGCAAAAAGGAAGGGCACTACAAATATGAGTGCAGGAATCTTAAAAAGAAGAAAGAAAACTCTTCTTCCAACACCAACAATGAAAGCAAGAGTCTTGTTGCCATGATTTCAGAAATCAACCTCATAGAGGAAGATCTTGCTTGGTGGATTGATTCTGGGGCTACTCGCCATGTGTGCAAAAATAAGGATTTCTTTAAATCCTTGAAAGATATGGATGACAAAGAGTTCGTTATCTACATGGGCAATTCTGCCACCGCACCAATCAAAAGCATAGGGGTAGTGGATTCACTTCCAGACATGTGGTGACTCTCACCAATGTTCTTTATGTACCGAAAGTTAGAAAGAATTTAGTGTCTGGTAGTTTGTTGAACAAGTTTGGATTTAAACTTGTATTTGAGGTTGATAAATTTGTACTCTCTACGAGAGGAATGTTTGTGGGGAAGGGCTATCATTGTAATGGCATGTTCAAGCTAAATGTTATGCCTATTAATAAGACGAATAATAGTACTTCTTTTGCTTATGTGCTTGAGTCTTCACCTATTTTGTAGCATAATAGGCTTGGACATGTGAATTATAGAAGAATAAATGAAATGATCAAACTTGATTTATTGCCTAAATGCAGCCAAAAGAATGATGAGAAATGTAGGACATGCATGTTAACCAAAATAACAAAGCAACCATTTCCAAGAATTGAAAGGCAATCAAACAAGTTAGATCTATTACATAGTGATGTATGTGATTTTCATTCTACACCATCATTGGGAGAAAATAAATATTTCATTACTTTTATTGATGATTGTACAAGAATGTGTCATGTTTATTTGTTACATTCTAAGGATCAAGCACTGCACTTGTTTAAGGTGTACAAAAATAAAATTGAATTTGCATGTAATAAGTTGATTAAATGCATGAGAATCGATAGAGGTGGTGAGTACTATAATAAAGAATTTTTTGAGTCCAGTGGTATAAAGCATGAAGTGACGGCTCTAGACACACCACAACAAAATGGTGTGGCTGAGACAAAAAATCGGGTCTTAACTGAAATGGTCAATTCTTGTTGTCCAATTCAGGACTAAGCCAAGGATTATGGGGTGAAGCTGTTTTGACAGCTTGCTACATTCTGAATAGAGTTCCCAACAAAATGAACTCTATTACACCCTATGAATTATGGCACAAAAGGAAACCAAACATTAATCATTTAAAAGTTTGAGGTTGCAGAGCTATTGTCAGGGTACCTGAACCCAAGAAGAGAAAACTGGGAGAAAGAGGTGTTGAGTGCATTTTTATTGGTTATGCACAAAATAGCAACGCCTATCGATTTTTAATCATAGAGCCTAATGATTCTATGTAAATAAACACGATCATAGAGTCAGGGGATGCTATTTTTGATGAACAACGATTCACCTCGGTTCTTAAGAATATAGACAATAGTTCAAAACAAGTTGCGACAACGAGTTCAAATGACAAAGAAGTCATTGAGCCTAGAAGAAGCAAAAGCCTAGAGATCTTAAGTCTTTTGGTCCTGATTCTGTCACTTACCTTGTTGAAGGATCAAGAAATTATATAAGCAATAAAATTGCTAATTGCTTTAATACTGAGGCAGATCCTAAAACATTTGAGAAAGCAATGAAATCAAGAGATGCTTTGTTTTGGAAAGAAGCAATCAATGATGAGATGGACTCAATAATGGCAAACAAAACTTGGGTGTTAGCCAATCAACCACCAGGTTCCAAACCTATAGGTTGCAAGTGGATCTTTAAAAAGAAGATGAAGGTAGATGGAACGATTGACAAGTTTAAGGCCAGGTTAGCCGCTAAAGGTTTTACAGAAAACCATGGTATAGACTACTTTGACACCTACTCACCGGTAGCAAGAATATCTACGATAAGAGTTCTATTTGCTATAGCCTCGATTCAAAAATGGGTGATTCACCAAATGAATATTAAAACAACATTCCTAAATGGTGAATTGAATGAAGAGATTTACATGAATCAACCTGAAGGATTTGTTGTAAAGGGATAAGAGCAAAAAGTATGCAAACTTGTGAAATCTCTGTATGGACTAAAGCAAGCTCCAAAGCAGTGGCATCAAAAATTTGATGAGGTAATACTTACTAGTGGATTCAAAATCAATGAATCAGACAAGTGCATATATAGTAAGTATTTAAATGGTAAAGGCGTTATAATATGCCTGTATGTGGATGACATGTTAATTTTTGGCACGAATTTAGAACAAGTCCTTGATACCAAAAAGCTGCTATCTAACAAGTTTGAAATGAAAGATATGGGAGAGGCTGATGTCATCCTTGGTATAAGAATCAGGAGAAAGCATGGTCAAATAATGCTCACACGATCTTATTACATTGAGAAGATTCTTAAGCGCTTCAATCATGAAGATTGCAAACCAGCCTCAACACCAGTTGACCCTAGAGTGGAATATGTAAAAAATGATGGCTCTCCAATTTCACAATTGGAGTATACTGGGGTCATAGGATGCTTAATGTACGCAATGACATGTACTCGACTAGATATAGCCTATGCGGTAGGGGTGTTAAGTAGGTACACAAGCAATCCGGAAAAACAACATTGGTTGGGAGTGACAAGGGTCTTTAAGTACCTGAAACAAACAAAAGACTATGAAATTTACTATAGTGGAACTCTTTCAGTACTTGAAGGGTACTCAGATGTAAGTTGGATAACCAACAAAGATGATCACTCATCAACGAGTGGTTGGATCTATATGTTAGGTGGAGGTGTTGTTTCTTGGCCTTCAAAGAAGCAAACATGCATCACAGATTCAATAATGGCATCTGAGTTTGTAGCACTGGCCTCAGCTAGTAAAGAAGCTGAGTGGTTGCAAAACCTGTTGCATGAAATACCAATGTGGCCTAAACTGGTTTCTCCAATATCTATTCATTGTGATAGTGCATCTATGATTGCTAAACCCTATAGTTAATCTTACAATGAAAATCAAGACGCATTGGACTAAGGCATAGCATGGTAAGAGACTTGATCACCAATGGAGTGATCACACTTGACTTTGTAAGGTCAAAAGAAAATCTAGCAGATCCTTGCACAAAAGAATTAACTAGAGATATGGTGCAAAAAACATCAATAAATATGGGATTGAAGTCCAATTTTAATGAATCACTAACAATGGAACCTCAATCCGATTCTAGTCTTGATGACTAGCTTGGATTCAATGAGTGAAAGTACATTGTCATCAGTGGTTTGTAGTAAACTACCAAATAATCCCAAGGGTGGTAGTGCGTTATCTTCCTGCTAGTGAAAAGAAAGGTTGAACTATGGAGTTCTTAACAAGTCTCAGGAAATGTCACAAATGGCGGGGACATTTGAGATCTTACTTAAATAAGTGATGGATTTTGGCATCCACAAAGCTTTAGACTTAGCTCTGAAACACTTATGAAAGGATATGGATACAAGACCTATGTATCGTTTACACAGCAATGAGTTAGGTGCGAAATTGTGTGTGGAGGTTTACGTGGCTTGTCAAATGGTCATTTGGTTCAAAGCTTGTCTACAAATTGATATCGGTGAGTTATAAATAATCTCTACTAAGATAGTGGTTCAATCGAAAGACACCATTGGTGACGCACAGTTTATCAATGCTTTTTCAGTGACTCAACCTATAGAGCAAAGAATTGAAAAATGGCGGGGGATTGTGAGAAAAGATCGAATTTTCAATCCTTAGCTCACAAATAGCTGCAGCAATGCAACACACTCCGTGGCAAAAATCACAGATACATTTTCAGCACCATCATGTTGGATGAAATGAACCAACATGTCCCTTAGTGGAAATCATTAACGAAGGGGCATTTTTCTCTGAAGTGGTACGAAGCAACTCATGAAAGGATGCAACTCCATTGTGGTGTCTGATCACTAAAGGACACAAAGCTCTATAAATAGGGTCTCCTTAGAATTTAGAGGCTGCAGATTTTAGATTTACAAGACTTGTAAAAGCATTGCTCTCCCTCTCTTGTTTTCTGTAGTTTAAGAGTTTAGTGCAGAATTTCTTAAACTTTTCTTCATCTTATCCTGCAGGAATTTCTTCCTAGTTTATTGCACTTTGTAGTGAAAGAAATAAACCTAAAGGAAAGTATTGTACACGATTTGAAGTCTACTTTATTGTTTTGTTGCCATTTCTTTCTTTCTCCACTCTGAATATTCCCTACAATAAATCCCCCATAACGTGATCCTAACGCGGATGGAGAGAAGTTTGTCCTAATGTATATAGTGCCAAAAAAGATACTCATATACTAATATTAAATACAAGTAACTAAAAGGAGAAAACAATGTACCAAAGTGCGAACCCAATTATAATATGGAATTGTTATTTGCAGTAATCATTTTACTATTTACAATAACATTTTCTTGTAAAAAATCTAAAATACCCCTCACACTAAAAAAAAATAAAGAAAAAGGCAAAAGTTTATAAATAGGCCTGCAAAAGTTTATAAATAGGCCTGCAAAGAAAAAGGAAGCAGAAGCAAAATCATTCATTTTACTGCAAAGGTGAGGAAGCAGAGCTGTGTGGAGAAGAAGGAATCACAAAATTGGCTAAATCGGATAAAAGTCGAGACTAATCGGATCTGCAAAATATGAGTGTCTAAAATTAATATTTGCTTCGTTATTGTTTTATTTGTTGTTTTGATTAATTTGGTTTGTAATATGTCCGAATTTGTTATTATTTTGCCCAAAATTATTAATTTTTTTCCCAGATCTGAGAAGATCCGGCCGTTTTTGGCCGGATCTGTAAAATTTAGGCCAAGGAGAAGGTTTTCTCGGCCCGGATGGTGCTGAAATACGGCCGGTCGCCGGCAGTATTTCAGGAAGAAACACCGCCAGTCAGAGGGAAATACCACCGGGGCGGTATTTCCCTTTCGGACACCGCCATTCCCAAGCAGTGTTTTTCACCAAAATACCGCCCGAAAAGGGGCGGTAATACCGCTGGCGACTGCGGTATTTTTTTCAAAAATAACGCCGGTCGCTTGCGGTATTACCGTTCAAAAATGCCGCCGGGCGACCGCGGTATTTTTTTTCAAAATTACCGCGGTTGCCCGGTAGTATTTTCGATATGAATACCGCCGGCGAACAGCGGTATTCTTGGAAAAAAAACCAACGGCGGCCAGGGGATATTTTTCAGCAGTAGGCGGGATTGTTGGCGGTTTTATGCCGGAAAGGGGAGAGTTTTGAGCCAATATTTTAAATTTTCTTTAACTTTAATTGTGTTCTTGCTCCTTATATGTTATCAATTAATTTCGTATTGATAAATGCATGTTTATATTATCGCAGATGGCAGAAGCATTTAGTAAATTGAAATTAACCAAAAGCAAAAAAGGATGACAATTCGCAATTGGTTGCAAAAAACACTGAGGCGACATAGTCCTCCTCTAAGGAAGTAGGTGGCCGAAATACCTCTCACTGCATCCGAGTACCAGAGAAGGGTGGTAAGAAGAGCGCATGGCTCTTCTCGCTTTTCAAATGCGACGAGAGAAAGTAACATTGATTATGGCAAAACAGAATTTGCCCCACCATATATTGAAAATGCGGAGGAGGAGGAAGCTAGGGAAAATGAGGAACGATTTGAGATGGGCATGTCTTAGTCGCAGGGGTACATGGAAGGAAATTCGAGGCTGTTGGAGGATGAATACAAAGGGGAAAATACACCCAACCAACGAAGGAATGAAAAAGGCAAAGAATTAATGGGCTCCTCACGTAGGTCAGTGTCAGGGTTTGGGTCCGGTAACGATTCCGTGAGGAATGCCAGGTGGAAGGATTACCGGCCTCTAGATGGTCCGATTGACGGTAGACCTTCAGATCCAGAGTTGTTACGGAGTTTTAAGGGTCATGTTGCCTACTACATATGGCATCGACAGGTATCTTATTATGCTTTATTACATATTGTGAAATAATTTTTATTTATTTCTGATTTATGCTTACTACGTTAGTGCCTAAAATGTGTTATTTTATTTATTAAATTACGTAAGAATGTGATGTATTGTTGTGCCATAATGGCCACGAGCGGCTACAAAGGTGGGATTTAGCCGATGGAGAAATAAAAAGTATAGTGTAACAGTCTGAGTTGGCACATTTAGTATGGTGCATGCATCCAGAGTTAGACTCTGCACTCCTAAGTGCCTTTGTTGAGAGATAGCATCCGAAACCTAATTCATTCCATATGTCATTCGGGGAGATGAGTATCACTCTTCACGAGGTGGCCTACATATTGCGAATTCCGATTGACGGATCGCCAATTGGTTGGAAAATTAAGCCTACAGAAATGAAGAAACTGCTTTTAGAATTGTTGGGGATTGAGGAAGACCAGCTCAGGGAGCGAGATTTTGCAAGTGTGAAAATGTCCCTCCTTCGAGAGCATTGTGTTAGTGGACAGGTGGAGGTCGCCAATTCTGCCTTAAGGTATTTGTTGTGGTTAGTTGAAAACACCATGTTCGTGGATAAGAAAAAAAACCCACGTTCTTGGGCATTTCCTACCTTACCTCCGCGATGTAGAAAGCGTAAGCGGACTTGCGTGGGGTGCAGCTTGTTTGGCGAACCTTGATCACAATCTTAGTATGGCCTCTAGGGCAGACGGTACCTAGTTAGGCGGGTGTTTGATCTTATTGCAGGTTTATAGGAATCGTTTATAAATTATTTCAATACTCTATACCGGTACATTAAAATGACTAATTTGTTTTTCATTTTTTTAATAGAGCTGGATATACGAGTACTTTCCCGCGTTTAGTCCTCCAAAGCTGAGATTCTGAGAAGTCGACTGGCCTGCTGCAACCAAGTGGCACATCGGAACCGGAAGGAAGCACGAGCCTAACCAAATTTGGTGTTATACAGATGCGCACTAGACTGAATGAAATCCGAAGAGATAATATTTTTATATCATTTAAATTTTCTAATGTTTATTAGTGTAATAGCCGACTTAGTCGATTATCCACTTACTATGTTTCACATGAACTAGGTAAATAGCTTCCTTTTAGGCCAAATCATGCAGGAGTGCATCTAATAACTTTGTACAGGGGTCTTATTTATTGTCCTGCGATCGCAGAGCCATATATGTCTGATCGATTCTTGCGACAATTTGGATTCATGCAGTCGATCCCTCACACAGTTTTAGAGTCAAAGAGCTGTTACAGAGGCTGTGAAATAAAAATGTACTCCTGCGTGTACGATTCGAATTTTAAGGCCCCATAAATGTACAAGAGTAAGGTGATAAGGGGGATGCAGAGGGCTCATTGGCCCGATCAGTTGTGCCTTGAGTACCTCAAGTACTTCTAGCCACGAACGCACGTTCGTGTTAGTCCCGACGACATGAAAGTGGACGAGACACTGGACCCCAAAAAGCTATCAACGGTTGCGATAAGCATTAGAAATTTATGCTTATTTCTATCAATTAATTATATTTTTTCGTCAATATGTTTTTACTATATTTGGATTTTTCTTTCAAATACAGCGTTTGAAATATGTAGCAAGTAAAATATATTATACTCATCCCCAAAACTGGCATACTGTCCCCAGTGACGTGAGGGAGAGTTCCATAGAGGAGGTGGCTACCCATTTGGAGGATTTGATGTCGGCACTGGAGTAAATTGCGGCAAGGTCCCATGTGTATTGACTGTTTTTTTTAATACTATTAAAATAAATTACTAAATAAGCGGTTATAAATTGGTGGATTGTATTTTATTCAGTTTTTTATGCATTGTATAAAGTAATATATCATTCGGGATGATATATATATTTTTTATTTGCCTTTAATAATGTTAAAATTAATTACATACGAAAGTTAAAAGATAAGAATCTTATCTTGTTAACGTAAAATCAAAAGTAAATTGCAGTTAACGTGAAACAGTGGATATGAAAAACATCTAATACTAACACTCAACAGTCGATTTATTCCTGAAAGTAACAAATCATGGTTCCAAATGAGATTTTCAACTCTGCATTTGTTCTGAGGCCATGTTTCTCCACGTCGGATAGATTGGGGGTAGCAAGACCTCCCATGTCGTTAACAAAGCAATGAAATAATTTTGTCTTATTAAACCCATATTGATGAAATTGATCAGATCATTAAAGACGCCGGCCCCCCGTCACTGAAGCGAAGGGAAAGTATTACTCTGTTGGGCATATAATGTAACAACCCTCTGGTACTTCGTGGCGACAAGTATTCCCAAAAAATGAGAATCAAACCAAAATTTCTAATCGACCTAAACTACATAACAGTCTACCACCCTAATTGCTAACTCGTAATCGACTGGCCCAAAAACAAAGCGCCAAAAAGTAGCTTCATCCAGGAGTTCTTGGTGCAAGTCTCTGCGCACTAGGTACCACTACTCCTCATCTGCATCGTGTGCGAAATAGGAAATTACTCTAAAATCACAATGTCCATCGCCCACTAGATTAACGTGCTGGTAATGTATTCGAACACGAACTGCTTCAAAAATATGGAAAGGTCGTAAGGCCATTCAGAAACGTGGGGCCTCACAACCCTTCGTCTCCTCGTCAGCCTGTGGATCACCGACCTACGATTGTAAATCATATTAAATTTAGGATGTGTATATGTATTTAACCACAATGACATGTACATGAAATACATATATTTGCACCTTGTTGTAGTGCATTCCTTTCGTCATGCTCGTACCCTAATAGATATCGTTGGATTGGATTGTGTCTCGGCCGTCCCCTGTGTGGCCTACTAACCGGCTCAACTAGATCAACAGTTTTCGGATAAAGCGTCGAATGCACCACACCCATCACCTTGTATATCTCAGCGTTTGGACGCGCATTACATCAACAAACATGTCATGCAGTCGCCCTTCAGCGGTTTGCTTCTCCTTCTGAGTTTCTAGAATATCATTATCTCCCAAATACAGCGTCTTCCAGAAGGAGTCAACGTTGATAGGATCAATTGGATGGTACACGCGTACCAACTGTTGCATCTCACATGCACATAGCAGACCGCAACTAGTTCGGAGTTCGCAACAACACAGCGCACCATCTTCCCCGATAAGGCAAACTCTTTTTGTATATTCTTTCTCCACCATTGTAATACAAGCGAAAGACATTCTATCGTTAAGCCTACTATACAGTAAGTAGTTGCTCTTCCGGTATGTTTTGTTGCGCGAAGATTCTATTGCAGTCTGAATTGTATAGAAATGCAACACTAACATAAGATTAATGTCATAAAAAATACCTAAAAATGCATTTCTATCCGTACCAACTGCCTTCTTCAACTGTGCATGTTTACTCTCAACCCTAAAAGACAATTCACATCAAAAATCGGACTGTAACATAAAGCATTATTAAAAGATCACGTAATTATACAGTATACAAATCATAAATTAAAGTTATAAATAACTTACATGTTCGTTGTGTGATATCCGTAGTGCTTTATACTTTTTGTCCAACAAGACACAAACTTGTCCTTGTGGGGATTCAACCATGTGTTTTTCAAGTACGGAATAACATTTCTAAATCTAGATTTATTTCCATATTTAGTATCAATATAATCCACAACTTCCGTGAACTGTTCATATGTCAAGACTTTAACCACTCGCCCCCCAACGATATAGAAATACATCTGTTGTAATTTTGTCGTTGCCAGCCGATACCACATGTTTCTTGACATCCATTTCAATATGTCTCATACACAGTAGTTTGATAGCATGTGGGAATACTAGTTGCACAGCATTCATTAAGTCAATCTCTCGATCAGTGATGACCACATGTGGGTATTTATTTCGCTCAAATAAATTGCTCAATTGCCTCAATTCCAGTAATAGCTCGGGGTAGTATCATCCCTCATGAAAACGAAAGCGATATGAACATACTGTGCTGTGGGTACATGTGCCACTATTTGCAGCAGGAGCATGTCATACATGTTTGTCTTATACGTCGTATCCATAAACAACACGTACGGAAACAAAACAAGTAGACGAGACTCCTTCTTGTGTGCAAAGAAGATGTGCCTGACTACATTACTGTCGTCATCACCTGCGTGCGCATAGAAGTATTCGTGATCATGCAGAAGTTTGAAAAAATACTGCATGTTAGTCATATCTCACCTCGCATCCCTTTTACTTTTTGCTGCTTCATTGTACACATGTCTTATGTGGCTGACATTTTTCAGATCTGACATTTTTTGGATCATCAGCTCGCAATTGGGCCAATATATGCTTCGGCCTGATGTTAATACTTAACATGTCTGCAATCTTCTTATTCTCTAATTCTGTTAACCGTGACTGCGCTGAATGGCAATTTTAAACTTCTTCTAATTCATGATTGTGCTTACCATTTATGGCCTCTAACTTTCAATTTCCCCCAGCAATTTCTCGTCCCTTCAGGTGAAATGGACAGTTTATCATCTTGCTGTCTGTATTGCTCCGCCTGCTTTTCTCTTCAGGTAGAGATGGCTTATCTATAACTTATCCTGATCTATTGCACCATATCTCAATTCTACCTTTTTTCCCTCTTGTAAGGAACAACCCCAATATTTTTAAAGAGGAAGTAATTTTTGCAGTCATATTATTTTCAGTTGCTCGGGCTTTAACCCATTCAATCATATCTTCCCTACTTCTGAACTCTTCGTTCGTCTAAAATACATCGGTGTGATCAGCATAAATGTCATCCCTCTCAATATAAAAATCCTGTTAATACAAAAAGCTGGTTCAGCATACTTAAACCGTCAAATTTAGCTGCAACCAATAAATTTCGCAAAAATCTGGTCACAGAGAGGCGAAGTTGTGACAGAATTACGATCAGCATAGGTCAAAGGGATATTGCGAATATCGCGGCCATTTCAGGCAAAAAAATCGAGGGAAAAAGGGCTTTCTGGAGGAAAAACCCGACGGCAGCAGCCGATTTTTTTCCCTGCAAAATACCGCCGGCAGTATTTATAACCGAAATACCACCGGCGGCCGGCAATATTTCACCAAAAAATACCGCCCGGGCGGTGTTTCTGCCTCAAATACCGCTGGCGGTTAATTGCTAGGGAAATACCGCTCGGTCGGTATTTCTCGGGTCAATACCGCCAGACGCCAAGGAAATACCGCCCGACACCGGTAGTATTGACCGGAGAAATACCGACCGGTGCGGTATTTGCCAAGGAAATACCGCCAGGCACCGGGCGGTATTTCTCGGGGGAAATACTGCCGGCGTCTGGCGGTATTTTCACGAATTTGGGTCGGGGAGACAGTCTCCTCGGACGAAATGTTACAGATACGGCAAAAAACGGCCGAATAATTGTAGATTCGAGACAAAAATCCTGCCCACAGGGGTTTTTTTCAAAAAAATGAAGGAGTATACAGAGATTTTTTTTACGCAAACTAATTTCAAGTAAAAAAATATATACAGTGTTTACTTACAGTGTAATATGAATCATCCTCAAGTATACTGACCATATTTGAATAAACGTATCAGTGATAAATGAATTACTGTATATAAAATTGTTGATGTAAATGGACAAGAAGTCCATAATGTCTCTGCTGCAACCTTTGCTTTTATAGGTGAAAAATGAAAAAAAAATTTAATTAAAAAGGGCAAATTAGACTTTTCATTAAAAAATATTATTCTGAATAATAAAATAGTTACTGTAAATAGTGTGCCCCTTATAATAATATCTCAACTTGCATATCGCTAGAAGCATCTTCTTCCACCTCTCTCTACGCTCATAATTTAGTTTAACACTATAATATTCGACTTATAATATTCGACTTCACAATCCATCCATTTATTTATTAACTTTTACTATTTCTCCTGCCAGCCATCAAATTAATTGTAAAACTTCTTTGAGCTTATCATGTGAATTACCATTTAGTAAATTGAGTGGTAATACACTGGTGAAAAATATCATAAAACTATTTTAGAGAAAGATGTGACAATCATTTTGGAGGAAAGTTATTAGCAGTGGCGAAGTCAGAAATTTATTTTAGTGAGGCATAATATACATTGTATGGCCAAAAATATTATATTTTAAAATAAGGTTAAACTATAAAAATTTATGAATATAATAATAGAGAAAGAAAACGAAATTTATTTAGTAATTCTTTACTTTTTCGCTTTGAATGCAATTTTAGTTCTAATTTAAATCTTATTAATACTCAAGAAAAAATAATCACAACATTAACACAATCTGAATTGTTAAACGCAGTAACGGTTTTACTAAACGCAGTAACATTCTCCTGTAAAAAGACTAAAATACCCCTGGACCAAAAAAATTTAAAAAAAAAAAAAAGAAAAGGCACTGTTCAAACGTGGGTTATTGTTCATGAAGTAACAATTTTCACCTATAAGTAAGGGGTGAAGTTTAGAAGTTTTCTAAAACGTTCAGAGTTAGTTGTTTT
Organism: Leptodermis oblonga; assembly: GCA_016801395.1. Classification (NCBI taxonomy): domain Eukaryota; kingdom Viridiplantae; phylum Streptophyta; class Magnoliopsida; order Gentianales; family Rubiaceae; genus Leptodermis; species Leptodermis oblonga. The sequence goes on from CM028755.1 coordinate 38,563,505, forward strand.
ACATTTACATTAAACTGCAGAAACACTTGTTTTCCATTTGGTCACTGACAAGTTCATTCAAATATGACCGGTATACCCGAGTACGATCCATATTACACAGTAAGTAACACTGTATTTATTTTTTTTAACTTATAGCAGTGTGCGTAATTTATGTATTTATTTTTTTAATTTATGTATGTGATGTTTCACTTTAATTTTAGGGGAAAAAAATCCAGTATGGGGGATTTTTTTTCCCGAATCTGCGAGTATCCGGACGTTTTTTTTTCTGGTTCTGAAACATTTCGGACCGAGAGAATGTCTTCCAGTCCGAAATAGCCGGAATACCACCGTTCGCCGGCGGTATTTCCGGTGAAAATATCGCCGGTCGCCGGCAATATTTTCGGCGCGCCTGCGGTATTATCGCCGGAAATACCGCCGGCAGCATTATCGCCGGAAGGGGGAAATACCGCCGGAGAATGGCCGTATTTCCGGCGATAATACCGCCGGCCGCCGACGGTATTTCCGGCCAAAATACCGCCGGCGACGGGCGATATTTTAGCCGAAAATACCGCCAGTGATATTTTCGGGAAAAATACCTCCTCCCGTCGACTGTATTTCCCCCGGAAATACCGCCGTTCGCCGGCTGTATTTGGGCCGGAAATATCGCCGGCCGGAGGCGATATTTACGGCCAAAATATCGCCAGTGAACGGCGATATTTCAGGGCAAAATATCGCCGGCCAGCGGCGATATTTTGCCCAAAAATGTCGCCGCCGGCAGCCGATATTTTCGGCCAAAATTTTCTACCGGTTTGCGGACGGGCATGCATTTTTTCTGCTACTTTTTCGGGACATGCCGCAATATCCTGACGACTTTATGCTAATCACAATTGTGTCGAAACTTTTGGATCTGGGCGATAATATGATTGCGCAATGTATTTGTTGAATAGAAATTTTAGTGTGTAAGTTTGCTAACGAGGTTTTTTTTTTTTGTTGAAAGGATTCCCGTGTTGAGAGTGATGACATTTATGCTGACCACACAAAAATATTTCGGAAGGCCCAAGAGTTCATCAGTAAGGAAGGTATGCTTGCATGGGTTAAAGGACGAGCAGCTGAAAATAATATGACGACAAAAATTACATCTTTAGCGAAAATGTTGGGGTTGTTCCTAACAAGAGGGAGAAGCGGTAGAGTTTAGATTGGGTGCGATAGGGGAGGAAAAGTTAGGGATAAGGCACCCATACCGGAAGGAGACACATTGAAATGGATGTCAAGAAACATGTAGTGTCAGCTGGGAACGACAAAACTACGACTGATATCTTTCTATATCGTTGGGGACAAATTGTGAAAGCCCTAACATATGAACAGTTCAAGACGGCTGTGGATTTTATTGATACAAAATGTGGGAATAAATCCAGGTTCAGGCATATTATTCCCTACTTGAAGAATACATGGTTGGATCCTCACAAGGAGAAGTTCGTGTCTTACTGGACGAAAAACATAAAGCATTACGGCGGGCGCACAACGAACATGTAAATTATTTATTGATTTCATTTACGATTCGTACGTTGTGTACTTACGCGATGTTTTATATATGGATTTATGTTATATGCAGAATGCTAATGTCAAAAGTATTTCAGGGTTGAGAGTGCTCATGCCATGGTGAAGAAGGCTATTGGTACGGATAGAAAGGCGTTCCCAAGTATTTTTCACGACATTCATATTATGATAGAGCTGCACCTCGGTGAAATTCGGACTAAAATGGAAGCTTTGCGCAGCAAAATATACCGGAAGAGCGACTACCTACTATATAGTCGTTTGAACGGTAGAATGTCGTCGGCCGGAATTACAATGGTGGAGGACGAATATACAAAAACAGTTGGCCTTATTGAGGATGACGGTTCTCTTTGTGGTTGCGAACTCCGAACAAGTTGCGGGCTACCATGTGCATGTGAGATGCTACAGTTGATGCGCGTGTACCAACCCATTGATCCGATCGACGTTCACGCCTTCTGGAAGACGCTGCACTTGGGAGATACAGAAATTCCAGAAACCCAAGAGGAGAGGCAGACCGCTGAAGGCCGATTGCATGAAATGTTTGTGGATGTCATGGCGCGTCCGAGCGCTGAGATATACAGGGTCATGGGTGTTGTGCATTCGACGCTTTATCCAGAAACTATTGATATAGCTGAGCCTGTTAATAGACCACACAGGGGATGTCCCAGACACAATTCGACCCAACGAGATTTATTAGGGTTCGAGCACGCCGAAAGGAATGCGATACAACGAGGTACGAATATGTTTAGGCAACTTTTATTATGTCATTGTTGTCAAATACATATACAACTACTGACTTTAATATCCTTTACACTTGCAGGCCGGCGATCCACAGGCGGGCAGAGAAGACGAAGGGTTGTGAGGCCGCACGCTTCTGAGTGGCCTTATGACCTTCCCGTATTTCTGAAGCAGTTCGTGTTCGAATACATTACCGGCCACGTTAATGTTGTGCCCGATGGACATTGTGGTTTCAGGGTAATTTTCTATTTCGTACACGATGCAGATCTGGAGCAGTGGCACCAAGTACGTAGAGACCTGCTGCAAGAACTCTGGGATGAGGCCAATTTTTGGCGTTTCGTTCTTGGGGCAGTCGATTACGATTTAGCATGCAGGCTGCTAGATTGGTATGAAGTTCCGCAGACAAGGATTTCTGGTTTGATTCTCATCTTCTGAGAATACTTGTCGCAACGAAGTACCAGAGGGTGGTTACATTATATGTCCAGCAGAGTAGTACTTTCCTTCCGCTCCTGTGGCGGGGGGCCGGGGTCTCAACTGATCCTAGCAGTTACATCAATATGGGATTAATAAGACAAAATCATTTCATTGCTTTGTTAACTACAGGGGAGGTATTGCTGCCCCCAATCTATCCGACGTGGAGTAGCCGGGCCGGCCAACAAATGCAGCTGTGGAAATCGCACTTGGATGGAAAATTAGGTGCATGCCGGAATAAAGCGACTGCTGAGTGTTAGTATATGATATTTTTTTCGCCTTATGTACGGCTACACGTTAAAAGCAATTTATTGTTTGTACAATTTTTAGCCTAGGAAACATAGGATCCGCATTTTCATTATATAAGGTGTAATACATTTTATCATGACAGAATTTAAATAAAATATCTATACTTCAGATTGCGATTGGCGGTATCTCCATATACAATGTAATTAAAAATATATAAAAACAAAAATTACATCAGATGGGAATCGAGCTAAATGCACTACAGGGCCAGCATCAAATCCTTCAAATGACGGCAAACCTCCTCTATAGCACTCTCCCTCTCTTCGGGTGGGACGGTATTGCGGTTGCGAGGATGAGCATAATACATTTTATTTGCTATGTATTGCAAACGCTGCGAATGGAATACATATCGACTGAATGTTAAACAGATTGACGGAATTATATACTAAATCAACAGAAACAAAACATAAATGTGTAGTTCTTACCGCAACCACAGATAGCCGTTTCGGGTCCATTGGCTCAGCCGCAGGCATATCGTCGGGATTAACACGAACGTGCGTCCGCGGAAGGAAGTACTCAAGGTACTCAGGACACGTCTGATCGGCACAATTAGCCCTCCCCATCCCCCTTAACACCTTATTCTTGGGGTACATTTGCGGGATCTTTAAATTCACATCAAACACGCAGTAGTACCTTTTTATTTCAGAGCTTTTGTAACAGCTCTTTGGCTGTAGAATTGGGTGAGGGATCGCCTGAATGAATCTAAATTGCCGCAGGAACCGATCTCGCATGTATGGCTCTGCGACCCCAGGGCAATGAATAAGACCCCTATACAAGGTTATTGCGTGCGCTCCTGCGGGATTCGGGCTAAAAGGAAGCCAATTGACCTAGTGCGTGTCAAACATAGTCAGTGGATAATCGATCAGTAAGGAAATTACAATAATAAACATAAGAAAATTAAAATGACAGGAGAAATATTACCTCTTCGGATTTCATGCCATCCAGGGCATGTCTGTATTTGAACAGATCCCAGTTGGGATCACGCTTCCGTCCGGTTCCGACTTGCCACTTAAGCGATGCTGGCCAATCGGCATCCCAGGATCTATGTTGTGCCGGACTAAACGCGGGGAAGTATTCGTATATCCAGCTCTATTAACAAAATTGAAAAACAAATTATTCATTTTTTTTCCGCAAGTATAAGTAATGAATTTATTTATAAGCGATGCCTACAAACCTGCAACAAAGTCAGACAGCCGCCTAACTGGGCACCGTCGGCTCTAGAGGCCCGACCAAGGTTGCGATACAGGCTTGCCAAACATGCTGCCTTCCACGCAAGTCCGCCTAGGCTTTCTACATCTTGCAGGTAAGGCAAGAAGTGCCCAAGGACGTAGATTTTTTTCTTATCCACGAACAAGGTGTTCCCAACCAACCAGAGCAAATAACCTGCGGCAGCATTGGAGGCGTCCCCCTGTCCACTGAGACAACGCTCGCGGAGGAGGGACATTTTGACAGAGGCAAAATCTCGATCCCCGAACATTTCTTCATGAATCCCCAACATCTCCAACAGCAGTTGCTTCATCTCGGCCTGCTTAATTTTCCACCCAATTGGCTGTTCGCCAATCGAAATCCGCAGGATGTAGGCGACGTCGTGGAGACTGATACTCATCTCTCCGAATGGCATGTGGAATGTATTAGTTTTCGGTTGCCATCTCTTAACAAATGCACTTAGGAGTGCAGAGTCTAGCTCTGAATGCATAGACCAAGACAAATGTGCCAACCCGGACTGGTCAACCAGAGTTTTCATTTCCACTTCTTCTAAAGGCCACTTTTGCAGATTGTTAAAGCCATTATGGCACAACAATGCACCACGGTCCTATGCAATGGAATGAATAACATAACACCTTTACTAACCCAACATATTAATCATACATAAAAAATGAACAATAATATATATCAAGAAATATGAATTAAATCGTGAAAACGATACCTGTCGATGCCATACGTAATAGGCAACATGACCTTTAAAACTCTGTAGCAACTCCGGATCTGACGGACCACCGTCAAGCGGCCCATCTAGAGGCCACCTTCCACCCGCTATCCCCTCCGAACCCAGAACCGGACCCAGCCCCTGACACCGACCTACGCGCGGAGCCTATTACTTCTTTGCCTTTTTCACTCCTCCGTCGATTGGAATCATTTTCTTCTTCATTTTCATCCCCCAACCGCCCCGAGTTCCCTCCCATGTACCCCTGCGACTGGGACATGTCCATCTCAAATCTTTCCGCGTTTTCCCTAGCTTCCTCCTCCTCCACATTTCCAATGTATGGCGGAGCAAATGGAATGTCGCGATAATCAACGTTACTCTCCCTTGTCGCATTTGATAAGCGAGAAGATCCCTCTGCTCTTCCTGCCACTTTCCTCTGCCGTTCGGATATAGTGGGATGTCTTCGGCCACCTACTTCCTCCGACACGGAATGCCTCGCCTCAGTGCTTCTATCAACATTGAGCATACTGTCATCCCTTCTGCTGCTTTTTCTTTTGGTCAATTTTAATTTCAACTTCTTAAATGCTTCTGCCATCTGCAATTAAAAAAACGCACATGTATCAATACGAAATTATATAAGGAACATCTAAACAACCAGAACACGTTTACAGTTACATAAATATTAAAGTATCGTCGCAACATTCTCCCCGTTCGGGCAAAAAACATCCGGAAGTATCCAACCACCGGAAAGTTTCTGGAAACTCGGAGCAAGACCGCCGCCAGTTCGCCGGAAAATACCGTCGTCCGGCAGCGGTATTTTCTGGGAATAATACTGCTTCCGGACGGCTGTATTTTCTCGGAAAATACCGCTGTCCGGCAGCGGTATTATTCCCGGAAAATACCGCCGGAAAGGGAAAAGTACCGCTGGCGGTACTTTTCTCGGGAAATACCGCCGGATTCCGGCGGTATTTTCTGGGAAAACTACCGCCCGGCGGTATTCCCCCTGCTACTCGCAGTAACCGTTTCCTTTCCATTCCAGGGACAATCTCACAGATATACGACGATCCGGGAAAAAAAAAATATTTTCGGGTTCTATACTAACAAATTCGGATATATTATAATTTCTAAATAACTTCGGTATGCCTCTAACTAAATTAATAAAACAAACAAATAATCTCGCAAATAAAACAATACCGAAAGAAATATTAAATTGAGGCACTAACTTTTAATCGATCGTACTCGCAGTAAATGGAATATCCGATTCTAACTAATTTAGAGTTTTCTGCCCACTACCTGCAGAAAACTTCTTAAATAGGCGCAACCCGTAGCATCTTTTCCCTTTTTTTTTTCCTTTTTTTTTTTTGCAGTGAACAGTGAAGCAGCCAGACAGAATAATTTTTACTGTAGCAACACGCGTGTAAACAGTACCGCGTGTTTTCTACAGTACTTTTTTTTAAAAAAAAATTTTATTCCAGGGGCATTTTTATCTTTTTTACAAGAGAATGTTACTGCGTTTAACATGCCTCAATACAATTTGCTTATATGTTGACAATCTTATTAATACTTTAAAAAATAATTATAACCTTAATACAATTTAACTGTGTGTTGTGTATTATTTATGTTTAATTTATAATTAAAAATAGTGGGGACACATTATATTAATTTAACAATTTTTTAAAAAAATTTGACCAAATATATAAAGGGTGGTGGGGGCCCCCAGTGCCCCCACTGTAAATCCGCTAGTGGTTATTGGTTAAGGGGCATACTATTTGCAGTAATATTTTATTGTGAATAATTTATTTTACCATTTAGTTAAAAAAACAAAAAATAGTAATTTGGTTACTGCAAATAGTAATTGTTGAAAATACCGTCCATTTTGGGCGGTATTTTCTTCCAAAATACCGCCAGGCGATATTTTGATGCAAAATAGGTCAAAATACCGCCGGGCGCCGGCGGTATTTTGACTCAAAATACCGCCCAACCCCGGCGGTATTTTCTTCTCAAAAAAAAATTTTCAGGGCGCTGCCCCAAACCCCACCAACTCACCACAGAGTTGGATCCGCGAAAGCTGTACTTGAATTAAGTTATCTTTAATATCACATTAGAAATGTTATAATTTCAGAAGAGAAAAAAAGAACATGAATAATGTATATGTTATTTTTTTTCGTTAAAAAACTAATTTTACGTAAAAAAAATATATATAAATTGTTTATTTATCGTGTAATATTAATAAAAATATATATATAAATTATTTATTTACCATGTAATATGGATTGTCTTCGTTATTATCGGTCATAATTAAAATAAAAAAAATTTCTTTTATTTTTTAAAAAATCTAAAGAGCAATTCAAACTTTTCTTAATTATATATTCAACCACTGGAGCCCATGCCTTTCACACCATGGGAATGGAATATTCAACCTCATAATTATCATCAATTGACGTCATATGCCCCTGTCCCCACAAAAATGAAAATGATTGATTTTAAACATAAATCAATTAAATAATAATCCTCGTCCAGTGAAATGATTGATACCTCCTATGCCTCTTTTGGAGCAAGGCATTGTGCCCTAGAACTTTGAATGCTAGCGTTATACAAATGTCGCAATATGTTATTTCACATTCATCAGAGATAAAATGTTATATCAAATAGTATAATTTATCTTACATTAATGAGAAGTAAAACTATAAATTTATTTCATAAATATGAGATGACACATTGTTGTCTTTAAAAAAATAGTACCAAATATACCCATAAAAAGATCATGATGGTTAATTTCAATTTGAGTGTTCATCAATCGGGTGTCTCCGTTTCGAACCAAGAATCAAGCCTTCAAGGTAAAAATACCCAACAAGTAACCATAATAAGAGTTGAAGATGGTGCAACATCGAATCATGTTACGTTACTTCGAATGGGATCTTAGCCTGTCACGTTTCGCTTGTTATAGGAGTTGACCAAACATTTCACAACACGAGCTGACGACAACCATATAAGAAAGCCTGACATTAATCACACGAGCGAGTTTCCTTCACAATGACAACCTTGATCGAATGTTTAGGATAGTTGAGTCTCGGGCAACTGAGGAGAGACCACCGCAAAGATGCATCTATTAGAAAAGAGAAAAAAGGATAGTCAATTCAAAATGAACATCTTTTGCTGAAATTCTTTTTTTTTTTTCTTCGTTCTCATATTATGAGAATAACTTTGCTCTCACGCAATTTTTGGCGAGAGATAGGAGCATTTGGTGGAACAAGTGAGACTCGTTTTTTTCCCGTTATCAAATTTAACCTAAAATCTGCCTGAGTAAAAATAACATAAATGTAGGATGACATTGTACAACATTTCAATGATCTGATAAGATATATTATACCATTCATTAAAAAATCTTGAATTTAAAAAGAGAGAATTATATTTACTTCTCCAAAAATTTGATTAAATTACAAATCAATTTCCATAGTTCTAAAAATTACAAATACCTTCTTAAACTTTCTAGAAAATTTTATTTGTGTTTATTTTCTCTAACATATAGGCACAAATTTGGAGATTCAAACTTTAATCGTTTATTAAATTATCGAGTCGAAAACTATGTTCATATATTCATTACAGAAGAAATGCAATTAAACTCTACTCTCATTTTCAAATCCTATTTTTGTTTATATAAAAATTCGTATTCATTTTCAACCATAACTAACATAACATTTTCAACCATAACTAACATAACAGTGCATAAATAGAAGAACTTTAATATCCTAAATGCGTTCATGAACTTTCATTTTTGTTCTCAATCCTGACAAAATAATCTACAAATAAGGAACAGTCATATTTCGTTGTCAATCATAACTAACTTAATAATCTATGGGGACGACTGTCCCAAAAAGGGCGAAGAGGAGGATAAAATGAACAATTTTGCACACATGGCCATGTAAATAGCTAGAAAATAGTAGCATCTTCAAATATTCAAATATATTTCGCAATGAAACTAAAACAACAACTCAAATCACAAGTCTACAAAACCGAAAGGGCCACAAGGTCATTTCACTGCTTTTCTTTTTTGTGGGTGCCCCCTACACCCCACAATGGCCCTTTCAGTTACCTAAACTAACAGTCAAAAGTTACCATCCATAACAACAATAATAATTCCTTGTCCCTACTGTCATACATAGGAGGAAGTCCCAGTAAAATTGGTGCGTTTCGGTGTTGCCCTTACGTTGTTGGACCCACCGTCCCTTGATCTCTTCCTGGTCGTCGGATCAGCGTCTTCCATCATCTTCGACAAATCCCCACCGAACATCTCCACGAACGTCCGCTGCAGATCCTCTAAACTCTCCTCCTTATGATCCAAAGGAAAGGGCAAAGAAGTAAATATATCAGATTAGCTACAAATATTCCTACATATTAGGACAAAATTACCCCTTACAAAACCCAAGATTAACGATTAAATCCTCACCGCTGCCCCGACATTTTTATCCATCATGTTCATCAAATCATGTAAGAAATCACCCATTCCCTGTAATAAAATAAACCGTAAAATTAAAGTTTTAATCCAGCTGTCCAGAAAATATTAATATAATAAGGCGGCGAAGAAATATCTAAGAAGGATTTTTTTAGATGAACCGGGTCCGGGTCCGGGTCCGGGTCCGGGTCCGGGTCCGGCGCCTGAATAATAGGGGACGGGAAACAAGAAGCGAACCTCTTCCTGCTCCAGCAGATCAAGGAACCCCGCGTCGTAAATTGACCTCTTCTCCTCGTTCGACAGAACTGCCATAACCATCAATCAATTCACGGCGAGGTACCGGCCGTCAATTCATCGTAAGCAGCACAAATTGGGTTTTAAAAAAAACAACAAATTAGCTTTTCGTTTCAAGATTAACACGAAATTAACCTGAATAAGCCTCTTGGATTTTCTGAAACCTCTGGTTAGCTTCTCCGGCGACGGTCGGATTCTTCGTCCACTTGTCCGGATGCCACCTCTGCACAACCCAATTACACAAAAGGTCAATCCTTTACGGAAAAAAAAAAAAAAGTGAAAAAGAAAATCTCCCCGAGTAAGAAAGTACCATGGCGAGTTTGCGATATGCGGTGCGAATGTCGGAGAAGGAGGCGTCCTTGCGAATCCCCAGGACGGAGTAGTAGCAAGATCCGTCGGAACCTCCTCCTCCGTGTCTGTCCATGCCCGAAAATTGTTCCCCGCCAATAAAAAAAATCGAATCCTACAAAAGCCCGGTTCGGTTCTGAGAGGCGCGCGTGCGAGCTGCTTCACCGGCGCGTGCACCTAAACGGGGACGGCGAATCGAACTGGGTTCGATGGATGGTGAATTTATGGAAGAGGAAAGGCGACAAAATTTTGAGGTGAAAGAAAGCATGAGAAAAAAGATTGGGAAAAAAAAAATATCTTCCGGGAAGGAGAAAGAAAACTGCACTTATTGAAATACAATAGAATAATCGAAAGTTCGAGAGATTTGGGACTTTTCAGATGGGAGAAGATATTTTCAGAGTGCCTGGTTGAATTGGGGCTTAATGTTTAGCGGAATTTCGGTTTTGCCATCGGAGTTCGACACGTGTGAACTGTGTTGTCAACTCAACGATGACCGGACGGCTTTGTATATGGCGGGGGCGGGAGACACAATCGGGTTCGGGTGGACTGGCTTTACAATAACCCGATTTGACTGGCTCTACAATTTTGCGTCATAATATGTAAATAAAATGACGTCATTTAAAATGTAACATATAAAGGGCCGGTTCTTTTTTATCGTTTTGAAAACGATTTTAAAAATAAGTTTTGAAAAATAGTTTTATAATGTAAAAAGTGTATTGAAAATGTAAAAAGTAGATGTTGAATAGTAAAAAGTTGTATTGAAAATGATGAAATATTATTAAAATATATTAAATTTACTATTGAAACTAAGATCGTTTTTAAAACAGAACAAAAAAAACAGGCCAAAGTCAAGGTTTAAACCGTGATTCCAGCTTGTCTTGAGTTTAGTTATCAAGTAAGGTTCAAAGTCGTGATTGAAACTTAGATTTGAGTTGTCAAATAAAAATTTAACTAAGTCTCTGTTCTCTTGATGATTAAGGGCATGTTCTTTACGTCGGTTTGAGAACCGGGTTTGAGTTTTTAGGTAGAGGCTAAATGGGTTGAGACCCAGAACAAAGAAACGTCGTTCTCAGACCCGGGTCCACAACACAAATTCCACCACCACCTGGTCCGCGCCCGAGGCGGCGGCGGCCCAAAACCTAAATCCCCAAAATGAAATTCATCATCTTCTTCTTCTTTTTTCTGTTTCAATCAAATGGGGATTCAAAATTTTCCCAAATTTGGGATTTGGGGATTTCGACATCCAAAGATAGTCCACTCTTGGCTAATGGATTCAATCGCAAGCAATCTTCTGTTTTTTGTTCCTCTGTTGTTAAAGAAAATGGAGTCTCCTCACCACAGTAGGTTGGCGATGCCGAGGGTTGCACTTGCATCTCGAGAAATGTTTTCGGAAGTGATTGATATGCTTTGGATTTAGAAACCTAGTGCAGTAGCAGCATTTTCTTTCCAAATCATAGATTCTGTAATTGTGGGGGAGGAAGAGGAAGAAGTGCCAAGAAGAAGAAGAGGAAGAAGAGGAGGAGGAAGAAGAAGAAGAAGAACAAAAGGAGTAGGAAGGTCCGACGGCGCGAAGAAGAAGAAGACCGCCGGCGGGAAGAAGAGGAAGAAGAAGAAGAAGAAGAGGAGGAGGAGGAGGAAGGGAAGAAGTGCGAACCGGGTGAGAAGACAGCATCGGGAACTAGAAGAAGAAGAAGAAGAAGAGGAGGAAGAGGAAGGGAAGAACTGGGTTGAAGAAGAAGAAGAAGAAGAAGAAGGAGGAGGAGAAGAAGAACTGGGTGGCAGTGGCGGCGGCGGGAAGAGGAGTGCGGCGGCGGGAGGGCGGCAGCGATAGTGAGATTTGGGTTTGTAAACTGGGTTTGAGAATTGGATAAAGAATATGGGGTTGGGTTAGATTTTTGGGTTGAGACCCAAAAAAATGCCAGAACCGGGTCTGAGAACATGGAGAAGAACAGGCCCTAAACTTGGGAAATTTTGATTTTAAGGAAGAAAGTAAATTTTTTTACTGGAAATTGTGTAAGAGAGAGAAGAAACAGTGTAATGGTTGTGTTATTTTTTAAATTTATATGAGTGAAGATTTTTAAAAAAATTTAAATTTTCAATTGGGTGGAAATTGAGGTTGTTTCTTTGGATTAAATTTTAGAAGAAAAAGTAATGAATTTCTTGAAGTAGTAATGAAAAAGAATAGAGCGCTCTGTTCTTTTCTGGCCTGTCTTGGAGAAATTTTGATTTTTTTCTTGGAAATTTTTTAGAGGTAATTCTCTTTTGAAAAATTGTGTAGGTGAGAGATAAAAAAATGTAATGATTATGTTATTTTTTGAATTTATGTGAGTAGATTTTTAGAGGAAATTTTTAATTTTTAATTTTAAATTCTTGAAAAAATGAAGTTGTTTTTTTATGTAAAGTTTTGAATGAAAAAAGTGACAATTCTTGAGAAATAGCCACAAGAGAACAGAGTCCCACAAAATTGAAACCAAACTCAAATCCACACCATGATATCTAGCACAACATAAATAACATGTCAATGAAAATGTAATAGAAAATTTAAGACGAATAAAATGTGTTTAATAAAGCTCGCAGAAAATATTTTAGGAAGAGGAAGATGAGTCTATGCACACTTCATTACACATTGTTATTATTGTTGCTGTGGAAACCTTTCAAAAAAATTTAAGTAGGCCTGTTCTTTTTTATTGTTTTGAAAACCTGTTTTTGTAAAATAATTTAATAATGTAAAAAGTATATTGAAAATATAAAAATGTTTAGTTGAATAGTAAAAATTTGTATTATAAATGATAAAAAATGATTATAATATATTAAATTTACTGTTGAAAACAAAACCAAAACTAAAACCAAAAGAACAAACCCGTAATAAACATTGATAGAGATAATTGACGTAACATAACCCATTAAATGAAAATGTCAACATACATATAGGTTAAACTGAAAATATTTGTACTTATAAAACATAAATTGCTCGTTATTTATACTTTGATACTTAAGTCATTGAAGTAAAAGTTAAAATCCTATGTGCTTAATGCAAATAAGAAAATCAGTTACCTATAATAGGAGTTTATGGTCCAGTATTTATAGACTAAGAGACGTGGGGAAAACGTACACTTCCTTACAGGTGTCGTGGATCATGTCGCCAATATGCTAACTGCCTGAGAATGTTGAGATCTTCTCCTACGTGTCTCCAGATTATTCAATCTTTGGCTAACTCAGTCTCTTATGTCGAGATGACAATTGTTGATACTTAAATCAATGAAGTAAAAGGTAAAGCACTTTGTGCTTAACACAATCAAGAATCAATTACATGTGATAGGAGTTTATGGTTCAATATTTATAAACAAAGAGACGTGGAGAAAACACTTCCTTATAGGTGTCATGGATCATCACGCCAAGATATTAACAGTCAAAGGATCTTGAGATCCTCTCCAACGTGTCTTCGGACTATTCGGACTTTGGCTGACTTTTCTCTTATGTTGAGGTGACAACCACTGACCTTGATACAGTGTTGGTCCTAAAGTTTAGGAGGTTCGAAGCAAAATAATAGAAGGGGCGTCAAAATAAATATAATGTGATAATTTATTAAATTTTTTATAATATGACCTCTGAGCTGGGGGGGGGGGGGGGGGGGGACTACGATTGCATTACCCTTTTTAAACAAAAATAAATTTGGGCCTTCAGATGAAACCAAAAAATAAAAAAGAGATTCACTCTTACATCAACATTTTAGAAGAAAAAGAAATATGGACATTATGTGGGCATTGGGCTCAAAAAAAAAAACACAAAGACCCACTTTTATATAAACTCATTTCAAGTAAAAATAATTTAATTTGAGATAGGCTCTGTTATTTTCCATCTCATTTCAGGAAAATCATCACTTTTTTCATTCAAAATTTTACCTGAAATAACTTTGTTTTTTACTCAATTTTAAATTCAAAATTTAAAATTTCCTCTAAATCTTAACTCATATAAATTAAAAAATAACATAATCATTACATTTTTTTCTTCTCTTTCCCACACAAATCGCCAAAAGAAATTCTCTCCAAAAAAATATTCCTCCTTAGAACCAAAATTTCCCAATCTGGTCACAAAAAGAACTGAGCCTTAATATAACATTTTATATGCAAAAAATACTACTGTGATATACTATATAATTATAAATAAAACATTTGAAACGTATAATTATTAGGCGTTGGGGTGTAACCAAGTTGCTCTGGCCCTGACCTGCCTTGACAAAGGATCATTGGGTTGCCAAAGTCAGTCACGTTGTGACACAACTTGGTGTTCGATTACTATTTCACAATTACATCTGTTATTTCACCTCCTTTCTTTCTCCTCTCCAAGCTTCCTATCCACCCGATGCAATGAATATGAAATAGTAAAAATTAGGATGTTTGGGGAGAGGGGGAAAGAAAAATTTGAGCATAAGAACATAGGATTGACTATTCTGATGAAGAGAAACTGTGAACTCCTGTTCTTGTTTCTGATGAGGATGCAATCAAGTTTCAAGCTCATATTCTGAACTTCAAACCAGAACCTGAATCCTTATCTACCTTGTATTGTTCAAAGAGAAAAGAAGCAACATTCTTCTGAAAGACTGAAAGTGCAAGATACAAATGTACTAACATGTTCTGTTCTGTTCATGAAAAATGCCACACTGTCACAACTAGGTAATTACAAAGAACAAAAAAACATCGATAATTGTTAATCACCTCGCCAGAATGGGGGCGGACCAAATACATGCGCTGCTCACGAGGAGCGCTTCTTCTTTTAAGAACTAGTTTACAAAGGGAGGTTGATGCAGAAAGTTTTTGTTATGCCATCAACCAGATTCTACCTAATTATGCGATCTATCGACACATACCTCTGCATGCATTCAGAGGGAAAAAAGACCTATCTACAGACTACAATACAATGCACCCCCCATCTAAGTAAGAACTGCTACTGTTTATGCACAAAAATGTGAAAGAACAGGTGCTTGATCATCATCCTGATGGAAGGTAAAAAGTATACCTTTTCAATACAAACATTTCCCATCTCTGGACCTGAGTGTTCTGAGGTGAATTTTCAGAATGCATACTTTGGGGCTTCGCCATACTTCCTGCAAACATTTTTGATCATCCGCCATTTAATGACAGCCCGAATCTTGCACCAACTACTACCTTTTGGCTTTCCTTTGCTGGAGAAGCGAATATCAAGTGCAGAGTTTCTTGGATATTCGAAGAAACCATTCCCCTGCCATGGCGATGATTCAACCTGAAAGTTGTCGTTGGCAGCAAATGGATCTGTGAAACCAATTGGCCCCAGAGAACTAGTAGCATCCCAACCATATCCAGCTGTAGGGAATTCATCATAGGAACTGCTGCTGATTAGGCCATTGCTCAAAATAGAAGCGAGCGGTTCAATCTGATGAGAAGTTCCCACCACAGAAGCTTTGAACTGATTCCCTTCTGCTCCATAAGTATCTGCTGGAGTCACTAGATTGTGAGAGTTGAACTGAATTTCCAGTTGATCTGCACAGAACATAATCTTTCAGCCACTTTGAAAGACCAAAACAAGAGAAGGGTAGGAAAGAGTTCAGCAAGTATTAAGGTACCAATCCCAAATTTCAGTCAAAAATTGTTTCACAAAGCCAGGAATGTTATAAAGAATCACTTTACACATTAGATTCTTCAATGCTGCAAATTATTCCTTGAAAATGTCAAATTCATGAAAGGAAAGGATCAAAGGATAGAGAATGTCAGACTAATTTCTTACCCTGCTCAACTGGAAAACTAACATTCTGTGGAGCTAGAAAGCCTAAACTTGGGTTACTGTAAGAGCTCATTTGCAAACACTCAAGTGCCATCTTGCGCGCAACAAATGCGTGGTCATCAATGCGAACCACAGAGTTCAAGTTTTTGTACGCAGCCTTCTTCAGACTTTCAACAAACAGCTGCCAAGAACATAGAGACAGAGTTAACATCAGAGTTTCCAACATGAAGAACATACATAACAGCCATGGTTGACACAGACATTAATACGAAACAAATCATTTCACGACACAATTTGCGTGAACTGGAAGAACAAATACTTAAAAAAGTAGAACAGTCACAATGACAATTATATTTCAGGATGTGAAAAGTGTCAAAGATAATAAAATTCCATTCTATCCCCAAGAAGTCCTTACTAAGAAATGAGAAATAGAATTCAATCACAAACCTTCTGAGAAACGTTGAGCATATCCAAAGACCGGTACTGTTCGCCGGCAAAAATCACTCCATCAACTTCATAGATGGAATTGAGCACCAGTAAAGTCCCATCTGGAGACTTAAACTGATACAGTTCATTCTCATCTAGCAGACAAGCGGTAGCATGTCCAACAATTGTGTTCCATGCCTTGTCTGAGATCTTGTTACCAAGTATCTGCACAATGGCTTAAAGGACTTAGAACTCATGTAAAACATTATTGAATTAAGTACAGATACTAGTCAGTTCTAACAATTAAGAAACTCAGAAACAAGAAGAAGATTTTCTTACTTTGCGGAGTGAGAATGGATCAGTCACCAAACGACGTAAGAAGCCTTCCACATCATAAATCCCACAAGCAGCCAGGCGCCTATAGGATGCTCCATCCTTAGCTATCTTTTTCAAGCGCCAGACTTTATCTCGCAGTGATGGGCGGTCATGTTTCTTGTATGCTAAACCAGCAATCAGAAGATGAAAAATCAATCAGTTGTTCAGTTTTTCTACCAGTGCAGGAATTCAGCCTTGAAAATTTGTTAGCTATTGTGGGACACGAATGAGATGCTAAAAGTAGGACAGAGGATACACACTCCCCCTTACAACCAAATTCAATGCTCCCCACACTCTCAGTTATCAATCATAAAGGCAAAAGTCACATTTTTTACATTCCAACTTTTCAAGAAAAGAAAGAAACTTACACTCGCCACGATGATCCTTAACTTTGAAGACGTTGCTTATGCCTTCCCTGATGCTTCCCTCTCCAGTGATCGCGCCCAACCTGAACTTCCCACTCCTAGTCCAGCTCGAATTGTCGGTAAAACTGACATCTTCAATGTAAGCAACTCCCTCCTTCAGAGTTAGCACCAATGTCCCTGTCACCAATGGCCTTTTACCTTCTCTTTGCTGCACTGTTCGGCTATCAAACTCCTCAGGCGCCCAACTCTCTCGATCCTCCTTGTTGAAATCACCATCGAGCACACGAAGGGTCACTTTTGCAGAGGACAGTGGTCCAGACCTTACTAGTTTACCAGACCTAGCATCACACAGTACTACTTTCACCGTAGCACCTTCCTGTGATTGCACTTTGGTCCCAGTGAAAAGTATGGTCGGCAATTTGTCAACAAATTGCAACTGCAAGACCCGCTCGTCGGGATTAGAGTCAATCCGACTATGTGAAGACCTAGAAGAAACATTTAAGATGATTAGCCACAACTTCATACAGTATATTTGGTAAAAATCCATATCAACCATCTTAACAGTGAGATGACAGAAACTAGAACTAAGAAAAGAAAAGGATTTTGATGCTAAGATATACAACAACAAACATAGAACAAGCCAACACAAGTTAGATTAGGAATGTCATTCTAAGCAAAAACCAACCTTAGATATGAGCTGAGCACACCTTCTACCTCCTGCCTCACCTATCAGAACCCAAGAAATGAATAAGAATTTAGGTAAAAAAAAAGTGTCAAACAAACAAAACCAAATTCAAAATGCCAGAGAAATCAAAGATTCAATTTTGCAACAATATGACCCAAATCAAATCCTTGAACTGTAACAAAAAGTGCAAAAAGTAACAGAGACATTTACCCAAATCCTAAGAGGACCTTCCAACTTGGCAACAAATTCCTGAATTGATGAATCTTTGCTCACATCTCTGCAACACACAATATGCAAACAAGAATCAATATCTCAAACAAAGAAACTTGCAACAATGAAACTATATTGATCTGAACCTTAAAATCCCCTACCTCGAAAAAGGGTTTGGGCGTTTAGAACGGTTTGGATAATCAGACCCTTCCTCACCCCCCTCTCTCAAGTGTCGTTTCTGTACCATCAAAATGCTAGTTTTAACTCAACTATCGAATGAAAAAACAAACCTAAATTGCGGCCAGTAACAACGTTTGTTCCGTCCTTTATATATATACAGAGAGGAGAAGAGAGAAGGATCAAAGTAATTTTCCATGAGAAATTGCGTAGGAAGGTTCAATTTACGATTAAACAACGCGGCGATGTTACTCAAAAGTCAAGCTTAGTTAAAATCAAAAGATTCAAACAAACTAAAAACAGAAAACAACACACAACTCGTACAAGACTACATTTTTCAATGTGCTACATGTGTGGCATTTTCTGTAGTCCTTGTGTTACGAACTTTAATTGTTTTAATGATTTTCTTTTCTTTTCTTAAAATGGCCATAGAATTTCTCAATGGAATCCCAAAAACACCGGTGGGCACACACTAGTGTGTGCGTGTCAGTTATGGTGTATCCGTATCACAAGAACTATTATTTTTTGTTTTTTGTTTTCGTTTTCAAGCACGCCATTAGAATCCAAATTAAAAAGCGGAATTTTTGAAACGACTGAAATCACGAAGAAATGCATGTGATTACAAGAACATGAATCTAAATTCAACTATCAACCCCTAAGCCGCGTGAATCCAGAAATGCACTAAAACAGAGTACGGACTGAAAAAGAAAAAAAAAAAACTTCAGCTCCATATGACTAATCTTTTTCATTTGGACTATTAAAGGTCATTTTCATCTTCCAAAACAAAATAAAAGCGCAATCTTTTTGGAATTTAAACTTTGAAAAAAAAAAAAAGAATTAAAATTGAAAGCCGAAGTGCCAAACTACGCGGGGTGGTGAGTATGACTGATTGCGAAAGGTAAGGCAATCTTTTCGAAGAAACCGGGAGGAAGATTCCTCTGCCGAAAAAAAGAAAAATCTTTTTTCTTGAAAACTCGCTTTGGTTGATCAAAAATGGGGCATGGAGTCTTGACGTCTTTGAGTTCTAAGTCTTTCGCTAAGTCGTCTCTTTATGGTTAGAATAATACTTGGCTTTCTGGGTTGCTTAAAGAGATGAAGATAATAATTGTTTTTAGGCAATTGGCAGTTTCGCAAGTCCAGAAAACACTAGTGAACAACCATTTTTAAAGGAATGGTGGCAAACTCAAGATTCGATTTAGTGACAGTTTGTTAGTTTATTGGTGTCTTTATGGACCATGCCCAAATGGGATTTCATTAATTTATTGATTTGACTCATATTTTTCTTGGTTTCTTCCCTTTTCTTATTTTTTTTTCTTTATTTTTCTAATCATACTATTTCTATTACACGTAATTTTTGGAGATGTAATAATATATTTAGAGACTCATGCTCGCTTAATATGTTCTCCAACTACTGCCACCTACCAACTTGAGCGACCCTTTTCTTATTTGGAAATTTAAAAAAAGAAAAATGGAAAAAAAGGACATTAAGGTGGGAGGGATGGATCATCATATCCATGGCCATGGGGGTGCATCACACAAATTAGAGCTTCAATTAGTGGTTGAGGAAGAATTTTAAGGGTTGAATTTTTGAAAAATTAACACGTATATGAAAGTGAGAAGAAATTTTCATGCACACAAAAAGCAAACCCTAAAGTAGAAATATTGTAGAAATAATACATGGAAAAATATCTGGGATCCTTTATACCATTAAATTTATACTATTTCTATATAATTGTGGTAAGGTATGTGTGTGTTTAGTTTTCATTTGTATCTTCATCACAAAAATATTTGCACATTATAATTATAATTACGGTAAAATATAGTGTTTTTTTTCCTACGATTTTTTAATGATGATTAGTCATTTTTCTCTTGTGATTTCAGCATTCACAGTTATTCCTCTCGTGATTTTATATTAAAGTACACACATCAAATTAAAAAATATTTTAAAAGATGATTTCAAACTTAAGTTCAATCTAATGGAACGAAAAGAGAATTAAATTTGACCTTTTTCATCTATTCACATTTTATTTGTTCGATTCCAAATCCCTAATCTATCTTTCAATATTTTCTTGTCTAGCTATCAGCACGAACTAAACTCCAGCCTCTTGTTACATTTGATTTCTCAAAACTTAACTCCAGAATTGAGGTACGATCGCACGTAGGCATTCGCATGGACGCGGGATCGAACCTCACCCGGGAGAGGGATTAAAATTTTAATTAAAAAGGAGGAAAAAAAAAACTCCATAATTGCTAAACTAAGATTTGAATTAATTTAAGGTACAAAAGATATGTTAACTGGTCGTTCTTGCCTTTAACAAATGATATTTGGTCAGTTAGAATTGGCGTGCAATTTGAGAAGTCGGTGCAAAATCATTGACAAAATCTTTCACTTCTAAATTTGCTGCTGACAAACTACTATATTTCTGAATTAACATATTATTTCATGAACGGAAACAATGGAAAAAAATATTAACGTTGTTGCATCAGATGTACTCTTAAAAATAGTACAACACACTATTGAAATTAAAGATAAAATGACAGTCCTTTGTTTTCTCAATAGGCTCTCAAAGTAGTTACGGTTTCATCCTACCAAATGTCTCATGTTGTACCATTTTACGTGGTACAGCCGCTCCACTAAATAATTTATTGAAACAACGTGTCCTTTGTTTTTTTCCCTCTTATTTTTTGGGGGGCGTTATATTTCAAGTTTTCCAAGTAAGATCCAACACAGCAAATCCGGATATGTATTATATATAATGGCAACCATATCTTAGGTGACAAAAGTACTAATTAACCACAGAAATATTCGATTATGATGCTTTGGCATAAGTAAGTAGCTAGCTACGAACTAGGAAGAACATTAGTTTAACCCATAATTAACGTTGTTGGTTGGAAAAGGATATTCTGAATCTTTAATCAATCATGTCAGTTGTTAATTACCTGAAAACTTACAATCCCAATATTAATTAATGTTACTGTAATAATTCTTGTTCTTAGTAGGTCGTCATTTAGCATGCAACGTTGATACCACCAACACTGGAAGGTCAGGAAGTACCACGGAAATTGCAGGATGAATTATATAACTAGTACAAAACTAGGAGTACGCTTCACATTTTTCATTAAAAGAATCTGATTCGAAAAATATATAATTTATTATGGATAAAAATGTATAATTAACACTTAGAGCAAATAATATAATTTTTACTTATATTTTTGTGTAAATAAATTTAAATTAAATTATTTTAGTGAGACGAACTTTTTTTTTTCTCTTCAAAATTAGACCTTATATGAGACGGATTAAATAATAGAGTAAGCATGACTCCGGGAGAATTTCTTGAAATCGGGATTAAGTGAACCTAATGAGTTGGGAGAGATAGAGAAATTCTGGGAAGTTATCCCATAGCCATGCTGATACACACTTTAGACTTTAGAATTTGATATCTATTTTTTATTCATTCAACTCTCTTTATCTTTGAAAGTTTTCTATTTTTAAAGAATAAATATTATTCAGGGCAGTTTGTATCACGAGAAGACGATATAACTTGAAGCAATTAATAGGATAAAATTGTAATTAAATTGTAAATACATGAGAGGGGTAGAATTTTATCTTCTTTTTAATAACCGATTAAGTGACTGAAGGGTTTGGGGATTCTCTAAGGTAAAACTCATAATGTCCCCCTAAAATTTTGCGACATTTAGAATTTTATCTTATGAGTACATTTGTTGCACTAAACAACTTTTTTTTAGGAAAAATAATTTAAGTTTGAAAGGTTAAATATTGTGCATCAGCCAATAAATGTCTTTTCTTTCCTAAAATATGCTAGAATTCGTCTCATTACAACTGAAACATTTTTTTATTATTACTTTTCACCAACTTTAGAGCACCTATATACAATACATACTACATACTCTTACAGAACTATCGGCCATCAGGGAAGCTAAAGACCACTATTGGGGACTTACATGCCACCTTGGGGTCTATGTCACGGGAGACATATATACGCATCAACACCACCACTGGCGGGAAGTAGCCCCTAAAGTAATGGCAAAAGTTTGCTTTAAATTTTGTAACTTTTGCTAAAGGTGTAAATCAAACAATTGATCATCTCATGGCTTGTGCACCAAGTATTTTACCACTTGAGTTGAGAATGATTCGCTCAAGAAATAGTATGTTGGTAATTGACTAGTGGGTTTTCTCTTTGTAATTTGTACTTTTTTTTGGGAAGAAAAATAATTTTTAATTTTGTTAAAAAATAGAAAATGCTCCAACTAATAATAAAAAGAAAATGCTCCAACTGAGAATACAATTTTTTTATATGACATTTAGTTAGATCTAAAGCACAAACATAGTCATCTACCAAATTGTAAATCTAACATATTAAGTTATATTATATAAATCTAAGTCTATTATCATTATGAAAATTGCCTCAGCCTTTCACAAATTCAATATCAATTGATATCGAATCTCGAATCTGCCACTAATATCCTAATAACATCAATTTGTCGAAACTCTTACTAAACCCTGACCAAAGTACCAAGCAGATTATTCGTTAACTCATAAAACCAAACATTAATAAAATTAAAAAATGGGTAGAAAATGGACCTCTGCAGTC
Source organism: Leptodermis oblonga (assembly GCA_016801395.1). Classification (NCBI taxonomy): domain Eukaryota; kingdom Viridiplantae; phylum Streptophyta; class Magnoliopsida; order Gentianales; family Rubiaceae; genus Leptodermis; species Leptodermis oblonga. The sequence goes on from CM028755.1 coordinate 38,586,180, forward strand.
TCCAGTCAAGTCTTCTGTATTGTATAATTCAGTAAATTCTAAAAGAATGGTAAATATGTAGAGTCTTACTATTCAAGTCCACTTCTTACGCGTATTGCGTGACTTCAAACAAAGTTACACAAACAATTACGACGAGTTGAAAGTAACAATATTTTGAACAAAAAAGTATGCAAACATATAAATTATTAATTACTCTTTATCATTTTTAAACTATGGTTTAGTACTTACGATATTATTATTAAGTACACCTTTTATTTTGAATATACATTACTCCTCCATTCAATAATAGTTCATAAAAGTATCATTGGTACCGTTCATTAATATTAATATTTCTTTTTTTTTCTCTTTTTCTTTTCCTTCGCATATCAATGCAATATATAGTGACCTATGTTGAATTCCCGATTAGTGCCGAACTCAACTAACGTCATCCTGGCATATATACTCCTGCTTTTGGGACTAACTCCCCAATTTCACTCCAAAGATTAAGTCAGAATGGAATAGAAAAGTGTATACTAAGACTAATATGATATTCAATACCTTTCAAATGGTAGGGATTGAGTATTTATAGGCTGGGGGAGGAGGGTCGTGCCACGTCATCTGGTGATGTGTCTCCCTTCACGTGAGAGGATTTGCTCTAATCCTTCAGTAACCGCCTCTTCGATTTACGTGATGGACCAATCAAAGTGTGACACGCGTCCTCCGTTCACGGGTTCCTAAAACTTGTACTGGTCCCACATCAAAGGTCCACTAACTCGAGGCCCGTCTTTTGTTCGGGGATGTTGGCTTAAGCTAGTCTCGGGCTGCTTGGCGTCTGCAACTTTCCTATACCCAACAACCTGAACATTACTAATAAGAAGTTTTATTTATTTATTAACATTAATTTGATGAAACAGTTTCCTTGAAAAATACAATTTCCATAAATCAAAAAAGAAAGTCTTTGAAACAGAATCCATCCGACGCATTTTATTGATTTGGAAGCATAGTTTTGGAAATATTAAATTATATTCAAAATGTTAAAGGTATGATTTTTTGTTTTGGTTTTGGTTTCAACACTAAATTTAATATATTATTTTTATTTTTAATACAACTTTTTACTATTCAGCTATCTATTTTCACATTTCTAATATAGTTTTTACATTATAAAACTATTTTCCAAAAAATATGTTTTAAAACTGTTTTTAAAAGGCTTAATCACTATTTACCCCCCGTGTTATTCCCTTTTGACTACTTACCCCTCATATTTTTAAAACTAACTATTTACCCCCCTTGACTAAGTCATGTATAATAATCATTGAAAGGACAAAATTACCCCATTAAATGATGGTTATCTGTCCACGTCACACCCATCTGCCACATCACCACCCACCTCTCTGCTACGTCACTTACCTTCAGGAGATCAGGTTTGGATTGATTTCAAATAAAAGGCAAAAATTACGCTACTAGCTAGGATTAAACACACAACCATCTACTCCCTTGCGCAAAGTATAACCGCTAGGCTACTAATATTTTTGATACCAATTATAGTTCACATTAGTTTTATCCTTTACTCTCTTTCAACTCTCCAAATAAAAGAGCCTAAGGTTATATTCTTTTCCATTCATTTTTACAATAATCATCATTTTTTTCTTCCAAAACTTTAAATTTTGAATTTTGAACTGAGTAGAAAATTAAGTTAATTTTTTATGTAAACCCAAAAAGAATCATCATTTTTTTCTTCTAAAATTTTAAATGTTGAATTTTGAACTGAAATAGAAAATTAAGTGAATTTTTTTTATGTAAACTCAAATTTTTTTGGTTACCTGAAATAGAAAATTAAGTGAATTTTTTATGTAAACTCAAATTTTTTTTATGTAACCAAAAAAATTTTATGTAAAGTTTTTGGGTTTACATAAAAAATTAACTTAATTTTCTACTAAGTTCAAAATTCAAAATTTAAAGTTTTGGAAGAAAAAAATAATGATTCTTGTAAAAAGGAATGGAAAGGAACAAAGCCTTAGGCTCTTTTATTTGGAGAATTGAGAGAGTGTGAAGGATGAATCTAATGGGAACTATAATGATATAAAAAACATTAGCAGTTTGGTGGATATTCTATGTGTAAGGGAGCAGATGGTCATGTGTTCAATCCCAACCAGTAGCATAATTTTTGCCTAGTAAAAAAAGAATAACGCGCCCGGGGATCTTACAAGAAGGGGGGGGGGGGGGGGGGGGGTGGGTAAATAGTGATTAAGCCTTTTTAAAATATCATAAGAAAACACCCCCAAATGATTAAGCCTTTTTAAAATATTATAAGAAAACACCCCCAAAAGTATGCATACATATTTATTCCAATCCCATTAAAAGATACTAAATTATACTTAAAAATTAATATTACATAAAACATGAAAATATAAAATAAAATAAAAACGATTGTTACCACAACTGCATTTAACATCGAGAAAAATAGTGCGGAAAAAAAAACCAAAAAACATATCATTCACACCAGATCTTAGAAGTTACGGATGATCAGACAAAGGATCATAGTTTGGTTTCGAAATCCTACCATAAAAACCTACTATATATGTTCATAAGCTATTGGACACACCAGGTCATCAATATCGATATACCTTATATACCCTCTCGTATAGAATAAAATTATTCAAACTAAGGGGCCATTTGGTTTGAGCCGGAGAATGAGTATGAGTTTGATAGTAGGTTGGAATGTTAATGGAAATGGGAATGAAACCCACCCCCTTGTGAAATTGACTGATTGCTGATTATTTGAATTTCATTTCCAGTTTGTCATTCTCAAACCCATTAACCAAACAGTCATATTTTCTATCATTCCATTCATTTATTTCCAAATCCACGAACCAAACACCCCCTAACTTTTTTATTGGAGGTGTGATGATACATGAGTACGCTAATATAGATGATCTGAACTCCTGGATATGCAAAGCTTTTTTTTTTTCCTTTTTGAGACATGCGTGCAAAGATGATTGTAGTACTCCATCGAATAGTAGTAAGAAAAATGATATATTTTCCGTCGAAAAAAAGAAAGAAAAATGATATAGTATTTGTTTATTTATTCATAATTTTTGGAGGGAAGTCAAGTTAGTAATAGGAGTTGGTAAATAATCCGCCTCCGGTCACCGGGAAAATGTCGACCACTCTTCTCCTCCCACAACCCACCCCCTCCGACAAGGCGAATGACCTCTTCGCCGCCGCGGACATGGGCACGAACTCCTTCAAGCTTCTCATTGTTCGAGCTGACCCCTCCACCGGCCGTTTCCTCCCCATCCACCGCCACAAGGAGCCCGTCCTAATGGGCACTGACGTCACCACAACATCCGCTTCCGCAGTCATCGCGCCTTCCACCATAGCCCGTGCCGTCGCCGCTCTGATTAAATTCCGAGAAATCCTCCTCCTCTACCGGGTTCCGCCCTCCCATTGCCTCTTCGTCGCCACCTCCGCCGTCCGAGAAGCCTCTAATCAGTCCGAATTTCTCTCCTATCTCGATCAAGACCTTAACCTCCAAGTTAAAGTCCTCTCCGGCCAGGACGAAGCCCGTTTCATTTACCTCGGGGTCCTCCAATTCCTTCCTGTCACCGATCACACGGTTCTCACTATCGATATTGGCGGCGGCTCTACTGAGTTTATTATTGGCAACATGGGTAATATTTTGTACTCAATTTCATTGAAATTAGGGCATGTTACTTTAACCCAACAATTTTCTGAAATTGCAAGAATGCGTGAACATATTATTTCTGTACTAAAAAATTCAGGGTTAGTTGATAAGGTTAAGGAGTATAAAATTAATAGAGTGATAGGTTCATCTGGAACAATTAAAGCAATTGAGAAAGCAGTGTATAAAGGTTATGCGAAGAACAAAATAGCAGAAACTAAGAGTTATTCTAACACTGATTGGAAATTTAATAAGGAGGAGTTGATGGAGTTAGTGGAGAGTTTGGAAATGGCAGGGCAGAAAAAAATGAAGATGTTTTTTGAGAACAGGGCTGAATTTATATTAGCTGGAGCTGTTTTATTAGAAGAGGTCTTCAAGGGGTTGGGAATTGCAGAAATGGAGGTCTCTGAGTACGCATTAGCAGAAGGTGTTATTGCGGAGATGTTGGGGAAGGTTGATGAAAAGTTGGATGTAGATGTGCGGTGGACGCCTGTGGTGAGGTTGGCGACTAGATATTGTAGCAAGAAGAGGATGAAGAGTGCTGCACTTTGTGTGGGGATAGCAAAGGTATGAAAATCTTTTAAATGGTGTTCTGTAAGATGTTCTTAGGGTTTTTTTAGGGCCTGTTCTTTTTTATAGGTTTGAAAACTGGTTTTTGGAAAATAATTTTATAATGTAAAAAGTATATTGGAAATGTAAAAAGGTATAGCTGAATAGTAAAAAGTTGTATTGGAAATGATGAAAATTGATTATAATATATTAAATTTACTGTTGAAACCAAAACCAAAACGTAAAGAACAGGCCCTTAATGTGAGAGACTGTATATGGTGATGTGTTTGGTTGGTACAGGAGATCTTTGAAGGGATAAGGAAATGGAATGTGGTTGATAATGAGCTTCTAAAATACTTGGAGGACAAGGACATTGAATATCTTGAAGCTGCTTGTTTACTTAACAAGATTGGTCTAGTTTCTGGGAAGAAAGGTTACCACAAGCGATCGTATCAGCTCATAATAGTAAGATCCTTTAAGTGTCTGATGCATTTTCGTTCCCTAGCATGTTGGCAGGTTGTATTTTGTTGAAAATTAGCTGTAATTTACTATTGAACTAGTTATAGAAACATGCAGAATTTTAGAAAATAACTCATGGAATATTATAGAATGTAATAATGATTACAGAAAGTCCAATTTAATAGGCAGCGCCTGTTTTTACCATCAGGAACTGAAAGTAAAAGAACAGATATTCTTTTATGATGCATTTAAAATCTTTCTGCTTATTTGTTTCTTTCTGTGTTCCTAATTACACTAGTGGAATAAATCTTGAGATGATTTGAATGTTGTCAGTTTCAGCCTTCAAATCACAAATGAAATTAAGGCATTCAGTAGTCTTGTTTTAGTTGTTTATGCTAAACTGTGGCATCTTGTTCTGAGAAACTTGAACTTCTTGACAGAATGGTAATCATCTTCAAGGTTATAGTGCTGACGAGATCATGGTGTGCCTCAATCTACTCTCTTTTTAATTGTCTTCTACTCTATTGTCTATTTGGTGCAAGTGTTGCACTGTCATAACAGTTTGGTCAGCTTTCAGTTAATAGGACTACTTGTGAAACATCACAGAAAGAAATTTCCCAAGGCTGACGATACTTCTTTAGAGGGATTGACAATAGAGGTATCTGTATTTTGTGGAGATATTCAAGTTTAAGATGGGAAAAAGGTTTTAACTTTAAGTAACACTTGTAACCTTGCATTTCAAATCTTAGGTGAAGCATAAATTTACAATGCTTTGTGCAGTACTACGGTTATCTGCTGTCATAGAGCAGTTGCAGTCTGAGGACGGCCTTAATTACAAATTTTCACATTCTCCTGAAGGTTTTACACTGGTAGGGTCTACTCTCTGCTATTCTTCATTTTCCTTCTTAATGTTCTTTCTTATAGCTATACATGAGTAAGGGATATAAAAACTGAAAAACCTTTATCCCACTCTGTGGGCTCAGTTATATGGATCCTATCTTTGCCATTGTATTTGGTCAAGACCCTTTGTTCCATTAATATTTAAATATAACGTCTTTCTTTGTTCCAATTCTTTTTACGGCTTCCCTTTGAATATGAGTTAATGCTTCTCTTGTTGGCCTTAATTGTTGATAGTATCCATTAAATTGGCTTTGAGATGTGGGAGAAATTACACTTTTTGTATTTGAGAAAAAAGTACAAAATAGTTCAGCCATGGCATTACCAGTGTAGATACTTCTCCAGCATTAGATTAGCTGGGATCTTGAGTGTTATTTCTATGTCTAATCCATTTTGAATGCAGAGTTTAGCAAAACTTCAACACATTTTGGTAAGTTACTCTCCCAACTCCACACCCTCATTTCTTGTTTCTTTGCCATTAGGACATTAAAATGCTCTAGAATATATTTGGATATTAAAGCCCCTTGAAATAATTGCTCAATGCCTTTGAAAGCAAGAATTTCTCATATAGGTTGATGATGAATCTTGTAGGACACAGTTCATTTCTCAAGGTAATCAAGCTTTATTGTGTCTGCAGAATAGAGGGTTGAATGTTCACACTTGCTTCTGTAGAGGTCTTAAGTGCCACTGCTCATCTGAAAAAAAAGTTGATGAGTCCAAAACCCTTGATTTGGGTTGATAAATAGAAGAATTTGGTGTCTGTACGATATTTTGAATACTTTTTTTTTTTTTGGTTTAACATAATTTGGTGATAAGTTCGGGATATGTCCTGCTTTTCTGCCTGTGTTTGGGTTTATAATGACTGAACTAGTTGATGGTTCTTAGTTGGAGGAACTTGTGGTTGACCATGCTAAAAGTCTGAAAATGACTTTTACTTCCACTGCATTATCATCATCTTTTTGGCCAATTGGTTCAAGTGACATATCCTTCGCTTCTTTTTTCTTATAATATGTGCTTAAGTTGAATCTAATGATGCTCAATTACTGATTACTCGTGCCTGGTTCTTATTTTAGTCTGTTTTATAAGAATGGCATGTGGATGACATGTATTGTTCTGAAATACCTTCATATTCCTACAGGCCTCATGGTTCACTGTTCTTTTTGTTCCTGTTGTTTCTTCTGTAGTGGAAAGGTCTTCAGGAATGCAAGTTGTAATTCCTATGTTTTTTATGTTGTCCTGGCCTTCTGAAAATTGCAGGTACTTTGTAAGGTAGGAAATCAACCTCTATCGGATGGTATTTTACAACCATTAGCAAAGACGGTCAAGGAAGAACTAGATGAAGAGGTGGAAATTTTTGGGAGGGTAATGCTAGTACCATTGTGCTCAGATATTTTCCCGAACTTGTGAGTTTGATCTTTGCTATGATTAATTCTTGCCTCTTCTCAGGTTTTCCAGAAAAAATTGTCCATTGTGGTTCATCAGAGCACTTAAATGTGGAAAGAAGGTGATATCACTTATAATTACATAAACATGAAGTAAAAATAATTGATTGTTTGAACAAATCAATGACATGTTTCCCTGCTATCTAAGTCCATAGGATTCCCTTGTTTTAAGCAGAAGGACAGTTCTAATTTGGTTGTTAGAGATTCTCTTATTGCTTGTGAGATGTATAAAAGCCATCGTTCTCTTCCATTGATCATTCTTTTCTGTTTTTCCCTGTGTTTGTTAGACTACAAACTGGCAATCCTAACATAAGTTTCTGGCTTTTCATATATGCATTTCTTGGTATGCCTAGAGGTTTGTTAAACTAAGGGACAAAAATAAATATAATAATCTGGACTATTTACATATCCAGCATGCCTTAAGAAATTGAATTACATTCCTTAGATTATGGAAAGAACAATAAGCTACTTCAGCAGATGATCTGGATTTAAGGGGAACTTCATCTCACAATAAAAGTAATCTGGACAAGAACAGTTTTGGGCCATGATACTTGCTAAAATTCTGTTTCTGTTCAGATATTGACATTTCTCAGCTTTGGAATTTAGCCTTATGAGTATTTTGCAAGTGAAGAGTCCACTTCATCATATTAGCCAACACAACATAGAACAAACACTCAATGAGCCTTAAAATGTTTGAAGCCAAATGGACAGTGTGTTGTTTGGTGAAAAAAAAATGTTTGTAAGATGAGATAGATTGCTCCTCATGCCCTGAGTCTATGAGGATAACAAGCCTACCATACTAGTATACTGTCGGCATTTTCGCCAAAAGAGCATTCATGTTGTTATGAGTTACTGTGGAGAGTTATATGGCCTTCAATATTTTCTCTGTCTACAGGAAAAGACAATGGTGAAGTGCCAGTTGTTAGGTGTCATTTCTTTAGGCACAAACGAAGACAAAGTACTCTATTAGTTAGTCTACCATGTAGTTACTAGTAATACAAAAGTGTTGTTTAAAAAAGGCACAAAAAATATAAAACGATAGGTTATGCTAGCTATCTGGGAGACACCTGAGGTGACACCTCTTTTGGCATTTTGGTATATGGCAATATATGCGGATCAAACCAAAAATAGATGTTCTAATTCATCATGATATTAGGACTTCCTGTCAACCATTTATTTTGATGCGTGGACATTAGTCCTCACTGTGTTAGATTAGAAGAGTCCAGTTTAAAAAATATACAACTTGTTATGAATTTAGAGATACAATACCTAGAATAGCTAATTTATCACCATTTATTCCACTGATGTCATTACTTTTAAGTGTAGGTTAATTATGTTAGTAAGGGTAGGAAGAGTACAAAATTGAAAGTATAACTCTTCGAACAAAAATAAATTTTGGTAACGACAGCTGACATTTTTATCTTCTTCCTTCTTCTTTTTTCCTAGGAAAGACTGCTTTGGCTACAACTGTTCATGGCTGCAACTTGATACTGTAACATGTGATGCAAAAGGTCGAACTTTGGGTTGTCTTATTGAACATATGATGATTGTGAACCTGTCTGATGAAAGTTTTAGAACTCTAAAAGTTCAATTGGTTTTTGAAATTGAATTTCATGATGAACTACAAAGTGTGAAGTATGTGCTTATTTGATGGGGTGATTTGCAGAAGTATCAAGTATGGTTAATGTAGAGCATTCTTACTTTTATTTTAAGCTGTGGAAATAGGAATTATGTGTTATGGAGAATCATGGAGCCTAATTTGAGAAATTGCCGAATGATATTTTCTTTTTCCTCGAAACTTATCAAATTGTAATCTCAAGTCTTTACCGAGAGTGTATTTGTGCATATGTTAGATCTTTTTACTTGCTAGACAACTATTACTTAGATAACTGTATACTTTCAATCGAAATGGCTATGTAAGGTTACCTATATTAGAGTCGAGATGATTTTTCGGTTCATGAATAGGAACCATGGCCTCATGATTTTGAACTGGAACTATAACCGGTTCCTAAGGGGTTGTCAAGATTTATATAATGCTCTGCCCTAAGTATATGGTAAGAAGTAACATTTATATTTATGAGAATTGAACTTATATTTTTAAAATGAAGGGTTGGTTGTAAAAAGTAAATTTATACTTGTAATGCAAAAAATATATTTTTAAAATAAAAATATATGTAACAAAAAAAAAAAAGGAAAGCATGCACCCTTTTTTATTCACTCAAATAAATTCTTTGCATTGGTCATCAATTTGTAACCAACATTTTCCTGAATACTAGAGAACAATGATGCCAAACTTAGGACAATTTTTACTAGATGCATAATAGAGATGGTAAAAGAAATTTTTTAATAAGGGCAATCAAAGTTATAAAATTTGGGGCATACTATTTGCAGTGACGGTTTTACTATTTGCAGTAACAATTTTATGTAAAATGTCTTTTTTGCCCTTTAGGCTAAAAAAAAAAAAACTTTATAAATATCAGTGCGAGAAATTGGGCAGAAGCACAAAATCAGCCATTCCTCCCATTTCTCCCATTTCCCTTCTATGTTGTGTGCAGACTAGTGGAAGCACAAACTCAGCCAAATCGAATAAAAGTCCAGACGAACCGGATCGGCAAAGGTGAGTGACTAAAATTAATAATTGTTTCTTTCATGTTTTGTTCGTTGTTTTGATAAATTAGTGTATAATTTGGCTGGCTTTGTTATGTTTTTGCCCGGATCTGCGATTAACCGATCATTTTATGGCCGGATCTGTGAAATGCTGTCCAAGTAGACACCGGACTGGACCGGAAAAAGGGGGTGGCAAACTGCCGGGCGGCATTCCGGCTAACTACCGCCAGAAACCGGCGGTAGTCACCGAACAAATACCGCATATGCGGTATTTGTTTCCCCCCAGAAAAAAGACCGCCGAATGACGGTGGCCTTTTTGGAAAAAAGACCGCTGGAATCCGGCGGTCTTTTTGGAAAATACTACTGCCGGAGGCCAGCGGTAGTATTTGTGGGACTACCGTCGACCGCCGGCGGTAGTTATTTGGCAGTCCTTTTTCCAAAAAATTCTGCTGCTGCGGAATTTTTTGGAAAAAATACCGATGGCGGCGGGCTGTAATCTCTCCGGGATTACCGCCGGCGGTATTTCTCCCAAAAAAGAGAACCGCCGCCGCCACACTCCTGCAGTTATTTTCCAGCGGGTGGCAGTTTTTTTCTGCCGATTTTTCGCGCCAATATTTCTAATTTTTTAATCTTCAATTGTGTTAGTATTCCTTATATATTATTAATTATTTTTGTATTTGTAATTGCGTCTTCAATTGTATATTATCAATTGTTTTTTCCGCCGAATTTTCGCCGACAATATTTTTAATTTTTTAATTATCAATTGTGTTATTGTTCTTTAAATATTAGCAATTATTTTTCTAGTTATAATTATTTATGTTCCTTATATATTTTTAATTTTATTATCTTCAATTGTGTTTTGTAGACGGCAGAAGCGTTTAAAAAACTGAAATTAAAATTAATCAGAAGCAAAAAGGATGACAGTTTGCAAATTAATGAAGCCAATGAAGCAACAAACTCCGCCTCAGAGGAAATAGTTGGCCGAATACCTCCCACTGCATCCGAACGCCAGAGAAGGGTCCTAGGAAGAGCGCATGGTTCTTCTCGATTGTCAAATACGGGGGCAGCGGCAAGTAGCAATGATTACGGTGAAGAGGAATTTGCACAGCAATACCTTGGAGATGCAGAGGAGGAGGCAACTCGGGAAAATGCTGAACGACATGAGAGGAAAATGTCTATATCGCAGGGGTACATAAAATTTAATTCGGCCGAAATGAAGGATGAAAACGAATGGGCAAATGACAACAACCAACAAAGGCGGAGTGGAAAAAGGCTTAATGCTCTCCTCCCGTAGGTCGGTTTCAGGGTCCGGGTCCGGGTCCGGGAAGGATGCCGGGTGGAAGGAATATTGGCCTCTGAATAGTCCGATTGATGGTGGACCATCAAATCCAGAGTTGTTAAAGAGCTTTAAGGGTCATATTGCCTACTACATATGTCATCGACTGGTATGTTATTATTATTTATTATTTATTGCGAAATACTTATTATCTATTGTTTAGATTTATACTTAATAACTTGGTGCCTAAAATGTGTTAATTTATTTATTAAATTACGTAGAAACGTGATATATTGACATGCCATAATGGGCACGAGCGGCTGCAAATGTGGGATTTAGTTGACGGAGAAATGAAAAGTATAGTGGAACGGTCCAGGTTGGGACATTTGGTCTGGTGCATGCATCCAGAGTTAGACTCCTCAGTGCCTTTGTTGAGAGATGGCATCCGGAGACCAATTCATTCTATATGTCGTTCGGAGAGATGAGTATCACTCTCCACGATGTGGCCTACATATTGGGAATTTCGATTAACGGATTTTCACTTCATTGGAAAATTAAGCCGTCGGCAATGAAGGAATTGCTTCTAGAAATTATGGGGATAGAGGAAGAGGAGTTCGATGAGCGAGATTTTGTAAGTGTGAAAATGTCCCTCCTTCGTGCCCATTGTGTCAGTGGACATGTGAACCCAGCCAATTCTGCCGCATGGTATTTGTTATGGTTGGTTGGAAATACCATGTTCGTTGATAAGAAGAAAACTCATGTGCTTGAGCATTTTCTGCCTTTCCTCCGCGACGTAGATAAAATAAGCGGACTATCTTGGGGAAGAGCTTGCCTGGCAAACATTTATTGCAATCTTGGAAGGGCCTCTAGGGCGGACGGTACCCAATTAGGTGGGTGTCTGACATTATTGCAGGTTTATTCGAATCAATTATAAATTATTTTCATAATTTATACTTGTTCATTAACATTATTAAAAAAAAAATTTCCTTCACACAAAAGAGTTGGATATACGAGTACTTCCCAATGTTTAGTCCTCAAAAGATGAGAGAATGAGATGTTTCCTTGCCTGCTGCAGTGAAGTGGCACATTGGTATCGGGCGGAAGGGTGAGCATAAACGAGATTTGTTGTCCTACCGCCGCGCCCTAGATACATTAAAATCTGAGGAGGTAATAATCTGTATATTTTATATCATTTAAATGTCGTACAGTTATTTAGTGTCATATCCTAATTGGTCGAATACTCACTAACGTTCTTGCAAATAACTACGTAAATTGGATTCCTTTCAGGCCAAATCCTGCGCGCGTGCACTCAATCACATTGTTCAGGAGGTTTATTTATTCCCCTTCGTTCATAGAGCCCTATATGCCTGATCGGTGCATGCGACAATTTGGATACACGCAGTTGAATCCAGATAGAGTTTATGAGCCAAAGAACTGTAACAGAGGCCCTGAAATTCGTAAGTATTCTTGCGTGTACGATACAAATTTCATGGCTTGGAAAATGTATAAGAACAGGATGTTAAAGGGGCTGCAAAAGGCTCAATGGGCCGATCAGCCGTGCCCTGAGTACCTCGACTACTTCCATCCACGATCACATGTTCGGGTTACGACATGAAAGTGGAAGAGCCATCGGACCCTAGATAGCTACCTGCGGTTGTGGTAAGTACATGTGATTCATGTGTATTTATGTCCATTTAGTATTTTTATGTCACTGTTTGTTTAAATAACTTAAATTTTTCTTTCTAATGCAGCGTCTCCAATACATAGCTAGTAAAATGTATCTAACTCATCCCCGGACAAGGCATTCCGTACCCATCGATGTGGAGAGCGCTATAGAGGAGGTGGCTAGACATTTAGAGGATTTGATGCCCGCACTAGAATAAGTTGCGGGAACATCACCTGTGATAAGTTATTGACTCTTCATATTTAGTAATATTAAGAAAATTTTAAATCATCTCCATTTCTAAATTATTGTCATGTAGTATCTATACTTTTTTTAAGCAGTGTATGAGCGTTTAATAATGTTACAATTACGTACAAATGAAACTTACATATAACATACTTATATTGGAAAACTATTGGATAATAAATACATGTAATACTAACACTCAACAGTAGATTTATTTATAAATTTACCCAATCGTTGATCCAAGTGAGTTTTTCAACTCTGCATTTGTTCTGAGACCTTGTTTCTCCACATCGGATAGAGTGGGGGTAGCAAGACCTCCCATGTCGTTAACAAAACAATGAAATGATTTTGTCTTATAAGACCCATATTGATGAAACTGATCGGATCATTAGATACGCCGGCCCCCCGCCACTCAATAGGAAGGAAAGTATTACTATGCGTGCCATATAATGTAACAACCCTCTGATACTTCGTGGCGACAAGTAATCCACACAGATGAGAATCAAACTAAAATGCATCTGACGCCGGAACTACATAAAATTCTATCACTCTGCATGCTAACTCGTAGTCGACTGGCCCAAAAACATGTCGCCGAAGTGTAGATTGCTCCTGCAGTTCTTCGTGCAGGTCTCTGCGCAGTTAATGCCAATATTCCTCATCTGCATCGTGTACGAAATAAGAAATTACTCTAAAATCACAATGTCCATCGGCCTTCACATTAACGTGCTCGATAATGTAGTCGAACACAAACTGCTTCAGAAATAGGGGCATGTCGAAAGGCCATTCAGAAGCGTGGGGCCTCACAACCCTTCTTCTTCTCTGTCCGCCTGTGGATCTCTAACCTGCGATTGCAACTCATATTAAATTTAGTATATCGAAAGCTAACTACTCATTATGATATGTACAGAAAAATTAATGTATGCACCTTGTTGTAATGCATTCCTATCGGCATGCTCGTACCTTGATAGATCCCGCTAGGTTGGATTGTGTCTTGGTCGTCCCCTGTGTGGCCTACTTACCGGCTCAGCTAAATCAACAGTTTCCGGATGATGGGCTGCATGCATGGCACCCATCACCCTATATATGTCAGCGCTTGGACGCGCAATAGTCTCAACAAACATTTCATGCAGTCGCCCTTTGGCGCTTTGCCTTGCCTCCACATTTTTCAGAATATCATTATCTCCTAAGTGCAGCGTCTTCAAGAAGGGGTCCACATCGACAGGATCAATTGGACGATATGCTCACACCAACTGTTGTATCTCACATACACATGGCAAGCCGCAACTTGTTCGGAGTTCACAACCACACAACGAACCATCTTCCCCGATTAGGTCAACTCTTTTTGTATATTCTTCTTCGACCATTGTAATAGCAACAAAAGACAGTCTACCATTCAGCCTACTATACAGTAAGTAGTAGCTCTTCCTGTATGTTTTACTGCGGGAAGATTCCATTGCAGTCCGAATTTTGTTAAAGTGCGCCTCTATCATAATATTAATCCCTTGAAAAAGACCTTGAATGCCTTCCTATCGGTCTCAATTGTCTTTTTTAACTGTGTATGTGCACTCTCAACCCTGAAAGCCAATTAACATTGAAAATCAAATTCTCACACAAAGCATTATATAAAGTATCATATAATTATACAACATAAACCACTATAAATTAAAGCTATAATGAACTTACATGTTCGTTGTGCGTCCTCCGTAATGCTTTATATATTTCGTCCAACAAGATACAAACTTGTCTGCGTACCATGTGTTTTTCAAGTATGAAATCACATTCCTAAATTTAGATTTATTTCCATATCTAGTTCAATATATTCCACAACTTCCGTGAACTATTCATATGTCAAGGCTTTCACCACTTGCCCCCAACATATAGAAACACATCCGTTGTAGTTTTGTCGTTGCCAACCACTACTACATGTTTCTATACGTTCATTTTAATGTGTCTCCTGTACAGTAGTTGGGTAGCATGTGAAAATACTATTTTCACAACGTTCATTATGGCAATCTCTCGATCAGTGATGACCACATGTGGGTATTTATTGTCCTCAAATAAATTCCTCAATTGAGTCATGTCCCACAAATAGCTTGGGGTAGTTTCGTCCCTTATGAAAATGAAAGCAATATAAACATACTGAGATGTGGGGACATGAGCCATTATCTGCAGAAAAGGCATGTCATACCTGTTTGTCTTGTACGTCGTATCCATAAACAAAACGTACGGAAACAAACCAAGTAGAGAAGGGGCCTTCTTGTGTGCGAAGAAAATGTGCCCGACTGCATTACTATCATCGTCAGCTATGTACACATAGAAATATTCGTGATCATGCACAAGTTTGAAGAAATACTGCATATTAGTCATATCTTCCCTCGCCTCCCTTCTATCTTTTGCTGCTTCATTGTACACCTGTCTTATGTTGCTGACATTTTGCAGATCATCTGCTTGCAATTGGGTCAATATATGCTTCGGCCTGATATTAATACTTGACATTTCTGCTACCTTCTTCTTCTCCGCTTCTGTTAGCCGTGAGTGCGATGAATGCCAATTTCGAACTTGCTGTAATTTATGATTGTGATTACCATTTTTATCTCTAACTTTCAATTTCTCCCAGTAATTTCGCGTCCCACAAGGTGAAATGGACATTTTGTCAATTTGCTGCTGGTATTGTTCCGCCTACTCTTCCCTTCAAGTAGGGGTGGCTTATCTCTAACTGATCCTGATCTATCGCACTCTATTTCAACTTGTCATTTTCTCCCTCTTGCAAGGAAAATGCCCAACGCTTTCGAATAAGACGTAATTTTTGCCATCATATTATTTTTAGATATTGTAGCTTTGACCCATGCAACTAAATCTTCCTTACTTCTAAACTCTTCATCCATTTGAAATACCTCCGTGTGGTCAGAAAATATGTAATCCCTCTCCAAACGGATATTCTGTTAATACAAAACGATAGGTGAGCATACTGAAACCCGAAATTTGGCGGGAACCAGTAAATTTTTGAATAATCTCATCTACGAGATGTGAGAATGTGACAAAATTTACATAACACAGGGGAGATATTTTGTAAATCTTGCCCCCTGCGGGATATCGAGCTCTTTTGGCCGAGAAATCGAAAAAATTAACGCCCGCCGCAGTAAAAATACCACGCAACCGGCAGTTTGTCTGTCGATCATATTTGAATACACGTGTGAATAAAAAAATGAATTACTAATGGTGAATAGTAAAAATAGGCAAACAATAGCATACAGCTTATGGTATGCAAGTAACATTTTTATAGAGTTATTTAATATGATTTTTTTCTTTTAAGTCTTAAGGGCATTTACGGGATTTCACATAAAAATATTACTACGAATAGTAAAATCGTCATTGTGAAAAACAATTCCATAAAATTTATAAGGAGGATGTAACTTTTTCTGGCTTGTTAAGGGCACAAACACTTATCCAACCAAACAATTACAAAACAATTTTATTTTGCATTTCTTGGTACAAAATTAAATATTTATCCATAATATACAAATTAGACATGTATTAATTAAAATTTCTAAGTTTATCTGAAATGCATGTAGCCGATCTTACATAGTGGGACAAAGGCTTTGTTGTTGTGGTTGTATCTAAAATCCATATTTATCATAACAATTTTGAGTTACTGATGTGACGTAAAAAGTCCAGATCTGGATGCTCATGTTTAGCCCAATGGAGATCTTGAATATTTAGGCTCAGTCTGTTAATTGGCAGCTTGAAGGGATGAAAACGGAGCTTGGATCCGAGCAGCGAGAGCTTGGTTCTATCACCTTCTTGATGAATCTGGTCTAGGAAAATTCCGAAAACAGGAGAAATAAACAAGAAACAAGCGGGGCTATCCCCCCTATGTAACTCAAGCGGTCAAGTTAGCAACATGTAAGCAGAAAATGGTATTGACCAAGAGCTTAAGAGAAATTGCTTCAAGAATGGCTTACCTGAAATGAGTCTGGTGACTGAGTATTTATAGACTCACCTTGATATATCCGTTGTGCTATGATGAACTGTATGATATGTTCGTTGTGCCATGATGAGCTGTATGATATGTCAGTTGTGCCATGATGAGCTGTATGCTTAACCATTCCCCTTTTTATATTGACTTGAATGCCCATGTAATAACGGCTCTATTTTGGCTCATTTGTCATTATTGCTTCTGCATATATTTAAGCTAGATCCTGGCCCTACAATGATGCCTAACTATCATGTCAATGTTACCGTTATCCAACCTAAATGTCCCAAACTCGGTCTTGATGGTTACCTACCTAAGCTATTTTCTTAGCTTGATTTACTGCTGACCTAAGCCATTTCATTACTGCTGACCTAAGCCTCCATGACATAACCTTTCCCGACCTAAACCTTTATGACCCAAGCTTTTCCGACCTAAACCTTCATGACCTAAGCTTTCTCGACCTAAGCCTACATGACATAAGCTTTCCTTGTCTTAATTGGGCCAAGCCCAATGGCTTTAGCTATTTTTATGCACATCAACAAGCTCCCCCAGTATCATGTTTTACTTGACTTTTGCTAAAACATGATACTTAGTCCCAGATAAATGATTAACATGCATCCGACCTTAATAGGTTCTTGTCCGACCTTGGCTGTGGTGAGGTATGAAATCTAGACTATAATTACCTACCTAACATGAATTTTACCCACCTATTGTTATCTGAAATGCTGAACTAACATAGAGCACTACGTCATGCCAGCCGAACCGACCTAATAATGCTTGCAGTGACAACAGAAAGACTTGCTTAATTGCATACCTCCGCATCCCGACCTAAGGGTTTGACCCAATATCCTACGAGACTATGCTAATGACTTGTCCCGACCAAATGCCTAGCCCTGCCTATGTTTGTCCCAACTAACTGCTTAGCCCTATTTATGTTTGTCCCAACTAACTGCTTAGCCATTCCTATGTTTGTACTAACTAACTGCTTAGCCCTACTTATGTTTGTCCCAGCTAACTGCTTAGCCCTTCCTATGTTTGTCACAGCTAACTTTTTAGCCCTTCCTATGTTTGTCCTGGCCAACATATTGGCCTTGCCCCTGGTTTGCCTTGATCAACGTATTAGTCCTGCCCATGGTTTGTCCCGGCCAATGTATTGGCCCTGCCCATGTAACATTGCCTTGCCTGTTTAACATTATAACGAAGAGAAGCCATCCCATACATGATAGAAAATGTAAAAAGTATACGCATAACTGAAGCTATGGCTTGAAAGTGGTTTAAACTGGGTCTTCCAAGGTACACATGGTAAGGTGATCACATGATTTCTATAAGTAGTAGCTGGTCAGCTATCATGTGACTGGTATGCTCAACTATCATGTGAGTATAACATGATGACTGTTATGCTCAGCTATCATGATGGTTGTCATAATAATTTGAAAGCGGTTCCAAACCACGTCTTTCACAATGCATACTGAATAATGAAAACAATAATGTGAAAGCGGCTCTCAACCGTGTCTTTCGCAATGCATACTGAATAATGAACATAATAATGTGAAAGCGGTTCCCAACCATGTCTTTCTCAATGCATACTGAATAATGAAAATAGTAACTTAAGCATCTAAGATATTTTATTGTCCCATAGACCGTACCTGATGGTCTCCAAGACCTACCAACGGTGTTTGACCTGATTTCATAACTGTATAATTGAATAACTGTATTAAATTCTGATCTGGCTCAAGGTGCCTGTGGGTTGGGCTGTGAACGCCCAGTTGGCCTACCTTGAATACGTGTCCCCTGCATGCTATTAAGGGGCGCTTAATATCTACGATACACTTAAGACATTGTAGTCCAGGTCGTCGACTGATGGGGTCGGCCTCCGGGTTGTTAATTGATGATGGGTCGGCCCCCCAGGTCATCCACTGATGGGGGTCAGCCTTTAAGGTCATCCACTGATGGGTCGGCCTCCAAGGTCATCCACTGATGGGTCGGCCTCCAAGGTCATCCACTGATGGGTCGGCCTCCACGGTGATCCACTGATGGGGTCGCCCTCTACGGTCATCCACTGATGGGTCACCCTCCAAGGTCATCCACTGATGGGTCGCCCTCCAAGGTCATCCACTGATGGGTCATCCACCAAGGTCATCCTCTGATGAGTCATCCATATGACTTCAGCCCTGCAAAAAGTTAACACCATTCCCGGGTCTCCAATCTCGATTAGTGGCAGAACGTTTTTCTGATTTCCTGTTTCTCCATTTCTCGACAACAAAGAACAAGAAAAAGAACAAGAGTCGAAGTATAAAATTAAAAATATTTCCACAATATTTTTTATGTCATTTCACTGAACATTTTAATTGTTTTGAGAGCCGCCTATTGAAGCGTTCTCCTTCTAGAATGTTAACAACTAGATATATGCATATGATATGCTATTTAGAAGCGGTTTAAAAATCGGGCCTTCCCAGATGTACATGGTATGATGTCAATTCATTGATGCTAACCAAGTTTATATTTCTCTATGTTGTCCCAAAAATTGTACCTGATTGGAGAATTATTTCTTTAGTGCAAATCGCTATTCTGGAAGAAGAAGCATCCGTTCCCGAACGTTCTTGCGTCATGACTTCAACAAATTTATTTGATTGTGAAGAAAATTTGATGAAGAAATCGATCAAATCGTCCCCACAGATGGCGCCAGTTGATGTGACATAAAAAGTCCAGATCTGGATGCTCATGTTTGGCCCAATGGAGATTTTGAATATTCAGGCTCAATCTGTTAATTGGCAACTTGAAGGGATGAAAACGGAGGTTGGATCCGGGCAGCGAGAGCTTGGTTCTATCACCTTCTGGAGGAATCTGATCTAGGAAAATTCTGGTAACAGGAGAAATAAACAAGAAACAAGTGAGGCTATCCCCCTGTGTAACTCCAACGGTCAAGTTAGCAACATTTAAGCAGAAAATGGTATTGACCAAGAGTTTAAGAGAAATTGCTTCAAGAATGGCTTACCTGAAATGAGTCTGGTGACTGAGTATTTATAGGCTCACCTTGATATATCCGTTGTGTCATGATGAGCTGTATGATATATCCGTTGTGCCATGATGAGCTATATGATATGTCCGTTATGCCATGATGAGCTGTATGCTTAACCATTTCCCTTTTTATGTTGATTTGAATGCCTATTAATAACGGCTCTATTTTGGCTCATTTGTCATTATTGCTCCTGTATATATTTAAGCTAGATCATGGCCCTACAATGATACCTAGCTATCATGTCGATGTTACCGTTATCTAACCTAAATGTCCCAAGCTCGGTCTTGATGATTACCTACCTAAGATATTTTCTTAGCTTGGTTTACTGCTGACCTAAGCCATTTCATTACTGCTGACCTAAACTTTCCCGACCTAAGCTTTCATAACCTAAGATTTCATGACCTAAGCCTCCATAACCTAAGCATTCCCAACCTAAGCCTTCATGACCCAAATTTTCCCGACCTAAGCCTTTATGACCTAAGCTTTCATGACCTAAGCCTTCCTTGTCTTAATTGGGCAAAGCCCAATGACTTTAGCTATTTTTATACACATCAGTTACTTTTAGAATTTTTTGGATCAATTTTATATTTAATTCAGTTTAGAAACAAAAACAATAATTAATTAATTAAATGTTAACTTTTGTTCAGTTTTAAAATTTTCAAACACATATGTATTATTATTTGGTTACCAAATAATAATTTTGAAGTAAATAAATATTTGTGTACTTCAAACTTTAATTAAATTCCTAATTCCAAATAGAAAAACTAATGAATTATGCTAATTATTTTTAGCCTCAACTTCAAATAGTAAAAATTATTACTCTATTAGCCTAAGTTGCTCAAATAGAAAAGTTAGTATAAATTCAATGTTACGGTAAGATACTAAAAAAAAAAAAAAAAAAGGCTTAAATATTATTAACCCCTCTGTGTTTATAGGGGAGTTTGACCTTTGGCCCCATGTGTTATTATAATACATCTTTTGTCCTCCATGACTATAAGTCAAAGGTTTATATATAATGCAATGACTTTTATGATCCTCCTCTATTAATCGTTACATTTTTGGACAAAAATATCCTCAACTAATTAAACATTAAAAGTAAAAAGATAAATTAACTATTAAAACTGAAAAGAATTTTGGTGGGTGGCATGAGATTATCAATAAAACTACGAAACAAAGCCATTTAGGGAGAAAAGACCTCATAATGTTGCTCAAATAAAAACATGCATATATAATAAAACACGACAAAAAAATAATGAAAAAGAGAAGGTAAATAAATGTATTTGTCTTGCTTTCATTCAGAACACATTGAGTTGTTTAACAATTGAAGTTCAACCAGAACGAAAAATTCTGTGACTGATATTCAACCAAAGCTAAACAAAAAATGAGAAGTATATGCCATAGCTCCACAAAGTGCATATGCTAAACAAGAAAACCATTTAACAACCTAAAGATGATGTTATTTTCAATCTATCAGTCAAATAAATTATAATTTAATCTTGAATAATCAGTTGTGATCTTCACTTTGTTCACCACCATCACGTGTAAAATTAATTTTGATGGGTCCTTGGTGATTGGATAGCAAAAAAGCACCATGCATATAAGGGCGTGTTTCAACCGACATATTTTCATAAAAATATCATGGACTACGGTAATAAAACAAAAATCATGAAACATTATAAAGGGATTTGGAATACTTCTTCAATGATGAACAAATTTTTACGCTAAAGTCTTGTGGACAAATTAGGGGTTTTAGCCAAGAGAACACGTTTTGGCGGGTTTGGATTTAACTATTTTTTAAAAATAAGTTTTAAAAGTTAATTTATCTTTTTATTGTTAATGTTTAATTAGTTGAGGTTATGTTTGTCCAAAAATATAATGATTAATAAATGAGGATTATAAAAGTCATTGTATTATATATAAAGGTTTGACTTATGATCATAAGGGGCAAAAGACGTATTAAAAGAACACCGGGGGGTGGGGGGGGGGGGGGGGGGGCAAATGCCAAACTCCCCTATAAACACAGGGGGGTTAATAATATTTAAGCCAAAAAAAAAAATTAAGAAGTTCACAATTTCACTCCCCCTCTAAATTACTCTCCCCCTTTAACTTCTCATTTTAACCTCCACCCTCTTCTAGACACGGCCGTGGCCACGAGCCACCATCGGACCTCCATCGCCTGCTAGACTCCATCTGCTCCCGCCAAACCTGCACCGCCCGCCAACTTCTAAAGGTAATTCTCTTTAGTTATTTATTTATTTTTACTTTAGTAGTGGTATAAGTAAATATAAACCCCCCCCCCCCAAAATTAAAAAGGGGGGGGGGGGGGGGGGTTTCATCTATTTTACGACAGCCAACTACTTCCTGCTACGGCCGCCGACCAAATAAATAAAATCCTCTAGGCACAAGGCCAAAATGAACCCTCCCCGAGGGTTTCATTTATTTTGGCCTGCAACCGCTGACCAAAATAAATAAAAACCCCTAAACCCCTAAAGGGGATTTCATTTATTTTGTGCCGCAGCCAATTGCTTCCTAATGTGGTCATCGAACAAAATAAATGAAACCTTTTGAACCCTAAGTCCTAAACTTTAAACCTCCTAAAGGGGGTTTTGTTTTTTTTTGTATTTTGGGAGGGGGGGGGGGGGGGGGTGGGGGGGCAATTGGGTTTCATTTATTTTGCCCGACCGCCAGCTGCTTACTACCGCGGCCGCAAAATAAATGGAACCCCCCTCTCCCACCCCCAGAAGAGGGTTTCGTTTATATGGGGAATATGAGGTAAGCACTTAAAACACTTTTTTGGGGGTTTCATTTATTTTGACTGCAGCTGGCCACTACCTAGATCTGGCTAGCCACCATCGGTAATTTAAAAATATCGATTTTTAGGTATGCGTGGTCGGAACTAGGCCATCCGCTACCACCGGCTGCATTGGGAGGGGAGACCCTTCCTAAGTGAAAATAATAATAATAATAATAATAATAATAATAATAAAATAAAATTTAACTTTAACTTTAAAAGGTGACTGCCGTTAGCGCGGTAACAGGTAGAGGGGATAGTGAGGGAAATGGCAAGTCGGGAGGGGTAGGAGAACTTTTATAGGTGGAGGGGTACAAAAAGGATAAAATCATCATGTATTTAGCATCGCCAAGAAAATGATTATCAATTATTTTATTAAAATATTTCAATAACATTTTGGTTCTAAAATTTTTATTTGCAAAATAGAAATCAATTAGAAAATTACAAGAAAACCAGTGCCTTATAGAATTACCGAACACAGGTAGTATTGCAATGCGAGTAGAGTTCCATTCCATCTCAGTGAAAGTAGCCATCCCGATCAAGAACAAATCCTCGTAGAAACAGCCAAAAATGTGAGAGTTAAAAAAGGCAAAAAAATATTCTTCACTTACCAAAGATGGAATGCAACCGTTGTTTTGTTGCCATTTTTTAGTGTGAAACACCCTTCACCGTCTCTTTCCTTTGGGTTTTCCTTCTGGGCTTTTTCCCCGCAAACAGATTTGCAACATATATTTTTTTCAATATGAAACTACAGCGCAAAATCGTATCTTTTGTCTTCGATTAGTCTTTGCACAAGTGTTCGGTACAATATCATTGGTAATTACTTATACTTCCAAGCCGCTAGAGAAAACAAATGGCGGTGAAAAACTGTATCTTTTACTGTTTTACATAGTCAGCGTTGAAAAACTTAAACAAAGGGAGATATATATAGAGAGAGATGACTCAGTAATCTACTCGGAAATATTATTTAAGGAGTGATAGAACCGGCAATGGCATGTAAGTTGTAAACTCAATTGTTTTCCTTTGGTGATCTGGTGACAGCATTCTTGCAGAGACAGGAAAACGTTTGAAGAAGAGCGTTCCGGAACTCACAACTTCGTTTGGTGAGTCTATCTCTACCAGGAATGTTGCCCTTTTGAGTTTTTCGTTATCTTTCGTGAGAATTTTGAGGTGTTGTGTGTTTTTTTTTTTCAACTGTTCTATTGGTTTCAGGGAATACTTCGTTTTATCATGGAAAAATATGAATTTTATCTGGTATTTGGTGAGCATCATGTACTGCTCTCTCTGTATTTGAAGTTTGTGCCATTGCTTTTACCTCTAAAACTTCATCATTTTCTCAATGGTTTTCTTCTTTTTTTTGCTTTTTAATTGTTTGACCTTCATCCCAGCATTTGTAACTTTGTTTTATATGCAGATTGGGCTTAAGTTTCTCTGCTGTAGTGAGTTTATTAGAAAGATTTTGGCTTCTTATTTCCTTTTATTACAAAGATTTTGGATTCTGGTCCTAAAATCAAAACAAGAAGAAAGGTTGCATTAGGTTGACAGCCTATGTAAAATTTTGCTGACTCCACATAGTTGTTGCTGTGTTGTTGTAGGAAAGTTAAATGTTTTAGAAGTTGTTATTGTTTTGGTTGTTTCCATAGTAAGGATACGAAACTAAAGATATAGTCTCCTCTATTAATTGGTGTTGGGAATGTAGATTTGATTCTGATGATTAGGACTTACTGAAAGCTTTGAGTCCCTTCATGGTTTTTCCGAAATTTATATTCCTTCTTTTTTGTGCTTCTGCCAGCACCAGCTTCTAAAACTTGGTTATTGATATCATAAATCAACAGTTGTCCTGCGGTACTAGAATTAGACAAATAAACTGCTACTTTGATATTATTAGCATATAATGCTTATACTTGCTGAAGCTGGGCTATTATGATACTGTCATTCTTGCATGTATCTTTCATAGCATTCTTAACAAAGTACTAAAAGTTTTAGTACATAGTAGCCCAGATTTCATCTCAAAGCAGAATAACATACTTTTCTCTGGTTTAGAAAGAAAATTTGTTACAATGATCCTTTGTACATTTTTCTATTGTTTCTGATTGTATCCCATAAAGCGTTTACATATATCATGCTTTTAACCAGTGACAAAAGATATTCATTTTGGCCTGCATATCTTCTGTTTGTCCCTCAAATAATATGGACTGAAGAGGATACCACGTTTTAATTTTGGAGATGGTAGAATGCTGCTGTATATGGTTACTTCCAGTCAAATTTTGTCCCTCTCCATGTTTCTTGGAGGTTTTGTGGAATAGAAGAGCTGAGTGCATGCACCTTGATTAATGGCTAACCTTTCTTTAATTTCTAGTTATTTGGTTCAGTAGGGAAGTACAAGTACTTTCTGCTTTTTTTTGAATTATTTTTCTGGAGTTCTGATAATGAATCTGATAATTGTTCATGACATCAGTTAGGCACGTTGGAAATTTAGTTGACAACAATTATTTAAGGTCCATGGTCTTGTCCTTACCGTTTACTTTGTTTATAGTTCTTGGATCAGTATGGTGGTGTATTAATTGACATTGTGTGATTTCCTCAGCATTTTCACATATTTTTATCTTCTTTGTGCTTTCTACCGTGTTTACATTCTTATTGTGCTTAGTTATCCCTTTTCGTCCAGGAGCTTCATCTTGTGTGGTTGACCATGGCCGCCGATGAAAGTGTTGAAAAACTGCAGAATGGAAGCAGACAAGCATGGTCTATATCGACGCATGCCTTTTCTGATCTATCACATGTCTCACCTCTGATGTTTTTGTATCTTCTAAAAGAATCTTATGCACATGGTAAAATATTTGAATATCTATTTCACTTTTGTTGTTCCCCAGCATCATTCTTCTGTTTTGGTGACGTTCTTATTCTTGAATGTTGGCCAAGGAAAAATAGTTCTATTTATCATTCTGTTGAATTAATCACCTGTTAGTTTTGATTCCTCTTGAATTAGTGACCTTTAGGGATCTGCCCTGTCTGTGCTGTTAGACCATGGACACAGTTTCCAATCAAAGTTCATGATCTTAACCTTTTTGTGCATGGAACAAAGTTTAGAAATAGAGGAACAGAAATTGCCAAAGCATTGCAGAGAATAAAAGAGGGTAATTCGTCAATTTATGTCACTTAGCAACAAGATTGTGAGGTAATCAAACTAAGGCCTATTCCCCTCAGAACATGTTGGAAGACAAAAACAAAGATGTGATCTCTGTTACTCCACAAGTTTTGATGATGAACTAAAGATGAAATCAGTGGTTAGAATCATTCAATCAGTTGGGTACAATATTTGAATATGAGTTTTTCAAATTTGATTTGTCATTGGAAAACTTGATCCTTGTGCAACTTCTCTGGCTTATATCTAGCTATAATTACAACTTTCTGCTAAATTATGAACAATTCCTTACTTTTTAGGAGTGACTTTGTGTATTATGTGATTTATAATTCCAAGGATTAAATTAACACCATGGAATCGTGCATCTGGTTCTTGGTTTGAATAGATGCTGATTGGCTTTATAAAGAAGAAAAATTTTCAGGTAGCAGTGACTTGTCCACTCTTTTGTTGCATAACATTGTATGGACTTAGCCACTTGCTAAAATCTCAATATTTGCATAGTTCAAGAACTGGTAATGACAGCTTTTTAGGTGATGTGAGATCTATTGGAGATTAGTGGGTTTATTTATTGTGGCTAATTAAGTAGAAGTGCAAATGTATTCCTGTAAATACTTCATCAAAGCATGATAAATACTTTTGATTTTAATGCGAAGCATTATGCTGATTTTGTCAATGAAATATAAAATGTTAAAGAGAATGCCACAACTTTTAGTTTTGTTAACAATGTAATCCGGTTTCTTCAGTGATTGCCATGATAGGATGTTTTCTCAAGTTTCCTCTCTCTCCCTGATAGGTGCAGTAAGGGCATCTGCTAGATTCAAAATACTACAAGGACAAGTCCTTCAAGGGCTACACCATGGTCCCCAACCTGGACCTGCTGTTTTTGTTGCTCAGTTCCTCTACATTTCACAGATATTTGATGTATATCGTGATGGCTTCAGTCACTTGATGATATCTGCTTTTCGTCGCTTTTTGGCAATGGGAATCACTCTAGAAGATAAACAAGAGGCAAAACTTTTGGCTGCTAAATTGTTTCTTTACATCATCCAACACAGTCTAGTATACGATGAAAAGGTTTTAGTGAAGATCCTTGAAGCTTTTGATGTCCGTTTGACAGATTTAGAGAAAGTTATGCGGCATGTGGATGAAAAGACTGATATAAGTCTGGATACAGCAACAAAATTTATTGAGTGGTTTGTTTCCAAGCTGATAGATTCTCAGTCATACATGACAGCTGTTGATCTGTTACAGCACTTCTCTATTTACCACCAGTCTGGAGAGTCTTTACTGCTGCAGATGCTGGGAAATAAAGAATATAAAGCAGCAGAAAAGTGGGCAACATATCTGGGTAAACCAATGTTACGTGTTCTTGTTGAGGAATACGTGAAAGGAAATCTACTAAGTGCTGCTTATAATATCATTAAGGTGAACAACATGCTCAATGAATATCCAGATGTGTGTCAACAAAGGAAAGAAAGGTAAGTGAATGATCATTCTGATTTCTGGGATCTGTCCAGGGTAATTATAATTCTTAAACTGTTAACTGCCAGTATAATTTTTTTGATAAGTATGGGATTAAATTGCAGCAACCTAAAGAAGCTAGCAGAAAAGGGCTGCTGGGATGTTGCAGAGAGAAAGACGAAAGGCAAGATACAGTTGCTACAATATTTGGTAGGTTTCGGTATTAAACAGAACCAGGTCAACTGTAGTATCTCCTTACGATCCTAACTGTTAATAGGATATCTAATGATTTGAACCACTTAAGGTATACCTGGCAATGGAAGCTGGATATGTAGAGAAAGTTGAGGAGCTCTGCACTCGATACTCGCTTGAAGGTTTCGACAATGTCAATAGTAAGCTGTTTCTCCAGGTTCTCTGTTAACTGATTTCTTAGAAGATAGGTCATACAAATCAGACAGTTTAACTAAATGGATGTTTTTGTGCATACCTTTTTATTGCCTTTATGAAGAATAAATAGCTACTGTCTTCTTCTTATCCCTTTATTGCTTTGCAGAGGCTGAAGCAAATAGCAAAAAGATTCGCTACTTGCATCTGGATGACATAAGTCTGGAGGATCATGATGTAGTTTGGGTTGATGAAGTAAATGGTTTGTGTGATGCAACAGGCCACCTGGAGGAATGTAAAGTAGTTGGCCTTGATTGTGAATGGAAACCCAATTTTGAAAAGGGCAGCAAGCCGAACAAGGTAGTATTATGACATTGTATTTCGTTTAATAGGAGTCCTCAAGAAAGAAGCAATTATTTTTTGTGTGTTCTGGTGCTTCCCTGAACACAAAAATGGTCTTAAAATAAGTGATCTGGTTAGCATTTGACAGTCCGATGAGGAGATTTTATCGTGAAATTTTCCCCATTATTTACCAATATTGTGTTGCCTTTCAATTCGCAGGTCTCTATCATTCAAATTGCCTCAGAAACCAAGGTTTATATATTAGACCTGATAAAGTTGTATCAAACCATTCCCGCGAGCTTAAATGAATGTCTAAGCAGCATACTGCATTCTTCCAGGATTCTGAAGCTCGGTAAGCAAAAAAAACCTGCTGTATCTGAATACATGATGAATACTCTTTTCTGTTCTCTCAGTATACTGGCACAAAAGTGCTGTATATGAATACTTGTGAGAATATTTCGTTTGGTTAGGAAATCAAGATTAGAGTTTTCTCCCGTTTAATATTGTTAGTCATTCATTTTAGCTTGTTGTGGGTGGAAAACTATATAGAGTTTCAGGTCTTGTAACATATCTAAAACTAGTTTTCTTCTGCAAAGGAATTTCTGTCGTGTGCATCCACTTATATGTTTTCCCAGCAAGTTAGTTTTTACCTTAAATGGAAGGACCTAACATATGAATTTGTAGGTTACAATTTTCAGTGCGACGTGAAGCAGCTTGCTTGCTCGTATCCAGATATGCAGTGCTTTGAGAAATATGAGATGCTACTTGATATCCAAAATGTGTTCAAAGAAACCAAGGGTGGGCTTTCTGGCCTGTCAGAGGTAATAACTGTCTCATTACATGCAAGTTTCACTTCCTTCTCTTACTTAACTTGTGATATATTGCCTTGATATTCAAACTTTCTGATGGACTTGAGTGATACTAAATGAGAACAGAAAGTATTGGGACTAAATTTGAACAAAACAAGACGGAACAGCAATTGGGAGAAGAGACCTCTGAGTGACTATCAGGTGTGTGATTTGTTTGTTCTTTCTTTCAAGTTTTCATTTAAACTCAAGTTTCCTGATAAGCAGAACAATGACTACTCCCTCTGTTCCATGGGACGCATTTAAACTCCAGTTTCCTGATAAGCAGAACAATGACTACTCCCTCTGTTCCATTGGTCGAGCCCACTTTCTAATACTGTTTTCCCGAGCCCACTTTCTAATACTGTTTTCAGTATTAGAAACCGGACTTTTCTAGTGGAACGGATGCAGGCTCAATATATATTCTTAATGTTATGTCTGCGCTTTTGCTGACTTAATGCTTGCAGTTAGAATATGCTGCTCTTGATGCTGCTGTGCTAGTGGAAATCTTCCGGCATATCCCAGACCACGTACGGATAGGAGGAGGTGCTGGCGATGAGCACAGCAAAGCGGAGTGGAAATCATACATAGTAAGCATGATAATATGAATTTCCAATGTCATTTTACACAAATGTGGAGCTGCAAGCTTCCTTGAGAAAGATACTTATCAAAGTCTTTGCAGGTTTCACATATTGACAAAGCCAAAATACACAAAAAAGGTGCTAAGAGCAGCAGAAAGAAGGGTGCTGCTGTAGCTGATGAGTCTTCTACTTCATAGAGCATTTGGCAGGGCAGGGCAGCCCTTTAGATTTAAGCTACAGAGGAGATTTCTAGTTCTAGTTTAGTGGTAGAAAGGGTTAAATTACCTATCATCTAAATTCTTTCTTACCTTAGAATAGATTTTTCTGTTTTACATATATAGGGCAGCCTTGGTGCAGTGATAAAAAGTTATTGTTTTGTGGCCAGTGGTAACAAATTATAGTTGCAGAAACAGTTTCTTATAGGAATATAATATTAGGTTCTATGACGTGTCTACCGAAGAAAGATTCTCTTAGTACTGAAGATGAAAATTTGAAATGAAAAGATAGAAAGCTAAATATTTTTGTTCTTAGAAACTCATGGATATTTCAATTATCGACGTCATATCATACTTCTTTCAATATAACTAGATAAAAAGCCAAAAGTTATATACTGAAGACAAAGTTAACCATATTTGTGTAATTCTAATTTAAATAACTTTTCATCATTTTTAATAGGGGTGGCAATTGCTGACCCGACCCGACGACACGACCCGAGACCGACCCAAAATTTGCGGGTTAGGGTTGAGGGTTATTAGGTTATCGGGTAAAACGGGTTGACCCGTTTAACCCGTATAATAAACGGGTCAAAATCGGGTCAACCCGAAAAAACCATAAATGACCCGTATGACTTATGAGTTAAAAATTGAGTATACAAGTTATTTGGGTTATTCAGGTTATTTGGATTATTCGAGTTATTTAGGTTACCTATTAACCCATGTATATATAGGTTTAGAGATCAATTAAATAAATAGGTTATTTGGGTCGGTTTCGGGTTGAAATCTTCTGTAACGGGTTGGGTTAGGGTTTATTAGAAGTGACCCGTATAATAAACAGGTCGGGTTAGGATTCATAGGTTATAACCCGCCAACCCGAACCCGACCCGTATTGCCACCCCTAATTTTTAATGTGTCTTTTTACATTTTAATATTGCCTTATTAAATAATCTAAAATATGTTTACAAAACACATTTTCATAATATAGAGACCAAATTGATCCAAGTTAAACATGAGGGGGAAATTGTTTTCATATAGTTTAAGTTATGGTCAAGGGAATATAATTCTAAGATATGTTACTTTGCCATATTGTTGTTGGGATTTAAGTTATGGCCAAATATAATTCTAAAATCAAGCATATTGTGTTTATGGTGGGATGCTTCAAAATAGTTTTAAGCATTTGAACATTTTCATTTTTGTTCCATTCTCGGGCAACAATCTTAACAACGCATTAGAGTTGAGATGATTGTACCACAAGGTGAACCATCCTAAAATTTGGATTTTGATCCGTATCTCATTCGAAATTCTTCCGATAAACTTTTGTATAGTATATTGTTTTTGTTTTAATAATCCACAAGAGAACTTATTGCAAATTACGTTGAGGTACCAAATACAAATCACTTTGAAATACCTAAATACAATACAACTCACATATGACATTATATACACTAGTGAACGTTTCCTGATATATTTTGAAACACCATATTGAAAACATTACCGTTACATACTACGGATGCTACATTGGGGTCGTCTCTGCACCACATCGGGACCAACACGTGATCATAGGGGACATGCACATCAAACAGTAACACACCACTGGAGAGTGACCCCTAAAGTCCTAATAGGAATTTGCTTTAAAATTTTAAAAATTTTACAAGACAAGCAATTCGAACCCCTAAACTATAGTCTGTACGTGTATGTTTTTATCATTTTGAGCTATGAGTGATTCGCGTCTGAACCTTTTTACATTGGTCGATAATACATTTAATGGTAAATTTTGAAATAGGTTGAAATTTGGTATATAGAAAATTCAAAATACCACTAGAATTTATATGAAATGACACCCCCCCTCTTCCGCATCCCAAAAAGGGTATTTTGAGAAATTGAAATCTTTTGACCGTTGACCATTGACTCCATATGATCATCTAATTTGCCCATTTCATTTCATCTATGTTCCAAAATTCCATTCCTAGTGAAGTTAATAATACCGTCCAACTGGGGTCAACAAGTCAATAGAAAAACACCAAACAAACAATTAATTTCAATTATCTCATTACTATATATAACCCAATCGTAGCTTACCATTTTCCAAAAATCAAAAAACAACATTCTCTTCTCCATTCTCCCCTCTTCCCTCCCTCTCCCCCATCGATCCGCAGAGAGAGAGAAAGAGAGAGAGGGGGAAGAGAGAGAATCAATGGGGGATTACTACTTCAAAGCTGATTATGACGATGATCAATATCATTACGATCACAATTATCACAGTAGCAGAAGGCCTACAGCTACAGGGCAAACCCTGGGTGTCATCGACGGCAAGGCTTACGGCGCCAGCAATGTTTACGTGATTCGATCGACCACCGCCGGCAATGGAAATTATTACAATAATTATCAGGCGGTTGCTGCAGTTAATTCAAGACCCAGCTGTGTTCGTAAATCTTCGAAAAGATCGTGGATCGATCATCGGCAGCTGAAGAGGAGAAAGAGGATTGCGAAATACAAATTGTACGCTTACGAAGGCAAGGTGAAGAACTCCTTCAAGAATGGGATTCGCTGGATTAAGCGTACGTGCCACAAAATCGTTCATGGATTCTAGTAATTGATTAATTGTTGTTGTTGGTAGAAAGAACAAAAAAATTGAAGGGTTTGTTGCACGTCCTTTGTCGATCCCCTTTCCATGCTTTTTCTTTCATTTTTTTTTTTTTGCAATATTATAGAACATCTCTGAACATATTCAGAATTGTAATTGTACGGGAGAGAATGTATGGTTGCTTTGGTTCCTCTTTTCTTAAATTTAAATTGAACATGGAATTCTTTCTATTGGCCTCAAAACCTCCTTTTTCATTTCATTTCTGTATCTCTTGTCGTATTGTTTTATTACATGCTTGTTAATATTGCGCCAATTTTGGTCGAAATTTTGGTCACGAGATAGGTAGAATCCAAATATGGAAGAACGGAAAAGAAACAATTTCAAAGTTCAATTACAAAATTGTGATATGCCGCCAATATTCTTTTCCTGTAAAAAATTGAATAAATCATAATCTCTGGCGATGTTTGTCTTTGTGTCTTTTGGGAAAATTACAATTTTGGTTCTTATATTTGGAGCTGTTGCAATTTGTCTCTTTCGTTTCATTGTTGTAAAAATAGTATCTTACATTTGCATATTGTTGCAATTTTTGTCCATGTGACCTAGTTTTAAGCAGTTAAGTGAGAGGTCAACAAATTCTTGAAATTTTTTGAAATGAAAAAAGAATTTGACACTTTCTCATGATTTTCAAATTCTTTTACTCATGTCAAATTGCATATCAATGACTTGTTCTCGTCTCAAATCCTCTCTTACAGTCCATGTCATAAATCTTAATAACTCATCGTAAATACTATTTTTAATTTTAATATTTTCACCAATAATATTCATTACCATTATAACATATTTTTTAATCAGAGGGTTACCCGTCTTGGTGTAAATTATATTTATTTTAATTTATTGAGACTAAAAAATCAAAAAAATACTATAAAATTATATTAAAATACAAGAATAATGTAAAAAAAAATTTAAAAATTTATGTTAAAATTAGGTAGAATTCCATAAATATCATTGGTGAAAAAAAATACTCTATCCATCTCACTAAAAGAGTCTATTTTGAAATTTGTACAACTTCCAATGTGTTGTGAGATACAACATCTAAAATAAGTAATTTATCACCATATTTTTCACTTATATCCTTACTTTAGAAGTAAGGGTTAATTGTGAACAACACATTGTTATATTAGTAAAGATATTTAATGTAAATAAATTCAAAGTAAACTCTATAAATGGGATAAAAAATTTTCTTGAAAGTAGACTCTTTGAATGGGACGGATGAAGTAATATTTATAATTAGCTATTAAAATGTGTAATAGAGAGTATAACAGAAAAGTGTAACAGATGATCTAGAGCCCTTGTTCTCAGCCACTTGGATTTGTCTTTACGATTTATCTAAATGGATATAAATTATTACACGGTCACTAAAGAATACGGAAATCATGAAAGAGCCCCAACCTTTTTTCTCATTTCCAAGAACCTCAAAAAACCGTTGACCTCCACTACGAATTAAAATTGGTTATAATATGTCACATGGACCAAAACTGTAACTGCATGCAAGCATAAGAGATTGTATTTGCAACAATGAAACGTAATGAACCAAAAATGCAACATGTCCAAACAAAATCGACCAAAATTACAATTTTCCCTTGTGTGTATTTGTTGGGTGGTTGGTACAACAATTTAACCATAGCACAACAAATTGAGGGATATCAACTTCATCTTGGAGTACTTATGAACTATCAAAATGAAGCTCACTTGTTTGACAAATTAGTGCCTAACAAAAGTCATCATTTGGTTGTAATTACCATTTGAAAAGTGCACATAAAATAACCCCAACTAATGTATACAGTTAGGTTGAATAATAAGATAATAGCAAAATGCAACTAGGAACTATTTCATTTCTAGAGTTGGCTAAATTTAACAATTTGTCAACCTTTTTTTTACATATATTTATTGTTCTGTTTGATCTACTAAAAGAGTTCAATCTGAACAATTTACGCATATTATGTCCCATTAAAATAATTATTTTCTAGTATTATTTTTGGTATTTGATACATAACTCTGTATATAATATAAAGTTATAACAACTTTTTACGAATTTCAAAGTATATTACTTATTTGTCACCATATTTTTACTTACGTTCTTTTAAAATATTGATTTTTTTTTATAAATAATACATAATTATATTTAGTAACCATTAGATAAATTGAGACATGAACGAACCTTACAACTTACATGATTCATTTGATAATTTTTTGAAATATCAAAGCTTGTCTAGTAATTGGGACAAACAATTTGGCAATTTACCCAAAATGAAATTATTTCTTTTCTTAGATAAATTAATTCTTTTGTCCCTTAATTTGGGGCCAATTTTATTTATTTCAATATTTTTCAATTTTCAAGGTTTTATTTTAATCTCTTAAATTGAGCCAGTTCCATTTGTTCCTCATCTTTAAAAAGATTTATTTTGTCCTTTCAACTTGCATTTGTTGTTCAAGTGATCTTATCTATATGGTAATATTGTTCAAACCATGGTTTAGTTTCATTTAATATATTTTTTTATCATTTTCAATGCTCATTACTATTTACTTTTTTAATACACATTATTGCATTCTTAGCACACATTTTTACTCCTGTTGTCTCATTTACTTTATTTTTTATTTTTCTCAGCGTTGCCTATTTGGTTTCTCACCTGCTCGATAAACTGTCATTAGTTGGTGAGCTTAATTTGTACGTAAAATTAAGTTAAAGGACAGTTTAGAACTGCATATACAATATACAAGATGATGAGGGACAAAAATGAACTTTTTTTAAAGATAAAAGATCAAATGAAACTGAACTCTCAAGAAGAGGGACCAGAATGAACTTTTTAAAACATAAGGAACCAAATGAAATTGGGTCGTCAAGTTAAGGGACCAACTCAGTAATTTACCCTTGTTTTTGTTTTTTTAAAGCTTGGTAGGGTTCGCGCTGGACAATGTTAAAAAGGGCGGGAAAAATAAAAAGTGCGCTTCCGTCGACGCCGGCGTGGAAACGACGGTGAATCATCGGAACCCTCAGACACCATGGATGACGAGAATCTTGAGCTCGAGAAAGTGAAATTAATCAGCTTAGCTCTCGAATTTGGATTTGATGAAGATTCCGCCTACAAATGCTTAGATCGCCTCATACAACTCTACGGTAACCCAACTTTCGATTCTTTGTCCATTCAATGCAATCCGCACCGATTCCTGAGTAATTTTTTTCAATAATGGATTTTTGTAGGTGAGGAAGGAAGAAATTTCATCAGCGTGGATCACTGCGGAGATGATTTTTTGGCAGCTTTAGCGGAATCCATGCAAGACAATGAGGATTGGGAAAATGATGATTTCCAGGAAATGGAATCGGAGGCCTGTGGAGCTTTGGCGGAAGTGTTGGACCAGGATGTTCGTGTGGGAAGCATCAATTCAGGGAGTTGTGTTCATGTTATTGAAGATTCTTCCACTGAAGACGAAGAAGAAGATGGTTATTTTGTTATTTCAAGCAAAATGAGTGGAGAAACTCGTAGGGCTGGTTTTCAAAGCCAGGGTCTTAATCGAAGTTTAAGAACAGGAACTTCTAAGTCTGAGGTATATCAGTAGCTTTCCTTTAAGCTAGTTTTGTACGTTTTCGAATCTTAATGTGCTTAAATTTTGCAGCTTTGTGTAAAGGTTGGCGATTTATGCATATCACATTGTATTTGTGGGTGGTTTTGGAAAATTGGTTGTTATTTATCATATTCAAATGCAGCAGCCACTACCGTGGCAATAGAAGGACAAGTTACAGCAGCTTTGTGTAAAGGTTGGCGATTTATGCATATCACAATGTATTTGTGGGTGGGTTTTGGAAAAATTGATTGTTATTTATCATATTGAAATGCAGCAGTCACTACTGTGGCAATAGAAGGACAAGTTAGACCCTTCATAACGAAGGAAGGGAGATAGTGACTTAGGCATGTTTGTTTACATTTGTCTCCATATTTTACGTGGACTGAAGGTGGGAAGCTTTATAGAACAACATTGTTTTATTTGGTTCAAGGGAGACAGCTCAGTTCTTAGGCTGGATCTCCAACCTTTTGAGCTGTTAGATTTGGTTTTGATAGTTAATGTTCTTGATGTTTTAGGATTTGTCCTTGAAATAGAATAAAGTAGTATGTTCTGAAGACAAGTTTCTATATGATGTTCAACGCTTAGAGAATTCAAAAAAAAATTGCAAATATTCTTTGTGTGTGCATCAATTCTTTTTTAAAGTGGTTGAACTTGAAGGTCATGATATGGTATCACTATTTAGCATTGATTAACACTGTAGGTTTCCAAGAGTTGAAATAACTTTCTGGTTTTTGTTTTTGCATCTTTTCTGAAGGATTGCATGAGCAGTATTACAAATAGTTCAGTTTCATCCACAAGGGGGAAATTTTCAGCAAAGACAGAGAGTGAATCCAGAACACTTACTTATGAAGAGTTGCAGCGTTTGGATGACCTTGAATTGGCAAATGTAGTTGTCTTCGGAAACCAGAGTTTTCGGCCCTTACAGCATCAGGCTTGCAAAGCATTTTGGGAGAAGCATGATTGCTTTGTCCTTATGCCCACTGGAGGTGGTAAAAGCCTGTGTTACCAGGTTAAATTTCCTACTATATTATATGCTTTTATCTTTAGATTTGACCACATAAAGCAATAAAAGCATCGGATTTTCCAACTCTTGTTAACCTATGATATGATGTTGCAACCTGATTTGATGTTTATTGAGAGTTATTTCAACTGCTGGGTGAAAATAAGCTTTGTTATCCAGCTTTTTAATTTTTTCCTTTTTTTTCCAGTAATTGGTTGGAATATTATTTTCTTGACTTTGTCAAGGATTAGAATTTCTGTAATTGTACTTGTGCAACAAAATTTCGTCAAGGGCCACTTTGACCTACCTCTCAAAAGGCCAATCCTGGCTAATGCTCGATCGTAGAAGATCAGTTAACATTCAAACCTAGCCAATAAGGCATTAAATCTTGTAAAACAGACCAATAACTTCCTCTCCCTCTCCCCCTCCTCCTCCCCAAAAAGAGAAAACACTCTTGCATCTTTTATCTGCTCCTTGCATTCATTTCACCAAATAATTGAAACATAAAATGACCTTGGGAAACTCTTAGAGTTTCTTTTCTATTGTATCTCGAAAGCATGCATAAAACTTCATAAACATAATATTAGAATGTTGATTATTGATGAACAAGTGATTTCTGGAATCTTGTTGTTTAACTTGCCATTATTCTTATCTTATGTTCATGTGCACTCTGCAGCTTCCAGCGATTCTACAACCAGGTGTGACACTCGTTATATCTCCTCTGCTTTCCCTGATTCAGGACCAAATAATCACTCTCAACCTCAAGTATGGAATACCAGCTACTTTTCTTAATTCTCAACAAAATCCTTCTCAAGCAGCAGCAGTATATGAAGAACTAAGGCAAGGTTTAAATCTTTCTTTTGCTTTTCCAGCAACTTGGCATTTATATGTACGAAGAGCTTCTGTAGTATATGTGTATAAAGAGAATGTTTTAAACGTGAGTAATGATTATATTGCACTTATTGTTTATGCTGCATTAATGATGACTTCAATTTCTCACAAAAGCTTGATTAGTGACTTATCTACAGATTAGTCATTCTTTCTTGGTTTTACAGTATTATCTTAATTTTTCTAGGAAAGATAAACCATCATGTAAGCTCCTATATGTAACTCCTGAGAGGGTAGCTGGAAATATATCATTTCAAGAAATCCTGAAAAGTCTACACATAAAGGTCAGCTTTTTAAGTTTGTGTTATAGTAGCTTGTTAGACTCATGTCTAATGTATATTATTTCGTGTTGATGTTAGCTTTTCATTCTACTGATATAAGCAAAGTTTGGCTTTTTGAAACAGGGAAATTTGGCTGGATTTGTTGTTGATGAAGCACACTGTGTAAGGTTAGCCATTTAAATTACTTTGAAGAAATCATAACTTTGTAGTCATGATCTATGTCAAGAAATTTAGAAATAAAGCAAATGAGCAAATAGACTGAGAGTTGTACTCGTGATGAATGTCAAGAAATTTGGAACTGAGCGAAAAAGTGCAAGTGATGTGTATCTTACATTTTCTTCTTTGATTTAGATTGTATTATACAATAGAATAAGTAAGATATTTGTTGTGTATATGAAACAAATAACTGGAAATTCTAATTTTACATCTCATAAAGTTGTATCAAATGAATCAATTGAGTTTGTCCTAAGCTTTTGGAATCTGGAATCATTAGTAATAAAAGTGGCTCATTACATTAGAGGTGTAATTGTGATTGAAATTTTGGTCAGCTCTTGCTTGTTCAAATGAGAAATTACAACCTAGCTTTCATGTTTTCTGTGTTTCAGTCAATGGGGACACGATTTTCGTCCAGATTATAGACTTCTAGGATGCCTGAAGAGAAACTTTCCCAGAGTTCCCGTGATGGCATTAACAGCCACAGCAACCCATAAAGTTCGTGAGGTGAGTTTTCCAATTTAACTGAGCTTTTCAATTTGATTTTCCTTTGTCCTTTTGACATGGTTTAATTCTTCTCCTCAGGATATCTTAAAAGCTTTAGAAATTCCTCGTGCACTTGTCCTGGAGAAGAGCTTTGATAGACCCAACTTGAAGTATGAAGTGATTCAGAAAAGCAAAGAACCACTCAAACAGCTTGGGAAATTACTATTGGACCGTTTCAAGGATTCATGCGGTATTGCGTACTGCCTTTCAAAAAATGAATGTGTGGATGTCTCAAAGTTTCTAAACGAGAAATGTAAGGTCAAAACAGTATATTACCATGCCGGGCTGCCGGCTCGTCAGAGGGTTGAGGTTCAGAAGAAATGGCACACCGGAGAAGTCCATGTGGTGTGTGCCACCATAGCTTTTGGGATGGGAATAGATAAACCTGATGTTGTAAGTCCTAAATTATATTGCTTCCCTTCTTTTAAATATCTATGCAACTTGGATGATTGCTAATGAGAAACATGCTTTAATCTGAGAAGTGAAACATAATTATTGATGCAGTGTAATTGTAGAAATTTGGTTTCAGATATAAGCTCATGAATTCTTTGTATGGTCCAGAGGTTCGTGATCCACAACACTATGTCGAAATCGATTGAAAGCTATTATCAGGAATCGGGAAGAGCTGGTAGAGATAACCTTCCTGCCACATGCGTTGCTCTATATCAGAAGAAGGATTTCAGTCGTGTTGTCTGTATGTTGAGAAACGGGCTAGGACGCAAACGTGAAAGCTTTAAATTGGCCATGGATCAAGCTCGGAAAATGCAGGAGTATTGTGAACTCAAGGTAATGTAGTTCCAAAGAGATTCTAGGATAGTTATTTTTTGGGCAGAAATAGACTATCAAGAGAAATTCTAGTTCATTTGGTAAAACTCGTTTTCTTGCAATTCGCAGGCCGAATGTCGCAGACAAGCTTTATTGGCTCATTTTGGAGAATCCTTTGATCCCAACGCCTGCAAGCGTGGTTCTAGTCCTTGTGACAACTGCCTGAAAGCTTAGTTATAAAGGTTCTACAGATCTTCTGCTGAGGAAATTCTTTGGTTGCCTATTCCTGTCCCTCCAGAAAATAAGCAAGCGCCGATGTCCTGGTAATTTTTCAAGCACCACTTAATGATTCTTGTCCATGTCAAATGTTGGCCCAGTGAGATTGGCTATTAGCACATGATCCAGAAACCATATGACAATCTATGTACCACTTACCATGTTTCCGTGTACTATAATCTTACACGATATTAAGTGATACTAGGGATCTGAATTCTCCAGTCCTCCATGATGTCAATCCTTCGTAGCCATTCCTCAGGCGCTCTCCCCCAGATCACTTTAATTCTTCTTTCCATGTTCAAATCAGGTATTCAGGTCTCAGTTTTCTGCGGTTGCAGGTTGCTTACATACATTGACCTTTATGATGGGAACTCTGAAACTTTGAAGTTTGCATACCTAACTCTTGTGGTTATTTTTCTCGTCTTCTGTATAGTATTTACTTCGTACTGTAACTTTGACTCATCATAATCTTATTTAGCAGCTATACATTTATGTGAGATATACTTTTTCTGACGTCATTGATTGTGACCTTCATACCAAACCAGATTTTGGCTGTGATATTTTCCATCTTTTTGAGATTTTGCAAGTTCCAATGGTCCTCTCACCTGGATTAGGAAGTGATTAACCATGATTCGGATTTGTTATTTGTAGAATTACCGTAATATTGTTGTCTGGGCAGGAGAATTATTAAATGGATCAATTGCTTCTTTAAAAATAGTATTTATTTTTTAATTGTATATGACTACACCATCTTACGTTTGTGTCGGAGAAAGGTAGGGAGACAGGAGGGGGTGAGGAGTTTGACAATGGGTCAATAATTGCTGCTTTGAAACATCACACATCCACACATTTTGATTATATTCATTCATTTGCTCATTTGGTCATTTTTAATTAACAAGAGAAAATGACAGAATGTTTGATGGGGATTGATGGGATGGGAGCCCAAGGTGAGGAGTTTATATAGCTATGAAAACCACGAGGGGGTTGGGTATTTGACTAAGGCACATGCAGATGTGCGTATTAGTCGTGTGATTTGTTTGTTGCCTTTCATGCTCATTATATAAAAGGAAGGTGATATTTGCACCAAATAGTGGCAAGGAAATTTGCCACTACTAAAAATTTGGTCCATAATATCCTTAGTATTTTTCCAATCACACATTTCACTAAGGGGTATTTTTGACAAAATTTGGTCCAAAATTGCTTTAGTGGCAAATTTCTTTGCCACTATTTGGTGCAAGAAGCATTTTCCTATATAAAATTATAGTTTAGTATGGTAAAGAAATCCCCATCGACAACTACGATTCAATCATTCACCTGTTGATTAAAAACACCTTTCTACTATAAGTGTTATAGAAGTAGATCATCCGTTTCATTTTTAATATTACGTTAGTGTGTTATGTTATGTTACATTTAGGGAGAATAAATTGTTCTTTCTTTTCTACTACACTTCAACGAATTGAAATATCACGGGCAAGGAATGTTTTGATGATCTTTTAAGCCCATGTTTTATTTCATCGATTTTTAAGAATATGTTTTTAAAATCACGTCAAAACAGTATAACTTAAATTAGAAGAGTCAAAAAGTAATTTGACTCAATATCAAGGACTATAATATAAAATGTTCCAATAAATATGAATAGTGAGAGAGAGACATTGCAGCAACCACATTGAGACAAAACATAAATGATATGGGTAGGGGGGGAAAGAGGATATTATCCTAAACAATAATTTTGGTTCCATGAAAATGAAACTGCATGTGCATGCTCAAATTAATCCCTTTTATATATATATACTATTTCTGAATGAACAGTTCCCAAATAACAATATGACTTTTCTTTCTACTCATCAACATCCCTTAATTTGAGTTATTGACTTTGTGCATCATACTTTTTGGGGCCAC
Source organism: Leptodermis oblonga (assembly GCA_016801395.1). NCBI lineage: Eukaryota > Viridiplantae > Streptophyta > Magnoliopsida > Gentianales > Rubiaceae > Leptodermis > Leptodermis oblonga. The sequence continues at coordinate 38,627,809 of CM028755.1, forward strand.
TTGCATTAATATACCACACAAATGACAAATCCTACCTTAAACTATTTTTCTTGTGAATTAATGGGGAACTAATAATTTTACTGATTAATTTTCTCACATTTGTTAAATGAAATTGCATGAAACTTTTTCTCTTTCTTTTGTAAATAATTTGAAGGGAATATTGCTGCCTGTGTTACACACAGAGTCCAATTTTGATTTTTAAATTACGTGTAATTCACAATTTATAAAGTAAGGTATTAGTATATAAATGATGTCAAATTATTTATTTTACCTATTCTATCTTGCAATTTTCTAAAAAAAGTATACACAGGGGTTGTGGGCAGAGATAAGAATCGAACTCCCAAACCTATGGGGCTCGTTATGCGTCACAACTGTTGGGCACTAGCTTGTTACTATTAGTAATCTCTTAATCCATATATTAACTTGGATTTATTCTTCCTAACTCAAACAGTCTGCATTGGATCCTTAAGAGTATTTTCAATACTCATTAGTCTATAGTCCGATAAATCAAACTCTGTTTTACTCGTGTTTTATTTCATTATAATAGTTTTTTTTTAATACTGAACATTATTTGTATTAAATAATGGACTTCTTTTAATGGAGATAAGAGGATAATTATTATTTAAAACCAAAATGGATCTTGACAAATTAATTTTAGAAGGGGAAATTTTTTTTTTATTTTTTTTATTGATAAGTTAGTTGAAACTAGACATCTTAATTGAGGACTTTTTATGGGAATTAACAGAAAAGTTGGAAACTGGATGGATGTTTGAATATTGTAGTAATATAAAATTGTCCTATTCTTTTCATAACCTCAATAACTGGAACAGTGCTTCTTCCAATGCCATTTAATTTTTAGTTTTTACCACCACGTCTCCTCTGCAAATGAAGGAAATATAGACCCTATTTGATATCAATACTGGATTTAAATTTTAATTTGGATTGTGATTTAAAATATTAAAATTAAATTAAAAATATAAAAAGGTATACTAAAAATATTTTAAAAATTATTAAAAATATAAAAAAGCTTATTGAGAATAATAAAAAATTATTATAAAATATAATAATGAGATTCAAATCTTGGTTTAAGTCTCTTTATCAAACATGGCCATATATATATATATATATATATATATACTGGGAAGAAAGGATTTTATTTCTTTCTTTCTTTCTTTCCTTTTGTTTTATTTCCTTTTTTTTTTTTTAGCTTTTTAGGTAATGGTATAATGTGATATAGCTTCAATATACGAAAAAAAAAAGAGAAAAATAGAGAATTGAGCACTAACTAATATTAAAATGAGACAAGAAACACCTAAAAATAATTTTTAAAAAGTGGCATACTATATGTAAATACAAATAAAACAATGTGTTTCTATAGCACAAAATAATAATACGTGATTTATAGAGTCTACTCCCACGCACTATTACAAAGGACAGTTAATGATTCTTACTGTTGTACTCTATAATATGCATAATGCAAGGGAGAGGATAAATCATAAAAAATTAAGAATGAATTCGTGTCATATCACTTATTATAAAAAGTTGTGATAAATTAGTTTATATGAATATTGTTACTCATTGTTTTATTCAAACGACTCAAAAAAAAATAATTTTAGAATATTTGACTTTTTTTGTTATAGTTATATAATCCTACAATATGATCTAATATCGAAATCGATCTTGGGTCAAATTCTGATAGTGCAAACTACGGATTAAATCCCTCCTCTTTACTTTCATGCAAAGAAGTTAGGTAAAAAAAAAAAAAAAAAAAAGGTTAACAATTTATTACTCAATTTAGTAGTACAATACCACGTATAATGTATTTAGTACGATTGTAACACTGGAAGTAAGTTTCTTCATTTCTCTCTAATTGCCATATTTCAACTCAGAAATACACACTCAAGAACAAGCAATACTCATCAATTGCGATGCATAGAGGGTCACCTCAAAATCAGGAATTCAATTTTTATTTTTGATCAGTTTTTTATATTTAGAGTGGATGTTGTAAGAACGTCCATGCAGACGACTCTATAACTTCGTTATTTCCCTCTTCTATTTAGATTGCAGGGTTGGTAAGATGATGCAGGAGACTCCGTAATTTCGTTATTTTCCTCTTGTAGTTAGACTGCAGGGTTGGCAGGACGTTGCATGCGACTCTCTAATTTCGTTTTTGACTGCGCTTCCCATTTTGTTCTTTCCCTTTTCACTTCTCCTCATGGACAACATGATTATGACATAGTGAAGATTTTAAAAATTAAATTTAAAAAAAAAACACTCTCTCTCACACAAACACACAGTGAGTGTAGTGTATCTCCCCAGAGGCCACGACACTTGTAAATTTTCCATATTTTTCAAAATTTGTGTCTTTCCAATTCTCAGTCGACTACTTTAATTGTTTTACTGTATCAGTTTAACCGAAGAGCCCCACCCTCCCACTTTTCTTTTTGTCTCCATCCCACCTTCAAAATCACACACACACACACACATTTGTTCATCAGAATTTTAAATCCGACCGACCAACCACTCTGCTATTCAGATCTCCATAATCGTTGCCACCAGTTTATACTTTTTGCACTTGAGCCACAGTATGCCGGCCAAAGGTCCAAACTCTGCGAAATCTTGAAAATGCGGATGGGTTTCGGTTTTTGATGTGTTTCTCAGAGTGTAATGTTCTCCGGTCACTGGTCAGTCCCTGATTTGAATTCGTTTTCTTTTGTTGGGCATTTTGTTGTAGTGTTGCAAGGTCTTGTATCGGAGAATGTCGCGTGTGCTGTTAATGCTGTTGTTTACTCTTTCATTGTTTCTTGGATTTGAATTCTATTTATGGATTTTATTTTATTTTTTTTTATTTTGATCAATTTTGTACTTTTGGTTGACGGGTTTTTTCTGGGTCTTCAGTTGAACTCCTTTGTATTTTTGTATGGATTTGTTAAAAGTGTGTGCTTTGAATCTAGGTTTTCATGAGAATCTGGGTATGTTTTGGAGCTTTCTCTCATGCTTATAAAGGTTCTAAACGCACATTTTTCTGTATTCTTGTAGTTGGACTTCAAATGATGCTTTAGAATATTTGGGCCATTTTTGGTAAATATATGGTTTTTTTTTTTTTTTTTCCCTTCCCTGAATGCAATATATTAAGACTAAAAACTACGTTGACTTCTGTACTAAGTTTTCATAATTATGAATGGGAAATGTGATGTGGTTCTATGGTACCTCTGCCTAAATTGATGGGTTGAAGATTGAGCTGTTCTAATTTGCAGATAGATAAGCCCTTTCAAATTAGTTGAAGATTTTGGTACATTTCAGTGCTGCTCTGTGACTTAAATATACAAATGGAAGTAGAGAAGAGAAGTTCTAGGGGAGGATTTCTTCACTTGTTTGATTGGAATGTTAAATCTCGGAAAAAGCTCTTCTCCAGCAAGTCTGAATCATCTGGTAACTACAGCTCAAACTTGTCAATTCTTTGCTGAAGCTTACTTTGTATAATACATGCATCTTCATGTTTTGGGATTCAGAAGTTTTAATTTTTCATGCTGTGGCTGCAGAAAATTCTAAGCAAGGTAGAGAAATTTTAAACGACTCAAGTATTTCACGACTTCAAAAGGTACTCCCTTTGTAATTTAAAATCAAATTATCATTTGCCTCATAGTTATTCTTCCCTGCATAATGTACATTTGAAAATATTTATATGAAGGTGCATGAAAATGGTTATGGTCCAAGTACCCTAGGGATCAATGATTTGAGTTATGCTTCATCCATAAATAGCGATGAAGGATATGGATCAAAGGCTCCTGGTGTCGTGGCTCGTCTCATGGGATTGGATTCTCTTCCAACTTCAAATGCTTCTGAACCCTTATACACCCCGTTGTTGGACTCTCAATCTTTCAGAGATTCTCATTACTCCAGGGGTATTCCCAATGTCCGGAGTGAAGAGCACATAGTAATCTACGATGGCATGCGAAATAAATTAGATGGTTTTGCCAAAGATCCTGTTGAAATGATGTTGCATAAGGTACATAGTCGACCGATTGAGAGATTTCAAACTGAAGTATTGCCCCCAAAATCTGCTAAACCCATCTCAATCACTCATCACAAGCTTCTGTCTCCCATCAAGAGTCCAGGGTTCATTCAAACTATGAATTCTGCTTATTTGATGGAGGCAGCTGCTAAAATAATTGAACAGAGTCCTCGGTCAGCAGCTACTCATAAGTTACCATCTTTGGGTTCGTCTTCAGTTCCTCTGAAAATTCAGGATCTTAAAGAGAAAATGGAGGCTGCACAAAGGTCTGCGAGGATTCTTGAAGCTGCCCAGAAGTCCAAAGAGCAAAATTCTTACAAACAAATGAAAAGACAACCTAGGGACAAGGTTGCAGGTCGAGGAGAAGCTCGAGACTCTTTGAGGGTATCAGAGGCGTCTAAAAGTTCTGGTCCAAGAAATTTGAGGGGTAAAGAGAAATCAGTTTCATTGGCTGTTCAAGCTAAGTCTAATGTATTGAAGAAAGATGGATATACCTCTATTGGTAACCGGAGTATTGCAAACCAAAAGGAGCAGAGTGACACAAAGTTTGGTAATGCTGTTAGGAACCAATCCAAGTCCCAAAAGACTGCCGAGAGAAGAACTTCAATGAACAGACCATCTGATGTACTGAGGCCAAATAACCAGAAGCAGAACGGTGGTTCAAGTGATGATAGGGAGAGTTTGAGGTCTTCATTTTCTCATCAAAAAGAGCGGAAATCAGTGTCCACAAATGAAGTCTCCAGGCCAAGTAAGACTGTAAATAGGGTTGATGTAAATACTGCTACCATTTCAAGAAAGACCTCCATCCATCATGTTGGAAAGGAACAATCTTCAACAATGATGAAAAGATCGACTGGAAAGAAGCAACTAATTAATGGGAATAGTGATAGAAACACATTATTCAAACAAGGTGAAAGGTCTGTAAAGTGCAACTTTGAAACGGAAAGGTCCTCTAGATGGGATACTGCTGAAAGGAAAAGTGGGATGGATGTTGTGTCGTTTACATTTACTTCTCCGATTAAAAAGTCTTTGTCTGCTACCAGTTCACCTGGACATGCTGCAGAAAAGAAACGGAGCTTTATTATTTCCAATTCTAGTGAAAGCCAGTCTCCTTTTGGTGGTGATGCTCTAGGTATGCTTTTGGAACAAAAGCTGAAGGAGTTGACATCTAAAATTGAGTCACCCCATCAAGAACTAGATCAATCAGAATATGCTCCAACTTCTGCTGACTCTTTTAGTGATTCAACGTCTAATCTCAACACGATACATAGCAAGTGTGTAGAACAGAGCATAAAGTCCCAATCTCATACGCCCAATGACAAATCAGATATTCTACCGATGGAAGTGTGGCAGGTATATTTACTTGGAAATTTTGTTCGTGCATGTGTTGTTGACTATCATTCGTTGGCTGCAATCTACATTTCTGTAAATTACCTCTCTCTGTACTGAATGTTTGCCAAAAATGGTAGTCATACTTTAAAGCTGTTGGATCTTACTGGAATATATCCAGATTTCACTTGCTTTTGACTTTATAGTGTAATTTTAGACTTTGTAGTGCAAGTTTGAAGTGATCAATGAGTAACATATTTACCATTGACAGAGGACTGACTTTACCTAGTTTTGGCCCTTTTGGGTCTTGTATGAGTGACATATTGTGATAAACGAATGGCTTGAATTCATGGGGATCCAGTCTAGATAGTCATTTGAGATGGAAATTATTCTGTAATGTGGATCATGAATTATATGTACAAGTAGCCAAAGTTGATAATGCTTTTTAGGCTGACTTAGGGCTAATAAGATTGTGCAGTGTAAAATCTGAGTGGGCATATAAATGAATTTATTCCTATGGATAGAAGTAGAATATGCAGTTGAGGGCAGCTCATTGTATTTATTATTGAGATATGTATTTGGTGGAGTTCCCTATATGACAAATTAACCATTATCGTCTGTGGTAATGCTCCTTGAACAACTAAGAAAATCTGCTTATGGCTTTAGAGTTATCAAATCTGTAATTCATTATCATGTTGTAGGTTGAAGCACTTGTATGTATAACCAACAAGCACTTTTTCCGGGGTTCATCATATTCTGTTAGTTAGCAAGTTTAATAAGTTTAAGCTAGAATGCCAAATTTGAAATCTTAACTGCCACTAGTCTGCTTTAAATATAACTATCCCTCTTCTATCATAAATATTTAGTTTGTCTTCACATTATTATTGTGCTTGATCTTGTATGTAATGGTTTGTTGCTATAAATGTATAACTGTATATGGAGTTCTCTTTTATTCAAAGATGGTGTCTCATTGAATCTAAAAAATCCACAATTGATTTCTGGATCCCCTTGTTCTTTTTGCATTTCTCTTCCTTTTTTTGCATTTCTCTTCCTTTTTGTAAGTCATGATCTTGCTTTCGGCACCTTCACTTATTTCCTTATGATATGGAAATGTTTTAGTACTGCGCTTGAAATATATTTGCCATTAACAGGGAGTAGAGGAGATGGAAGAGCGTAGCAGTATTGGCTTTATTGAATATGACAGAGACCTTAGACATCAAACTGCTCATCCTGTCCCAAGTCTGGAACCAGCTTACTCAGAGGGTAGCTGCAACTCCCTTGATTGCAGCAGAAGTAATGGTTATGAGGGTAAGAATGGTTTGATGTTTTTTCTGCTTTTCTTCTGAAAATTTAGATTGAGGTAGACTCAATTGTCGTGCAGTTTGGTAAATGTAGTGCAACTATAATGAGTTCTGTACTACTGTTGAAAAGGTTAACTATAATGGCATTTATACCTTCTAGGGCATTCAAAGCTCTTGGTGGGAGGTTATGACTGTAAGGAACATGGGTATTACATTCTAGACTGAAGTATACTCATTTAGGCAATATCTCATCGGTTTAAAATTTTCAATTCTGCAGCCAAGAAGTTTTTGTCACTTGAAGCTTATGAAATGACTCAATGGAGCTCCACCAGAAAGTGCCAACCAGTTGAAGACATGGAATCCTCAGATTGTGCCTCTTCAACCTCTCTTGGTGCCATTAGTGTAACAGATATGAGTTCATCATTCACTTCAATGATTGCAAATGAGTCACCCAACTGGGAGTTTGAGTATGTCAGAAATGTAATTATGAACACAGACTTGATGCTGGAGGAGTTTTCCCTTGGCGAGGCCCACAAGATCATGGCCCCCAATCTCTTTGATCAGTTTGGTGACGAAAAACTAGGATCAAGTAGACAATCAGAAGAGAACTCCAAGGTAGTGAGGAAGTTATTGTTTGACTATGTTGAGGAATCTCTGGAGCTAAAATGTGCGCAAGTCTTCAGCGGAAGCTGGAAATCTTGGGCGAAGTTGACAAACGTGTTTGTCAGGAAAGAATGGTTGGCAGAGGAACTATGCAGAGGCATTTCAGGGTGGATAAACATGGAAGAGGAGTTGATGGTGGATGAACTTGTGGACAAGGATATGAGCACCCATTTGGGGAAATGGATTGATTTTGAAACTGAAGCATTTGAAGAGGGAGTAGATATTGAGGAGGGACTATTAAGTCATTTGGTTGATGAATTGATTGATGACTTCTTCACTTGAAGCATTGAAAAATGACACACTAGTTTAAAGTATAAGTTTTAGGTACATGTTTCATATTGTGAGTATACTCTAATATTGTGAAGATAAGAAGTTTATGAGCCAGAAAAGAAAAAGGGAAGTTTGAATGGCTTAAAATTGATACTTTTAGGAATGCTGCTTAGTTGTTCTTATTGCTTCTAACTTTTCACTTTCTGATTTTTGTGAAATGTGATTTCTAATTTCATGCCAGTCTTCCTACTACCTGATTGTCAAGCCATGTAAAAAGATTAGACTCTTGGTACTTCATCAAAGGAAATATTACAGTCTCGTTACATAACTATATTCATGCGATAATAACATTTGATGCCTTATTAATGTCATTACATGATTCATTATTGAATGACTGAATAGTTTTGTAACAAATTGACTAGTTGGACACATCCTCTAATAATTCTTGGAAATAAGTCTTCAACTCATCGTAAAAGTATATGGAAATATAGTTAGGTAAAACCCATGATGCTGCTTACAATGCTAAAGATATAACATAAATGTGGTTTAGTTGTAGGTTAAAAAGAGAGAAACTATTAGTCTTTTCGTTCATGTGAAAGAGTTTTATTTTTAATTTACACTTAGAAATAAGGGTACAAGTGGCAAAAATTACGACAAGTTATTTATTATAAGTTTGTATATTCAAATCTATAAAAAAAAAAGAAATTATATATTTTAGAAATTAGACTTTGTAATAGGGCTGTCAATCTCTGACACTACACGATATAAGCGGGTTAGGGTTGAGCCTTAGCGGGTTCGCGGGTTATATGGATCAATCCGAATAACACGAATAATTAATTGGGTAAGGTTAGAGTTGAGAAAGTCGACACATGAACCCACCAACCCGAACCCGACACGAGAAATTTATACTATAACACGACACGAACACGAAATGTTAGTGGGTTGATTGGGTCGACACGAATAACACAAATAATTAAACGGGTAAGGGTATGGTTGAGGGGTGTTGACACGGAAACCCGCCAACCCGAACACGACACGAATTGCCATCTCTACTCTATAACGAACGAGACAGAGAGTTTTACTCAATATTTTATAATTCGAAAAGAGAAGAATTGTTCTTTTTTGCATCAAATGTGATTCGAACTCATAATTTTAAAATTTAAGATATAAATCAAAACGTTTCAACCACACCTTCAAAAAAGTATATAAATAAATAAAAGGAAGGTTGTTGGGGGGAGGGGGCAACATGGAGAGTGAAGTGAATCAATGAAGTGGGGATGGTTTCTAAATTGGTGAAAAGAGATTAATTGCGACCCATTTCACTACGAACTACTACAATAGGCTAAGCACTTCACCCTATAAAAAAAAAAAGAAAAACGGAAAATGGGTTTAGCTTATTTTAGAGTGATATATTCTCGGTGAAAATTTACAGTGAAATGATATGGTGATTGATGCGACATTCACGTAACAAAATTTTATTGAATATCTAAAATTAAAATTGTCAAATGTAATTATCAGGTGATGCCACATCATTCGCTCTATTTTCACTCTCCCGATCATTTCTACTTATTTTGCAAATGTGAGAGTTTTGTCTTTTAATTAATTGCTCCAATTGATTTGTCATTCTTTCATTCTTTGGGCGGCCATGTGGGATGTTTAGTCGGCAATGCAATTGTTGGGTCCAATTCTTTCTCATAAATGAAGAGTTCTTCATTAGCTTTGGTTTTTAAGCATTTCCACTTAGACCAAAAACACGCTTTTACCAAATCCTCCAACATTCATTCCACATTGAGGCCTTTTTCTTTTTAACCTATTTAATCCTAAAAAAGATCGATAATGTGTTACGTGACAGTGATGAGACAAATAACGTACATATATGTTATTTATGTCATGTCTTATATATTTATGTAGTGAGTACATGATATATTTAAAGAAACGAGAAAAATAAGGTCAATATACAATGAGTTTTGAATATTTGATTTAGATCATACAACGGCACAAAAAAGTTATAAGTGCTCGCTTGTAATTTTTTATGAAGGGTAAATTGTAATTACCGCTTTTGGGCATTGGTGAAATTACAAATAGTCTCTCTAGTTTTTAAAAGATTATATTCAGCTCCCTTATGAAATTACATATACTCCATTTGAGGCAAAGAAACGAATTTGATTTTTGTGGAGCTATTTGTTATCTTGAATAAATCACGTGTGATTGTATTATCAGAAAACTTGATGGAATATCTATAATTTCATCAAAATTTGGAGGAGGTAAATGTAATTCACCCTTTAATTAATAGAAATACATTTGGTTGGGAAGCTTCATTGTTCACATACAGAATCTCCAACTCCATGGTAAAAGATTCTGTATATATGACAAGCTGTGAAGACTTTCCCCTTCCTTTCTATATGATGAAGTGCAAAGTAGTTGTGTATGGGGGAAGATTCTAAGTAATTTGAAAACTTATCCCATTAAAATGGTTCGGTTTTAAAAATGTATAACTTATTATAAATGATAATGTACAACATCTATAATTAGTAAGCTGACATCGTATTTTTCATTTATAGTCTTACTTTATAAGTAAGAGTTAACTGTGAACCACATTACGTAAACAAATTCAAATTAGACTGTTTTAATAAGATAAAAATATATTTTTTTTGAAATTAAACTCTTTATGTGAAACGAAAGGAGAATATGCTTGGACCATTTTAAAAGGATTATATTATATTAACTTCTTGATTATCGACTAATTATTCTCTTGTTGACAGCACAACTTGACCTTGATGGTTAATTATTCAAAGGAAAATATCTCCTTGTATAGTTATTAAAATTCTGAAAAGAGGGCAAACCTTTTATTATTATTATTTTAAAGATAAAAATTTTATCCTAATTATTATTTAAATCATTTTATCAATGATTCTTTTTACCCTTTCTAGGACTTGTTCATTTTGTAAGATTAACCCCAGCAATAGTGACATTTATCACATACGTTTTTCAGATTTTGTATCATTTAGTTAAACTATATTATTTAAAGGCATATTCCAAGACACTTGTAAATTGCGAGCAATGCTACACTTGAAGGAATCCTCTAGTTATGAATGCATCAACGGTAACGATGGGAGGGGGAGGGGCGAGAGTTGAACCTTGTAAACTCGAGATCATGAGTTCAATTCTTGGGAATGCAAAGATTTTTTTTTAAAAAAAAAAAGGTAATGATGGGATTGTTAAATGATTTCAGATAATGAAATTTCTATATTTACATAGTGTAAAAATAAAATAAAATAATCATTTATGTAATTGAAACTCATTAACAAAAAGAACTCAAACATAATATTATGCAAAACTAAACATAAAAATGAAAATTGATAATAATTTTCATTATCTTATGACATTTTTCAAACAATTCAAAAAAAAATCTAGGAATCATATTGGGAATGATTATTTCAAATTCATATATGAGAGGCCCTCTACTAGTGAGATACACAGGGTGAAAAAACTCATTTTCTCAGAAAGTAATATGTCAACCACATGGACGAAGGTTATTGGATAATTACAATTAAAACTGCGTACTACTTGTTGCCATGTCCTTTCATGCGATAACTCCCTAATTTTTTTTCACGATATATGTCACTTTCTACGATCTATTCTCATTGTCATTATTGCATCATTTGACAATTACACGTGCCATAAGATTCTAAACGCAAGATTAATTCCCCTTACTATTATGATGTCTTTTCAAATGAATGATTGAAAATTTGAATGTGAATTTAGTAGTAATGAAAAGTTTGGTTGTCTCCAACATTAATTTTAATTATGTGGTTGGACTTGGACATAAGCTAATGTAGTTTAGGAAAATGTAACCTTTGTGGCTGGAAGAGCACATGCTTCTAAGCCCAGGATTTGATGGTTAAAATTGGTTTTTTGCACCCAGCTTGATTATATTATACTAGTGTTCTCTATAATTATGATGGTAGGGATATGTGTTCCTTTCTTTCCTTCACAAAATACTTCTCATATAATACTACAATGGCATTATTTAACATCTATTTCTGACCTCACTTTTCATTTGTCAAACTATTTCACTCTAAAAGTCCAACCAAATTATGCCATGGTTGATTAGAGTGGTCTATACCTTTCTATAAAATAGATAAATAAATAGAATTATTGGAATAAAAAAAGTATATTCTACGAGTCTAACAATCTAGCAGCGCACATAGAGAATTTTGTCTTTGAAATATCACGTGTATGTTATGTATTCAATTTAGTGTTGAAATATAGTGAAATATTGAATTTAACATATGAAGTATCGCTCGTATATATGTTAGAACAACAAGTATTGCGTGTATTGAATTTAGGTATTGAAAACTTGAGTACCGTTTTAAGGCACTGAAGAACTAATTTTAATTGCTGAAATATCACGGTTATGTTAAAATAGCAAATATTGCATTTATTTTGCTATACTCTTTAAGGTTTAGGCACACAATATTGAATGAAGATATAATCTGTAGGAGTAGGCATGGTTTGATCCAATTCGAAAATCGAACCGAATTCGAATTTACAGAATTCAAATAACCCAATTTTAATTCAGTATTCGAATTAGGTTTGGTTTGAAACCGAATTCGAATTATGAATTCGGTTTTAGAATTGGTTTTCGAATTTGGTATCCAACTCGAAAACCAATTCGAAAATCGAATTGGGATATATGATTTATATTTTCTTAATTTTATACTTCTCATTTTACTCCTCATATTTCCTTCTTCCATCTTTCTTTCATTTTCTTCTATTAGCCATCAAGTTTTTGGGAGAAGGTTATGGTGGTGTTGATTGTTGTTATTGGATGGTGGAGGTTGTGGATCTGGAAAGGGGCGGCAATGGTGGATCTGGAACTGGACGGTGCTTCTTCTCTTAATCTATTTTCTTTCTTCTCTTCATTATCTTTCTTTCTTTACTCTTCATATTTCCTTCTCCCATCTCTCTTTCATTTTCTTCAAAGCCTTACTGTGTCAAACTATTAATTCTGGAAACAAATTTGTGAATTTGGTTTCCACGGTCCAAACCGAATTCGAACCGAATTCGAATTACGAATTCGATTTGGTTTCTTCAGTTTTAAAACGAATTAGGTTTGGTTTTCGAATTGGCCAAAAAAAATTTAAAATTCGAGGAAACCAATTCGTGCCCACCCCTAATAATATGTTGGTCTTAAAACTGTGCCTCAAGTGGCACTTTTGTTGCCAAACTTAAAATTGTTTTCAGTCCCCAAACTTGAGTTTTCCTTCTCTACAATCCATTACAAGAATTTTGACCAAAATCAATCTGACACTGGTAAAATTGGGATTTCTGATTAGTTAATTATTTCTTACAACTATTACTTGTATTGTTATCTCATATTACAATATTTTGGAAGCTCTATTCATCACATTTCCGTCACTAATCTGGAAAAAGTTTGGGTGATGGACTACATGGGAATGGAAAAGTCAAAATGAGGACAGGAGAGAAACAATTTCAATTTTCAAAATAAAAGTGCGGCATGAGACTAAAGTTTGAGACAAACAAAGTTATTCTCTCTTGAATTAAATTCTTAGATGAACACTCTCAAAACCAAAATGATAATAATAATGATAAAACTTAGATGTAAGAGGTTTTTTCTCTAATAATAAAAAAAAATTGCCAAAATTAAAGAAATAGAGACAATTTTCTCTTACTTCCATAAGTAGAGAAAGCAAAGATGACAGTTTCCCTTTCTTTAAAAATTGGCTGAAACATTTTATTTATAAAGTTACTTGAAACAATTTTTTGTTAAGAAAGCCAAGTTACTAACTTAGCTTTCTTTGAAAGTTGTTCGAAACAGTTCTTTTTGGTTAAAAAATAAAACAACGAAGTTACCAAAATTCCTTTTAAAGATCATACATTCATTTTCTATATAATAATAATAATAATAATAATAATAATAATAATAATAATAATAATAATAATTAGTGTGCATAAAAATAGGCTTTCATTATGCGAGGCCCAATGAACAAAAGAAAGGATAAACAGTTAAAAAGGTAAAGATATTTAGAAGGTCTAAAACCAAGTTTAGGTCAGAAAGTTCCATAAAGCCGAGCCAAAGACATAAGCTTAGATCGGTTTAAACCTTAGGTCGGTCCCACTAAGTTTTCCTATATTCATCCTAACGGTCATCACTATCGAGCCATAGAGGTTAGGTGGGAACAAGTAAGGGCGCTAACACAGTAGGTAGAAGTCATAATAGAATTAGACATGTATTTTGAATGCATGTAGAAATCACTCAGAACGATGACGTGAAGGAAGCCAAAAGTCAGATTATGATAACAGGAGCAGTTGGATATGCAGAGAGACGGAGCAGTTGGAAATGCTGATCATTACATTGCAACGGGCATAATCTGAGTCTTGATATAAATACTAAGTCTTCATACTTAGAGAGGTACGCGATCTTTTACATTTGAGCTCTTAGTATATACTGTTCATCTTCTTCAACCTTACTAACTTGACCGTCGGAGTTACACCGGGGGGAAAAGCCCCGCATTTCTCCTGCGCGTTTACTTTTGTCATCAGAATACTCCACAGTCTTCAGTTTCCCCTTCATCTGCGTTAATCCGAGCCATTCAGCCCGGTTTCCAGCGTTACTTCCTTTCTCTTTGGTTAGCGGCTACAAGTGTGGACCTTTCGTATTGGGCCACAAGAAGCATCCATTGACGGACAATTTGCGTCATATCAACTGGCGCCGTTTGTAGGAAACGTTTGATCAAATTATTTCATCAAATTTTCTCCATATTCAAAGAAATTTGTTGAAACCATGACGCAAATTCAAGATTGTTCGGGAGTTGGTGCTTCTTCTTCCAGCACCACCGCTACTTCCACCGTTACGGCTACGATTGTTCCAACCGCCGCTTTAGTTCCTACCACCACCAATGTTCCACCTGTTACCACCGCCGTTGTCGTATCTCACACCATGGTGTCTCTCACCCCTCAGCAAGAACAAGCTGAAAGAGAAAAATTTTAACGTTTGTTCCCACAGTGTTTTCACCTAATCAATCCTGGCCCTCTCACCACCTCTACTCCTGGTTTGGGACTTCCCGTTTCAAACATTACAACCACTATCTCAGATGTAGTTAACATGGAGAATCCTCTTGGTTCACAGGCTGTTCCTACTATTCCTCCACCAGGAGCTTTGTTCAATCCCATGGCCGATTCATCCGTTGTTTTGATTTCCAGTCTCCCCCCTCCCCCCCAGTCTGTTGCTGTTTCAGGATGTCCTTCTTACTCTGGGGGGCTCATCTTTTTTCAGGGTCTAACTATATAGCTGGCCTCCCTACCCTTTCTACCGCTCCTCCTGTCTATACCACCTTAGCCCATACCCAGGTCACTCCTACCTTTCCAACTCCTTTCATGGTTCCTACTGCTCAGCTCAGTACTTACCCTTTCATGTCAGATTTGCCTTTTCCTATGCTAGGACAACAAGTAAGTCAATTAGGTCAGCTTGGTTTAGGTCCGCAGTTGAATCAAATAGGTCAGCATGGCCTAGGTTAACAGTTGAGCCAGTTTAACCACCTTGGTCCCGAGGTTAACCAATTAGGATATCCTAGACACATAGCCCCGTCAAGCTTAGCTCAGTTTCAACATTATGGCATAGCCACACGCCGAGCCATGCAGCCCCTCACTGGGCACTCTCCCTTACTTAACCCGAGTTATTATACCGAGCTCGGCGCGGGGAACTTTGCAACTGGGGGGTCGTTACCTGCTTATCCCGGAATGGGAGAATACCCCTTAGGTCAGACGGGATATGCCCAGCCCGGTCAAGTAGTCCTGCCTGGATCTGGATATGCTCAGTTGGAAAGAGCCGGGCCCATATCTCGCGTCTCTCATCCATTTGGCTGGAAAATTTAAACAGCTCCATTTCCACCGGGCTACAAAGGTTTAGGTAAGGTTGACAAATATGATGGTACTGCTGACCCGACGGCTCACTGGATGCAATGCATGTGTCATGTATGCTGCAAATTTATCTGATGCTAACCGCTGCATGACCTTTCATCTTACTCTAAAAGGTCAGGCTATTAATTGGTATTGTACTCTGACTCGAAATTCTATTCATTCATTAGATCAATTTGGTGATTTGTTTTTAGCTAATTTCATGGGCAACAAGATATTATCTAAACCTATTTCACATTTAATGAACGTAACTCAGAGGGTGGGAGAGGGGTTGCAGGCCTATATAGATCGGTTTAATGTATGAAAAAGATGACAGGATTATGATGGGGTCATTTATTAATGGATTACGGTCGGAACCATTAGCTACTGAACTAGCCATCCGACCCCCACATTCTTACTTCGAAATGATGGTTACTGCTGTTAACTTTGCTGTTATTGAGGATGCTGAAGTACTTAAACAGGAACGAGAAAGAGGCTTTTCTGACATTTATGGTAAGAGAAAAGCTTCTCCCCCGATCCCTACCCCTGGAGGAGGTAAGAAACAGAACTTCGTGAGTACTAATGACACGGGCCCAAAGGCCGGGATCGGTGTTAATGCCTTGCAGGTGGTCGAGCCATTTTCCGGGCCATGGGCCGACATACATGCGGCCATCCAGCATCAAGGGTTGCTACCTCCGGCCCGTCCAATAACGGGTCCCACAGATTGACTCAATCCCAGTAGGTATTGTAATTATCATAAGCATATTGGCCAAAATACTAATGACTGTAGAGATTTAGCTGCAGAAATAGCAAAACTCATCCAAGTTGGAAAGTTACCACAATATACGCAAATGGCCCCTTTGCCCAAACCAGCAGTTTCGGCAGGTCGGGAATGACCTACAGGATGTTACCGGTGTGGAGAGCCCTGCCATTTTGCCCGATAGTGTTCCCAACCCGACCCCCGGGCCCCAAACGCTGGGGCTGGTGCCGACATAACTATAGATGGGGTCGTGAATACCATAGCTGGAGGACCGACCCAAGGTGACTCTAATCGTCGGAGAAAACAGGTATATCGACAAAGGGAAAACATCCTTTGTAAGCGTAAAACAGGCACCATGCCCCCAGCCATTACTTTTGGTGACTGTGATCTTTTCTTACCTTATAATTGTGATGACCCTCTAGTTATTGATTGTTATATTTCTAATTATCAAGTACGAAGGACACTGTTAGACACGGGTAGCTCTAGTAATATTATTACTACCAAGGCATTAGCTGGATGTCAATTGCATAAGGCACGTTTAAATTCAGTACGCACGCCTTTGATTGGCTTTGGCAACCACCATGTTATTCCTGTGGGACAGTTAAGCATACCAGTCACATCGATAGCTGGCCAGCTAAAACGAACAGAAACCATAGATTTCGTGGTCATTGATGAACCATCACCTTACAATGTGTATTTGGGTCGGCCTGGATTAAATCAATTTCAGGCCATTGCTTCTACCATGCATATGCTTTTAAAATTCCCTACTTCGGAGGGTGTGGCTTCTCTTCGTTGTGATGTCATACAGGCTAAGCAGTGTTACACAGCTTCTCTAAAAGAACCGATGCTAGCCGATCCAAAACTGCCAGACGCCTCGGTCGTTGCACCGACCCCCACATCCCTGGCTTTGCCGGTACCTCCTAAAGGCAGTACTTCCCACGCTGTGGACATAACCGACCTAGCAGGTCGCTCGGAGCGATTCATTGAGGCTGGGGCTAAAATCATAACAGTTCATCTAGCGGCCGACCCAAATCAGGCAATCAAGGTAGGTGCTGATCTATCTCCTCAGTTATTACATGATTTACTTAATCTATTGCGTGAGTTTGAGGAAGTCTTTGCTTGGAGCCCGAAAGACATGCCTGGTATTTCTCGAAGTATCATTGAACACAGGTTATCCATTGATGCCAGTCATAGGCCGGTTCGCCAACGAAAACGTAACTTAGGAGGAGAACGAAGTAAACACATAGAGATGGATGTCAATGCTTTACTGGAGGTGCATATCATTCGAGAAGTAGATAATCCAGAGTGGCTGGCTAATCCAGTATTAGTCCCCAAGCCCGATGGTACCTGGCGCATGTGCATCGACTTCACCGACCTGAACAAAGCATGCCCCAAAGACTGGTTTACCTTGCATTTAATTGACCTACTGGTCGATGCCATAGCCGGGTTTCGCTTTCTCAATTTCTTAGACGCCTACAAGGGTTATCACCAAATATTCATGGCTAAGGAATATGAGGAGAAGACATCATTTATCACGGACAAAGGTACTTATTGCTTCGTTACTATGCTTTTTGGTCTGAAAAATGCTGGAGCTACTTTTGAACGCTTAGTGAATATCTTTAAGAAGCAATTAGGTTGGAATATGGAAGCATATGTTGATGATGTACTTGTTAAAAGTAGGGATGAATCTAATTACTTGCTTGATTTACATGAGACACTTGAAATTCTAGCTCGGTACAAATTAAGACTAAATCCTAAAAAATGTATTTTTGGGGCTACTTCGGGCAAATTCTTGGGTTACATGGTTTCCGATGATGGTATTTCTGCTAATCCTAAAAAAGTAGAGGCTGTTCTACAAATGCACCCTCCTAGGTCAATTCATGAAGTACAACAATTGACAGATAGATTAGCGGCCTTAAACCGATTTTTAGCTTGGTCGGCAGAACGAGCCTTACCATTTTTTAGCATTTTGAAAAAATCAGATAAGTTTCTATGGACTTCAGAATGACAAGCTGCTTTTGAACAATTAAAAATGTACTTAGCATCTTTACTATCTTTAACCATGCTAATTCCTGGGAAACAATTATACATGTATATAGCAACCACTGAATCTGTAATTAGCTCGGTTTTGCTTCGACGCCCATAGAGTCACTATTTATACCGATGCGCCACTGAAAACCATCTTGCAAAAAACGGGAGTTTCAGGTCGTCTCACCAAATGGGCTATTGAATTGGGGGAGTACGACATCACCTTCATGCCCCGTACTGCAGTCAAGGGTCAAGTGTTAGCAGATTTTATAGCTGAAGGCGTATCAGACATCCAAGAAGATACACCTGGCCCGACACAAGAAACCGACCTACTTTTAACCGTGGCAAAAAGCGATGATTCATGGACACTCTATGTAGACAGTGACTCCAGCCAGGCCGAGTCGGGTGCCGGGATCATCCTCACCAGCCTACCAGGGAAACCCACACTTATATTTTACGGTTCTATTTCACAGCCACCAACAACGAGGCGGAGTACGAAACCATGTTAGCCGGCCTAAAATTAGCTCGGAAGCTAGGGGTCCTAAACTTGAAAATTTGTTCAGACTCCCAGCTAGTCGTTAAACAAATTTTGGGGGAGTATAAGGCCAAAGATCGACAAATGGAGGAATATTTAGCATTGGTACAACAACAGCTAAATTTTTTTCCAAAATGGGCTATAGAATGAGTCATACGAAGCAAAAACACAAATGCAGATGCCTTGTCTAAATTGGCGTCTTCGGTTTTCTCTCACTAACTGAGAGCGTTCTGGTAGAAGAAGTGCAGACTAGGAGTACAACCGAGCCGGCAATCTTGTCTATATATGAAGGTCGGGATTGGCGTTTTCCTTTATGACAGTATTTACAAAATGGTACTTTGCCAGACTCACGAAAGGAGGTGCAGCGAATACGAAGGAAGGCAGAACATTATCAGATAGTTGGGGAAGAGTTATACAAAAGGGGGTTCTTGATGCCCTTACTAAAATGTTTGGATCCAGGAGAAGCGGAGGCCGTGCTTAAAGAAATACACCAGGGGGATTGTGGGTCTCATATCGGGGCTCATAATTTGGCTAAAAAAGTAATTGGGGCTAGGTTTTATTGGCCTCGGTTATTCCAGGAAGAGGTCGAATATGTTCGCTATTGTCCCAGTTGTCAACACAACGTGCCGATTCATAGGCTACCAGCGTCCAGCTTTACCGGGATAATTGCTCCTTGGCCTTTCGCAGAATGGGGGATAGATCTTATGGGGCCATTTCCTAAGATCGGCTCTTGTCAATATCTGGTCGTGGCCATAGACTACTTCACAAAATGGGTGGAAGTCGAGGCATTGACGAATATTACCAGGTGAACTGTAGCTCGGTTTCTATGGAGGTAAGTCATTTGTCGATTCGGCGTACCTAATTCGGTTATCTCAGATAACGGAACTCAGTTTGAATCTAAGGAGTTTACGGCCTTGTGTACAAAGCTTGGTATCACTCAGCGTTTCGCGTCTGTGGCTCATCCTTCGGCAAATGGACAAGTGGAGCTCACTAATCGAACTTTGTTGCATTGATTAAAACCAGGCTGGAAAATAAGGGCAAGAATTGGGTGGAACAGTTACCTCATGTCTTGTGGTGTCACCGAACCACACCTAAGTCTGCTACGGGGAAAACTCCATTTGAGTTAGCCTTTGGAGTCAATGCTGTCATACCTCCAGAAATACAAAATAGTGCGCCCCGAGTCATGCACTTCGAAAGGGACTAGAACCAACAAAATTTGGAGCTTAGCTTGGACTTGGTGGAGGAAGCTCGGGACTCGGCCTATAAACATCAGCTAAATTACAAGAATTTAGTCCGACAACACTATGATGCCCGGGTCAAGCATCGAGCCTTTGTACCGGGAGACCTGGTTTTGCGGAGCCGAGCTATCAGTGAACCACACGATCAAGGCAAGTTAGTATTTAATTGGGAAGGACCTTACCGGGTGATAGAAGCACGACCTACCGGCAGTTACGTATTAGAAGATTTGCAAGGGCAATTGATTCTGCGAGCCTGGAACGCAGCACACTTAAGAAAATACTATCTATGAATCAGTCGGAGTTAAGATCGTGAAGGGACAAACATGTAATAAGTCGCAGTCAAGATGGCGAAGGAAGAAAAGTACGTATTTATTCAAAGAAATAATGCCGACCTAATACAAAGCTGTTCGAATAAACTATTCCGAAGAAAATTTTTACAAGGCAAAAACTAAAATGGTGGAGCTTGGGAAGGCACTTCCTCAGATGCCCCGTTTAGGTCGGCAACGAGATCTTCTTCTGCAACGTTCTCCGGCAAAGGAATACCAGTATCCCGGCACTCTTGCTTGACCTCATCAACCAGATCGAAGGGATCACGACCCTGAGCTAGCAAAGACGTATGGGCCAAGGAATCTTCAGGGAGGCCCTCCACCGACCTGGGGCCTTTAAATTCATCCCAGCACAAGGTATACCTGCACTGAATAAGCTCCATGAACCGCCGGTTCATCAAATCAAGCAATGGCCCCTCCTTGAAGGTTTTTAAAGCAGCTTGACGCGCCGCTTCTACTTCAGCCAGGCTAAGCAACTCGGCGGACTTCTTTGCTTCTTCTTCTAAGGCCTTCTGCAGGGCGGCCTTCTCCTCCTTCAGGGCGGCGACTTCAGCCTCCAAGCCCTGGTACTTGGTCTCCAACTGGCTAGCCTTGGTACTGAGCTCCTGGTTTTCTGCATAGAGCTCAGTATTCGTGGCCTAGAGCTTGGTGACTCTACTGGATTCGACCCCCAGCTTCATCTCCAAATCCTCAATCTCCTCAGTCGGCATCTTCGACCTCTCCTGCTTATAGCTTTGGGCCAGAATATCCAAAGCCGCTGTCCTCTTGGCCGTGGCTGCATAATTTACACCGACCTGCAAAATTCGATTATGTGCCTTATAGAAATATTGCACAAAGTAATCATTCATCTCAGGGAACAAGCTAAAAGTTTAGAAGTTTACCCGTTTTATCTGTGAAGCCAAAAAGGCTTCTTGCTTCGCTAACTGTTCGATGCTTTGCCGCATCTGGTTGCTTGCCTCGACTATCTCCGCGAAGGAGCTGTGGAAGTCGGCCACTATATACGAGTAAGGCCGGACATCTTCAAGCGGGGCCCCGTCAAGTGAGGTTGATATATGGGCCGAGCTAGGGGGCTCGGTCTTTCCTTTTGATCTTTGAGGATGATCATTCTTTCCTTAGATAATGAGTCCAAGGGCCCCAACAACTCATCCGAGTTGGGTAGCTCGGATCCGAAAGTGGGATCAGTTAACAACTGTGAAGCCTTGGCTTTTTTGGCCGCTTAAACCTCAGTGGGGGTCAGCCTGTTTTTCTTTGACGCTCTGGGGACTAAGGCGTCAGTGGGGGGATCGGCCCCTCCCCCTCTTGGGTCGGGTCAATTTCTGCAGGGGGTCTTTTTGAAGACCCCGAGGCTGCCGTCTGCTTATTGGACTTCCTTTTTCCGACCGAATCCACTGAAACCACCTGAAAACAGAAAAGGCAAATATCAAGGTGTCAGCAAAGCCGAGCTAAGATAAATAAAACTACAGTTAAAAAGTTCAGAGACAGGTAATTACATTCTGGTTCAACATTGGGGTCCCGGCTCAGCCCAGCCCAGACAAGAAAGCCCTCGGACGGATACTTTACCGAGTATTTCTCCGAATTAGTATAAGATTTCAAACTCTTATACCCTGACAACACTATGGGATTGGACTTATCTCGGTTCTAATCTGTTGGCGCGGTGAATTCCGACCATCGGCAGGGAAGGTTAGCCTCGTCAGCTTTCACCATGAAAAAATGTGTTTTCCAGTGTTTTATGGTATATGGGGAGTCGGTTGTAAGGATAGGTCCGTTCCTATGCTTTTGAAAAGAAACCCACCCCGGCCCATAGGGATAATTGTGGACAGTATAAAATTGGAACAATAGATCTATGGTAGGTCGGATTTTTGCCCTTGAGCATACACACATAAAACCCACTAGGACCCTAAAGGCGTTGGGTACTAATTGACTCAGCCCTTTCTAAATAGTTACATAGCTCGGTTAAAAAAGCCGGGACAGGAAATCTTAGCCCAAACCTGATGTGGTGCTCATATACACCGACCCAACCATCCGAGGTACTAGTTATTCTTTCTTCGGTCATAGCCAGTCGTGTCGGGATAGCTGGGTCGAGATTATGGGTCGATCTTAGGGTTTCTAATTCTACCCTAGTAAGTTCGGATTGTATTTCATCGGGATGAAAATCATAGGAGATGGCGGCCGCATCTACAGAAAGCATTACAGATGTATCGGAATCATGCATAATTTCGAGAAAACAGAAGATCCCATGGATAAATTTAAACTAGCAGCATATCCTACATCCGATAGCAGTAAAAAAGGGCTCATGCATTGTGCTTGCCGGGAAACTATCCCTAAGCCGGTGATTCAATTACAATTATCAGAAGGAAGAAAAGGAATTAACTAATTGGAAGACGGGTTCAGACGAGACACGCCGGTACCGGAACTCCTTTCCTCGGCCATGGAATGCTACAGAATAACAATGAAGACGCGACAGAGAGAAACTGTGGCACAAACGGGCACGGCGGAGAGAGGTTACAGCACAAACAAATACAGCGCAAAAGTGAAGAAGTAAGAAAATTTGTTTTGAAAGCGTGAAGGCCATAATGCAAGGCCTTTCGCTACTTAAAGGAAGATTCGGGAAGAAGAAGTGTAGCAGACAAGCTAACCGCTGGAGCTATTAATATCGCCTCGAAAAACGGACAAACGTGGGAAGTCGTACCGAGCGCCTCGAAAGTCGCTGAGCGTGTCCTGTCATGTTCCGACTCTTCAAAAGCCGAATTTCATGTGTCGTAATGCAAATGTACGCCTTTATTGATGAATTCAGTTTTTTTGGGTCAACATCACATTTATTAATTATGAATCGGCTGACATATTATTTTCTTTAGGTCAGATTTTTTTTTTTTTTTTAGCTATATCTCATGCTTTCTTTTTGACATATTCGATAATCTAGAGGCCTGTATCTTTTTGTTACTTTACTTGGGATAGAATAGCTTAGCGCCTTTTATGAACATAGGAGGGAACATTTTGCATTTTATACTTACTTGGGTCGGAAAAGAAACTTTTAAGAACGGTTTTAACGGAGGTCAGGTGGATACATAATGAAGACCTAAGTCAGGATTTTAGTTCCGAAAACACAAAAAAGTATTAAGTTTTAGATCGGTAAAACATAATACTGGGGGGGGCTTGTTGGTGTGCATAAAAATAGGCTTTCATTGGGCTAGGCCCAATGAACAAAAGAAATGATAAACACTTAAAAAGTTAAAGATATCTGAAAGGTCTAAAACCAAGTTTAGGTCGAAAAGTTCCATAAAGCCGAGCCAAAGACATAAGCTTAGATCGGTTTAAACCTTAGGTCGGTCCCACTAAGTTTTCCTATATTCATCCCAACGGTCATCACTACCGAGCCATAGAGGTTAGGTCGGAACAAGTAAGGGCGCTGACACAGTAGGTAGAAGTCATAATAAGATTAGATATGTATTTTGAATGCATGTAAAAATCACTCAGAACGATGGAGTGAAGGAAGCCAAAAGTCAGATTATGATGACAGGAGCAGTTGGATATGCAGAAAGACGAAGCAGTTGGAAATGCTGATCATTACATTGCAACGGGCATAATCTGAGTCTTGATATAAATACTACGTCTTCATACTTAGAAAGGTACGCGATCTTTTACATTTGAGCTCTTAGTGCATACTGTTCATCTTCTCCAACCTTACTAACTTAACCATCGGAGTTACAACTGGGGAAAAGCCCCGCATTTCTCCTGCGCATTTACTTTTGTCACCAGAATACTCCACAGTCTTCAGTTTCCCCTTCATCTGCGTTAATCCGAGCCATCCAACCCGGTTTCCAGCGTTACAGCGTTACTTCCTTTCTCTTTGGCTAGCGGCTACAAAAGTGGACCTTGCCGTTCAAGATTTCGTATTGGGCCACAAGAAGCATCCATTAACGAACAATTTGCGTCACATCAATAATAATAATAATAATAATAATAAATCTCATAAATCGAAACTACGGAGTACAATTACAAAAGTTTGGTGAAGCGTATTAAAAAATTTGTAATCGTAATTTTATTTTCTTTACAAAGAAAAGCTTATTCGAACAACTTTCAAATAAAGCGAAATTGGTACCTTTCGCTTTCTTTACAAGAAAATATTTCAAACAATTTTTAAAGAAAGTGAAGATACCAGTTTCGCTTTCTCTACTTTTTAAGCCAGAGAAAATAGTCTATATTTTTGTAATTTTAGCCAAAAAATCATCCTTAATGGAAAAAAATTAGATAAAGAAATTTTCGCAAACGGGTCACGTGATGTTTCCGGATGCAGTTACGTCAACTGGGCATCATATCACGTGATCCCGTGGTTCGTTGCTAATGCCCCTTAGTAATCAAATCTGATCTCATCTTTTCTCAGTAAACAATAACATCTTTATTCTTTCTTCTCTTACAATTTCTTAAAACTGATTCACGTAAAATTAATTTTTTTTTTTAAGAATAACGTAAAATTAATTTCCATTTATTTTCAAAGTAGAAAACTAAAGAATTGCAAAGTGGCTAGTCTTTTTTATTTTTATTTTTTTTCAATGAGTAAATAACAAATAGTCTTCATGAAATTTCTCCAAACGAATTACTCAGTATAACTGTATGAAATAATCTCTTGTCTGACAATGTTACGACAAGTTCAATAGCTAAGTTCGATACAGATGTTTTCATCAATAAACTACCACCTAAACTCAATAGGATGTTTTCTCCACTACAAGCGATAGTTGTTGTTTAACATAATCAACATACATTATCAGATAAAATATGCGATATATCAGCAGTTAAATTCATAACTGTAATATATTAGTAACTTTACTCAATACATCAGAAGTTACATTCAATACATTAAACACTAAACTCGATGCGTAATACATCAGATGGTAGATTCAATACGCATGTTTTCATAACTTAACTGCAATACATTAAAGGAAAAACTCATTGAGCATCAAACCGTCAAATTCAAGTTTTTGTCTATCTTAATATGAACTCTCTCCATTCCTTTCTAAATGTCTCTGTTTTGGAATAAGTGTAATTTAACAAGTTTTAGAACAAGAAATTCAAAAGGTTTTAATTTTACCCCTCACCATTTATTCCAACTCTAATGGCATTATAGTTATATTTCTTCATTTCCAAGAGACGTAAAATAGTTTATTAATTGTAATGTACTATGAGAATTCGATTAATATATATATATATGTAATGATCTCACATAAAAATTAATATAGAATCGCCCATGTACCTATCTAATTAAATTAATTAAATATTAGCAAAGCAACGCTTAGAGACAATACATATAACACGATTTCAGTATTTTGTGTTCCCCCCAAGCACGCTTTTTCTCCTAAGCAGTAAGCAATGTTCATTGAATCCTCCATACTCAATCCAACTAAAACAGGAACGAGCTTGTGCCCCAACGATTAGTGCGCAGGGCAGGCTACCCAAATGTCGGGAATTCAATTCCTATCTTTGTTAGTTTTCCCTATTTATATAGTGTAAAGCTGAAAGGACTTTGCAGGAGGCTTCCCACTTCGCTCTTCCCTTCCCCATATCCACGACTCTTAATGAGAATGAAGTATTCTTTCAAAAAAAATACTACTACTACATAGAAACACTAATTAGTTAATTATTTACTTAAATCTTATTTAATCTCTTTTATATTCACGTTGTTTACGTGTTCAATGGAAATAGTACCCTAATTATAGTATCTTTCAAAGTAAATGTTGTCAACATAAGAATGAATAAATTGAATAAATTTACAGATGCAATTTTGCAACAAAAAAAAAATGAAAATGAAAATTTTTGTATGAGTTTAGTTAAAAAAAGAAGTTAAAACGTCATTTCTTTTTAGTCATAAATATTGCAACTAAAGAAGTAAATATTGCATTTTGTTAAGTGAAAAGCCCAAATTATATAATTTTTAACTATTGCAAAATCATATTTATTACTCATTCCGTTCCATTAGAAGGGTTCACTTTGATCAGTGTATAACTTATTATGAATGTTAATGTATAATACCAAAAATAGCTAATTTAACACTCTTTATTCTATTCATATATTACTTGTTAAGTATGAGTTAATTGTGAACTATACATGATTATATTAGTAAGAGTATGAGGAGAAAAAATTTGAAAGTGAATTTTTCTATTAGAACAAAAAATATTTTTCAAAGTGGACTCTTCTAATGGAACGGAAGGAGTATATCTGCTGAGCGTCCGTAATTAGATTTACGTCACAATCGCTTAAACACTTAATGATTCACAATTAGATATATTGTTAAGACTCCGAGAATTTGGTTGTTGTCCCAAAGTATGTGTTGTGTGGTTTTTGGACAGTTTGATTCTGACTTTGCAGACTAATTTGTATATTATGTATTTCTATAATAGTATTGGCAAGAGTGTGTGACTTGAAATTCGATGGATTAATAATTTATTAAGCCCTGAAAATTAGTGATGAGTGAAAAATAATAATAATAATATTTAGTGCAGAGACGTGTCCGTTAGTGATTGGCTACAAGAATTTCCTCTTAAAGTACCTGAAACGAATTTCTAAAAAAATTAATAATAATTGAAAAAAAGCTGTTTCCTGAAAAGTCTACTGATGAATATTACCACTAAGCAACAAAAATTAAATAAAAATAAAAATAATAGTAATGAAAGAATGGGTTTGATTGAGAGTTTTATTTTATTATATTTTATTTATTGATGCAATGATTAAATATTAATTAGAGAAATGTGGGGCCTCGTGTTAAGTGCCTCAAAAGTCAGAATCCAATGGAGAGAGCTCGTTGGCTTCATGGTATATGTATGAAAATAGTAATAGTAAATACATTAGAAGTTGTGATTTGTAATTCGGCATGAAAATGTAACACGAATTTAGCAAGTACTGTATATTAGTAGTAATTGGATCAAATAAGAAAAAAATGAATTACGTTAGAATCGGTCAATTTGAATTACCTATTTGAGATGTCTAACAAATTAGTAAATTTTTACAAACGTCTTTGTAGATAATAATTTTTTTTACAAAATTATTAGCATGTGTAAAGATCATTTTTTTAATTTAAATATAACGATTTTATTAGTTGATCGTGTTATTTTGAGTTATATTTTTGGATTTAGTTTCGGTTAAAATATTAGACATTCAAAATAAGCAAGTCGAATGGATCCAAAATAAGGTAGACACAATATAACATGAAAATACACAAGAGTAACTAAAATTTGACACAAAAATTAAGTAATTTATTATTAAACTTAAAATGTTTCCACACGCCAACTTATAAATCTGGACACACTAATTCATGAACACGACCTGCTCACCTTCTCTAAATGTAAATTTTACTGATAATTTGTCCAAATCACTGGATTTATTTGATAAGTTTACAAACTATAATTACACAAAACACAAGATATTTGATCATTTACAAACTAATGAAAGAGGTAAAAGAAATAAAATTATAATTAATCATGCCTTTTGTGAACAATGATTGAATTGTGATGCGCATGCATGCATGATGCAACAACTCTAGAAGGATAAATTAATAACGCAAAAGTGCAGGGTAAGTAATAAACTAAAGATTCGGGGTTAAATTAGTAAATAAGTAATAGTCCAGGGCTACATAGAGAAGCAGAAAACGAAATTAAAGAAAAATTGGGGGCTGAAATGAAATATGAAAGATGGGTAGGGACAAGGGAGAGAAACAAGAACTGGAAGGGAACGTGCGGGGCTGTATGGTTTTGCAGAATGCAGGAAGGGTCCACTGTACTTTCCCATTTTCCCATCAAGATCCCTACTCTCCATGTTCACTCTTCTTTTTATGCCTCTCCCTCAACATCTTCTACTATCTACCGTAGCAAGTGGCCTACACGAAGAAATGAACTACTGCCCCAATAGTTAGTGCGTAGGACGGGTCACTCGAATGTTTGGAGTTTAATTTTTATCTTTGTCAATTTTGTTTTCTCTTGATGAGAATGAAATATTTCTTCAAAAAAAAAGAAAAAGTGAAATACATAATATTCTCGTCGTCACATTAGAAGAGTTTACTATCAAAACTATTTTTAGTTTATATAAAAAAGTGTAATATAACTAAATTACATTAAAAAGTTAAAACATGAATGAAAAAAATGATGTCAAATTAGCTATTCAGATATCGTACAATATCATTGGTAAACATGATTATTTTAGTGAAACGAAAAGTTAAAATTGTATTTTAGAAATTAATTATGTCAATGGTAGAAGCTTATTAATGATATTTATATATAAAAAAAAATGCGTTTCCATAGTTAGAGAGTGTATTAAGAAAATGAAAATTATTAAAATAAAAATAAGATATATTTAAGCTAATTTAATTTGTAAATATACGTAAATATTATAGTTTTCTGAATGTTTTCCCAATTTTATTATAATTAAAAGTGAACAATGTGTCTATTTTACAATTATAGAATGACAAATATATTAAATAAATGAGATTTGAAGTTATTAGAACCTCTGCTCTCTTTTATTATTTTTGCTCTTTGTTTTTATTAGAGATACGTAATGTGCAAAGAGAAATTAAAAGGGCAAAAAAGGAAGTTACCTCATTCATTACGTGTGCTGGGTTAGGTCAACTAAATATGAGTGTTTTTTTATTTATTATTTATTTTTTTTTAAGGAACGAACTTGTGCATTAGCAATTAATGCGAAGAACAAACTAGGTTTGATTCTAATAATGAAGTATTTCTTCAAAGAACAAATATGAGAGTCTTTTTTTTTTTTTTTTTTTTCTGCATTTGTTGGTGGCTACTTCTCTCAAAATTGATGCTGGAATAAATTATAGTTTTACTACTCCTATAGGACCTATACCTATTACCTAAGAAACCTCATGCCCTCAACATCAAGTGAAGGGACCAAGGTTGTTAAACTCGTATATTGGCCTAAACTCGTTTGGGGTCTAGAATCGGAATCGTAGAATCGGATCGTAGAATCGGACCTAGACTCGAAAAATAGGTTTCAAGTGTATAATTAATTCTAATAGTTTTCTCAATCACAATACATACACAAATTTAACTATACTTTTTTTTTTTGTTTGAGAAAAGGTAATAACTTGAGAAAAAAAACCATATTAAGCAAAGAGAGTGACGATCTTCAAGAGAAATGGGAGTTTACTTGCTCATCCTCTTATAAACATTAATGTGGTTCTGCTGTTCTTGTGGAACAGGAAAGATAGCACACAAATCCAGATTCAGATTGCATAACAATTCAGCTTCAGTCACATTTTGGCTGGTTTGGGCCAAAATTGGCCCAATTACTTTTGGAAAAAATAATTCCAGCAGCGGCCCAATCTGTAAAATATGCAGCCCAGTCACATTTTGTTGAACTCGGCTGGACTCGTAGACTCGTCCGAGTCTACCGAGTCTGGACGAGTCTACCGAGTCTGGACCGAGTTCAGCCATTTCCCTAAATTTCAACGAGTCTAACTCGTTTCAGCTAGTGGACTCGTAGACTCGGGCGAGTCTACGAGTCCAGCAGCGAGTTTGACAACCATGGAAGGGACTATTACTTTTAACATATATATATATATATATATAATATTCCTATGCCTGTTTTTTTGTTTCGTTTTGAAAACGATTTTGGTTTTAACAGTAAATTTAATATATTTTAATCATATTTCATCATTTTCAATATAACTTTTTACTATTTTGCATCTACTTTTTACATTTTTAATACACTTTTTACATTATAAAACTAAATTTCAAAACTTGTTTTCAAAACCGTTTTTAAAACGGTCAAAAGAACAGGCCCTTGGTTTATTTTCTTCAGACTTGTTACCCTTTTGGTGACTTATTTTAGTAGTGCAAAAATAGTCATTTATGTTTGTATATCGTTACAATTTTGTTCAAAGTGACTTGTTATGGTTATTTTTAAGTAGTCAAATAAAAAGTCAATGGTATTTGAGAGCTTTTGAAATATAAGAAAAAAATGTAAGAATTGTAATTTTAAAAATTGTGTACCAGAGCAGTGAATTTGAGTTTAACATATTAATTGCTTGAATAGTTGAAATTTGCTTTTTTTTTTCTTTCTCTGATTTATTTATAGAACCCTTTATTCGAGAGATGGGTAAAAATTATTGTTTTAGCCATTGAAGAATATATAATCACAAGAATGTCTCTTTTCTTTTTTACCCCAATGAATTGTTGACCTCCCATTTGTATGCTTATATGCTAAATGGGTCATAATCAGTCTCATGAATCAAAATTGCAACAACATGCAAATTTAAGAGATTATTTTTGCCTCGATGAAACATAAGGAGCCAAAAGTGCAATAGATCATATAAAAGGGATCAAAACTACAATTTTTCTTTCACAATGTATCACGGTTATAAGTTTAATTCTTAAACTACTACATATTACCTAAGCTTTAATATATTGCTTATCTACGAAATTATCAATTATAATGTCAGAAAAAATAACATGTTATATTTTAAAATATAAAATATCACTTGTCAAACTGTTTAACAAGAGACTAGATCTTTAAAGCAAGTTGAATTTCACCAACTTTACTTGTACTAAATTTGATTTCAACCTTAAATTTCATTCTTATTATAATTCCAATCTACTAATATGCTATATTATTCATATTCCTATGGTACCTGATATATATATATATATATATATATAGAATAAATGTCATTCCAATAAATAAAACAATATTATTATAAAAGTGATACACACTCATTCACCAAATATAATAGTAAGCCTAAAACTTTCCTCTTGTGTATATGATTAAGAAACTACTCAAATAAGGTCATCTACTAAAATTGTAATCCCATTTATAATAGACCCTTCAAATAAGGCTTACTAAATTCTAATCCTTCGTGCCACTTTCAAAAGATAAAAACGTCCTTGTCCTAGACCCCCTTTTTTTTTTTTCCCAAAATACATCTGTTTACCCTTTTGTGTTGTCATTGTTCAAAAATTGACACCATTATTATATTTTTTGCTCACCTAAACAATACTTTTTAAATATAAAATGATTAATCCATGATAAATAGTGATAATAAGGAAAGAGATAAATATATAATATTAAAAAAAAGGGATGAAGTCATAAAATCCTTAAATCACTATAGGTTCAAATCAGTTAAGCCTAAAATTAATGGAAATGTTTACTAATATTCTCGTCGTCACATTAGAAGAGTTTACTATCAAAACTATTTTTAGTTTATATAAAAAAGTGTAATATAACTAAATTACATTAAAAAGTTAAAACATGAATGAAAAAAATGATGTCAAATTAGCTATTCAGATATCGTACAATATCATTGGTAAACATGATTATTTTAGTGAAACGAAAAGTTAAAATTGTATTTTAGAAATTAATTATGTCAATGGTAGAAGCTTATTAATGATATTTATATATAAAAAAAAATGCGTTTCCATAGTTAGAGAGTGTATTAAGAAAATGAAAATTATTAAAATAAAAATAAGATATATTTAAGCTAATTTAATTTGTAAATATACGTAAATATTATAGTTTTCTGAATGTTTTCCCAATTTTATTATAATTAAAAGTGAACAATGTGTCTATTTTACAATTATAGAATGACAAATATATTAAATAAATGAGATTTGAAGTTATTAGAACCTCTGCTCTCTTTTATTATTTTTGCTCTTTGTTTTTATTAGAGATACGTAATGTGCAAAGAGAAATTAAAAGGGCAAAAAAGGAAGTTACCTCATTCATTACGTGTGCTGGGTTAGGTCAACTAAATATGAGTGTTTTTTTATTTATTATTTATTTTTTTTTAAGGAACGAACTTGTGCATTAGCAATTAATGCGAAGAACAAACTAGGTTTGATTCTAATAATGAAGTATTTCTTCAAAGAACAAATATGAGAGTCTTTTTTTTTTTTTTTTTTTTCTGCATTTGTTGGTGGCTACTTCTCTCAAAATTGATGCTGGAATAAATTATAGTTTTACTACTCCTATAGGACCTATACCTATTACCTAAGAAACCTCATGCCCTCAACATCAAGTGAAGGGACTATTACTTTTAACATATATATATATATATATATATATAATATTCCTATGCCTGTTTTTTTGTTTCGTTTTGAAAACGATTTTGGTTTTAACAGTAAATTTAATATATTTTAATCATATTTCATCATTTTCAATATAACTTTTTACTATTTTGCATCTACTTTTTACATTTTTAATACACTTTTTACATTATAAAACTAAATTTCAAAACTTGTTTTCAAAACCGTTTTTAAAACGGTCAAAAGAACAGGCCCTTGGTTTATTTTCTTCAGACTTGTTACCCTTTTGGTGACTTATTTTAGTAGTGCAAAAATAGTCATTTATGTTTGTATATCGTTACAATTTTGTTCAAAGTGACTTGTTATGGTTATTTTTAAGTAGTCAAATAAAAAGTCAATGGTATTTGAGAGCTTTTGAAATATAAGAAAAAAATGTAAGAATTGTAATTTTAAAAATTGTGTACCAGAGCAGTGAATTTGAGTTTAACATATTAATTGCTTGAATAGTTGAAATTTGCTTTTTTTTTTCTTTCTCTGATTTATTTATAGAACCCTTTATTCGAGAGATGGGTAAAAATTATTGTTTTAGCCATTGAAGAATATATAATCACAAGAATGTCTCTTTTCTTTTTTACCCCAATGAATTGTTGACCTCCCATTTGTATGCTTATATGCTAAATGGGTCATAATCAGTCTCATGAATCAAAATTGCAACAACATGCAAATTTAAGAGATTATTTTTGCCTCGATGAAATATAAGGAGCCAAAAGTGCAATAGATCATATAAAAGGGATCAAAACTACAATTTTTCTTTCACAATGTATCACGGTTATAAGTTTAATTCTTAAACTACTACATATTACCTAAGCTTTAATATATTGCTTATCTACGAAATTATCAATTATAATGTCAGAAAAAATAACATGTTATATTTTAAAATATAAAATATCACTTGTCAAACTGTTTAACAAGAGACTAGATCTTTAAAGCAAGTTGAATTTCACCAACTTTACTTGTACTAAATTTGATTTCAACCTTAAATTTCATTCTTATTATAATTCCAATCTACTAATATGCTATATTATTCATATTCCTATGGTACCTGATATATATATATATATATATATATAGAATAAATGTCATTCCAATAAATAAAACAATATTATTATAAAAGTGATACACACTCATTCACCAAATATAATAGTAAGCCTAAAACTTTCCTCTTGTGTATATGATTAAGAAACTACTCAAATAAGGTCATCTACTAAAATTGTAATCCCATTTATAATAGACCCTTCAAATAAGGCTTACTAAATTCTAATCCTTCGTGCCACTTTCAAAAGATAAAAACGTCCTTGTCCTAGACCCCCTTTTTTTTTTTTCCCAAAATACATCTGTTTACCCTTTTGTGTTGTCATTGTTCAAAAATTGACACCATTATTATATTTTTTGCTCACCTAAACAATACTTTTTAAATATAAAATGATTAATCCATGATAAATAGTGATAATAAGGAAAGAGATAAATATATAATATTAAAAAAAAGGGATGAAGTCATAAAATCCTTAAATCACTATAGGTTCAAATCAGTTAAGCCTAAAATTAATGGAAATGTTTACTAATATTCTCGTCGTCACATTAGAAGAGTTTACTATCAAAACTATTTTTAGTTTATATAAAAAAGTGTAATATAACTAAATTACATTAAAAAGTTAAAACATGAATGAAAAAAATGATGTCAAATTAGCTATTCAGATATCGTACAATATCATTGGTAAACATGATTATTTTAGTGAAACGAAAAGTTAAAATTGTATTTTAGAAATTAATTATGTCAATGGTAGAAGCTTATTAATGATATTTATATATAAAAAAAAATGCGTTTCCATAGTTAGAGAGTGTATTAAGAAAATGAAAATTATTAAAATAAAAATAAGATATATTTAAGCTAATTTAATTTGTAAATATACGTAAATATTATAGTTTTCTGAATGTTTTCCCAATTTTATTATAATTAAAAGTGAACAATGTGTCTATTTTACAATTATAGAATGACAAATATATTAAATAAATGAGATTTGAAGTTATTAGAACCTCTGCTCTCTTTTATTATTTTTGCTCTTTGTTTTTATTAGAGATACGTAATGTGCAAAGAGAAATTAAAAGGGCAAAAAAGGAAGTTACCTCATTCATTACGTGTGCTGGGTTAGGTCAACTAAATATGAGTGTTTTTTTATTTATTATTTATTTTTTTTTAAGGAACGAACTTGTGCATTAGCAATTAATGCGAAGAACAAACTAGGTTTGATTCTAATAATGAAGTATTTCTTCAAAGAACAAATATGAGAGTCTTTTTTTTTTTTTTTTTTTTTCTGCATTTGTTGGTGGCTACTTCTCTCAAAATTGATGCTGGAATAAATTATAGTTTTACTACTCCTATAGGACCTATACCTATTACCTAAGAAACCTCATGCCCTCAACATCAAGTGAAGGGACTATTACTTTTAACATATATATATATATATATATATATAATATTCCTATGCCTGTTTTTTTGTTTCGTTTTGAAAACGATTTTGGTTTTAACAGTAAATTTAATATATTTTAATCATATTTCATCATTTTCAATATAACTTTTTACTATTTTGCATCTACTTTTTACATTTTTAATACACTTTTTACATTATAAAACTAAATTTCAAAACTTGTTTTCAAAACCGTTTTTAAAACGGTCAAAAGAACAGGCCCTTGGTTTATTTTCTTCAGACTTGTTACCCTTTTGGTGACTTATTTTAGTAGTGCAAAAATAGTCATTTATGTTTGTATATCGTTACAATTTTGTTCAAAGTGACTTGTTATGGTTATTTTTAAGTAGTCAAATAAAAAGTCAATGGTATTTGAGAGCTTTTGAAATATAAGAAAAAAATGTAAGAATTGTAATTTTAAAAATTGTGTACCAGAGCAGTGAATTTGAGTTTAACATATTAATTGCTTGAATAGTTGAAATTTGCTTTTTTTTTTCTTTCTCTGATTTATTTATAGAACCCTTTATTCGAGAGATGGGTAAAAATTATTGTTTTAGCCATTGAAGAATATATAATCACAAGAATGTCTCTTTTCTTTTTTACCCCAATGAATTGTTGACCTCCCATTTGTATGCTTATATGCTAAATGGGTCATAATCAGTCTCATGAATCAAAATTGCAACAACATGCAAATTTAAGAGATTATTTTTGCCTCGATGAAATATAAGGAGCCAAAAGTGCAATAGATCATATAAAAGGGATCAAAACTACAATTTTTCTTTCACAATGTATCACGGTTATAAGTTTAATTCTTAAACTACTACATATTACCTAAGCTTTAATATATTGCTTATCTACGAAATTATCAATTATAATGTCAGAAAAAATAACATGTTATATTTTAAAATATAAAATATCACTTGTCAAACTGTTTAACAAGAGACTAGATCTTTAAAGCAAGTTGAATTTCACCAACTTTACTTGTACTAAATTTGATTTCAACCTTAATTTCATTCTTATTATAATTCCAATCTACTAATATGCTATATTATTCATATTCCTATGGTACCTGATATATATATATATATATATATATAGAATAAATGTCATTCCAATAAATAAAACAATATTATTATAAAAGTGATACACACTCATTCACCAAATATAATAGTAAGCCTAAAACTTTCCTCTTGTGTATATGATTAAGAAACTACTCAAATAAGGTCATCTACTAAAATTGTAATCCCATTTATAATAGACCCTTCAAATAAGGCTTACTAAATTCTAATCCTTCGTGCCACTTTCAAAAGATAAAAACGTCCTTGTCCTAGACCCCCTTTTTTTTTTTTCCCAAAATACATCTGTTTACCCTTTTGTGTTGTCATTGTTCAAAAATTGACACCATTATTATATTTTTTGCTCACCTAAACAATACTTTTTAAATATAAAATGATTAATCCATGATAAATAGTGATAATAAGGAAAGAGATAAATATATAATATTAAAAAAAAGGGATGAAGTCATAAAATCCTTAAATCACTATAGGTTCAAATCAGTTAAGCCTAAAATTAATGGAAATGAGTGATTTCTTCACAAAATAGAAAAAAAAATAATAATAATACTAGTACTCCATTCGTTTAACTAGGAGAGTCAACTTTCAAAAATACTTTTTACTTTAACATAATAATCCATTTTCAAAAATAATTTTGCTTTAATAGAAAAGTCCGTTTTCAAAATTTACTCCGGTTACCTTTACTAATATATTTACGTTTGGGCCACAATTAACTCACACTTAAAACAAGAGGAGACTTAAATATCCTAATGATTTGGTCTAGTAGATACCTCAAGTTATTTAAGGCATTGGGTTGTAGGAGACTAATGATCGAACTCTTATGAGCACGTGCGGTATATTAATCGTGATATTGAGCTATTGTTGTATTATCGGGAGTCTCATCCTGTATTATATGAGATATGTTAATTGGCAGGAATCGTAATTGTTGTATTGTCAAAAATTTCATCATATATTGCGTGAAGTATGTTAGTCGTGGCATGAAAGTGAACTATTCTCGTGTGACAAATGGAGTAGTAGTAGTAGTGAAAAATGTGAAGCTAAAAAGACAGCAGTGGCATTGACGATATAAATTCCAACATCGAAGGTCTATTCCATAATAAAACCAACCTCCCTCTTCAATCTTCAGCCATTATTTTTGCACACTTCACCACCCAACTCTTCCCATTCCCCCATACCAATCCTCCCTCACCCTTTCACAGAAAATTATGCTCCAAGAGCCCATCGATTTTCCCACCGCCTCCGCCACCTCCGCCACCTCCACCGCCATGGACGACGAACCCGTCACCTACATGGACGACGAACCCGTCACCTACATGGACGACTACGACATCGACAGCTCTTGCTCTACTCCCTACGTCAGTGCCCCCTCCAGTCCCGGCCGTGGCGGCGGTCCACCCATTTCCGGCTTTTACTACAGCGCCCCAGCTAGTCCTATGCATTTCATGATCTCCTCCTCCGGCATGAACAGCAAGCCCGTTTATTCCCAGCCCGAGGTGTCGCCGACGTCCTCCGCATGCTCCTTCGAGTTTGATTTCTCCGGCAGTAAAACCTCCAGCAACGGGTCTGCTTCCGCTGGATCCATGAGCTCCGCCGACGAGCTCTTCTTAAACGGTCAGATCCGACCCATGAAGCTCTCCACCCATCTCCAGCGGCCTCAGGTGCTCGCCCCGCTTCTCGACATAGACGAGGCCCCGGATGATGAACCCGATGACATTTCTCGGGGCAGGGATTTCAAGATGCGGGATAGATCGTTGCGCCGAAGGACTAGATCTATGTCCCCGCTTCGAACCACGGCCCCCTTTGAATGGCATGAGGATTTTGATGTAGATATCGGTGATGTAAACACGGAGGATGTTAAGAATAGTGACAAGGAAGAACGCGTGGCGGCAACAGTTTCAGGCGAAACGACGCCGTGCGAATCAGGGGCCTCTTCGAGATCATCATCAGTGGGGAGGAGTTCCAGTAGATGGGTTTTCCTGAAGGAGTTTCTCTACCGGAGTAAAAGTGAAGGGAGAAATAATGGGCACAAGTTTTGGGGTTCTTTGGCATTTTCGCCTGTCAAGGATAGAAAGATCAAGATGGAGAAGTTTATGCCGTCCAAATTCACATCATTGTCAAGTGGCCATTCCAGGGAGAAGGACTCGGCTCGGAAAACCCCGGCGGCGGCGACGGAGGCATCAGCTAAAGCTGGTTCGACTGATTTACGGTCATCAGAATTGCCTCAGACGAAACAGAGTACTTCTGGAGCAAAAGAGGTGAAGAAGGCCGTCAATGGGGTCGGAAAGAGAAGGGTTCCTCCATCTCCTCACGAGTTGCATTATACAACAAACAGGGCTCAAGCCGAGGAGCTGAGGAGGAAGACATTCTTGCCATATAGGCAAGGATTGCTTGGTTGTTTGGGGTTCAGTTCAAAGAGTTACGGAGCCATGAATGGTTTTGCTAGAGCTCTGAACCCTGTTTCTTCAAGGTAAAAAATAAACCAATAAAATAATAGTAATAATAACAATAATGTAAACTAAAATTAGTGAATCTAAGATCATAGATATTTGATCCTTTTATGACGGAGAAAAATCTATAATTGCCGTTGTATAGAAAATCTTTTGTTTACTGTTTCTTCACCTTTTGAATGTAATCTCATGATCTGCAGATTATGTAAGTAGTTAATAGTAGTGCTTTTTTATTTAAATTTGCATGGCAATCTCTGTATAAATGAGATTGAAAAATAGGAAATTGTTGGTGAATGTGATGTATTTGTTTGGCCATTCATGAAAAATTATACTTTATTAGGCCTCGGATTTTTCAGATCCACATTTCTTGTTTCTTGCCATTTATTTGCCACCTATGAAAAGAGTATGGCAAATCTACCTCTCATCTTCTTCCTTAGAAAATGTACTTTTTAGATGCAGATGGGCTGTTTTTAACTCTTTAATTGTACTCTAAATTCTATAGATTGTGCTTCTTTCTTTCTTTATTTCTAATCTGTCCCTATCAAGAGCAAAATGATCATTTTTTGCTTAGGTGAGAGAGAGATTCATGGCAGTTGATGATGATGAAGTAGAAAGTTCTACAAGATTGAAGCTGCTCTTCCATGTTGCAGAATCACATTGGTTTAAGAAAAGGTGCAGGTGATGATGATGATGAAACGGAAAAGAAAAGAAAAGAAAAGAAAATGGATTTTGGGTTGTGCCTGGGCTTTTTCGCAGTTATTCTGTTTTCATCTTTTTGTTTGTTCATATGCTTCCTAAAGATTCCCATACTTATTTAACGTTAAACATCTGTCACTGAAAAGGCCTTTTACTTCCATACCTTAATTTGTCCTTTCTTTCGATGGTTAAAGCCTTCAAAAAAGTAAAAAGAAATATTTTTTCCCTCCCACTCAAAGAGTTCATTTTGAAATATGTACAATTTATTATGAATT
The DNA here is from genome assembly GCA_016801395.1 of Leptodermis oblonga. Classification (NCBI taxonomy): domain Eukaryota; kingdom Viridiplantae; phylum Streptophyta; class Magnoliopsida; order Gentianales; family Rubiaceae; genus Leptodermis; species Leptodermis oblonga. The sequence continues at coordinate 38,667,230 of CM028755.1, forward strand.
ATGAGGTACAATACTTAAAATAAATAATTTACACTATATTTTTCTTTTATATTCTTATTTTAAAAGTAAAGGTTTAATTATGAACTACACATTTTTATATTAATAAGGGTATGTAATGTAAATAAATTTAAATTGAACTCTTTAAATGGGACAAGAATTTTTTTTAAAATAGACTCTTTGAGTGAGATAGAGGAAGTAATAAATATGGGAAAATTGCAATTTTGATATATTTGTTTTGGCAATTTGTTCTTTATTTGTTTTGGCAATTTTAGTACTTATGACCGGCTACAAAAGATTATTGTTCATTAATTTTGTAAGTCAACGATAATTTTGCGAGTTACCAATATTTTTAAAATTTGTATAATAACCTTAAAGACTTGCAAACTTTTTGTAACTTGTCATAGGGATTAAAATTATTAAAATAGTAAAGAGCATGGATCACGAGTGTAACGAAATTAAAAAGAGGGATTAAAAGTGTAACAATGGTAAATAACAAGATCAAAAATACAATTTTTCTTAATAAATATATTTTGACGAATTGCATATTAGCCACTAAATTAGTTTTAGTTTATTTTTAGCTATTCAACCAATCAGAGCATCTACGCGTGGTCATTCTGTTAAGTTAGGACGTTATGCCAAAATATTTGTTAAAAATAATTTAGTGACAAAATTGAATAATTTTATAGCCAAAAATGCAAATTTTCTTGCTTGTTCTTTGATTTTGCTTCGGGGTTCATCCTCGAATTAGAAACCCACACGTAGTCACTTTTTGTTAGTTGAGCAACAAAAATTGGACTGAAAATTATTTAATTGTTTAAAGTTATCTACCATAATAATTTACTACATTGAAGGTAGGGTATGTATGGAAAGGAAGAACGAAGTGGGGAACCTCCTGCAGAATCCTGAACTGACAGAGATAGAAATCGAAACCTCGACATTTGGGTGGCCCGCCCTGCAAACTAACTCTTTTCTGCTCAATGTATGAATATGTGTGGGTTTTATTTGTCCATAATTAGTGTTTTTTCTTTTTTTTTTCGAAAGTGAAAAAGCAAAAATTATATTAAAAATCATGTAAATCGTTCACTAATGTTTGAAAAACAAATTCGGAAGTAATATTTTAGACACACTTAACATCATGAAATGTAAGCTCAAATTTAGCTTGGGTATGTGCTATTACATTTTTTTTTACTCTATACTCAAAAAGTTCCTATATAGCGATTCTCCCTGAGGCCACGAGCCCCATCAGCCCGGGTGCACCAAATCCCCTCCTGACCGCAAGAATTACCATCGCCGCATCCCAATGAATAAGCAGGACGCTGCACAGTAGTAATTTACCACAAGCTCGTAAGTTGGACAAACGTTTGGCTTTTTGGTAATTTACCCTACATTTTAGTTGGGTTGGGTATGTATTCAGGTCATCTCCAGCAACACTTGCTGGAGAGGCGTTCCAACGCTAATATAGTGTTGGAAACTTTATATTTGATTTTTTCCCCATCGAGGTCCACTGTTCACGCCTCTCTCATTTTTTTAAAAATTTATTTTAATAGTTTTTGAAAAATTTATTTTACTTATTTACACTTTAATTCCTAAATTAGTTTTTATCTTTTATGTCAATTGATTAATTAAAAAACAAACTTAGTTGTTATTATTATAAATTTAAGAGTTTAATTTATTTAATTATTATTTCATATGTGATTAAAATACAAATAATTATTAGTCAACTCTATTTAATTAAAAAGGGAATTTTAAAATTTTGCATAATATAATTATGAAAAACGACATTTCAAAGTATAAAAAATTATAAATATAGTAATTCAAACATTCATATTTATAAAATTAATTAATATTAGGAAGTACATAATATGAAAAGACATTACATAAAGTAAAGAAGATTAAAATACTCACTTTGAGTTTCGCGACGCACTTATAGAGCACTTGTGGGAGCGTCATTCGAATGCGGTAGACGACTTGAATAGTAATATTAGTTTAGTAGTTTACATTTTCTTTTCTAAATAATTATGTAAGTCTTTTTAGTATTATTAAATTTCATGTGTCGGAACTACTTTTAAATTAGTTTGTATTTTATCAATCTTCATTGCGATATTAATATAATTATCGTTTAATTATTAACTAAATAAATTTATCATATTAGATTAAACTGCAAAATAAAATAATTATTTGGGGTTTTTGTATAAATAATTAAATAGTACAAAGGTAATTAAATTGAATTTAAAATTATGTGTTTGGAGGAATCAAAATAGATTATTCTTGAAAAAGTGGAAGATAGAGTTTTCTGCTGGAGTGAATTTACTGTAGAAACTCAAAGTTAGAGATTGAAATGATTGTAATAGTAAAAAACTTCTGGAGATGGCCTCATTAACCTCATACACAATCATAAAAACAACATAGGGAAAAAAGATTTATAAGGGCCTGTTCTTTACCCGGGTTGAGACCCGGGTCTGGGTTTTTAGGTAGAGACCGAATGGGTTGAAACCCAAAACAAAGAAACGTCGTTCTCAGACCCGGGTCCAGAACACAAATTCCACCACCACCCGGTCCGCCCTGCCGCCGCCGCGTCGCCGCCACCGCCGGAGAGGGCAAAAACCTAATCCCCAAAATCAACTTCTTCTTCTTCTTTTTTTTCTGTTTCAATCAAACCCATTTGAGTTTGAAGTTTTAATTTTATGAAGAAGAAATGGACTTCGATCAAATGGGTTTGTTCTTCAAGGAAGAAGAAATGGACGAAGAAGAAAAGGAATCGATCAATCATCGACTTCGATCGAATGGGTTTGTTCTTCGACTTCGATCGATCATCGACTTCGATCTTCGGACTTCGATCGATGTTTGTTCTTCGACTTCGATCTTCGGACTTCGATCGATGTTTGTTCTTCGACTTCGATCGATCATCGACTTCGATCGATGTTTGTTCTTCGACTTCGATCTTCGGACTTCGATCGATGTTTGTTCTTCGACTTCGATCGATCATCGACTTCGACTTCGAAGAATTGAAGAAGTTGTAGCAGCGCCGGGTATCATTGACTTCGATCTTCAAAACCCAAAAAAATGGAAGAAGAAGAAGAAGAAGAAGAAGGAGGAGGAGGAGGAAGGGAAGAAGTGAGAAGAAGAAGAAGACAGCACCAGGAAGACAAAGAAGAAGAAGAAGAAGGAGGAGAAGAAGAAGAAGGAGGAGTGGGTGGCACTGGCGGCGGCGGGAGGAGGTCAGCGGCGGCACAAGGGCGGCGGCGGAAGTGGGAATTGGGTTTGTGACCCGGGTTTGAGAATTGGGTAACGAACATGGGGTTGGGTTAATTTTTGGGTTAAGACCCAAAAAAAGGCCAGACCCGGGTCTCAACCCGGGGTAAAGAACAGGCCCTTAGAATATAATAAAGTCTTAGTTATTTTCCACCCTCATAAATTTATATGGTTGTTTACCTTTTGCCTTAGTGGTTTTAAATACATATTTTACTCACTATTTCACTATTAAAAAAAAAAATTACCCTTATTTTGTCTCACTTTCACAAAAATTGATATTATCATCATCATTATTCTTAAAAGATACTAAAGACATCAATAAAGAAACATAAACATTATTTTTAATTAAAATAATAACAATTCAAAGGACAAAATATATGGGCATGATTTGAAACAACTTTTAATTTTATAATATTTTTTAATCATTCTCAATAATCCTTTTTACATTTTCAATAAATTTTTTTACATTTACAACACTTTTTTATATTCTCAATATAATTTTAATATTATAAAATCAAAAATAATTTCAAACAATGACCTGAGTAATGTTACAAAACAGAGCCTATATTTTTTAAAAATAAAATAATCATATGAACACACACAAAGGGTAAAAAGGTACGAAATTGTTATACGCAATAACCGTTTTACTATTTGCAATAACATTTCTCTATGAAAATACAAAAATGACCCTGGCCTAAAAGAAAAAAGAAAAAGAAGAAATCGGGTACTGTTCACCGTGCGTGAACAGTACAGTTCACGCACGGGTGCACAGTACCCGGTTAGAAAAAAAACTGAAGAAATACCGCCGGTCTCCCCGTAACCGTTTTACTAAACGCAGTAACATTTCCCTGTAAAAAGTCCGAATTACCCGAGTACGATCCATATTACAATATAAGTAAACACTATATTTATTTTTTTACTTTAAATTAGTTTGCATAAATTCTCTATATACCCCTTCATTATAATTTTCGGGAAAAAAAACCCATTCGAGGGGGATTTTTTTCCCGGATTTGCTATTATCCGGACGTTTTTTCTGTTTCTGCAACATTTCGGCTGGGAAAACTGTCTCCCCGGAAGGAATCGCCGAAAATACCGCCAACCGCCGGCGGTATTTCTTCAATTTTTTTGTCTAACCGGGTACTGTTCACGCTTTTTGGCCAGGGATATTTTTATCTTTTTACAAAGAAATATTACTGCGAATAGTAAAACGGTTACTGCGTTTAGTATGGCTAATTAAGCGATATAATAAATGGATGTATAGTAGCGTAGGCATAGGCATAGCGATGTTTGATGGTGGTGGGTAGTGCATTTTGCATAGTGCATGGGGAACATAAAGGGTATAGTGTCAAGAGAGTGACGTTAGATTTTTCAAGCAATAATTTGTGTGGTGAGCCCCCCTCATCTCATTAGGTGTAGACTATAGAGGACCGGCCCCATAAGGCTATGAGCGTAAGATTGGTTGTGTTGAACTTGTTTGTAAAATGGATGTCATAAATTATTAGGAAAAATGATATTTTTCAAGAATCATCACTTTTTTTTTTCTAAAATTTTACACAAAGAAACAACTTCACTTTTTTAACAATTTAAAATTAAAATTTTAAAATTTCCTCTAAATACTTACTCACATAAATTCAAAAAATAACACAATCATTACACTTTTTTATCTCTCACCTACACAATTTCCCAAAAAAAACTTCCCTCCAAAAAATTTCTAACAAAAAACTTTCCTCTAATAAAATTTCCTCTACCAAAGCCACAAGAGAACAGAGTCTCTTACGTTGGACTTGTACAATTTTAGTCCTTTTTATTTATTTGTGGCGATTTCAATATCTTTTGTTTGTCACTATGATAGTTTTAGTCTTTTTAAATTTTAATTGAAAGTTGAACAGATCACTTGGGGTTTTTTTTTACAAAATTTATAAATAAATTGTAAAGTTTTAATTTTTTTTCTTTTGAAGTTGAGAATTTTGTCTTATAAGTTTGTAGGGAAAATAATACTTTTTGTCTTTTTACTAAATATTCAAACTCTAATGAGTTTACAATTCATATCTTAACGCATAATTTATAAATTTTGTAAAAGGCCTTAACTTTCAATTGCAGGTAAAAGCATACTAAAACTGTTACAGTGACAAACAAAATATACTAAAACCGTCACAGGCAAACAAAAGGGTCTAAACATGCCACAGGCCCAAACGTAAGAGACCACTTTTCCTAAATCATTAAGAGCACCATAGTTTTGCAGATCAATATCACTTGCTATGAAAAAGTTGTAAATATTATTTGAAATGTGTGCATTACTCTTCATATATTATCAATTTAGGTGTAAAATGGAAATTAATAAGATTATATTGTAATATTTTGTAAAAATATGTATGTGTGAAATTATAGAAAAATTATAAACACAAAATTTATAAGAGATTAGAATCGAATAGAATAAAAATTAAGATTAATATAATATTTTAAAATTATATAATCTTGTATGATCTTATAACATAGATTGCGATTTTACAAACTATGAAGACGACACATTTAGCTGTATTTGGTTGTACCCTTCCTTGAGACTTGATCGTCATAGGTAGCCCCGGCCTCTGTAAAGCGCATATGCATTATTCATTCAACATCAAGAGAAGATACTTCCCACTCCCAATTCCCAAAAAGTTTTTATTATTATTACTTTACTTTTCTTTTCTTTTCTTTTATGAAAGGAAAATCTATCCATGGCCTACAGTGATTTTGGTTAATTTATTTATTTATGCATTCAAAAGTCCTGGGGAGTTGAAAAAGAAAAAAAGGGAAAAAAGTCACTCATTTCTGTCATTATTTGTCATTTTTAGTGGCTTTTCTCCAATGAAAAAGTGGAGATCTTTGGAGATGATTTTAATAATTAGAAGAATGGCTAGGATGAGATTTTGTTTGACTATCCAAAGAGTTAACCTATCAACTTTAGTATGGTTTATGGATTAAATAGTGTTTTTGTTTTTCCTCCCGCTCATTTTTTTTTGTTTGACAAAATCGAACCCTTCATTTTTAAATTTAAGTTTAGAGCAAATTTTAATTTTGGATTTTTTTTAGAATAGTTAATTAAGTGGCTGAGGGACATGGAAGACCCTTTATTAATTTAGGCAACATAAATACCATATGAAAATAGGCTAAGGGAGATATAATGAACCTTACCTTGGTTTTAAAACAAATGCAGATGCAGATGACGATTGAAAAGCAGAAAAATAAATTACAACCTTAGATAAGAAAAACTAAGCGCATCTAGATTAACTAGTCCTCTAAGCAGCACTGACAAAGTGGTGTGACCGAACATCCGAAACTGATGTGTGTCACTTGTCAGGCAAGCCAATGCGTTCGCAACTGCATTCGCCTCGCGGTAAATATGTATGAATGATGAACAAAGAGAGATGGACGAACCCGAACGATCTGCTTGAGCGCTAATGAAGCCTGCCAATATTAAACCCCTTTAGAGAGAGTATCCAAAAGAAGCTGGGAATCCGTCTCCACCAAAAGAGAGTGTATAAACCACTGCTGACAAGCCAGCAAGCCTATTAATAGAGATGCAGCCTGTACCTGAAAGCTTGTTAAGTTCCCTAGGTAGAAAGAGCCAGTGTAGACCACAAACTTGTAATGTCCCTCATTCCCCCCCCCCCCCCCCCCCCCCCCCCCCCCCCCCCCCCCCCCCCCCCCCCCCCCCCCCGAAGTGCTGTGGGTTACCAGTGCTGACCCATCAACATTTAGTTTGGTCTCTTCATATTAGTAAAACTTTTTTTAGTCCCTTACATTTATAATAACTTTTTTGATCACTTATATATGCAGAATGAATTTTTTTTAGTATTAAACTCTTAATTGTACCCAATTGTCACTGACTGTTGATAAGCAAGTGTATTTTGTTTTATTTTGTTTTTTATTTTATTTTTTTTGAATACAGCAAACAGTTCATTTATGTTGTTGAAGGCATATGTCAAGCGTAAATAAGGTGTTGAAATACTGTGGATATAGTCTAATGGTACATCTCTATTGTCGTTGAGTTAAGGAGATGTGAGATTAAATCTCAGAAATCTCTGATGAATATTCACAACAAGCAGGCATCAGCACATAACAAACAGGCGTGCCAAGAGTTCCCTAGTACAATATTCCCTTCGCATAAATAAACTTAGTAATAGAAACATATTATTAAAAATAAAAAATAGAATATGGGGCATATCCGTTATCGTGTTTTAAAAACATGTTTTTGAAAAAGGGTTTCTTAAAGATAAAAGTGCATTAAAAATGTAAACAAATATATTAAAAATATTAAAAAATGTGTAAAAAAAATAAAAATATATATGACTAATAATAAGATGTGAATATAAAATATGAATTTTTAAAAGAGTAAACTCCCCATTTGATCCCTTACATATTGCGTAATACTGTTTTTGCTCCCCTACATTTCAGTTTGATTTTTTTGGTTATTTACTTTTATTTCTCAAACTATTTTGTCCCCTATATTTCAAAACGATATTTTAGATCTTTTACTTTTATTTTTAAATTATTTGGTCCATTGGCCTTTTAACCCGACTAAAAACGCTAATATCGCTCACGTGCCGCTCACACGACTCCATCAACGAATGACAAACTTGTCCCAACATCATTTTTAACATCCCATTAATTATGTTCTAACAAGTTTTTCCTTCGTTGACGGAACCGTGTGAACGACACGTGAGTAATATTAATGTTTTATGTCGGGTTGGACGGCCAAAGTACTAAATAGTTCAAAAAATAAAAGTAAGGATCAAAAACATCGTTTTGAAAAATGTAAAAAATTAAAAATATTATTAAATAATATGTAACGGACCAAATGAGAAATTTACTCTTTTTAAAACCATACTACCGAACAGACCTGGTGCTGTGCCGGTCCTGTGAAATGAACCTTAAAACAAACGACGGATGTGAGTTGAGACCCAGAAATTTTGAGGCCCCTGAGCCCTGCCTGAGATATAGATAGAGATCATAAAATGGCAAATGTAAATGATAACAGCCTTAGCAGTTAGCAGCAGTAGGCATACATCATCATTCGCATAAAATGACGGCCACACACCCACCCCCTTGGCCTTTGCTTCATCATTCATCGTAAAATGAATTACTCCATACGCCAGCCATTACTACCTTTCCCTGCATTTCTTTCTGCTTCAAGGGCCACTCGTTTTTTCTTTTTTCTTTGTAAAAAATAATACTTCAATCCCTTATAACACGTTATGTTTTATTTTACGAGTTGTAATAGATCGAAGGGAGTATCCTTTAGGCCATTTAACCACAATTTTTTTTTCCCTCTCTTTTTGTCCATGATTAATTAAAAATGTAAGGTAAGATACTAAACTTTAGAACCTCGTGTTGCCTGCTGTCACTACTCGTACCCAAGGTTGTTAAACTCATAAATTGACTTAAGCTCGTTTTAGGTCTAGAATCGAAATCGTAGAATTGACCTTAGAATCAAAAAATAGGATTAAATTGTATAATTAATTCTAATAATTTTCTCAATCACAATACATACACAAATTTAACTATACTTGTGGCATAAAACTTAAATAGAATTTAAAAAAAAAAACCACATTAAAATGTCAAATTAGCAATTGTGAACAAAATAATATCCTCAACAAGCAATAACCTCAAATCTCAATATATCATGATCAAATTCAAGTCATTAATTCAACAAACCATAGCAAAATAACAATAACATGATCATTTATAATCATACCAATAATGAAACATTTTTCTCAAATTCATAACCCTCAAAAGCTTCATTCATTGCCTTCTTCATTTTGCCCAACATCTTGGAAATGCACATCCGTTGTCATTTGAACATCCTCTTCATCTTCATCTATTAAGCCATACATTCACAAAAAATGGGAAATTAGAAATTTTAGTTGGTTTAGGCCAAAAATGGCCCAATTAATTTGGAAAAGAAACCATTCCAGCAGCCCAATCCTTCAAATTATGCAGCCCAATAATTTTTTTTCTGAACTCGTTAGACTCGTAAACTATTCCAATAGCCCAATCCGTCAAATTATGCAGCCCAATAATTTTTTTTCTGGACTCGTTAGACTTGTACGAGTCTAGCCCGAATTCAGCATTTCCACTAATTTCTAACGAGTCTAATTCGTTTCCGGTTCCTGGACTCGTAGACTCGCATGAGTCTACGAGTCCAGGAACGAGTTTGACAACCATGCTCGTACCTACTCCTAATCCAATGAATTGTTGCATCAGGCACTATGTCTCAATCATACACGACAGCGTTAATTAATTCCCGTACAGTAAGACCAAAGTTTAGTAGTAAGAGTTACTCCCTTACGCAGCCTTGCGAATATGAAATGCAGGTTTCGGCCTGTTTAACGTTTCTTGTAAAAAAGAAGAAGAAAAGAGTCTGAGAGTCGTTATAAGCATTTCCTCTATCTGACTACCATAATATATTATTCCACCTAGTAAATATTGAAAAATTAACCACTATCCAACCCCCCTACCAAATCCCTCCTCTAAACAACAACTTCATCCATGTAAATGAGAAAACTGATGACAAGATGATACAGTTCCCGAGTGTCGGGAAAAATCCCGGATGCCCAGCTCGCCGCGGAATTAAGTTCCTCCCAGGAGAATCACTCGGCAAAAGTGGATAAAATGTTCTTCTTCAACGCGAATTCATCAGCCTTTGCTGCACTTATGGTCTGCATAAAAACAAGCAAGTGACACAGATATCAGGTTCTTCACATTCATACAATTGCCAATCCCTAGAGATATCTTAATACACAATTAAGAAGATATGGCTGCATTATGCTAAAGGAGTTTATCGAGCAATAGCGTGCAAATATTCACAACCGGGAGATATACCGATACTGTTTGGTCCAAAAAGGAGATCATCAGTTCGATATGCAGGAACTAATAAATATTTCCAAAAGAGGTTCACCAGTTTATACCTAGGGGAGCTATCATGCCATAACCAACAATAATAAATCATACGAAGAAGATGCACAACCAATTACAATGACCATAGCCAGGGGTTTCAGGTAATATAATAGCAGCTGCAGATACATATATAATTGAACGCTGTAGTTAAGAAGAAAAGTGAAAGCCAAACCTTAGCAAGCATCCGATCAAGCCGCTGAATTTCATTCTTAGCATAATCTGCACCTTTATCCAAGCAACTCTTTGCAGCTTTGACATAGATTTTTCCATATCTGAAAAATGGCACAAAAGAAGAAAAGATAAATGCTACAAGACCACATAAGACTAGTATGTGTTTTCCAAAAGACCAAAATCCTCTAAAGAACTAAAACTTCTGTGACTACAAACATCACTAACATGACCAATCCACAAAATTTATGATTGTCGTTCTCCATTATGAGAGCATATACACATGAAAAACAGAGATAAATCAATTATGCAAACCTTGCAGCAGACCCAGTCAACTTCTCTGCTTCTTCCTCTATACGGGAGTATATATTCTTCTTCTCCTCAGCTGAAGCACTAACAAACTCCTTCACCAAGCCATCCAGGGTTTCAACTATACCAGCCTATTGACACAAGAGATGAGACTAATGTTAGTGCCACATAATGTCAAAAGTAAAATTGCACAGAAGTTTAATGTATACCTGGGAAGTCAATTGTCCTTTAGCATCACGGCTAGTGCCACTCTTCTCATTGATAAAAGTAACGAAGTCATCCAAATCTCGACCACCATCATAATCTTCACCTGCTTTATTGTTCTTTGGGAAGAATTTCAAGGTAGGATAGCCACTAACTCCATACCTAATTAACAAGAGATATTAGCATCACAACTCAATCAACCCCAGAGAGAGTGAATCAGTTGTTCATGTGGGTGTGCATGTGTCTATCAAGAGAGAGCGTAGCAGAATCAGCATACCAATTCTCTGGACAAGGATAACAAGTAGGAATATCAACGCAGTAAATGAAATCTGAGACAGAATTCAATAATATGAGCAAAAATACACGTGCATCTAGAAACTCACTTCTCAGCAAAATCCTTGTACTTGTCTGCATCAAGGTTAGCGATAACCACATCCTCCTCCAGTTTAAACACTGTAGCAACCTTTTCATAGGTCTACATAACAGAGAAAAAAATACAGTCAGGCTTCTACTTATTGTTTGATAGTCTCCAGCAGATTCATCCAACAGTTAATAATGTACTTACAGGAGCAAGGTTTTTGCAATGACCGCACCTGCAAATGGGCAAAATGAACTCAGAGATGCAAGTGATGAAGGTGTATTGGAAATATCAATGCTGTCATAGATCTTTGGTTTGGACAGAAAAGGTTCAACTACAACAAGAATTACAACAAAAGAAATGGACCTACCAGGGGGCATAAAACTCAACCAAGACATCTTTCTTCTCATTGAGTACAATCTCATCAAAGTTATCTTGAGTTAATACCACGACATTAGATGGAGCTGAAGCTATCTTAACACTAGTTCCTGCAAAGCAAAAGACATTCGTTGGCACATGGTATTTAAAATAGATGATCAATACAAAAATTGATGAAGGTTGAAGTTCACTCAATTTGGAGTACATAGTTACTTTTCATAATCAGCATAACTGTACTGACATATTAAACCAATTGATCATAATGTCTCTCATTCCACTTCATAATGATTAGAGTATTTATAAAGCAGAATTATTTTCTTACAGCAGCTAATATACAGCAAAAAAAAAAAAAAAAAAAAAAAAAAAAAAAAAAAACATGAACTTTGGACATCACAGGCTTACAGTACATTGAATGCTTCAGTGAAACAACAACAGCAGTACAAATCGGTCATGTTCCTTGTAAGTATAAGTAAGTGAGCAATTCCGATTGAATGTCATGAACAACTTGCAATGCTACCTTTAGTTATATGGATATATAGACCAGACTAATAAGAAACTATTTGAAGTAAAAGGAAAAGTAATAAAAAAGGTAGAAGCTGTGGTAAACAGCTTTGATTTCTAATGAATCAATGAAGCTAGTCAAGAGGATCATTAACAAGAATATTATGCTCAACTTAGATTAAATCTGTTCCTGAGGGGTGAGGCGTCAAATGATAAAAGATGAAATGCAATGAAGGGGATCATAAAACATAATGTTATGCATGAGATATGAAGAGTTGTAGACCACAAGATACAAGCAAACAGGCCAAAATTATTACCTCCTTCAGTGTTCACAAACTCAGCAAGGCCTTCAGCAGATCGTGCACCTTCATACCTAAAGAGTTAAAGTTCTATTAACAAGGATCATACGGTTGAATTAATTAAAAGATTCCAATTCCTAGGAAAATCTAATCTGTAATATGCCAAATGCTTCAGTACAAAAATTTAAAGCAAAACACAGATTCAACAAAACAAAATATATACTCACTTTTTTGGCTCCAAAGAACCTTTTGGAAACCATTGAATGGTTGGGTATCCAGAAACTCCATATTTGCTGCAAACGCTCTTGTGCTCATCACAGTCCACCTAAAACAAGTATGATTCACAACTTTCAAACTTTGGTTTAAATTGGACAGAATTGGTACTTTGAAGTTTCATTAAAATTTGAGGAGCAGTAATTAAAGATGCAAATAGCAAACTCCACAATATTGAATGAGTTAACAATGGTGATCAATATGAGGATCTTAGCAGTACAAAGAGCTCATGGAAAGATTTGGTACTTTGAGGAGCAGAAATTAAAGATGCAAACAGCAAACTCCACAATATTAAATGAGTCAACAATGGTGATCAATATGAGGATCTTTGCAGAACAAAGAGCTCATGCATCAAATAGTATCTATGTTGATCCCATCGCTCCAAAATGTAATCATGCTAATTACAAATAGGCATACGGCCTAAGCTTCCAGACATCAAACAGATCACAGAGCAATTCATTTTTTCTTTTACCTAAAAAGGTGTTTTTAAGCTTGTGCGTGGAGGGGGAAAGGAAAGAGAGGGGAGGGGGGGGGGGGGGGGGGTTAAACTTAGCTAGGTACCAAAACTTCCATATCTAGCAGTGTATCACATCCAAGTTTATGATGACTTATAAAGTTATAAATGTATTAAAATCAAATCCCAAGTTTCATCCACGAGAAGATTTCCTAAATTCACAATACCATGAATCATGATGACTGAAGAAAATCTGATGAATGAGAATAAGAAAAATATGACTTCCTAGGAAACAAATGACTTTCAGACATATCTCAACTCTCAAATAGCATGATCTAGTTACATACTTGCATACATACAGGAAACAAATGACTTGCTAACGTAAAATATCCAACTCAAAACTCGTAATATTAGGAATTTTCATAATAGAAATAGGATAATATTCTGCACAGCATCAAAAGGATACTACTTCGAAACTCAATAAAGTTCCATTTCTTTCCTTTCAGGTACAAAGGTAAAAATATCATAGACCAGAAGAACTAACCTTTCCAATCAAAACAGATTTAGCCTTCTTGAAACTTGCACCTAGCTTTTCATACTCTGGAGCAAGCTTCTTACAGTGCCCGCACCTGCCAATTTAATGGGCAAACTTATGCGCTTGAGTAAAATTCTACCTTAACAGCGATCAGATGTTAAAAGTTACGGAGAAAGTGGTTTAATCTATAGCTTACTAAACTTGCCAAAGCAATTCTGCAGGATTACAGCAAAATCAATAATTTCATATGAAGGTTATCAATTTTCAGCCACTTTTCAGCTTTTGAGATTAATCTTATTCTTTTTCCTATTCCAAAAGCATAAAAGAATCCAAAAACGAACAAATCTAGTTCTAGAATCCTCCGTCCGCTAAATAGGAAAACAAACAATTTTCATTACTAATACTCAACAGATTAAGCAAAATTGTTCACTAATACTCAATAATCCAGATCTAAACATATCCAGAAGTTCCCTAAAATCCAACTACTACTTCAAATCCCCTCAAAATATAAAACTAAAAACATCAGTATTCAAAAAGTGAGAACTTTGACTAATAAAGAAACACTTTTAACTGAAAAAATTAAGGAAGTAACGCTGTAGAGAATTGAAAGCATAGCATAAACTAACCAAGGAGCGTAGAACTCGACGAGAGCGCCGCGATCTTGACCGACCTCTTTCTCGAAATTGTCTTCGGTCAAAACGAGGACGTCATCAGCTAGGGCCGATCCCAAGAAGAGCAGAGCTAGGGCAACAAGACCTAGAGAGATCCGTGGGAACGACATTGTTGAGGGATTTTCTCAGGGAAGAAAATGTTTCCGGAGCTGTTCCGTTCAGTTCTGGTCTGAGTGAGTTTTTTGCAGAATTTATAGAGAAGTGAGAGTAGATTTCTCTTTCGTAAAGAGGGAGCAAAGTTTGTCTTTGTATTTTGATCGGAGCCATGTCATGGTGGCCACGTGGACCAATAATGTGATGACGTGTGTACATTTCCTCTTCCTTTTGGAGAGAAACCATATAAATTTATAAATCGAGCTTTGTATTTTGATCGGAGCCATGTCATGGTGGCCACGTGGACCAATAATGTGATGACGTGTGTACATTTCCCCTTCCTTTTGGAGAGAAACCAGGGCCTGTTCTTTTTGTTCTGTTTTGAAAACGGTTTTGGTTTCAACAGTAAATTTAATATATTTTAATCATATTTCATCATTTTCAATACAAGTTTTTACTATTCAGTATCTACTTTTTACATTTTCAATACACTTTTTACATTATAAAACTATTTTCCAAAACTTGTTTTCAAAATCGTTTTCAAAACGATGAAAAAGAACAGGCCCATATAAATTTATAAATCGAGCTTTGTATTTTGATCGGAGCCATGTCATGGTGCCCACGTGGACCAATAATGTGATGACGTGTGTACATTTCCTCTTCCTTTTGGAGAGAAACCATGGGGCTGTTCTTTTTGTTCTGTTTTAAAAACGGTTTTGGTTTCAACAGTAAATTTAATATATTTTAATCATATTTCATCATTTTCAATACAAGTTTTTACTATTCATCATCTACTTTTTACATTTTCAATACACTTTTTACATTATAAAACTAATTTTCAAAACTTGTTTTCAAAATCGTTTTCAAAACGATGAAAAAGAACATACCCCATATAAATTTATAAATCGAGCTTTGTATTTTGATCGGAGCCATGTCATGGTGGCCACGTGGACCAATAATGTGATAACGTGTGTACATTTCCTCTTCCTTTTGGAGAGAAAAGCAATATAAAATTTTTAAGAGTAAATTTCATCATTGGTCCCTGAATTTTAGATTTCAACTGGATTTAGTCCTTGAACTTAGTATTTCAATTTTAGATAGTCCTTAAGCCAAATTATAGTAAATAGGAAGCCACATTTACAATTATTTAATTTTTTTTCTCAATTTTACTTAAATTTAATTATTATTATTTGTGTTTCTCTTTTCTATATTTAAAACATTTTCTAAAACCTTTTTCTTCTTCTTTTTTTTTTGGATTTTGCTTAAGTCCTTTTGCATAGTTTTCTTTGTTTGATTTTTAATTTGAGATTTCTAACAAATATAAATCTAGTATTTTGTTTAAATTCTATAAGTTTGAATCTACCATTTAACAATATTGAAACCATATAAATTTATAAATCGAGCAGTGGTTCAGTAGTTAGTCATAAGCGAATCTACGACAAATAGGTGAAATCCGCTCGGAACCCATATTAAAATTTATGAAAAAACCATATAAATTCAAAATAATAAGTATGACTTCTTGAATTTTGTTGGGGATGGATTTACATATATGTTTATTCTTTAGTCTTATAAAATAAACATATAATATTGAACACAATATTATAAGTATGATTATTTTAATTATTGGGGATTCCAAAAGAGGGAGTATAAGGAACCAAGCAAAAATTAGTTAATTATAATATTCTCAACATTTTTAATTAATTAGCTACGATCCATCTTCCTTCTCGTTAACTATAACAATTATCTATTACTCATAAAGTAAGATTATAAATAATAAAAAAAAATATTATCATATTACTTATTTTATATGTTGATATTATTACCATCACTTTCAAAAAGATAAATATTATTATCGTGATTGCCCTCATAAGATACTACTTATAATATTGACAAAAGTGTACAAAAGTAAAGACAATAATATCATTTTAAGGAGATAAAAATATACTTCTTCCGTCCTATTAAAAGTCTAATTTGATCGGTGTATAATTTATTATGTAAGTTAAGTTACAGTACCTAAAATAGTTAATTTGACATATTTTATTTTATTATATTCTTACTTATTAAGTATAAACTAATTATAGATCACACATAATTATATTAGTAAGTGTAAGATGAGAAAAAAAATTGAAAGTAAATTCTTCTATTAAAACAAAAAATATTTTTTAAATGGACTATTATAATGAAACAGATGGAGTATATGATTTACTTAATATAGTTTGAAACTAATGAATTACTAACCTCAGATGAGAGTATCAGATGATTAACCAAAAAAGAAATTATAAAGTAAATTTATACATAAAGTGTGAGAAATATGTATTAAAAATAAAAAGTAAGAGAGCGTGATAAACATAAACATAAAATATAAAGTAAAAATTAAATCTATGAATTCAAATAAAACGATACCTTAAAGAAATGCAAGGAATTCGTTTTACTTTCAAAGTATATTTCAATTTGATTTAAAATAATAAATTAATACTTATTAAAATAAAAGTACTGTATATGAATTGAAATAAAATAGATAAAAAAAAAAGGAAATTATAAAAGAGGGGAAAAAAGGGGTGTTGCGAGAATCGAACTCGCGACCTCTCGCACCCGAAGCGAGAATCATACCACTAGACCAAACACCCACTTGATAATCTGATCATATATAAAATTTATAAATCCGGAATAGTTCTCAAAAAAAATAAATTTAAAAGTAACAATAAAAAAACAGAGGGCTTTTCCGACGACCGTGATTCTTCTCCAAATAGCCTTCAGTCCTCTTCGATAATAGCTCCCTCTGTGTGCGCGTGTTTTTTGGCCCCCGGGAAATTTTAGGGTTTTTCGATTTTCATCCAAACCTCGCTTCCGAAGGATTTTTTTGTTATTTTTCTAAATAAATTTTTTTATACAATCAAACTGCCTGCAGCTTTGTAATTCCGAAGGCCGATGTCGGAGTCTGGCAATGGGGTCAGTTCAATTTCATGGGATAGCAAAAATTTTCTACAATAAATTACATGCATTTGGATTTTTTTTGTCTTCTTCAAGAAATTCAAATTTACTACTGATTTTGGACAGGTTACTGGGGTGGACAACACTTTCAGAAAGAAATTCGATCGAGAAGAGTATTTACAGCGTGCTCGTGAACGTGAAGAAAAGGTTTATTATCATTCTTGTTTTAACTCACATTTAATTTTTTTTTTTTTTTTACGATTTGTTCTTTGTGCTTTGATTGCGTTATTAGTTTATGGGTTTTCCTTTTCGTGTAGGAGGCTGAGGGGAAGCTTAAATCGAAAGGTGAGATTTTGTTTGCCTGCACTTTGGATTTTGAACGAAACAATGCATTTTAGGAGTGGGATTTGTTTCCCCTTTAATTTTTGCTTGTACAATGGTTTAATTATGTCCTTAGTCGCTTCTTCATTGTAAGGGTTTGTGAATGTGTGTACTAGCGAGCTCCCTGTGATGAAGCTTTGCTTTCGATTTACTTTACTTTGTGGGTGTGTGGCTTGATAATCTTGACGGGTTGTGGTTGTTGCAGCCAAAGGTCCACCAGTGCAGAGAAAACCCTTGAAGCATAGAGATTACCAAGTCGACCTTGAATCCCGCTTAGGAAAGACTCAGGTTTGCGCTCACTCCGACTCTCAAAGTTTTCTCTTAACCGTTTTTTCATATGTTGGTATGATTTTGTCACTAGAAAGCCTAAAGCCTTAACTTCAATTTACTGTGATAATTGGGCATTAGATGTTAGAGGTGTAGTATTTTCTCTCACGTAGTTCCTATATACTTTGAGTATGATTATGTTGGTGACTAGGTGTACCTTTATTTTCGTTGATGCCCTTTTTCAATTTGGATTTTGTCATAGACTGACTGGTAAATGGGTCTTTAGTTAGGCTGTTCAGCAATTATTTTTAAGTCGCTTGGTGAGGCTCTGAATTTCGTTGGACTGTTGAAGTACTTGTAGGTCCCAAGAAAATCGTGAAGGCTTATTTTACTGAAGTTGGATATTATAATTGATGTGCTGCAGTATTTGTTTCGTTTACCCTTTTGGTCACTCTTAAAGAAATGATTCAGTAGTAAGATATGGGTTTGAGATAGAAGTTTGTTTCAGATGAAGGAAATAAACTTGTTCTCCAGCCGAGGAAACGACTCTCCATTCCTGTCATTTTCTCTTCACTGAACTATTGATTACCGGCTCCTTGGCACTTCTTACTTTTCCACGAACAGTTGTTAGCTGGAATTTATGATTTTATTGGCCAAAAACTAGGAGTATTGAACCATACATCTAGCACAGACACAACTGTTTTAAGCAGAGTAAAAATTTTATTTTGGTATTAAAGTTTGATGGGGGAAAAAAAGAGCATTAAGTTTCACCTTATAAGAAGTTAGACTGCTCGCAGATGAACTGTTTCTCAATTGACTGCTGTTAGTAACTTTGATCTTTCTATTTGTTATTCTTAGGCTCTTTGGTTTGTAACTCAAATACGGATTTGTAACTCAAATAGGGGATTTTTTTTTGGGGAGGAGATTTTTTTTTTTGGAGGGAATTGTTTTGTGGAAAATTATGTAGAAAATAGATAATGATGATGTTTTTATTGGAAAAATGTGAGTATAGTTTTAGAGGGAAATTTAAATTTTAAATTTTGAGTTGAGTAAAAAATGGGAGTGTTTGGTTATAGAGTTTTTTTCTTAAAAAAGTTGTGTTTTTCCTGAAAAGGAACTAAAACAAACATAGCCTTACCATTTGCCAGTTGGAAAGTCACGAGTTATTTCATAAAATAGCCTTTTTGCTTATGGGGTTGCTTGAAGTTGTAGCAACTGTGGTAGCAATAGCGTTAGGTTACTTTCAGTTATTATGCTGCTTATTGTTGCAATGTGTTATACTTTAATTTGAATACCTGCATTTCAGCTCTAAACATAGTTTCTGCAAGAACTCATTTCTCTCTCTTATTTTCTGGCAGGTTGTCACTCCGGTTGCGCCTCTGAGTCAGCAGGTAACATTGTGAAATATTTTCACTAGTATCTAGGGAAAGAACTACATATATATTGCTGTTTCATCTGACGTATAAATACCTAGATTTCAGATTATTATGTCCTTTGTTCCTGGGACATAGTTTCATATATGCAGATAATCCACAAAAGTAATAAATCAAGTTATAACTTCCACTGCCATATTTTAAGTTCATATGTGGTAAAAAAATGTGTGACATTTTCCAACTAGTGCAGTAAATGCTTGTGACTTAACTCGTTACATCTTTTGTGAAACTACAGATGCCATCTACATTATTGTATTTGTATAAGTAGTTGAAATGTGAACTTCCGTTGAAATGTAACCAGTTTCATTTGTAAATCATTCTTCTATTGGTCAATTTTGGTATAATATGGTTTGTGCACGGAAATACCTTGATTACCTGGTATTAATGGTGGTGAGATTGGTAAGGAAGAGTTGGTCTAAAGACACTGGCTTCTCCAAGTCTTAGGTCTTTGAAAAGAGATGTGATTTTTTAAACGTGATCAGGGTTCAACTTGGTATCATAATCCTCTAAATTTTTTTAGTCTGTTGGAGATTACTGTGAATTTCATCACGTGACTTGATTCCTGTTCTTTAAAGTTGTATACTTTTTGCATTAGCTTTCCATGATAGAAATTGTTGTATTGCAGGCAGGATACTACTGCTCGGTTTGTGAATGTGTAGTTAAAGATTCGGCAAACTACTTGGACCATATAAATGGAAAGAAGCGTATGTATTGCATTTGCATTCAGACTTATCTCTATGGTTATTATAATATAAAATTTTCACATTTTCTTTTCCTTTTATGTTTTAGATCAACGAGCTTTGGGTATGTCTATGCGGGTGGAACGAGCATCTTTAGAACAGGTACGCTTGTGCAATATATCCTTAACTTTTCTTATTTTATTTCTCCCTCTGGCATTGTAAAGTCACTAAATTGTGCATAATTGTAACCAGTTATGATTTCGTATTAGAGATGAAGCTGCTAAAACAGGTTTCTTCTCTGAATAACAAAAAGAAAAAGGCACTTACCTCTTCTTTTTTTTTTTTTTTTTATAATCTGTAAAGGTTGTATCTGAAATGCTTATGGAACACTTAATCATATATGCATCTAGTTTTCCATTATAGGCGTCTTTTGATTTTCTTTAGAGACCAAGAGTGAAAGGTTAAACTGCCAGTATACCTGGCGGGCGTAAGAGCTTCATCCCCCATTTGTTTCCAGAAGTGATAGTTCTTAAAATTTATCATACTGATTCTGTTGTTAGTAGATATGAACCTCTTTTGCCACATGTTTTACAGGTCCAACAGAGGTTTGAGGTTCTCAAAAAGCGCAAAGACACTGGGGGCTTTACTTTGCAGGGTAATATTTGAAGAATAATAAAGACTTTAGTTTCTTAAATTACTAAATTTAAGGTGCTTTTTCTTCGTGGTATATGCTTTTGTGATTGCAAGACTCACGTTTGTTTTTATTGTAGACTTTGACGAGAGAATTTTGAAACAACAACAAGAAGAGGAGGAAAGGAAACGCCAACGCCGAGAGAAGAAGAAAGAGAAGAAGGTTAATGCCATTAGAAGTTCCATTCGTCTGGTTCTTGCTCTTTGGGTTTTTAAATTACATTCCATTTACTGTGTATTTGCTTCTTTCCTCAGAAAGAAAAAGCAATGGAAGAAGAACCTGAAATAGATCCTGACATTGCAGCTATGATGGGTTTCGGGGGTTTTGGAACGTCGAAAAAGTGATCACGCAAGACGATCATCGGTGTATCTGTTGCCATAGCTTCTGCTGCTTCAAGTTGTGCAAGGTAGTTGTCAAGGAGAACCTATGCAACTTGTCCTGTATACTGCTGACTTACCAGAAAATGGTGTCTTATGAGATTTCTTAACATCATTAAGCAGACAGATAAGATAGAGTCAGAATACAACTGATTAGTGCAAATAGCTTTCAGATATTGTTGTATATTATTAAACAAGAGGAGGGTTTTTACCCCCTTCTTTTCTGTGCTAGTAAAGTCGTTCTTTCTTTAGTCTAGTTTCTGGTAATTTGTTTTTGGTATAAATGGTTTCAGTAAAAGCTATTTTTGGCAGTTGAACTTCCCGCGCACCGTAAAAGCTTTAAAGGTGTAGTTCATTGTTCCAACTTCCAATTTCATCGGACATCTCCGAAGGGACAAAATATTGTTCATTGAAATTGGGAGGAGGGCCAATGAGCAGAGGCAGCCCAGAGGCGGTGGAGAGGCGGCTCCTCCACCTCCTCCACGGCCGGAAAACCCGAACTCATCTTCGAGAAATACACGCCCGTTTCCTCCGTCACCACCTTCGCCACTCCAACCAGCTCATCACCCACTTCGTTTCCGTCTGTGGATTCTTGAATAAGATGCATTATGCCAACCTTATTTTCCAACAGTTTCAGTGTCCCAATATTCTCCTCTTCAACTCCATGATCAAGGGTTATTCCATATGTGGCCCTTTTGAAAAATCCCTTCATTTGTTTTCCTCCATGAAACAGCGTGGCGTTTGCCCCGATGAGTTCACGTTCGCACCTCTATTGAAGGCATGTGCGAATCTTGGTCAGCTTAGTTTAGGGCAAGGTGTCCAGAAGGAGGGGCTTGTTCTGGGGTTTCAGAGATATGGTTCTATTAGGATTGGGCTTGTGGAACTTTACTCCACTTGCGGAAGAATGGAAGACGCGACGAAGGTGTTCGATGAAATGGCTAAAAGAGATGTGATTCTTTGGAACTTGATGGTTCTTGGGTGCTGTCGTAGTGGAAATGTCGAAATGGGATTTCGAATGTTTAGGCAAATGGATGAGAGGAATGTTGTTTCTTGGAATACAATGATTTCGTGCCTAGCGCAGAATGGGAGGGATAGGGAAGCTATGGGGCTTTTTGATGAAATGCGGAATGGTGGGATTGATGCAGATGAGGCTACTGTGGTTACTGTGTTGCCGGTTTGTTGCCGACTAGGGGAAGTGGACGCCGGGAGGTGGATTCACTCTTTTGCTGATACAAATGGTCTCTTGGAAGATTTGGTATCCGTGAGCAATGCACTGGTTGACTTCTACTGCAAATGTGGCGACTTAGAGTCAGCTTTTTCTGTTTTCAGGAATAATTCTAAGAAGAATGTGGTTTCTTGGAATGCTATGATTTCAGGTTTGGCTTTGAATGGGAAAGGAGAACTTGGGGTGGGATTGTTTGATGAGATGATAAGCGAAGGAGCGAAGCCGAATGATTCCACTTTTGTGGGAGCTTTGGCTTGCTGTGTCCATGCAGGATTGTTGCAGAAGGGTAGGGACTTGTTTAACTCAATGGTGAAGCCAAAACAAGAGCATTATGGATGCATGGTTGATCTACTCGGGCGCAGCGGTTGCCTGAAGGAAGCCTTTGAACTGATACAAGCAATGCCAATGAAGGCGAATTCTGCTTTGTGGGGTGCATTGCTTAGCGCATGCAGAACTCACGCCGATATGGAACTTGCAGAATCCGCGGCCAAGGAACTCGTGGATCTGGAACCTTGGAATTCTGGGAATTATGTTTTGTTGTCGAATATTTATGCAGAAAGAGGCGACTGGGATGAAGTTGAGAAGGTGAGAGTGTTAATGAGGGAAAACAGTGTTGAGAAAGCAGCAGGACAGAGTTTGGTTGGGTAATTTGCTACCGCAGTTGGTAAATAAAGCAGAAAAGAAGGGTGGCAAAAGTTTTCTGTTTCTTAACGACCTTGTTTGCTTATGCAGCGAATACGTAATAATTTTTATGTTACGATTGATTAAAATGACGAGATAAACCAAGAAAGTGAATGAATGAAAGAAGATAAATTAGCATAAAACTTCCTTTTGTTCTGTTGACAATATCCCTTTTTTACTTATTACTTCATCCGTTGCTTCATATAAAAGTCATGTTTATGAAAAGTACAATTTTTACTTTGTAAGCATGGGTTTCATTCGGCTTCAGATTTTCTGTCTGCCAGGTCCTTGTTCATCCTTGTCTACCCACCAAAACGACATAGGTTCACTTAGTTTTTAACCCCTTACTTAGTAATTACTAAAGTTATCCAGCAGTACTTTATTTCCAGGACTCTTACAATGGTAGTCAAATCATCAGCATTTTTGGCTTAATCGTTGAACCTTCAAAGTCACCACCGTTTCCGGCGAACTTTCAACACCATCACCGTCTCAGTCGAACCTTCAACTCCACTACCGTCTCTAACGAACATAGCACACAAAAAATACAGAAATTGCAATATTTAACATCAACCGATTTGAAACCAAATTTAATGGTGGATCACACCTTGTCATATTATCAAGGGTTACGATATGAAAAATAAAAAGATTGGACTATTCTATTGTGATAAATTTTCAAAGTTTGCTGGTAAAGCAATTTCTCATAAAAAATGAGGTGGATTTCAAAGTTTGCTGAAGTTGAAGGATCCTAATAATATCCAAAATGACTACATACATTGATCTTTACTACAAAACGGAAACACAGAGCAACTCTACATATGATTCTGTTTACATATTGATTACAAGCACAAGATTAGAGTAATTAAATTGCGTGGAAAATGGAGAGTTTCAGAGAATACAAAACGCCTTCAAAATGAATGATCATTAAGAAACAAAGAAAGGAACCCCATAAGCCTCACTTTGGAGTCTATAAATACTACTCATTCCTATCTTCAATTCCATTCACAACCCATAATTTTTTTCCTCAGTTTTCATTTTTGACAACAAAAGTTTGAAGGATGGAAAGGAGAGGATGCTGTTATTCCTCATGCAGTGCTACTTCAGCAACCAAGCAAGAACCCAAAAAGGTTGCTGCAGAACCTAAGCAAGAACCCAAGAAGCAGGAAGCTGATCAAGTCACTAATATTGCTCCTCCAGTTGTAGCAGATCCTGTGAAAGTTGTTGAGGATGTTAAGGCAGAGCCTGTTAAGGTTACTGTCGGTGTTCGTGGCGCCGCCGCAGACCATTAAGTCCTAATTGTTTGATCAGTGAGGGAACCTTTGTTTTTGCTTTAATTTGAGTATTTTATATGTGTTTGTAGAGGAGGCTTTGATTGCCTTACCTCATTATTATTATTATTATTAATATTACTACAATCTGCCTTCTCTTCTGTAGTCATACTTTGAAACTCCAAATTAATGTTATCTTCCTACTTATTACAAACAGAAACAGGTAGGCTACGTTCATATTCATTGCCATGAATACAGATTTTTCATTTTTCCTCATCAATATAGATTATGATATCACCCGTATAAAAAAAAAAAACACGACTCTTTTGTTAAAAATACATAAATTTATATTGGGACAGAAGAAGTAAAAGTACTTAAAAAACACCCTCAAAAATTTTCAGTGTGAATTATTGCTTCTTTCGCAATAATATACTTAAATTCTGCTTCTTTTTCAACTCTTTTATTCTTTCCACCATTGCTTCCCAAAACGCGTTCTTATCACAAGAAAACACTTCAAAGAGAGTACAAAAACTCAAAAAGTAAACAACAAAAAAGCACTCATCAACATATGTTTCAAATTTTAAGTGTGAATTATTTGTAGAGTATATATGATTATAGTAATTGATTATGATATAAAACGTAGTAAAAAAAACACGACTCTTTTGCTAGAATACATAAATATATATTGCGACGGAAGCAGTAAAAGAATACTTGAAATACACCCTATAATAAAATAAAACATTAACAATATTTTCATCTCTATGATTCAAAGATTCTTAAATTAAATGAATTATATTTCAATACGATAACTCTTGCATCCGATTTTGAATAAAAAATGAAGGAAAGACAAAATTGCAATAGTTGTGAATTACCTAGTCCAAAACTATAACTAGTAATAGTTATTTTTGGGGCATGTTAATTGCAGGAAACATTTTACTAAATACATGACATATTTTTTAATTTTAATGAGTGAAAATACAAAAATATCCTCACACTCACTAAGAAACCTCACTTTAATTCATTAACTTTTATTTTTTATTTTTTTAAGACACCATTGTTGCCGGTGAGAAGAAAACCTTCTCGCCGGCAACATTCGCCTGCCTTTGGCGGGAAACCTTCACCATCCTGTGGCGAAGGTTTTCTGGACCTTAGCCGTCCTGCAGCAAAGGTTTTGAAACCTTCTTCGCAGGACGGCGAAGGTGTCCTCTTTTTTTAAATTTTTTTTTTCTTTTGCCAGAAATTGTAGAATTTTGGTTCTGCAATTTGCAGAACTTCGATTCCGCTTCTACAATTGTTCCTCGGCCGGCCGGCGGTCGGAAATTGCAGAATCGGCGTCTTCGATGAATTTTCCGTCGTCTCTGATTTTCCACCATCTTCTTTAGTCCATTCGGTCGAGGAGGAGAAGTTTTCACAAGTTTACTTTTATTTTTACTGAAGGGCAATTTAGTGTTTTCAGTAGAGAAAATTTTAAAATGTGTCATACATTAGTAAAATGTGTCATTCAAATAACAATTTCCTTGTTTTAAAATTTGTTTCTCTCTTTATTTACTCTAGAATGCCAGAGATGTGACAGCCCGGCCTTCGATCTCCCTGTTTGGGCGGGAGACACGGCCGAACTGTCTGCCTGGTTTGCACCAGGACTCATTCAAGATACAAGAGCACTAATTAATTATACACTCAATTAAAATAAAATACATTTGATTTTACTAATACAAACTATATAAGAGTATTTATATAACTATTACAATATTCTTGCCTTACTTTCTTAATACGAGAGTTTGTCCTATAATTCCGACACTTTTCATAACGCTGTCCTTAATTCCTGTTACATGCAAAAGGTCTAGGGGGTGAGCTTCCATAAACTTAGTGAGGTCGCACTATTAAAATATTACCGAATAAACAATTACCGGCACGTAGCAAATATTTCCTAGGCAAGCAAGGTGGGGAACACGTAAAAGATAGAAAGAGCATAATCAGAAAGCTATAACGAGGTCTATGTGATCTTTCGTTAAGCATTACTAATTATACTTTACCTGTGCTGAAATGGAAAGGGCGGCGGACACAATACACGGTGTGTCGCCTCGTCAACTATGCCAGCAAACTTGTGCACATACACGGGTGCACGGAACAAAATGTTATACCTCGAGATAGTACCGAAAACAAACGCCCCAGTCATTTAGTCAAGCACTCCAGCCCAATACCGACATACCCGATCTCAACAACTGGATACGCTTTGGGGACCCCAAATCTCACTGGCAAATAACAAGTAACAGGAAACACGCAAATAGCATATAACAGAGTGCACATATAGGAGTGCATAGAACACAAACATTTCATGCTTGACACGTAGCTCAGAAATACACGATAAGGTTTAACATATATTTCACTTATACACGTTAACTCGGCATTTACGAACAATCATGTAAACATAGCATATATATAAATATCTCACTTGCACATATAACGATCATAATCACACATTTTATTTATGAAGCATGCATTTCACTAAACATATCAATTAAATCAATAAAACATGCCAACTCATTTATTTACTCAATTAAAATATTTAACCCCTTTAGTGAGAACACTCACCGTGAGTCTCTAATACTTTTGGAGCAAATCTACATTAAATTAAGTTTGTTTTAATAAAGTAATTTCAATAGTAATTAAACTATAAAAAAAAACAACTTAAAAATAACTTATTTATTAAATTCCTTACTCCCAACTTTTCCCCAAATCTTATTAATCTTTAGATTTCTCTTTTTCTCCATTCATTTCTTTTAACCACCCGTGAGCCCCCTTTTTTCCATTTTTAGCCCATAATCTATTTTTTTCTTATTTTGTTTATTTCCTATTCTTCTTACAAGAACATGCATACAATAACTATTTTTTTCCCTTTTTCAATAAAGCATATGTATTTGACCAAAACTTCTATTTCCTCTCTATTTCATATTATCATTAACTAAATAAGATTAAATCTAACTAAACATATTTTCCTTTAATTCATTTTGATTAAAATCATTCCTATAAAATATATATACATTTCTAATAATTCATAACATCTATATAACATCTAAAATCATATATTCAAATTAAAATTTAAGAAAACTCATAATTTTATAGTTTAAACTTATAGGCACTAAAAATTGAATTCCAAAATCAATATAATTATTATGTAATTCAAAGATAAGAAAATTATTTACTCATAATCAAATTTATTAATTCCATTTTATATAAAAACTTTGTTAGATACATAACTATTATAAATAATTCCTCAAATTTTACAAGAAAAACTAAAGAAATAATACCTTCTTGAAACCTTTGTATTTCCCTTCTTTCCTACCTCACTCTTTCCTCTCTATTTCCCTTCTTTCTTTCTCTCTTCTCCTCTTCTCACGGTTTTGCTGTGTTGTTGTTCTCTTTTCTTTCTTTTCATTTGATTCACAATATATATATATATATAGAGAGAGAGAGAGATAGGAATGGTGGCTAGGTGGAGAAACCGCCACCGCCTCTTCCTTTCCTTTTTATTTTATTTTATTAGTTAATCAATTAGTTTAGAGATAAAATAGCCCCTTTCTTTGACTATTTTTTATTATTATTATTATTAATTTTTCAACACTTATCTTCTCTCTTCTTCTTCTTTTTTTTTTCTAGCCCAACAATTGTCATTCTTGTGTTTCTAACATGGTGAGTCCTGTTTATTTTATTTTATTTTATTTTTCTTTTATCTTATTTAATCATTATGTTTATCTTCTTCTTTTGTCTTTTCTTAGATATTTAATTA
Source organism: Leptodermis oblonga (assembly GCA_016801395.1). Taxonomy (NCBI): domain Eukaryota; kingdom Viridiplantae; phylum Streptophyta; class Magnoliopsida; order Gentianales; family Rubiaceae; genus Leptodermis; species Leptodermis oblonga. The sequence continues at coordinate 38,695,382 of CM028755.1, forward strand.
TAATTCTATATATTTAAATTTCTAACATTTTGTCGTATCGAATCTTACAGAACAATAAGAGTCATTTTATTTTCTCTACTACACATTTAACTAGTTTTCTATATCCTAAAATCTTGAAATTACTCATAATAATTCAAAACTTAACTTTAAATTTAGTGTTAAAAGTACGGGATATTACAAGAGACCTTTTGTTTTTGTTTCTGTCGATGAATTGCATAGTTCAAGAATAAAGTTGTCATTTTTAATTTTATAATTTTTTAGTTATACTTATTTGCTTCTCTAATGCACTAGCATCCATACTTACTAACAAGTCTTTGTTTATTCTTGCAAGTTGGGCTTTCATTGTCATAACAAACACCAAAAGTAGTATTCCTCGTTCCATAAGAATGATCAACTTTGACCAATGTACAACTTATATAAATGTTAAGGTACAACCCCCACATAACGGAAATGTTACTTGCAGGACCGATTTTACTATATAAAGGACACATTTTAAAAAATTGGCCCGTAAAATTACCTTTCTGCCCTTCCCTCTTATACAGTAATTGAAAAATTTTACTGCCCCTTTTCCATTCAATCCATCTCCATTCCTTCTCCATTCGCGCGACTCCATTCCTTCTCCATTCCTCGCTGCCCGACCGCTCCAGCTTCATCGCCGACTGCCGCCGACTGCCGCCGACCGCTCCATCTCCAAGGCGGACCGCTCTAGCTTCCTCGCCGACCGCCGCCGACCGATTCTTCTCCATCTCGGTAAGGCGATTTTTTTGAGATTTTTAAATTTTTTCCAAAACTTGAAATTCCATTGTGTTGGTTGTTGTGAAGTTTATGGGCAGCATCTTTATGAATGATTTCGGATGTTTGTTGCGTTTTTTGGCTATTTTGTGCATAATTAATGTGTAATTTCTGTGCATTTATGAATGTTTAATGATTTCGGGCTGTTTTTAAAATTTTTAACTTTGTTGGAAATCTTGAAAGTGCATTGTCTTGGTTGTTTAGTAATGTTATAGTGTTTATGTTGCGTTTTCTGGCTGTGTAGTGCAAATTTTAGGGCAAATTTCGGGGTCGTTCGTCAGAAAAAAGATTTTCAGACGAATAACCCTGAAGCGATTTTTCCTAAAAAAAACACTGGCCTAGGCGATTTTTTTTAGGGAAAATCGCCTAATCCAGGCGATTTTCCCCGATTCAGTTGCCCTGGCCAGGCGATTTTCCTTGGTCTGTCGGGTTTTTTAATTTTTTTCCCCTTTAATCTGTCATTTGCTCGTAGCCCGATAGATCTCGCTGCGTAGAGTTGTTTCTCAGTCTTTCCCTGTGTGGCCTTTGTATTGGATCAGCGAGGTCAACAATCTCTGGATACAAAGTGCTATGCATGACACCCGCTACTCTGTAAATGTCCGCAGTAGGACGTTGAGAGGCCTCAACATACATCTCATGCAATCGCCCTTGTGCAGTTTGCCGCTCCTCATCACTAGGCATGTTTCCCTCATCCAAAGATAGGGTCCGCCAAAAGAGGTCCACATCCAAAGAATCAATAGGTCTGTAATTCCTGACAATTTCAACCATCTCATGCGCACACAGCAAGCCGAAGCTGGTTCGCATTTCACAACTATACAGCTCACTATTTGCCCCATAGTCTGCACCTCTCTTTTTATATTCATTTAACAACAACAGTATGACATATTGCGAAACTCTGCCATTTATCCTACTATACAACAGGTAATTGGCTTCACGCAATGTTTTGCTCCGAGATGCCTTCATTTTACTATGGATCTCATCCAAATGCTCCTTTATCATCATCTTATTTATGCCCGGAAAAATTGTAGGAAATGATCATCTGTCAGTTTTAATGGCACGCTTCAACATTGCGTGTGCACTCTCAGCCCTGCAGAGATAAAAAATCATATTAATTAAGGCTTTAAATCGGAGAATAATTTATAATGGAGTCATATCTATAACTATATGTGATGAAAGTTAATAGATTCTCACATGTTGTTTGTACGCCCTCCATAATGTTTTATTTCTTTAGTCCAGACTGAGACAACCATGTATGGTGCATATAATTAACAACTAATAACCACCGGCCTCTATAGTCAGTCTCAATGATTTCCACAGCTTTCGTGAGCTTGTCATCCGTTAAAGCATTCATCACTCTTCTCCACCGAGCTTCAAACTCATCTAATATCTTTGTGTCCGTACACACACTCAGTGCTTTCTTCCTTACATCCATATCAATATGCCTTTTACACAGTAGCTATTTAGAATGGGGGAAAACATTGTACACAGCTTTCAGTAAAGCCGACTCTCTGTCAGTCATAACTACATGTGGATATTCCAGCGGATCAGAAAGTTACCTCAATCTGGTCATAGCCCAGAAATAAGTTGCATAGGTCTCATCCCTCAAGAAAGCAAAAGCAACATGAATGTATTGATCCGTCGACACATGAGCGACTATCTGAAGCAAAGGCATGTCATACCGGTTAGTCTTATATGTCGTATCCATATACAGTACGTAAGAAAACGTATGAAGTAGACCAGAAAACGTATGAAGTAGACCAGGAACATCCTCATGCGCGAAGAACACATTTTCAAGAGCATTACGCTCGTCTTCCGCTATGTACCAATAGTAGTACTTGTAATCTTGCATCAGTTTCAAGAAGTACTGTATAGTACTTACATCTCCCCTCTCGTCTCTTCTAACTTTTGCCGTTTCGTTGTACACCTGTCTGATACGGATCGCAGTTTTGCCAACATCTTCTTCGGAGCCAAATTTATCTTCATCATTTCTGAAATTTTCTTCTTTTCCGCTTCATTCAACTTGGAGTGCTTTTGATGCCAGTTTCTAACAAGGGGTAATTCATGATTGTGCTGACATTTTATGGCACTCAGCTTCCAGCTACCCCCACTAATTTCTTTTTCTACTAGTTGAAAGGGACAACCAGTCAGCTTGCTACTTGTGTTGTTACAGCCTATTTTCCCTTCACCTAAGGGTGTTTTGCTTCTAACTTCCCTTGATCTATCACAACCCATATCAACTCTCCCTCTTCTCCCTTTTAGATGCCCCTTCCACTTTTTAGAATAAGTTATTTTAGTATCAAAATGATGCTCGGTTGCTCTGGTTTCAACCCAACCAATCAACTCAGCTCTAGTCTCGAACTCTTCCTCAGTCCGAAATACATCTGTGTAATCTGGAAAGATGCGATCATCCGCAAAACGCAGAGCCTGGCAAAAAAATAAAATATGACATTAGATATCACCGAAATCGGGGGCGAAAACTGAGGAAGGCGTAGAATCACCCAGGAGGGGCGATTCTACAGGAAAAAAAACGCCCCTAGTAGGCGAATAATGGGCAAACATTCGCCACAGGATGCCAGTTTTCTCTAATAAAATCGCCACATTGGGGCGATATTTTAGAAAAAAATCGCCCTGTCTGGGCCTTTTTTTTACTATAAAATTGCCCCTGTGTGGCGATTTTATTGGAGAAAATTGGTGTCCTTTGGCGATTTTACCAGATAAAATCGTCTTATTTGAGCGATTTTATCTGGTAAAATCGCCGTACTCGGGCGATTATCTCCCAGTGACAAAAAATCCAAAAAAGGTGTCACCTTTTGTCCATAAACATAGTAATGTGATACGTACCGTGTAATATGGATCGTCATTTGCATTACTGTCCATGATACGCAAGCAAAATTCAAGTTATTTTTGATGTAATGGTATGAATGTAGGGTTTAAGGGAGATGATTGAGTGGAAATGGGAGGGAGTATGGATGAGGGATGAATGGAACCCCTTTGTTTTCTTGAAGAAGGATAAAAATGGAATGTGAGGGTAAAAAAGTTGGGTAAATTTTTTTATGAAGTTAGAAACTATCAAGGCATTAATATTTTTTCACCACTTAAAATTTTAAAAAGTGTCATGTATTTAGTAAAATATGTCCTGCAATTAACATGCCCCACACACAAAATAGCTAATTTGACATATTTTATTCTATTTATATTCTTACTTATTGTGCACCATACACATATAATTATATTAGTAAAGGTAACAAAAGTAAAAAATTTAAAAGCCAATTATTCTATTGGAACAAAAAATATTTTTTAAAATAGACCATTCTAATGGAAATGATGGAGTATTTTAATTACCAAAAATCTATCCTTTGCCAACAATCGCTTCCTAGTTGTAGCTGCTGCTTCATTTTCATCTTCGTTTACTTTTCTTACACCCTTTTGGTTCAAATTCTGCAGTGATAATTTTGTAGCTTTTGTGACGGGAGCTGTCGATTGCGGTTGAAAGGTAACTTTGATTACTTTCTCTTATGCTACTTCTTGTTCTGCTTCTTAATTTTCAATCTGCCATTCATCTTCGTTTACTATCCGCCCTTTTCTTACACCTTTTTGGTTCAAATTTTGCAGTAATAATTTTGAAACTTTTATAGCTTTTGTGACTGGAGCGGGAGCTGTTGAAAGGTAACCTTGATTCTTGATCTCTTCATGCATGAGTAGGATTTTCTTATGCAAGTTATTGTTCTGCTTCTTAATTAATTTTCAGTTTGCCATTCAGATCCCTTTTGTTTTTTCTATTCAATCTTCTCATTCCTTTTGCCATTCAGATCCCATAAGATTTCTCATAGAACAAGATGGACTACAACTTGATTGATTGCATTGGAACTGCCATGGATGAGTTGAAGCTTCTGAGGATGCACCCTGATTGTATTCCTTCTTATGATGATTTGAGGTTGTATAGAGGGAAATTCTGGTTATGGAATTTCAAAATATTTGCTGTTTGTGCCAGAAAGTTACCAAATGACACGAGTCTGGGATCCTTCTTGGTAAGATTTAAAGATACTATTCGCGTGTTGGCAGAGGAAATTCACCTTCAACGCCAGTCGACTCAGTCAATTTGTATTTTGCTTGCTAAGATCCCAGATGAATTTCAATCTTTGGGGGGAGAAGTAGATCAATGGTACGTTACTCTGTTGGATCGCTCCCAAAACTCAACTTCTCTTACCGCAGATCAAGTCTTGGAAGTCATTGACTATATTCAGGAGGGTCTCATGAGTTATTGGGACATAATAGCACTTGGGGACCTTAAAGTTGTTGGAGAAGCACTGGTAGCCTTGACAGAGCAACTTTCTTGAAATGTCTTATCTGGAGTGCCACACAGGCAAGTGTTAAGCCCAGACAAGATTTCTTAGCTCACTCTGAAATTGTTGCTCTCGATGTTGCATCCCTCTTTTTTGCTTTTAGAGTTGATCAGTTTGTTGAAGGAGAAATGCAGTTGAAGATTTCAACATTAGTGCAAAAGATTAAACCTATTAATCCTCAGGTCTATGAGGCTTACACTCAAGTCCTAAGTGGTTCACTTACTTCAACTGAAGACATGGATCATAAGAAGGTTACTTCTACAAGGGAGATTATCCTTGATACTCTTATATCTAATCTTTGGGAGATCCTACGACTTGATACTTGTGTCGTGGATCAATTGAAAAAGCTATATGCAGGACTTAGATCCTTGAGATACATTCTCAACCAGCACCCAAATAACTTTGATTTGAAAATTGAACAAGAAATTGGTGCTGTGTTATGTGATGCTGCAGTCTTCATTTGGCCATTTTACCAAGCAAATCCAGAGGTTAACCTTGGATTTGGGCTTCAAGATTTCTTATAAACAATCAACAATATTTTGGCAGAGGTTGGCGAGCAAGATCCATACATCCCAAAATTTGACTTCCCAGGGACTAACGAGTTGGGTTTTCTAGATCTTTTATTAGAAAAACTGATGGCATTTACAACTTCCAAAGCTGAACCAATTGCCAAAGCCATGCTGAAATTATCCAACAAGAACTTGTTTTTAACAGGAGTTGCGCAATGAACAAGAGGAACTTCAAGTTCTTTGGGATCGTGTTTTGGTAGTGTTGAACAAAATAGAGAGCCTCATGGACCACCCCATGGTTGCTGACCTTCCAGATTCCCTTTCAACACCATTTGATTCCGTCATAAAAGACATTAAGGCGGATGTGTTGAAGAAGTTTTATGGCAAGAGACAGGAAATTGAAGTCAAGGAAACAACCAGCACTTCCAATCAGATGCCATCACAAAGAACTCCAACAACATTAAATGAAGTTGTTGGTTTTGATAATGAGGCAAGATCAACTATGGAGCGGCTCAGTAGAGGGTCACGGAATTTGCGTATTATTGCCATTGTGGGTATGGCTGGATCAGGTAAGACCACCTTGGCAACGAAAGCTTTCAATGATCATTCTATTATGCATCGTTTTCATGTTCGTGCACGGTGTACTATTTCACAAACAATGAACAGAAAGAAAGTGTTATTTGATCTTCTAAATCAAATTGATCCAAAGAGTCGTTCTGAGAAGACTGAAGAAGATTTAGTAGATATGTTGAGGCAGAGTTTGAAGGGAAGAAGATATCTCATCTTTTTGGATGACGTATGGGAAATTGGAGCATGGAATAGAGTGACCAAGAATGGTCTCTTATTCCCCAATGATGCTGTTGGAAGTAGAATTATTTTGACAAGTCGTCATCATGACACTGCTCCTCGTTGTATGCTCGACCAGGAACCTCTTTTTCTTCGTCAACTTGAAAAACAAGAGAGTCTTGAGTTATTGCAAAAGAAGTTATTACCTCAAAATGGTTGGCCCCTTGAATTACGTGATATTTTGGTGCAAATTTCTGAAGTTTGTAATGGATTACCTTAGACAATAGTCATTGTTGCTGGACTTCTAGCCTCTACAGAGCCAGGGGGTTGGAAGAAAATTCTGGATAATTTGAGGTTGGGCCTTGGATCAGTTACAGAACGTTGCAAGTACACCTTGGAGCTGAGTTACAAAAATTTACCCAATGATCTAAGATCATGCCTCCTCTATTTTGGGGCGTTTGAAGAAGATCAAGAGGTTTCAATTAGAAAGCTGATTCCTTTATGGATTGCTGAAGGATTTGTTCAAAAAACTGAGGTGAAAAGCCTTGGAGATGCTGCTGAAGATTACCTGAAGGATTTAATTGGAAGAAGTTTAATTACGGTTGCCAAACACAGATCAGATGGTGGAGTCAAAACATGCCGCTTCCATGATTTTTGTGTAGAGAAAGCCAGAAATGAACATTTTTTCCATTTCCTGAACGGGCGCGATGAGCTTTTCGCATTTAGTGAGCCGTGCAATCTTCGAAGATTATGCATTCAATCTGAGGCAAAGCATTTCAAGCAATCACAGTTGTTTTGTCCTGGTGCACACACTGCTTTTTAACTGCTCTATGTGAAAGCTGGTACGTACTAAAGAAAAAGTTTCTGAACATCTCATTTGTGATTCATGTCTTTAAGGTTCTAAAAGTGTTGGATTTGCAGCAAATTGAATTAGTTAATGGCTTTCCTGATGAAATAGAACTACTTTTCAGTTGGCATTCTTGGCAATTGGGGGCGACATAGAGCACATCCCATCATCCATAGCTCGCCTCTCAAATTTGGAAACTCTAATTCTGGATTCAGTGGCTTTTGAACTTTCACTTCCAAATAGTCTATGGAATCTTCAAAAACTACAGTACCTTCACCGTGAAATTATATACTTGTGAATCTTACAACCCTCTTAACTGTCGGAAAAAATATTGGCTGGTTGATAATTAACCACGGTATCATTAGGCTGATGTGGATAAGAAATATCATTTATAACATTAATTTCCCATAAAGAAAAAAAAAATTGATGCAAAAAATAACATGAAAGAATTTTAGAATCATTGATCACAAGAAATTCAGAAATATCATAACATCGTGAGATCAATAATTTCAATGTAGGAGATCCTATTTTTTCAACCCATTTTCATATTGCGGTAATCAAGTCATAATTAGAGATCCTATTTTTTCATCGGAAATCATCAATCATGGATAATCACGCCTTCTACAAAGAGTACTCTTCTCTCCGATTTAGGCCCGTCCCACTTCTAGCTAACGACTCCGAACTAAATGAGGAAAGCAAGGCGAATGCGGCGGAACCTAGAGAGGCCACCTTCTCTCAGGTCAGCCGTCTTCTACTTTTAGTCGACTGCTCTATGACAGGCTTTAGAAAATTGCGAGATGAATTGATGTATTTATTTAATTCGTGGGGACTGACGGGGTTCGAGCCTGCAGCTTCCGCCTTGAAAGAATAGTCGGAAAAGAATTTTAATTTACCTTCCTCAAAAAAAAAAGAAAAAAAGTGGAGTAACGAAAAGAGTACGACAATCAACGAGGTAAAAACATAACCAAAATTGACTAGTGATAAAATGGAATTGTTCTTTTTGGATTGGTTAAGAACACAAAATAAAGGATGAAAAGAAACCAACCTTACAGAATTTAAATTAGGATTGCTAGTTTTGAGAAATAGATCTAATGGATTAGTTCGCAAAATCTGGATACATTTCGTAGAATCGTACGATCCCAAAATATCAAATCGATCATAGTTCCGATTTTATCCGATACTACAAAAATGTCATAAAAATGGTTCAAATAAAAAAAGTTTTTATAATTTATCAATGACTTTACATTGCATATTTTGTGTAGGGTCTTACTCTATTATCCGATCCTATCGATACCGATCTTACACCCAAATCAATCTCACGTGGGATCGCGATTTTGCAAACTATAGCCAAGCGCCACGAATGAATAGAAATTGACAGCATAGGGAATCAATGATTTACAAGCACTCTACAACGCAATCAGGAAGCACATCAATGTTTTATGAACTTAGCTTAAGTTGAATCCTATTTTAATTTGCCACACATATTTTAGTTGAAACTTTGATGGTATGCTGCACAATGATCGCACAGTTTCCTAACATTCTCCAAAAGTAATCCTAGTTTGGCCTTTGAAGTTGGCGAATACTTTACTTGTTAACTAGATTTTTTTTTTTCTCACTAATATTATATTGACCAACAAATAATTAGACTTGAAATTTCTCTCCAAACAAAATTACTCTTAATTATTTATATCTGATAATAAGGGTGTGCTTTGTGCTAGAAAATTTGGTGATTTCATCGAGGCAATCTGGAACCTTGGAATTCTGGGAATTATGTTTTGTTGTCGAATATTTATGCAGAAAGAGGGGACTAGGGTGAAGTTGAGAAGGTGAGTGTTAAATGAGGGAAAACAGTGTTGAGAAAGCAGCAGGGCAGAGTTTGGTTGGGTAATTTGCTACTGCACTTTTGGTAAATATATCAGAAAAGAAGCGTGGCAACAGTTTTCTGTTGCTTAACGACCTGTTTGCTTATGCAGCCAATGCGTAGAATAATTTTTATGTTACGATTGATTGAAATGACGAGATAAACCAAGAAAGTGAACGAATGAAAGAGGATAAATTAGCAAAAAATTTGAATTCTTTCTTTCTTCTGTTGAAATTCTCAATGTTCCTTTTTTACTCGTTACTTTATCTGATGTTACCTACAAAGGGTCATGTTTTTCAAAAGTAAAACTTTTACTTTGTAAGCATGAGTTTGTTCATTGTGGATTTTACACGTTGTCATATTAGCAAGGGTTAAGCTATGAAGGAAAAAAAAAAAAAATTTCTTCTTCTCTAGAAATAAGCAATTTCTCACAGAAAATGAGGTGGAAATCAAAGTTTGCTGAAGTTGAAGGATCCTAATAAAATCCAAAATGACTACATACATTAATCTTTACTACAAAGCGGAAACACAGAGCAACTCTACATATGATGCAGTTTCCATATTAATTGCAAGTACAAGATTAGATTAGACTCATTAAATTGCATGGAAAATGGAAAGTTTCAAAGAACACAAAACGCCTTCAAAATGAATGATCATTATTCATTAAGAAACAAAGGAACCCCATAGACATAAGCTTCAATTTTAGAGTCTATAAATAGTACACATTCCTATCTCCAATTTCATCCACCACCCATAAGTTTTTTCTAGTTCTCGTTTTTGACAACAAAAGTTTTAAGGATGGAAAGGAGAGGGTGCTGTTATTCCTCATGCAGTGCTACTTCAGCAACCAAGCAAGAACCCAAAAAGGTTGTTGCTCCACCTAAGCAAGAACCCAAGAAGCAGGAAGCTGAGAAAGTCACTAATATTGCTCCTCCAGTTGTAGCTGATCCTGTGACAGTTGTTGAGGATGTTAAGGCTGAGCCTGTTAAGGTTACTGTCGGCATTCGTGGCGGCGCCACAGACCATTAAGTCCTAATTGTTTGATTAGTGGGGGACCTTCGTTTTTGATTAAATTTGAGTAATTTATATGTGTGTGTTTGTAGAGGAGGCTTTGATTATCTTACCTCATTATTATTATTATTATTATTATTATTATTATTATATCATGTTCTGTAACTATGGTTCTCCCATAATCAATCAATAAAAAATATTTTATTCTATTAGTATTGCATCCATTATCAAGCACATTCCCTATGATTTTCGTTTCAAGGTCCATTGCAGAAATCATTTTGTGGATTCACATGGAATATCAAGATGCCCACTTTCATCCACTTGGTTGCATCCTTTGTATATCTGTTTCATGGTTTGAAGATTCAGAACAAAAAACCTTATAAGATCATACAGCAAACAATCTTTCAATTGAAAAAGAAGGATGAAGTCCATAACTCAAATCCCAAAGAAAATAGGGGTATTTCCCGCAAGCAATCGCAAATCATCTTTACTGCTACGTAGACCTTCCGTCTGATCTAACAAAGCCCTAATTCTGCTTCTTTTGCAACTCTTTTACTCTTTCCACCATTGCTTCCCAAAATGCGTTCTTATCACAAGAAAACACTCCAAATACCCCCTGAGGGAGTATAAAAAAGCTAAAAGTAAAAAAAAAAAAAAAAAAAAAACAATCATCAACACGTGTTTGTATGAATTATTTGTAGACTATATATCATTTTAGTAATAAATTATGACATAAAACTTAGTAAAAGAAACACGATTCTTTTATTAGAATACATAAATATATATTGTGACGAAAGCAGTAAAAGAATACTTAAAATACACCCTCAAATGAAATAAAACATTAACAATATTTATCTCTATGATTCAAAGATACTTAAATTACATGAATTAAATTTCAATATGATAACTCTTGCATCTGATTTTGAATAAAAAATGAAGAAAAGACAAAATTGTGATTGTTGTGAATTACCTAGTCCAAAACTACTGCAAGTAGGTATTTATATATACATATAACTAGTACTAGTAGATTTGTTTCTTTCTTAATTTACTCTAGAAAGTCAGAAACCTTTTGTTTATATAGGCTTTGTTCATGTTTCTGTCCATGAACTGCATAGTTCAAGACTTGAAGAATCATGCAAGTTGTCATTTTAATTTTATAATTTTTTTGTTATACTTAATTATTTGCTTCTCTAATGCACAAAGTCAGCACTCTGCACTGACATCCATAGTTACTAACGTGCCATGATTGAAGCTCTAAAGTCTTTGTTTATTCTTGCAAAAGTACTAGTATTTTAATTTACCAAAAGTATCTCCTTTGCCAAACAATCTCTTGATAGTTGTTCTCGCTGCTTCTTCATTTTCAGTTTTCCATTCATCTCCTTCTCCGTTTACTTTTCTTACAGCCTTTGGGTTCAAATTCTGCAGTGATAATTTTGACACTTTTGTAGCTTTTGTGACGGGAGCTGGAGCTGTCGATTGCGGTTGAAAGGTAACTTTGATTGCTTGATCTCTTAGTGCATGAGTAGGATTTTCTTATGCAAGTTGTTGTTCTGCTTCTTAATTTTGATTTGAAAATTGGTGCTGTGTTACTGTCTGTGTTCTTAATTTTGTTCTGCTTCTTAATTTTGATTTGATTTGAAAATTGTAAAGGTTACTGTCTGTATTCTTGGCGGCGCTGACCGTTGTGTTGTGCCAATTGATTAAGTCGTTGCTTCATTAGGGGGACCTTGTTCTTAATTATGTCGGGTTATTCTTTTCTACTTACTGTATTTGTTAATAAATTAGCGATCAGAATGGTCCTTTATTAATACATAAGACCCTAACAGCTAAAGACATAAAGTTAGGCTCGGCCTAAGGGCAGGGCTAACCTGGGCCACTGCCATGGTCCCATATACCTTAGGGGCCCATTATTTTGAAAAAAATAATATTATGTAGGTGTATTTGAAAATAAATTAATATTTATAAAAATAATTTTTAGTTTAAGGCTTATATTATTTTTGTTTGAGTTGTAATTGTGCAATAATTTTCTATATTAATTGTATTTGGGTAACAATATAATAATAAATTTGTAAATAGGGCCCATGATATATGAGAACCAAATTTCATATTAGGCTATTATAATATATTGGTATACATTTTTTCTTTCTAAAAGCAATAAAATTATTATTTTGACAATAGTTTTCAACTCAAAACCCATATTATTTGTATTGTAATTTTTTAAAATAATATTCAATTCAGTACTTAGATGAGTTATATTTGAACTAACAATGCACGAATAATTTTGAACTGAGACCTCACATCTTATGTCTAAAACCTTAGCATAATTTTTTTTAATTATCAAATTTGCTTAAAATTTATTTAATGTTTAAGTTTTAAAAAAAATGTTTATTATTTTTTTTCTCATTAGTGTCTTATTATTTTTCTACTTATTTTTAGAAGTTTTCCACCTCTTTTTCTTTTCGATATTTCATTTTTATTTTTAGTAATGTTAATTTTTCCCATTTCAATTTTTTTTCTCCTTTCTTTCTATTTTAATTTTATTAGATTACATTAATTAATTTCTCATTTTCTCCCAATCTATTTTTTGCTTGTTTATACTTTCCTTTTTCCTTTTGTTTTAGTAATTATTTCTCTTTACTTTTTCCATTTGTTACTTAATAGTAACACTATTTTTTTTTATTTGTTTGTTTTGCTCTCCTTTTTCTCAAAATTTGATCAAGCCAAAAGAACATCATAAAAATTATTGAAACTAATGGTACCAAAAAAAAAAAAAAAAAATTGGGGCCTATTTTTATAATTTTTGTCCCGGGCCTCTGAAGTTTAAGGACCGGCGCTGCGTAAAGTCTGACCTCCAATAAAAACATCATGGCAAAATCTATATCCTAATATAAGGTATAAGGGAAATATGGTGCATCCAAATTAAGTGACCAACCCTCTTAACCCCATGGGGAGAGAAGAATGGCTGAACACCTGAGATCCGAGCGAAAGGCTTCTCTCCTAATTATTATTATGTTGTTATGTGTGCTTCTTTCTCCCATAATCAATCAATAATAACTGTTAGTATTACACAACCTGCCTTCTGGTCTGTATTCTTATAACTCCAAAACGATACCTGCCTATTTCAAACAGAAACAGAATACAGTTTTCCTTTTCTTCCTTTAAAGAATAATAGATTGGAATAGTAACAGAAAACAGCCTGATAATGCTAATGCTAATAGTAGAGCAATGAAAGTAGTAAATTGGAATGCGTTTTCTGAAGGACTGCCACTCAGATTCAAGCCGCATGTTCCACTTGGTAGATGGTTGTTGTACTCATTCCCTGCAATGGAAATCCCTGCAAGAAAGTGCCATCCGAAAGCACGAAAACCATTCCAAACTGATCACTGATCCTCTATATATCATGCAAAAGAGGGCAGAAGGAATTTGCTGATCTTTGAATTAGTACTATTAATTACCCCTTTGGTTAATGTAACCATTGCATCCATTGTCAATCACATTCCCTATGATTTTCGTGGTGGCACCGTTGGTGAAGAGGAAGTTGGAAGCAACATTGTTGATGCAGTTGAGCAATGATTTAGACTCAGAAAAGCAAGGTCCATTGCAGAACTCATTTGTTGATTCACATGGAACATCAAGATGCCCACTTTCATCCACTTGGTATTCTTTGTTGCATCCTTTGTATATCTGTTTCATGTTTTGAAGATCATACAACAACAATCTTTCAATTGAAAAAGAAGGATGAAGAAATCCTTACTTACAAGCTTATTATTGAAGCAGAGCGCAGCATTCCCTAGAATCTGCATGGGATTTATCTGGGCGTTTCCTGAAGATTAATTAGTAAACTGGTCAATTTTGATCATCATGAATCATCTCAAGGGACAAGAAAAAGAAGAGTTAATTACCTGATTCGGAGTAAAACAAAGCAGCAAGAACAGAGAGGATAAGAATGCTGCATGTTCTTCTCAACCTGATCTTTAAGGCTATCATAATACAGAAACTAAAGGATATTATCTCTGTCTGGATATTTGATATGGCCAACTTGTGGAGTTAATATATATTACTCCCTTGGTCCCGTTAGGAATTCAGAGGTACAACTGTTTTATAATCACAACGTACAATATACAATACTCTTTATATAAGACGGGATGAGTATTACTTAGTGGTGCATTGAATCTATAATGGATGTGGCAGTGCAGAAGGTATATACAGGTAGGTATACTTATAGTTGAGACTTTAGATCAAATTGAGAAGTAATCTTCAAAAAGTTTGGTGGTTGAGCAGTCACCAACTTCAACTCCTATCACACTCGTTGTTTTGTAGTTTTTTGCTAGAAAGTATTCATATGTTACTCGAATCACCCTGTTCCCTTATTTTAATGAATACGAAAAGATAAAGTGTAAATCACCATTTTGGTCCCTCACAAATTATCTAATGTTGTCCGTTACATTTTAAATGCTTCAAAAGAGTCTTTCCCGTTTAACAAGTGTACCCTTTAAATCCCTCACTAACTCTCCATCCATTTTTTTCATCCAACAATCCATTAACTCTCACTTGCTGAATAATAGAAGGGCAAAATTGGAAAATAAAATAGTAATCCCTGGTCCCACCTTTAGCATCCGCAGCAATCAAAATATAAAAAGAGCAGCATCAATAAAATAGAATGGTTTTTGGTAGTGTATGATGGGTTAATCAAATTAGTAGTTTCCATGGAATTATGATTGCTATCCTTTTGACATACTGGATGCTGAATGAGATTGATGCTCAATCCTTTTAGCAGCTTTTGGTTTTAGTGCATTTGTTTCAATGATATTTGAAATTTTTTGTTCTAATTGTTAATCAGTATAGTTTTAGAAGATTGATATGTTGGTTTCATTTTTTCTGCAAAATGGAATCTGGATTTGTTATTCAATACTTTCTGCAGTATGGCGTGAAGAAAATTTGAGATGTTGAGATTTTTTCCCCAAAAAATTTGGTTAAATTTTATTGCCTATGATTTAACAAAATTCTTTTATGTGTTGTGTGTTTTCTCGAAGATGCATATGAATTCTTTCCTTTCCATGTGCTTACTGCATATGGAATGAAAAATCAAAGGAGCTGGTTCAGTTTTTATGCAT
The DNA here is from genome assembly GCA_016801395.1 of Leptodermis oblonga. Lineage (NCBI taxonomy): Eukaryota > Viridiplantae > Streptophyta > Magnoliopsida > Gentianales > Rubiaceae > Leptodermis > Leptodermis oblonga. The sequence goes on from CM028755.1 coordinate 38,710,645, forward strand.
CTTAGACCCCAAAAAGTTTGATAATCTAGTTCAGTTTTTAGTCAATAAAATATATTGCTTAGGTTCCATTTGTTCTCCAAATATCCATCTGGACTTTTGGTTCATTTTTACATCATTAGTCTACTCCATTGTTCAAGCCTAAGTCAAAGAAAAAATAGTATAAAAATCAGAGGAGCTGTAGCTCGTGCAATTTTTTTCCCAGCATTATGGTAAAAAAAAAATACCCACAAGGCGTAAGGGCACCATTTTCTCTTCCAAGTTTGCCCTTCTATTACTCAGCAAGTGAGAGTTAACACACTGTTTGATGGAAAAAAATGGATGGAGAGTTAGTAAGGGACTAAAAAGGTACACTTGTTAATGTGAATGACTCTTTGGAAGCATTTAAAATGTGAAAGACAAAAAAGAACAATAGGCAATTTGTGAGGGACCAAAATGGTGGTTTGCTCAAAGATAAAAAGTAAAAGTATGAATTGGAGATGCGGGGTATCGATCCCCGTACCTCTCACATGCTAAGCGAGCGCTCTACCATCTGAGCTACATCCCCATATATTTTTTTGTTTATTTAATATTAATTTCAGTATAAATTTGTAAAAATAGAAGTTCAGTTTCAGCTTTTTATTTAGTTTCGAAAAGGGGTCTCACATACCTTCAATTGTTTTCCTTTAAGGCTTCGTCCTCTTTGTAATCGAATTGAGAAATTTTTGTTTTTCGGAATGAATATTTTTTAGGAAAGAATTTCCTTTGGGATTTGTGTAGGAAAGAGAAGAAAAAGTGTAATGACTATTATTAATTTTTTTTTAAATCTATGTGAGTGAAGATTTATAGTAAATTTTAAATTTTGAATTAGTAAAAAATAAAATTGTTTCTTTATGTAAAATTTGGGAAGAAAAAGGTGATGATTTTCCTAAAATGAAATTGAAAAGAACATAGCCGTCCTTATTTATGTGGATCATAGTAAATTAACAAAAATTATGTAATTAAATAGCTCATTGTTAAAGCCAGTAAACAAAATTTCAGATTTTTTTTTCCCCGATATATATTTTGGTATTTTCTACAAAATAATTTAATTTTCTGTATTTTATGTTTTTTTTTATACTTATTTCTTAATAATTAAATGCTAAGATTGATTCATCGAATTGTCCACCCCTATATATTACTCTCGTCGTTATTTTGTGTCATTTGCTTTCCTCAACAAATATCAAGCTTTCACTTACAATTATCCATTCATTTGTTCTTACTCGTTTATTCTCACTATGTATTTGACGATGGAAACTCTTCATTTATTTTTATTATGTATTAACGGTGCAAACTATAAATTTTTTCGACAGAAATCTTGTCAGTTTCGTCTCTCTAAAAATATTGTGTAGTAGTGCGTGCAAGATGGTTGTAAGTATGGGCAAGATTTGATTTGACAAAAATAACATGGGCATTTATTATTTGTAATAGGTAACGCATTTTTAGTAATTCAAAAAATGGACAGTTAATGCATGAGATTATCAAAATGGACAAAATTATATCTGATATCAAAAATCATTTGGATCATCAAAATACTGTCGTTCAATTGCATGATTTCTTATTTTTAGGAATGTCCGAAACAAATTTGTTTTGTGTTTTTTTTTATTATTATAATAAATAATATATTTCATTATTCAAGAGAGATACAACTGTGAATAATTTAATCTGATAATAATCAATGTTTATTTAGCTTTAGCGGTCTTACCTTATTTTTTTTATTAATTTTAATAGAAATTTAGTTAGATATTTTAAAATTCTCAAATATATTAGCATTTTCTATCTAAATGATATTTTAGTTCAAAAAATAACAAGGTAATTTCTTTTCATTCTCAATTCGTATATTGTCCTACATATAGGTGGTAAGTCTTCTTCTTCTTCTTTTATATATATATATATATATATATATATATATAACGTGGTAAGTCTTCTCAAAAACACATTTTGAAACTCTATTTGTATTTTTATAGTAATTTCTTATAATTCTCAATTCTCACATTATTAACACACGTTTTCTTAGTTTTCACATTTATAGTATTTTTATAACCAGTTAAAACCAACAAATAAATTTTGGAGTTTGAGTATGTTGATTTTGGCCTTTAAAATAGACCAGTAATAATGACATAGATTAATAGACTATGTTGATTTTAGTAATAGTCATCCTAAATGTCATTTTTTTAAAGAGGGACAAAGTTGGATCACTTTTAAAAAAGATGATGACAAATTTGGACCCGAATAAACATTAAGGACAAATTGAGCAAAGTGTTAGTGACAAATGTGCACATTCACCTCTGTTTTTTAAGTGCTCAAGTATTGAATTTAAGTGATAAAATTTTGTGAATATATTCAGACATAAAATTCTCTCTTATTTTTTATACCAGAACTCCCTCTTATCAAACCAAGTAAAACCTCAGCCCCCTTGCTAAACCAAGTAAAAAGACTTCAAAACTAATGTGGGTGAAAAAGGTCAAAAAATACAATATATGAAAAAATTTGGAGATGCGGGGTATCGATCCCCGTACCTCTCGCATGCTAAGCGAGCGCTCTACCATCTGAGCTACATCCCCAGGTGAAATAAATAATGTGATAGAAATTATATAATTATTAGATTCGGTCTTTCTTCAATTATTTCTCTTTTACTAGTTCTTTAGTCTTACGTTTGGTTTACCGCGCTTTACGTAGATCAGAATTTTGTTTTTTTTTATAAAAATTTATTAATATAATTATGTGTGATATAATTAACTCTTTTTCTTTTAAAATACATGTTACTCCCTAGAAAGGGTAGGAAAAATTAAAAAAACTAAAAATTAACTCTTCTATTAGAACAAAAAAATATTTTTAAAAGAAGACCTTCTAATGAAATGAAGGGAGTATTTTTTTTTTTTTTTTTTTTTTGAAATGAAGGAAGTATATTTTTAATGTGATTCACTTTAAAAAAATTATGGCAGATTTTTTATTTAATATTTTAAAACCCATAAAAATTATACTAATATATTTGTTAACATTCACGGAGGGTGAATCATATAATAGGAAAAGCTCTTGTTCAAAGGGATGGGGACTTGAGGGGAATAGAAAAAACAATGGCTGATTTGGATTTATACTTGTTAGCTGTTTTGAAAATATGTTTTAAAAAGGAAAAAAATTAATATAAAAGTGTATTAAAAAAAATGTAAAAAAGTGATAACTAGAGATGAAAACGAACCAAAAACACAAAACAAAAACAAACAGGACATAAAAACTGAAGATCCAGTGTTAGCCATTTCACAAACAAAATGATGCAAAGAAAGAATCTCCATGAATCTGGGAAGCAACCATCAATATAATTTATAGGTAAAAGTAAGGTACTACATATCATCATGTCTACTTTGTAATCTCACCAAAAAGAGGGAACAAGAGAATATCCCAACACTTCTTTCCCATACAGATATGCCCAGCAGCTCCAACATTCAAAAGATTGGCAAAATTCCTCAAGTTCTTCCTTTTTCAAAGCCTACTACTTTATGTATTGAGACACCCACTTGAAGCCGTCTCCATACCCCATTTTGCGTACAATGCTACACATGAAAACCTCCAGAGGGCGGACGTTTGAGTCTGCCAGGTTTACCTTTCCCTTCCCAGTGGTAATGCCGGTTAGACCCATGTGGTAACGCAGCTCGTCCTCAGAGGCGGCGTAAGGGATGTCTATCTTGTTCCCCAAGATAAGGAAGGGGACATTAGCCAAGGACTCGTCAGAGAGGAGAGCATCCAGCTCTTTCTTTGATTCTGCAAACCTCTCCTTGTCGTAAGAGTCCACGAGGTAAACAACAGCATCCACCTTCACACAGCAGAACTTGCATGTTAATTGGAAACGCTACCTCAATCGTAAGGACAAGCAAAAGCTAGAACATTAATGGAAACATTTTTCTCTAAATAGTATAATCATCTAAATACCAAAAGCACAGAATCTGTGAAACACATTTGGACAGGAAGAAAAAAATTGTCTGGTAAGCTACTATTAAAACACCTCTTGGAATATCAAAGGCGTTATCAGCAAACTTCCAAATCGATATTGGCCTCCCATGAATCAAATAAACACTGTAAATGTTTATTTGGGATTAATGAAGGCACTGCACACATTGGTCCGTGACTGCAGGTGTCTCAACAGTAATGGCAAACATGTTTCAAAATGCTTAACAGGTTACCCTTCTTATACCCTTCCTTCTCCTAGGTTTAGCTCATAAATTAATACAAGTAAAACATTCTTTTCCGAAAACATGTTTACAAAAACAACTCATAATGAACCGGACTTATTTCTCAACCATACAGTTCAGTAGCTGAAACACAATCAAGTTCAAGAACCAGAACGCTAGCATATGAAACAATTACACAGTATGAATTAAGTGTATAAGTGGTAAACATCATGAAAACCCAAAATACCACAACCGACATCAAACACATTGCTGGCATTTTCAAGAAACATTAGCAATCCAAATTACCATGGGAAAGAACATTAAACTCTTCACTTAATTTGAAAAACCTCAAAAATGCAAATGCCCTTGGCTTCAATAACAACAAACAGAGCGTTTCAAATAACAAGGGGAATAAGGTACAAAGAATCAACTAGCATAATAATGGGGAAAAGAAAAAAACAGTTTATATATACCTTTGCGTAGTAATCTTTCCAGACTCGGCGTGCGATCTGATGGCCTCCCAAATCAAAAGCTTTGAACTTGATCTGTCCAATACTCAGCTCCTCAGAGGTCGGGTATTGGGTTGGCTGATGTTGAACCAATCTCTGCACAATTCAATACTATTCACCGTCAAATTCAACACCCACGATTTCTCAATCACGGAAAATCGTACACTAATCCTCTACTTCCAATTATTCCAAAAATCAAAGAAACAAACAAGAAAAAAAAATCCTCGTAATCAGAAAATTTTCAATAAAGTCCCGTTAATTCCTCCAAAAACGTCCCACCATAAACAGATAAAATCACAAAAGAAAAACGTTAATTCGCCGATGCAATTCATCAAACACAGATCACAAGAAACAACAACAATAATAACAAATCAATCGTCAACGAAACGTTACCTCGTCTTTCAACATATGCAGCAATGTTGTTTTGCCGGCATTATCGAGCCCCAAGAACAAGATCTTGGCCTCCTTCTGCCACAGACCGAGCGATGCCAATATTCCGTAAAACCAATCGAACAAAAACATCTTCGATTATATTTCACAAATTCTGCCCCAACCCAGCTCTCAAAACCCCCGGATCCGTACAAAAAAACCCTAGAATCCCAAAATTAGCAATTGATAACAAGAAACGGAAATCAAAAAAACAAAAACACCCCACTCGCTACTCGGATCAATCCACCGACCGCCGAACACACTAACAACAACCCAACAGAATTTATAAGAGCGTGAGTGTGTGTGATTAATAGAGGAGGAAAGAGAGTGGGTAGGCGAAGACAATTTCTACTGTGTGACTGCGTGTAAACTTCTAAAGAGGAGAGAAGCCATGTTGATGCCTGCCTTTAACCTTTCATTCTTAAATAGTATACTACTATTATGGGAAAATTACATGAAATTTCCCTAAAGTTTGTTCAAATTATTTAACTGCCCATGATGTTTATTTAAATTACCGAGATGGATCTTGAGGTTTCAAAAATAACACTAGTGTGCGGATTGTGAACTCGCGCCACTTAGGGTTTAATTATTAATTTTTGAAAATTTAAAGTTCCCTAAATAAATTGAATAAACTTCAAGATTTTTTTTTTGATTTACCTTGCTACTCTCTCCCGTTCTGTTAGAATAGTATAGTTTGAATAATGTACGATTTTTAATAAGTTGTAAAGTACGATTTCTAAAATAAGTAATTTGTCACTATTTTTTACTAATTTTCTTACATTTTAAAGGTGAATTAATTATGAACCATACATACTTATATTAATAATAGTATCATAAGTGAAGAGAAAAAAAGGACTATCCAAATATAATAGAAAATATTTTGACACAAAATTATTCTAATAGAAGGGATGAAATATGATTTATCTATGATTTTGAGGACACATTACAAAAATCTTCAAAATTTATTAATTGACCTCAACGAGAACCTTGAGGTTTTAAAAGAATATTACCAGTTGAATATTGAAATTTCATAATTTAGGGTCAGTTGGTAATTTCGTAAACTTTAGGGCCTATTAGGTAATTTGGGTAAACTTAGAGGAATTTTGATAATGTATCCAAACGAAAACGAAAATGAAAATGATGTGTCATTGGGTCAAAAGCTGACCGTTGGATTAAGATGATGATGCAAAAATGGTTACATTATGATGTCATTGGATGAACCAAGGCCGTTGGATTGAGCCCAAGGTGTTTGCATTGGAGTATCAATTATTAATAATTATGTCAACTGTCAACAAAACCGATAGATTCGGTCCCCAAGAAAAGAACTGTGAGTGATATTAAAGGACAAAAATCTTTCTTTGAAGTTTGTGTTTGTGATATGAAACCTGGAATTCTTTTGATTGGTAAGTGGCAAATGAATCATTTCGGGTAAGAATGTCTTTGCTGACTAGTTAAGGGGCTGTTCTTTTTTATTGGTTTGAAAACGATTTTGAAAATATGTTTTGAAAAATAATTTTATAATGTAAAAAGTATATTAGAAATGTAAAAAATAGATGTTAAATAGTAAAAAATTGTATTGAAAATGATAAAAAATGATTAAAATATATTAAATTTACTGTAGAAATCAAAACCGTTTTCAAAAACAAAAACAAAAGAATAGGCCCTAAATTCGACATATGTATTTTTATCTATAAAAGTATATATATATTAAATATATAATATATCAAAAATTAACTTAATATACAATGTTTAACTATTAATTTATGATTGTGATATATTAACAGTTAAACTTAATATATCATAAATTAAAATTAATATTTTTTTCCATAACAATTAAGTAAATTGGATATGTGAATTGTGATATAAATTCTTTTGATAATTATGCTGGCATTTGAATTCAAAAACCAGAATCCAAACACAATTTGGCCATGTTTGGTAACATGACTCAAATCAAGGTTTGAACATTATTTTACATTTTATAATAGTTTCTTATCATTCATTCCTAATAAGCATTTTTACATTTTTAATAAACATTTTTTACATTTTCGATACACATTTTTATATTTTCAATGTAATTTTGATATTTTAAAATCACAATGTAAACCAAAGTTTGAATTTAGTCTTGATAGCAAATGGGGCCAAAGTTTTGTTTATCCCCGAATTATACATTTTAGTTTCAACTTACATACTTGAAAATCGCACATTTCAAACATTAGTTTTAAACTTTTTATGGTTTGGAAGACACAGTAAACTTAAAATGTACTCTCTTCGTTCCAATAGAAGGGTCCATCTTCACAAATTGTGAATCGATATAATGTGTAAAAAATTAAAAGTGAACTTTTCTAATAGAACAAAAAATATTTCTCAAAATAAACTCTTATAATAATGCAAAATAATATAAGTCCCCAAAAGAAAATACAAATAAAATAAAGAAAAAACATAGAGGGGGTCAAATTTTTTGAACAAGTCTTGTTAAAAAATTGTTTCGAAAAAGAATTTTTTTAAGTAAAAAATATATTAAAAATGTAAAATTGCGTAATTAAATGTAAAAATATGTATTATAAATAATGAGAAAATATTACTCTTATAATATATTAAATTTACTATACAAATAAAAAAAAATTAAAAACAATCAGAACAAACTTGGCCTCAATTTGAACACTGCCTTGAGAACGTATCGTCCATATATTCAATTAAATAACCAATATATCCTTTTATAAGTAAGATCTCAGTTATTCTCATCCAACAAAATTCTACAACACAACTGCTTTCTTAACTTAAGCGGAGGAAAAACTGCCACATTCTCTTCCTGTTCTCCACTACAATACAGTCTTGTTTTGGCAAGAGATGAAACACAAAATTTTCTCAACCCAACCCAATCCAATCCAATTTCTGTATCTATTTCCCGTAAATCGATTTGAACACTAGGGTAAAATGAAGATACAATGCCTATCTGCTACTTAATGCATGTTCACGAATGCCCCGGCTCTCAAAAGATTAAGCCTTAAACTTAGACAGCAACTGGCTCAGCCACCGGACTAGAAGCGTCAACTTTAACCTGCCATAAGAACAGATGATAGATTTGGTTCAAGAGATGTCAAAATCATTTTTAGATTATGCTAGTAGATATAAGAGCCTATACAGGGGAAATGAAGCGTCATTTTAGAGCACGTTTCGCAAAATAGATTGTCTAGTGTACCAGCGAAAAATGAGAGAGAATCTCAGTTCAGGACTTAAGGAGGATTTCTTACTTACCTGCAACGTGTACATCAAACTTGTAAGACTTTGTTTCTATCATATGGTATTTTCATGTTATATAGCCAAACTAAATGCCGGAGTAACTTCAGTTCATGCTATTTATCGGCTGCAAAATGACCAGCAATCCTAATAATTTCTGATGAGGGTGATCGTAAAACCTACTTAAGTTCTTACTATGATATCTTCAAGCCAGCATTAACATACAACATCTTATCATAGCTTTGGTAGATAATGAGGCAATCTAGTGATGTGCCCTCACTAACGATTCTAAGAGAAAATACAGTATAGAAGGCCAGAAGAAATTAAGACATTACCTTGGCAGATTTAAAGAGTTCATCAAGGACTTCAGACAAAGTAGGATGTGCATGAACAGCAAGTTTTAGGTCCTGGTATTGCAAAAAGAAGCAACAAATGACAAACTGAAAATAGAACGAATCGTTGGAAGTTAAAAAAGTGCAGCATTCAATGACTGGTAGATAAAAGGAGGTCATACAGACAATGTCACATGTAAATTATGTCCAGCTGAAAGATTAGAAATTAGTGTGACAGGAACCAAAATAATGAGGATCTCTAATAAGCCAATGGATGCTGAAACAACTCCATTGTCATACATCATTCAGCCCGTTTATCATTTGCATTACACCTCAAGTGCAACCAATTTTGGATCAAAGATTTTACAGAATCTACATTGCTGCTATTGTTCTGCACTTGAAGTTTTACCCTTACAAACTGTAGTTACTTTTGTAGCTGATGTTCACAGGGAAAGTATTCACATAATCATTTTGAACTAAAGATCACTGTACCTCATCTTAGAAATTAAAAAGAAAAAAAGATCATTGTACCTGAATACGTGTTCCCAAGGCTATAGCATTAGAAGCTTCATGTATAAGGTCTGCAGCATGCAACCCAAATATATGAACTCCTAGGATCTCGCCATTGTCAGGTCTATATATTAACTGCATCACAAGACAGGTTTCCATATATTAGAAAAGGTGATGAACTGAACTCAGAGAAAAATTCAAGCAACAAAAAAACGTTGAAACTGGCAGTAGATTTATTGACAATGTATGCCAAAGTCAGATTCCTGAAATGATAATGGAGATTACCTTGGCAATTCCTTCGCCTTCATTTTCAGCTAGAGCTTTTGTGTTAGCCTTGAAGCTGGTCTTAGCAATGCTAACTTCAAATCCCTCCTTTTCAGCTTTTTCTCTTGCTTGAGGCTGCAGAGGATTGGAATCAATCACCCAGTTAGTAAATAGGTAGCTTGTAGTAAACTTCTAAAACATAAAAATAAGTCTCAATCCAGTATAGTAGGGACATAGCTTCTTCACCTGGAATGACAGAAAGAACATTGAAGGTGCTTATAAACATTTCTCATAAGCAGACACTTTACAGGCATCCCATATCACAAAAACAAGCAGAGGAAATTGGGAGAAAATCAATTAACACTGCTGAGAAGATCTAAAGTGGAAGGGAGATCATGATAAGACCAGATGTGCCACTACTTGCTGCACTTTTTCTTTTCTTTTTTTCATAATATACGCATAGTTGATTTTGAAGTTAACACTAGAATAGAAATCCTGATGCCAGAAAATCTAATGTTGATTAAAAACTGCAACCTGTCGCCTGATGCAAGGCTTAAGAAGTAGCATTGACTATTATCACAAAACTAGTTCTATAATTACTCCACTCCGAATGAGAGAGGCTACTTCCATTAATGATTAATTAAAGACTGGCATCTACTCCCCTAAAATGGGAAAATTTACTCTTCCAGGAAAAAAAAGGAAGAAATAGCTAATTATTTAACGCAGGTTCCTGTTTCAAAGGGAATCTATCTCATAACCTTTATTAAAATCCATTAGATATATGTTAAAAGGAAGACATGCTGACCCAATTAGGGCATGTTCTTTAACTTTTAGTTTTGGTTTCAACAGTAAATTTAATATATTATAATCAGTTTTTATCATTTCCAATATAACTTTTTACTATTCAGCTATACCTTTTTACATTTCCAATACACTTTTTACATTATAAAACTATTTTTCCAAAACCAAAACTCAAACCTTCCTAAAACAATAGGCCCTTATACATTCACCAAATGGACTATGCAAGAATAAGAAGTGGTAAAGCGGTTGTACCTCTGTCAACCCAACCATACTGATTTCTGGATGGGTGAAACATGCAGCTGGGATACTTAAGTGGTTAAGCACATGGTCCTTCCCAGAAACTTGCTCAACAACTAGAGAAACATGAATATCAAAGGTTAAAATCAAATTAAACTTACATGATGAGACAATTAGAAAGAACCAAAACAAAATGAGGTTCTCACCCGAGATTCCTTGCGCACTTGCTGCATGAGCAAGCATCATTCTTCCATTGGCATCACCAATACAATACAAATGAGGAACCTACAAATTAGGGAATCATGTTAGTAAAGTCCAGGAATACACCAGCAGGTGAAGATGGGGATGACTGACCGATTCCCCATTAGCATCAATTACACGCATGCGTTCATCAACAGGAATAAATCCACGTTGTGTTTGTACATTGATCTGAAACATGTCAGCCATATGAAGAAAATTAGATGCATATCTCATATTAGACATTACTTGGATCATTTGTATAGGAAAATGATATGCAGTCAACATACATTTTCCAAACCAAGTCCTTCAGTGAATGGAGCCCTTCCAGTGGCAATGAGAGCTGCATCTACCTGCAGTAAACAATATAACTATGTGTTAAGCAAGGGTACCAGAAAGTAAAATTCTAAACAAATGAGACAAGAAAAGGTAATAGTTAATGGAAGATGGTTCATGAATAAGATTAAGAATGGATAATGTTCTAGAGTATCATCCCTCCACATGAGAAGGTGAATCAATTTAATGACAGTCCTACACTATTATAGGTTTACCATTGTGCCAAGACTCGCCTTCTTTTAAAAAGCCTACTTGGATGTTTCATAATGAAACAGTCGATGCATAAAATGAACATTGCTCTGTCATCAGATACAACAGACTCAAAGTTATGAGCTATATGATTCCAACTCACCTCCAGAGTACCTTTTGGTTCCTTAGTCTTTGCATCAATGAGCTCAATTATCACTGGTTTTCCATCCTTTGCAGGAGTAATCTGTATAAGCAATACACAGAATTTGAGATGAAGAGGAACCAAGTGCATAAGTATCAGATAATGGTAGAGAAGCTGTGCATGTAAGCTACCTTGCTAGCAAAGACACCAGTATGAGAATCAATTTTACGAGGATTTATGAGAACTCGTTGTGCCAACTTCCCTATTTCAGGATCAAAGCCAGGCATCAGCTGATCTAAAGCTTCAATGAATGTAACCTGTACAGTAAGTATGCTCTCAGCTTTAGAAACTTGCCAGGGAAAGATTAGCAAGATAAAATAAAATAAAAAGACATGTACGAATATGTCAATGACTATCAATAGGGTAGTAAGATCTCAAGAAAAAATGAGAAATGTTGGCAAAACTGAATCAAGTAGGTTTTCCACATACCAGCCATAATAGAATATTAATGTGAAGCGTTCCCAGATTTGCATGTATCATAATGGTTTTCTATTGTCATCTCAGCCCAAGTACTAACTTGTTTCCCCCCCCCCCCCCCCCCCCCCCCCCCCGTCCTCAAAATTCTGCACACCATAACTATCCATTTGTTTCCTGATAATTATCTTCCCTTGGTTTCCCTAAATTATCCAGAATCAGAAGCACAGCAAATAACAACAAAATAGTAGAACAGGACAACCAAAGAAACAAAATAACGGAAGACTGCTATTTAAGTAGTTTTCCCAAAAACATGAAAGCAGCATATAGATTATGTTATAATGGCAGGGTACTTTTCCACAGAAATACAATTTTGAAGCTCAAATAGCACAAGCTATTCTCACCTCACTTCCAAGTGCAGTATAGACATCACTGAATTCAAGGCCAATATAACCACTTCCAACTATAGCTATCCATTCAGGAACAAATTCCAGTTTGAGTGCATGATCACTGGTAATCACAGTCTTACCTAGAAGCAACTATCAGTATTATTTTAGCTATCCAATAAAGCAGATAGAATAATTCATTTGAAATGAGTACAGGAGCAAGGGGAAAATGTCAACACAAAAACTATTGGAAAGGCTAGCAAATAGAGCATTTAATAAATAAATATACACAATGCTTGAGCAGAGAGAGGGAGAGAGAATATAATGGCACGATCAACTTTATTTCAGCCAACACTATCAGCATGCATGGTGCCCAACTATGAGAAACAAAAGTATAAAAATATAGAAGGATAAACAACTAATCTAAGTGGAAAACAAACATCTGTAATGTATTTCTGGTGTGATTCCTATTTTTCTTTTCCGTTTCGCTAATTTCAATTCCCCATAGGCTGCCAATAAAATAACTACAAATCTCCTGTTTTTGTTACTGATAAATCACAAAATTTAGCAACTAATATCATGCTACTTCTTTATATTCCATTTGATATAAAACTATTCCTGTATTCCATATAGGATTACAAACTGTTTACAAGCATGTCTTCAAACAATCCATTTTTCAAGTGCCAGTCCCGAACCCATAAACTAAGCAATATACAACAGCCAAAAGCCAATCCCAAGACATCAGAATTGCAGTGGTTACTGGGTAGGAGCACACATGCACAATCTTACATCTCAATCAGAGAACCAGGGCATCATTACTGAAACAAGCAGCTGAAATTGAAAAATTGCACTAAACAAAATCAAGAGAAACACAAGCACTTACCATCCACTTCGATACCCTTTGGTACCAAGGGAACTGAACCGGTAGCGATTATTATGTCTTTAGCTGTTATTACGGTCCCCTCAGAGCCAGATTTTCCATATTTCACCTTTTGTGGACCCTGAAAACAACCAAAGTCGGCAATTATAAAGTCAGAAAAAACTAGAAGCATCACGATACATAAATTTGATGCTAAAATCCATTATTCTTATTGATCAAACATGACTATTTCTCAACCAAGAATTTAAAATTAGCATACATTACTACATTTTGAACAACAATTGAACTTACCACAACTGTCCCGAACCCTGTCAATATATCAACACCAAGAGCTTTCATCGAATTGGTCAAATTACTTCTAATTTTAGAAGCCAAATTATTGGCGTGATCAGCGACACTCTGTCTATCATATCCAGCAGCTTCGACCTATCATTAAGGTTCAAACACCAAGTTAAGACCCAAAAAAAAAAAAGATACTGACTAAGCTGCCACAATCACGAGAAAGCACACCATGTGCAGTGGCAAACCCAAGTTGTTTATGGCTTAACTGCAATTTACACCTAAAGTCCAAGAGAGGCAAGTACCTGTAAACCGAAAGCTTTCATATGATGCTCATTCTGAAGCTCCCGCATCCGGCCACTAACAGCTAGGAGAGCTTTGGAAGGAACGCAACCCCTGTTTACACAAGTTCCTCCAACTACGTCTCCTTCAATGATAGCAGTTTTCAAACCCTGGAAATAATTGATGAACAGACATTCAAAATCCACGCAAAAAAAATAAAGTAAAATGGACACTTTCATGAGCCTGAATTAGCTCAGAAGTGCACGAGTACTAAAATAAATAAAAAATAGCTTAATTACTGAAGTAATTACCTTCTCAACGGCGTGAAGAGCGGCGCCGTGACCACCAACACCAGCACCAATAATCACCAAATCGTAATCGAACTCTCCTTTGGACGAGGGAGTGCCATTAGTAGCCGAAGAAGCCGACACCTTCAAATTCCTCGAATGAATCTTCGAATCCTTATTCGGCGAAGACGAAGAAACCAACCGAGCAGAAGAATAATTAGCATTGTTCAGTCCGAAGATTGCTTCTCGCTTGAGGCCGCAGAAGCGGAGCGATCGCGGAGTAGAAGAAGAAGAGCAATCGGATCTGACAATGGAGGAAGGGGAAGGGGAAGAGAGCGAGAGAGACATGGCGGATTGCATTTTGCGCTGTGGAGAGGAGGATTGCGTTTTCACAGCAATGGAGGAAGAGCGGGGAAGACGACGGAGGATATAAGCGAATAGCGGTGGTGGGATGGGAGGGGACTTCGAGTGGTCCGCTGGAGGTGGCGGAGTTAACAAAGTGACACTTTGTTTGCTCACTTGTACTGTGTGCGTTGGTGTTTGATGAACTAACCCAAGTTGTTTGGAATTGGCGCTTTGTTTTCATTGAAAAACTATGGCTTTTTTTTCTTTTTCTTTTTTTTTTCTTTTTTAATAAATTGATTGACATATTTATTAATTAAATTGCAAAAAAAAAAAAAAATCATTCAAAACATATTTTTTGTTGAAATAGGTTAGAGTTTTCATTTTGAGCCCAAAACACATTTCATTGTAATTTTTACCGTCAATATTTCAAACTCAATTAAAACTGCATTTCTAAACATTGTTTTTCGTCTTATTCTAAAATACAATATCATAAAACATCTAAATTTATAGTTTAAACCATATATTAAAATACATCACAAAATGTATTTTAATATGTAATATAAAAAATGCATGCGACCGAGCTGGTAAAAAAAAAAGAAGATGTGAGCTCACGTCCACACATAAGGTTAAGAAATAATATTGTGATATTTGTTAGGAGTGAGAGTATTATTTTAAAACAAAATACCTTCAGCCCCATTCAGCCCTATATTATTAAAATACATAATAAACTTTTTAAATGATACGAAATAAATAATGCTTATAAGGAACAATAAGTGATACTCTATCGTGAAAATGTACTATTCAACACCAAGGTTGAGAATGTGCTATTCAACAAAAATGATACACGTAAGTATATTGGTATAACTTTGAAAATGTATTACTAAATCAAATAACATAATAAGATGGGTAACAACAAAATTGTTTTCTTTCTTTTTCATTTTTATGGGACATAGAAGGTGTACGATGCAAAAACATCATAAACATGTCATTATGTCAGAATCGTCAAGGTAGTTGAGTTCTGGCTGGTTTGACTTGGTTTTACGGAACTTTTTGGGGCCTTTGTCAGGAATTTGGGTAAAACTCACTCTCAAAAGAGGGGAGGGTGCCCAAGTTCATTTTATATCACACATTGGAGTCTCATACCTCCAATGTGGGATACTATGATGCAAAATCAAGTTAGGGCCAATTAGAGCAAAGTTTCGGAATTGGGGGGAAGTTAATCATTAGTGGAATGGCTTTGTTTTCGTCTCAGAAGGGGGAGAGTAGTTTTTCTTTACTATTCGGTTATTTCTTTCTTTGTTTACATTTATTTAGTGAATTTTGTAAAGGCCTCAGCATGAAGTCATGCTTTGTGGCTTCTTGTCCAGCTGTCCATTTTCGTTATTGCTTGGAGGTTAGGGAAATTCTTGAGATCTTTTTATTCCCTGACATCTGAGGGAGAGAATCATGTAATTTGTGTGTTGTTTTTTTCATCCAATCAATTCTCCTTTCTCTCCTAATTTGCTATCTCAACCCTTACTCTATTCTTCTAATTACTCATCTCAATTCTGCAATTTTTGGTTACTCGTCATCACATTGGTATCAGAGCAAGGCGACCTCGGCCTTGAGTGGGGAAATGGCGGACGGAACAAGATTTACACAGTTAGAAGAGATGATAAGAAAGCTTGATGACCAAACCAAGAGGCAAGATGATCAGGCTAAAAAGCATGATGAACAAGCAAAAAGGCATGAACAAATGATGTCAGATCTGTATAAGGCGGTGACTTCCATGGATTCGAAGTTTGAGGCAGTGTACTCTACCTTGGGGCAGCATGAGGAGGCTATTAAGCAGTTCAACTGTGGTGACAAGGGATTTCAGGTCATCTCACCTTTGATTCCAACCCCACCTGGAGGAATAAGGATGAATGGAGAAGGGGAGAAGGCTGAGAGCTCAAATAGCTGGAGATCAAAAATTCAACAGGCACCATGGACAAATCAAGCGAGGACTGAGTTGAGTTATTTCTCTGGTGACAAATCCAAGGAGTGGCTGCGTAAGTGTCAAAATTTTTTCCATCTTTATCAAATTCAAGATCTTGAAAGAATTGAAGCTGTTGACATTTATTTACAAAATACTGCTGAAGTTTGGTTTGATAGCTATAAACAAGGAAATGAAAATATGCACTGGAATGGGTTTTGTGAAGCTTTGATAGATAGGTTTGGAAAAGTTGGGGGTAGAGATGAAGTGGAGGAGTTTAACAAATTAAGACAAACTGGTAGTGTGAGAGAGTACCAGGAAAAGTTTAAGGAGTTGAAATCACTGCTGACGTTCAAGAGTATTAAGCAACCTGAAAGTTATTTTGTGTCTAGCTTTATTAGCGGGTTGAAGGATGAGTTGAAACCCATGGTCAGGATACTAAATACGAAAACCTTGACTGAGGCTGTTAATACAACCATTTTGCATGAGAGTTCCATTGAAGAGTTGCTAAAGGTGAGTAAAAATTTAGGCTCAGGATCTTCACAGAAGGGGAGTGTGGAGAAACCTGTAGCTAAAAAGGAGGACATAAGGTTTAACTCCGATAGATTTCAGAAGATATCACCTCAGGTTTTGCAGCACAGAAGGAACAATCACCTCTGCTATAGGTGTGGGGAAAAGTATGTGGTTGGACACCAATGTAAGTTTAAACAAGTCAAATTTGTAGTAGTGGATGATAATGATGAACCATTGGCATTGGGGTGTGAGTTTGAAGAAGGAGTGAAAGAAGTGGAACTGGAGAAAGACTTAGAACAGTTGACTGTGAATGCTATAGAAGATGGCAAAAGGCAGAATTATATTGCTTTGCAGGGCACCATGTATGGAAATGAAGTGAAGATCTTAATTGATATAGGGGTTACTCACAGTTTCTTGAGTAAGAAGTTAACTCTGGAACTTGGTCTGAGGCAAGAAGAGTCAAAACCATACTTGATTTCAGTGGCAGATGGAGGAGTGTCAAAAGGGAACATTAAATGTCCCAGGGTGTAGTGGCAAGTACAGATTACCAGTTCATTTTTTATTTCAGAGTGATGGCTCTGGAAAGATGGGATATAATACTTGGGGTGGATTGGATGACTACCTACAACCCTATACTATTTGATTTTGAGAATCTGAGGATCTCTATTACTCAGGAGGGAAAGCTTTGTTACATGCAGGGACAATCAGAAAGGGCTGTGATGAGGCTATCAAAAGGTAAGGAGGCAAAAATGGTGACAACGGATAGGAAGGCAAGGAGTTGTGTCTTACAGTTTCCCAATGAGGGCACTACATCTGAGCTAGAGGGGGTACCTGTAGATGTGCGAGAGATTTTGCAGCAATTCCCTGAGGTCTTCAAGGTGCCCACAACATTGTCACCAGAAAGGACTGTGGATCATCAAATCAACCTTAAGCCAGGATCTGAGTCTTTCAAGCTCAAACCATACAGGTATTCTCATTTTCAAAAGGATAAAATAGAAAAGCAAATTGATGAAATGCTAACTAATGGAGTGATTCAATACAATACTAGTCCTTTTGCCTCACCAATATTGTTAGTTAAAAAAAAAAGATGAAAGTTGAAGAATGTGTGTAGATTACAGGAAGTTGAATGATTTAACTGTCAAGGATAGGTTTCCTATTCCTATTATTGATGAATTGTTAGATGAACTGCATGGGGTTTGTTTCTTTTCTAAGATGGACTTGAGATCAGGGTATCATCAGATAAGGATGAGACAAGAATATATACAAAAAACTGCATTTCAAACCCATCATGGGCATTTTGAGTTTTTGGTGATGCCTTTTGGCTTATCCAATGCTCTACCTACTTTTCAATCCCTTATGAATCAGGTTTTTCAGCCTTGTCTAAGGAAGTTTGTGCTGGTATTTTTCGATGACATTCTAATCTACAGTAAGACATGGGAGGAGCATAAGAGCCACTTGAGGAGTGTTTTGAAGCTGTTACAGGAGAACTATTTATTGGCAAAAATGTCCAAGTGTACTTTTGCTCAGAAACAAGTGGAGTATTTAGGACACTTGATAGGTGAAAAATGAGTGGGAATGGATGATAGCAAAATCCAGGGAATTCTAGATTGGCCTGTACCCAAGACACTCAAGGAGTTGAGGGAATTTTTAGGATTAACTGGATACTATAGAAGGTTCATTCAGGGTTATGGTGTTATTTGCAAACCACTTACCAATTTGTTGAGAAAGGGCAAGTTCTGCTGGGATCAACAGGCCACTGATGCAATGGAGAAACTGAAAAAGGTGATCACTACTGCAACTGTGCTGCAATTGCCAGATTTTTAGAAATCATTTGTAGTGGAAACTGATGCTTGTGAGGAAGGTATGGGAGCAGTGTTGATTGAAGATGGACATCCCATCTCATATCTTAGCAAGGCTTTCTGTGAGAAGGACAAGGGGTTATTAGTGTATGAGAAAGAACTGTTAGCTTTGGTTTTGGCAGTAGATAAGTGGAAACAGTACTTAATTGGAAATCATTTTGTTATAAGAACAGATCATCAGTCCTTGAAGTACCTTAGAACAGAAAATTTGTAACAATCTGTAGCATAAATGGTTGACCAAATTGATGGGATTAAGTTTTGAAATACAATACAAGAAGGGAACTGAGAATAGAGCAGTTGATGCCCTCTCTAGAAGGAACAATACCGTTGAACATGTGGCTGAAGAATTTCAGGAGGAGAAAGAGGGAAGTAGAGTGAATGCCATTTCAGGGGTTCAACCCCTATAGTTACAGCAGGTGGAGGAGAGTTATGAAGGGGATGAACAGACTCAGAAAATCATTGCTGAAGCTTTGCTTAATCCCAATGCTGAATACCAGGTGGTGCAGGGAATTCTCAAGAAAGGCAGCAGAATGGTCATAGGGAACAAGGCAGGAATAAGAAAGACCATCATTGAAGCAGTTCACTCTTCTGCTATTGGTGGACACTCAAGGCAGAAAGCTACCTTGAAGAGAGTGGGAAGTTTGTTTTTCTGGCCAGGGCAGAATGAAGAAGTGGAGGAATTCATCAAGAGTTGTGTTGTATGTCAGAAGAACAAGAGTGTGAACCAGTATTCTCAAGGGCTATTGCAGCCTTTGCCTATACCTCAGCAAGCTTGGAGGCACATAGGTATGGATTTCATTGAACAACTTCCTCTTTCAGAATGACATAATGCTATTTTAGTTGTGGCGGATAGATTGACTAAGTATGGACATTTCATTCCTTTAGCACACCCTTACAATGCTTCAACCATTGCTAGAGTGTTTATGGATGAAATTTTTAGGCTTCATGGCTTACCAGAATCTATAGTCAGTGATAGAGACAGGTTGTTTACAAGCAAGTTTTGGCAATCCTTGTTTAAAATTTTGGGGGTTCTATTGAGTCTTAGTTCTTCATATCATCCCCAAACTGATGGCCAAATTGAAAGGCTCAATCAAGTGTTAGAGAATTTTTTTAGATGTTTTTGCTGTGAAAAGCCTAGTTTGGAAGAATTGGTTGAGTTTAGCTGAATGGTGGTATAATACCACGCATCATTCCAGCCTTGAGATGACACCATATGAAGCCTTGTATGGTCTGAAACCTTCCAGTTTGCCCTTGGGACCTTTTTCTGAGGTATTGGTGCCTGCTGTTCAAGACATTGTTCAGCAAAGACAAGAAGTTTCTAAAGATGATTTAGGATCAGTTAAAGAATGCTCAGGAGAGAATGAAGTATTTTGTGGACAAAAAGAGAACTGAAAGGCATTTTCAGGTAGGAGAGTGGGTCTATCTGAAGCTCCAACCCTATAGATATCAATCTGTGGTGAATAGGCCTTATCCCAAGTTAGCTTCCAAGTTTTTGGGTCCTTTTGAAATTCTGGAAAAGGTTGGAAAGGTTGCCTACAGATTGAAGCTTCCAGATCATAGCAGAATTCATGCAACTTTTCATGTTTCTCTGCTAAAGAAACATATTGGAACTGTTCCAGTTAGTGATACTCCTATCCCTGCTAATTGCCAATATGTAGATCAGGTTCTTAAGCCTAAATCTGTGTTGCAGAGGAGAATTGTTCAGAAAGGTAATGTCCAAACTACTCAATGGCTTGTGGAGTGGGAAGGCTTGCTAAAGGAGGAAGCATCATGGGAAGAAGTTGGGTTCTTGCAGAAGGAATTTCCTTCTTTTAAAGCTTGAGGACAAGCTGAATTTTAGTGGAAGGGAATGTGATGCAAAATCAAGTTAGGGCCAATTAGAGCAAAGTTTCGGAATTGGGGGAAAATTAATCATTAGTGGAACGGCTTCGTTTTTCGTCTCAGAAGGGGGAGAGTAGTTTTTCTTTACTATTCGGTTATTTCTTTCTTTGTTTACACTTAGTGAATTTTGCAAAGGCCTCAACACGAAGTCATGCTTTGTGGCTTCTTGTCCAGCTGTCCATTTTCGTTGTTGCTTGGAGGTTAGGGAAATTCTTGAGATCTTTTTATTCCCTGACATCTGAGGGAGAGAATCATATAATTTGTATGTTGTTTTTCTCATCCAATCAATTCTCATTTCTCTCTTAATTTGCTATCTCAACCCTTACTCTTCATCACATATACATGGAATCATGACAGCCTTTGATTGGGCCCAAATGGTATGAGTAGTGGAAACTTTTCCAGCCCAATGAACTTTTTCATTGGGCCTGCAATGCAAAGTTTTGTCCAAACTTTGGGCCTCCCTAGCAACAAGTGTTTCCAAGTACTTACATATTTTCTGACGTGTTTTAAATGGGATAAACGCATGAACAAACTACTTTTTCTTTTTCTTCTTATAATCCATAAACTACATTCAGTTTTGAGAAAATAATAATTAATGCCATAAGTTACAAGAAAAATGATAAATTCCAATTTGTATATATTTCATATTAATATATATAAAATAACATTTATTTAGAAATAGATATATATATGTGTGTATATATATATTAGAGTGCTTAGAGTTTAGATATTTAAAATTAACGACACGCAACGTAATCAACTGTACTATGCTGTACAAGTGACACTTTCACAAATGCAAGAGAATAAAAATGTCATTTTCTTATTAATGTGAGAGTGACACATGTGTTATGTAGCGCATATGATTTTTTCACAGCAAACAAAATGTAACTTAGCACGATTATGCAAATATGTTACTCTCACCAATTGAATAATTTACATTGGGACCCCACCCAGTTTTGTGAAAGTAGCAAGTTACTAACATGAAAGACTTGCACATGAAATTTGATCTCCAATGTAATCGTGACATGGTGTTGGTTTTAGAACGCGTTTCAGCCAATGTTCTAAGGTAAGATAAATATGTCAAAATACAACAAATATTTTTTTTTCCCCAAGTTAATTACATTTTTGAATTTTATAATATATTTGTATTACTTTTAGTATATAACACAATTATAATATAATTACACTTCCTCTAATTTTATTTTTATTATTTTTTTAAATCTAAGAAGGATAAGAAGAAAGATTGACGTGGCGGACCCACTAAAGTGGATATATACAAATGGCGGAAACAAGCAATGGAAAACCATGGCCAAAACCCAGAAAGGCGCCAACAGCTTTGAACCTTTAAGAAAGAAAAGAAAGCACTCAGCATTTCACCGACTCACCGCACTATAAATAACAACTACTGTATTATCCCACACGCAAAAAGTACCTCTCTCACTCTCAGAATCAATTTCAATTTTCAATTCTCAATCAGAAGAAAAAGGAAGATCAACAGAGTAATCAATCGATGGCGGCCGAGGTAGCAAAAAGGGAGCGGAAGATTCTGGTGGCGGTGGACGAAGGGGAAGAGAGCTCCTATGCCCTCACATGGTGTCTAAACAACATCGTGAACCGCGATTTCGCAGAAACCCTCGTCATCCTCTTCGCTAAGCAGCCTCGCACTGTTTACTCCGGCCTGGACGGAACCGGTGAGTCACGTGAGTGTCTATATACATATATGAATCAGAATCATGATCGACCTTCTTCTTTGTTTCTGATTCTTCCTGAAGCTATAATTTCAATAATCCCCAATTCCGGTTCGAGTTTGGGATTGGCCACGAGTTCTTTGTTGATGTTTCTGCTCGTTCTAGTCTGTTAGTAGGAGCAAAAATGTATTCGTTTCAGATCAAATCTAGACGATTGAGAATCCAAACAATCTTGAGATGAAGTTTTTGCTGGGGATTTATCTATTTATTTATTATTATTAATTTAATTTGTTGGAAACAGGGTATTTGTTTTCCGCTGATATACTGGAAACAATGGAAAAGTATAGCGTAGAGGTGGCAGAGAACGTTATTGAGAAGGCCAAGATACTGTGCCAGGGTTTTAATGACGTAAGCATTCTTTTTTCTAGTAGTTTCTCAGCAGATTTTTTTTTTAAGGCTTTAAATTTAATATATTATAATTAAATTTTATTATTTTTAATATAATTTTTTACTATTTAATTAAATTTTTTTACATTTTAAATAATTTTTTACATTATAAAATTATTTTTTTCAAAATCAAAATTCAAACCTTTTTAAAAAAATAAACAATTTTCGTATCTAATATTTTTAGTTTGACATATTTAGGCTCTGTTTGTTTTGTTACTTTTCCCGAAAAAGTTATACTTTTCACTAAAAAGAAATCCATAACCAAACACAATCACATCATTTAAAAATAACATCATCATTACTTATTCTCTACAAAATTTTTCATAAAAAAATTCCCACCAACAAAAATTTCTCCCAAAAAAAAAAAAACAATCTCCTATTTGATTTGCAAAACAAACAGAATAATTACAAACAAAATGGAGATAATGTTTGTGTGTAATTGGGGTGTACAGATTAAGGTGGAGACGAAGGTGGTAAATGGTGATCCAAGGGACGTGATTTGTCAAGTTGCAGAGAGGCTGCAGGTTGACTTAGTGGTCATGGGAACACACGGCTATGGCATCATCAAAAGGTTAGTCGACCCTTTTTCTTTTTAACCTTTCTTTTCGTTATTTGAGAAGTGTACATTTATTTATTTTTTTAAAATAGTTTAATTGATCAATTTTACCTTCAATTATTGTTGAAAATTGTAAAATAATGTACAATATAATATGTTGGCTTTAAAAACGTTTATTAAAGAAGAGAGGGAGTAATTATTTATTTTTGAATGAGGAATTTGATTTTTGTAAATTTGATTTTGGGCAGGGCATTTCTGGGAAGTGTGAGCAATCACTGTGCACAAAATCTCAAGTGTCCGGTTCTCATAGTGAAGAAGCCAAAATCCCCCAACTCAAATTAAAAGTTTAAACCTAAGCTTAGTTGGTGGTTTTTCCTTGTGATTGTAGTATCATATGTTTTGAGTGTTAGAAACTGAGTTTGGTAGAAATCGAATTTTTAAATTTTCGAGTGATTTGTTATGTATCTTATCGTTTGGACTCGTTCGTCTTTTTTTTATATTTAATTGTAAGGTGGTTTGTTTGTAATTTGTATATGAATGTGATGGAGATTTTTCTGCCTTCTTTATCAAATATGTTTTACCACATATCTTTAAAAGAAAACAATTTTTTTTTTTTTGGAAGAATGATACCTTTAGTACTAAAAGTTGTTTGTAATTTTGGTACTAAAAGTTTACTCAGTTTCAAATTTATGCTTTATGTTTATATTTTGTTGCATTTTTAGTACCAATATCTGCTAGTTTTATATAGTCAAACCGAAGTCAACGGTAATTTGAGAGTATTTTACAATTCTACAATTTTGTGGAGTTGAAAATATAATTTTTCTAATACAATTTCCAAAACATTATTGCGGTTTTGGAAGAAAACTTGTACGTCGACTGAGGAGAAAAAAAACCGCGAAAATGTTTAAGAAATATTATTAGAAAAATTATCTTTCAGTCCCCTACAAAATTGTAGAATTTTTAAAATATTTCCAAATTACCATTGACTTCGGTATGATTACGTAAAACATGCTATAGCAAGTATTGATACTAAAAATGCAACAAAGTATAAACATAAAGCACAAGTTTGAAACTGAGTAAATTTTTAGTTACAAATAGCCATAACATTCAGTACCAAAAATATCATTTTTAAAAATTTTTTTAATATAAAAAATATGTAGTTAGATACTCACTTTGTTTCACAAAAAGTGTTCATTTAAAAAAACGAGAATTCATTTTTAAATTTACTTTCTCTTTTTAATTATTTCAAATAATTATGGTGTGTCCTACACTAATAACTATCTATTTTTTAGCAAAAGTAGAGAAGATGCTAGCATTTATTAAGAGGTAAATAGTCTTTTGTCACTATTTCTTAATAGGGCGAATTATATTTACTTTTCCTGAGGTTTTGTAAAAATACAATAAGACCCTGTAAATTGGAAAATTATAAGTACCTCTAGAGTTTGATCATAGGTATAACATTGGTCATCATTAGCTATGATTGAGAACGAGTACTAACTTTTTTGAAAAGTTAATGATCGATTTTGTAAAAATTCAGTTCAAACTCATTAATTTAATAAATTAACGAACATAAACAAAAGCAAAGCCTCGGTTATTTAATCAACAATCATAATTTGAGCGGTTCAAATCTTGGTGTGACTTGACTCGATATTACCTTTAAAGTTAGTGAATAAATAAACACAAAGAAAAAACTTTTCAATAGTTCAAGGTTGTATTTGTAATTTCCAACATCGAGGAGGTAAATGTAATTCGCCCTTCTTAATATGTGTGCAAGTATTAAAATGGACGCTATACAAGGTTGTGTCGGAGCCCACTTTTCAACCCAAATTCTCCTTCCCTGTTTGTCATTTGTCCAACGCTTCTCGTCATCCAATCGTTTTGCAGTCCCTCTCTTGACATTTCCTTTCCATCAATCCCTTCGATTAGGAATCGAACATAAAAATTTTAATTCGTTGCGAGTAGATTCCGACTCCAGTACATCCTGTACTCTAGATCTCCAATCGCTGACCAGATCTTTTGAATTTCTCGGTGCCTTCATCTGGCGTCCTTTATTCAAGATTTCATCTCCCATTGATCAGGGAGCATTGGCGAAGTAACATCATCGGTTGATACCCAATTCACTACTCAGTAGACTATTGGCAAAGTACAGGATTAACCCTTACTTATAGGTAGACATGACCCGGGTTTATGGAAAATGGGAACGGAACTGGAACCTTGGGGAAACGGTTTCGATTAGGTTTTGGAACTGCCGGTTCCGTTACGGTTCCGATTCCAGTTCCGATTATGGTTTCGATTTTTTTATCATTTTTTGGTTCAATTTTTTATTTCTTTTTTTATTTAATTGTAAATATTAAAAACTAATTTTTTCAACATTTTGAATATGTTGTAACTTGTAAATTAATTAGATGTTTTAACATTCTAATTCATAAATATTGTTTCTTATATTCTCACTTCAAACCCATGAGTCATGGATGCTATAATTTTATTTTAGATACTAATTTATTTTATTATATATATCACAAATTATACAATCTATTTTTATTAATATAGGTAATGTAAATTAGATAATTAATTTATATATTATTATAATATGTAATTATTATTATATATATATATATACATATATTTACTCCGGTTTCTAAGGGTTGGAACCGCCGGTTTCGGTGGTGGCCCCGGAATACTATTCCAATTTATTTTGCTTAATTGTACGACTGAATTTGAACATGAAATTAAAGACATGTATGCTTTCACTTATTGAATTACTAATTATGTAATTATAATTTCCACTAACCAAGTGAATAGGGTTGTGTATTTCGTAATTTCTATTTTTTAAAATTGTGTTTTTTCTTTTTATAAAGAAAAATTGTAGTGGAGATAGTTAAAAAACATTATAATATTTTAAATTTACTATAATAACAAAAAATAAAATCAGAACATAAATAAAAACGAAGATGGCCTCAATTTCTAATATCTAGGAACTGTGTTCTTTTTATACTCATCCTCCTCGTTTTTCACTGTCACTATTTCATCATTTTAACCATATTTTCGATTCATAATTAAGGTAGGATCATCTGCAGTTATTTCTTAAAAATCGAAGTCCAATAATATATCCATTATTATCCTAGTCATCATTACTCTAAGTCTTCGAATGAACAATTAAGATTTTTAACATGTTACATAGGATAAACGTATCATGTAGTCCTAATCTTTCTGCAGATTGCCCTCCAAGATTCTTGTTAACAGAAGATATTATTTCATTTGCATGAACTGGCACCGCCTGAATTTGTTCTTCTTTTTAGTTTTTACCAAAGACCCTATTTTTAGCCCTTCCCTCCTTCCTGGTTTCTTCACATTATGAAAAAATGCTAACTGAATAACTGTTTTTCTCTTAGTTTTAATGTAAAAACCCATGACTGAAATCTTCGTGTTTATGGTTTTACATAAGATAATAATTAACTGGTGTCTTCTGGGATCAAGAAGGGAGCCATGTTCAACCAAATTAAGGTTCATGTCTTGAATACTAAGGTAAAGTCCTCATTCTTTTTTCCCTATTGGAGTTGCTTTCATTGTGTTTTTCCCTATTGCCTATTGGAGTTGCTTTCTTGTGGTAATTAGTTTCAGTGATGTTGCTTTTCTGCATGGAATCTGAAAACTTACAAATTATAACAATCAGATGACTGTAGTTTGAACAGCAAATAACATGTTGTTCTCTTCACGGCAATTGAAATTGTTGAAGCATAATCAAATCCATGCATTGATTCATTTTAAGTTTTGTGTTTCTGCAGGTGCTGAGAAGATTTGTCTAAGGTTTTACCAATACATATTCACAAGATGATTCTTCGTTACAGTATGAGACTCTGCTCAAGCATATTGCTACGGCCTCTGTGCTTTCTATTCCTCCTTGTAAGATTGCAATTTGTGATTGGTGATTAAATAGTTTCATTTTTATTTTTTTTGGGTTTTTCTGTTTGAGAATGTTGTTTCAGGGACTAGCAAGTTTCATGATAGTGAAAGAGTGTATGTTGGTGAAGCAATTCAAGCATGATCAAGTTTCGGAAGCCCGGGAGCTTCGCCACAGATCCATTTCAAATGTTGAGCACACAGCACGGGGGATTGTTCCATTGAGTTCATCCACTACTAATCTAGCTAGATATCTCAGTTCATCTCTGATTGAAACTGAATTATCATTTTCCACCATTCAAGCAAAGGTAATTAAGAAGTGTTAGATATATCGTAGTAATAGGTTTAGTTTCTATCTAATCTGACAAATCGTAACAAGTAGCATCATCATCTACTGGTTGCTTTCACATATGGATTCAATTGTCAGGTACTAAACTAACAATTGGATGGTTTTTTTTGGTTTCTTTGTGTCAATCTAGATAGCTCCATCCCTGTTTCAAGCACTTTTAACAATCCCGGATGTGACACAGGTGGGCTACAATGGATTCAACTCATTGACATTCTCCTACTTGACGGATGATCATCGGCAGACATTCGCGATCTTTTCAAACTCTTCAGAATCTTTGATAGTGTATGTTCAGCCTGTGAACCGTGACACGGGGAAGCAGTTTGGAAAAGCAATTCCCTTTAATTCCACCCCGGAATTCATGGCAACTACTTTCAAAAGAGGTCCACAAGGGGCAAGACCATATCCCTCATTAGAGGGGGAGCATAATGGTTTTACTCTCACAGATATTGTTCGAATGGATGGAAGAGGAGAGGTTTCAATTAAATTTCCAGCTGAAAAGGCCATTCGACTCCTTTCTCAATTAAATTTGCATGGTGGTCAGTTGCATCTGGTAGCAGATGGCAAAGTACTCATGGAAACAAAACCTTCTGATGTTGAGATAGCTGTAGAGAAACATATACTTTCAGTAAGGAGCAGGAAACCAAATGGTGACTATGGTAAAGTGACTAATGCTTCTTGTGTCTCAAAGGACGACTCGGGAACTCATGATGTGAAGATCAAGCAAAATGAGTATGAATTTTACTGCTCAGTGGTAAAACTTGCAGGGATTGACTCAGTAAGTAAGATCATTCTAATTTTTTGAGGATTCTGTGTGCTTCTTTCTTTACAATTATGCTTCCTGTTGCATGATCTTATCTCTATGAAGTTGTAATGTTTACTGAGTGATTGTAGTAGCAGAAAGGTCTTACTTCATTTCAATTATCTTATTAGTTCTGAACTCATTTTTCAGGTATATGTACTGACTTTTCGCGAAGATGGAATGAAAACTGCTGCCTATAAACACTACATACAAGCCATTGTTCTTCTTGTGATCATGCTCCTTGGAATAATCTTCTCTTTTTGCCTTTTCACTTTTCTGAATTTGAAATCTGCACGAAAAGAGATTGTCTTATGTGATGCACTCATAAAACAAAAGGAATCGACTCAGCAGGCAGAGCGCAAAAGCATGAGCATGAGTTATGCTTTTGCTACAAACAGCCATGATTTACGGGCTTCCTTGAAAACTATACCTGTCTTGGTAGAAGAATGTCGCGAGGATGTGGTGCCGAATTCTCAGCTGATGACCAACTTGACGAGAATTGATACTTATGTCCAGGATCTGTTAGGTAACTCCCTTATTTGCTTTCAACCTGGTATTTGTTTTCTTGAATTGCTTCTAGAACATGAAATTAATTAGTCCATCATTTTAGAGTCAATTGAATAACTGCCATTCCTTTAAAAAACCTCTTGGAGAAGGACAGAAGTTTTGTGATGTTGCTTTGGCCTACTATATCCTGTTAATTATATTGTTACTCTACAAAAGTTCCATTCTCTTGTGCTTTTTTCTTGTTTTCCCCATTGCTAAAAGCCCTATAATGTGTCAAATTTTGTTTTTCTTTTCGGTTATCAGGGCTCTTGAATACTGTTCTTGATCAAAACAAAATAGAAGCTGATAAGATAGAACTCAAAGATGAAGAGTTTAACCTGATTCAAGTCCTGGAAGAGGTTGTTGATATGTTCTACCCTCTTGGCATTAGGAAAGGTGTAGATGTGTTGCTGGACCCAAGGGATGGCTCAATCTTAAAATTCTACCAAGTCCGGGGAGATAAAGAAAGGCTCAGACAGATACTACTGAACTTGCTCAGTAATGCTACTAAGTTTACATCCTCAGGACATGTTGTCATTCGAACCACAGTCATGAAAACAAGTAAAGAGAATGCCATTCTTGCTTCTAACCGCATTAGTCTCCTAAACTGTCTGTCGAAATTGTGTCACAAGTCCAGTACTGGAAGCTTAGACACTGATGATAGTATCCATACAGTTCACCAGGATCCCAATTGTATGGAGTTCATATTTGAGGTGGATGACACGGGTTGCGGGATCCCGAAGGAGAGGCAGAAATCTGTCTTTGAAAACTATATTCAGGTCAAGACTCATGATTCTGAAGAAAGAGGATGGGGTTTAGGACTCGGCATTGTTCAATCCCTGGTAAGCAATTTCATGGGTTTGCAGAAACTTGTGATTAATTGGACTTCTTGATGATGAAAAATGTGGACTAAAGATTCTGTTTTTTTTAGGTACGTGTGATGGGGGGAGAAATCAAGATTGTTGACAAAGAGAATGGGGAAAGAGGAACTTGCTTCAGGTTCAACATTTTTCTGGCAACTTGCAATCCTTTGTCCAGTACTGACATTGACGATGAAAATGGAAACCTTACTCTAAGTGGAGGTTATTCAGGGGATCTCTGGAGCTATTTTGGCTTACACATTCGGCCTTCTGCAGCGCGGTTCGAGGGATCCCATATTGTACTCTTACTCGATGGCAAAGAACGCAGAAAGATTACAAAGGCATTCATTGAAAACCTTGGGATAAGAGTTTCTGTTGCAAAGACTAGTAATGAACTTCTACGCATTCTACTTGAGATCAGGCACAAGTTGGATCATATGCTGCAGCAAAGTCCTGAGAAATCCGAGCCTAATAACCCGAATGAGTATCGCTCATCCTCCAGCAATTCCAATTCAGGACTGTATGATGGATGTTCAGGGACCAAAGGCTCCACGAGCTTCATCCTCATTATGATGGACGCGGTTGCTGGAACTTCATTGGAAGTTAATTCTGTTCTGTCCAGCTTTAAGAAGGAATCGCGAAGTTTTCAGTGTGTAATCATGTGGTGGGAAAATCCTATCTTTCGAGTTCATAATTCCAGGGAGTTAAGAAAGGACATTTTGCTTCCTCCTTATGACTATATCTTATCAAAACCATTGCATGGATCAGTTTTGTATGAAATGGTGGGACTTCTTCCTGAATTTCATGGTGCATTTCAGCCTAATTCATTCAAACCTAGAGCTGAAACAATTGAAGAGAATGAGGGATTCATTGAACTTGTTCCTTCAAACAGATTTGTGCAGCTTTCGGGTTATAATGGGACCCAAAAACCGGAACTTCAGGAGATTGTAGTACATGACCAAACCGCGGATCAGAGCCCTTCAAAGCCACTTCAGGGGAAGACCGTCTTGGTTGTGGATGATAACGCTGTGTTGCGCAGAGTAACCGGTGCTGGACTATCGAAACTCGGGGCAAAAGTGGATGTTTGTGAGAATGGGAAAGAGGCGGTGGACCTAGTCTGCCAAGGTCTGAATGATCAGGGCAGCATTCATCCAAAAGCAATGCCATATGACTACATATTCATGGATTGTCAGGTATCTTTCTTGAATGATTCTCACAAATCTCACTATATCAAGTAAATTGCTAAGTTATGTTTGATTGGTATCCTTGGTGCATATCTGTACAAATATCTCATATTTTGACTAGAGAAAGCTTGGAACATTGTCTAATACTCTCTTCGTTCCACTAGAAAAGTCTACTTCGTATTACTGAAGTGACTATTCTAATGGAACAGAGGGAGTACTTATGATCTGTTTCTTTGACATACCGAATTTCTTTTGCAAGTGCAAAATCAAAGCCTGTATAGGAAGTAATGGTCAAGAATCTTGATCCGGGGTGGTTCTCAAAATCTGGGAGCACTTTTGTACTACTAATATTGTACCAACCTTGTACCATAACTTTAGTGGTAATAGGGATTTGAACTCACTTAAGCCAAGTGGGGCATGAGATTGTAAAAGGGGGTTCAGATCACCTGTGCTACTCTAAGTGTGCAATTCTTGTGCCATGGGCATATAAAATCAGGGGTAAAAGAAATGAGGTTAAACTTTTTAACCCCCTTACTCACGGCACACACAGTAGCACAGGTGATCTAATGCCGTTGGAAGGGCGGTAAAAGAAAAGTGTGTTACATTTTTTGGTTGTAAATTTGTATAATTTGCAGTAAAACTAAATCAGAGGATTTCCTTTTTTTTTTTTTTTTTTTTTTTTTTTTTTGTGTTCGATAGATGCCAGTAGTGGATGGATATGAAGCAACAAGACTGATAAGGAAGGAGGAGAAGCTTCACGGCATCCGAATGCCTATATTTGCATTGACGTGCAATTCTTTGGATGAAGAAAACACAATGCAAATTCTTGATGCTGGGATGGATTATCCTCTTTGCAAGCCTTTTAAGCTTGACAAACTCATGGAAGCCGTTAGAGGTGTCGACTACAAATTGAAAGAATGAAAGTGTCCTTTAGTTTGCTACTTACTCTCTCGGTTCCGTTAGAAGAGACCTGTTATTAGTCACAAGGTTCAATTCCATGGCTAACGAGATAAATTTTACATAGTGTGTATTGCTGCACTTCAAATATTTAAAGAAAGATTAGACTGGATTATTTTATTGGGATAATTTATTTATTTTAAAATAGAACTCTTTATACAACTGGATTATCTGAATTTGGATCGATCATCTGTTTTTAAAGACTCTTCAATTTAGTCATTGAACTTTGTATTTCAATTTTAATTATTTTTTATTTTTGGAAATATCCTTGACCCCAATTATGATCATTTGGAAACAACCTCTCCCTTTTAGGGAGTACATGTTGTATGCATGTCTCAAAAAAGGCAAATTTGGAACTAAAAACAAAACTTTTAATGAATTCAAAAAATACAGAGTTGTGAAAGTTATCTATTTTTCTAATTTTAATGGCATATTTTCAAAAATATGTTTTTATAGTTTTGAATATTATACTAATTTCTCATCATTTTTGTTAAATTTTTTATACATTGTCAATTACACATTTTTATATTTTTAATACACATTTAGAAATCATTTTCAAAACCAAGTTCCCATCAAATTGACTGGAATTGGGTTTGAGAAGTATCTAAACATGAAATACTAAATTGAAAGACTTTTAAAAACAATGACTAAATCATATTCAGGGACTAATAGTGCAATTTATTTAGTTATTAGCAAGCCATTATTCCTGAACTTGAGGTGATGGTGTATTGGGATAAATCTTGAGAGTAATACTGGAATTTACTAATAGTGTATCCGGATAAATCAAGTTGTAGTGGAAGAATTTAAGGTATGCTTCTCGTAGTGATCAAACTTGTGTGAAAATAATTTTTTTTTTTTTTTTGCAACCAAATAAAAAAGAAGCTATTTCTCTTGATATTATTATTTTGATTAAAAAGAAATGTAAAATATTGCTTCGGAAACTAATTTTAGTTCTCTCACACAATAACATATTTTTGCAAATCTGTATTTTACATTTTGAATGCACTCTTTATATTAGAAGATTTTTTTTAAAAACGTATTTTTAAAATTATCTTTTAAAACATCCTGACAAAAAATTTTTTTTTTTTTTTTTTAAGGTCCAGTAAACTTCAAAGTTCAAATGTATTGAGCTATAACACTTCCGATCTCGGTGACTACACCTACTAAAATTTAAAATTGCTCTCCTTTTAGCTGAGTTTAATACTTAGGTTTCAAACTAAGTTTGAAACTTAGTTTTAGAAAAATAATTTTATAATGTGAAAGTGTATTGAAAATATAAAAATGTATAGGTGAATAGTAAAAAAT
Source organism: Leptodermis oblonga (assembly GCA_016801395.1). NCBI lineage: Eukaryota > Viridiplantae > Streptophyta > Magnoliopsida > Gentianales > Rubiaceae > Leptodermis > Leptodermis oblonga. The sequence goes on from CM028755.1 coordinate 38,743,780, forward strand.
TGTATTAAAAATGATGAAAACTTATTATAAAATTATTTTTCTAAAACTAAGTTTCAAACTTTGGTTTGAAACTTAGGTTAAAGAACAAGCCCTATGTCACAGAACTACTCTTTGAAATCATCATCGTCCGTTGAATAACGCCGTGCGGAACGGTAGATGGCAGAAATTTGCTAGTAAGTTTGCCGTACATGTAGCTCAAAAGTACTACCCCGTGACACAATAAATAACCAGCCGTAGTCCTAGAAGAGCATACTAGACTGCTGTAAAAGTGTAAGAATCAAAAACGAAGTCGGAGAAAAGCAAACACTGCCGCCTCTGCGCTGAGAATCGAAAAACTAGTTGAACAAAATTCAAATCTTAGAATCTGGGATGTTCCTTCATTCATATATCTAAAACTAAAACAGACATGTTTCTCTTTCTCGTACGAATGGCCGATCAAACATGACAAATAGGGCAATGTAGAACATCAAATTCTTGGTACAGTCACAATTGTTTCTTACTTAAAAGCCTAAACCTGCTCAGTTGTTACTCTTAACCCCCCCACCCCAAAAAAACAAAAATTAAAAAAAGAAAAATTTTGCCCACAAAGCTCATCTTGATAGCCAATTGTCAGCCCAACCATGGGAACTCTAATGGTTTTCTACAGTTCGTCCTGTAAAAAATGTAAAGAAATAGTTAGAAAACAATTGACTCGAAGAACCAGATCATAAAAATCAATGTCCTCAACCGTACTCGAGTCTTTACCTTAATGTCCTCCTCGGAGGCAGTGGTGTCTTCTTTGGCATCTTCACTTTCGGTATCATCGGCATCATCATCGTCCTCAGCCTAAATCATTACAAGTTTGGACATATTCATGTGAAAACAAGTTTGGAATGCAAAGAATTAAGAATCAGGTCCTATTCTGAAAGCATTCAAAGCTAAGAGAGACTTACATCAGAATCAACTGGGTCGGCCTTTACCTCCTAAAAGAAGTACAACAAACGGCAAAGAATTGATACTCAGATAATTATCCCATAGATTGACTTCAAATAAAATTTGAATGTTAACCTAATAAACGAGTCTATATGAGGAAGCTAATGAAATTATTATACCTCCTCTTCTCTCTTCTTTTCTGCCTCCTCAAATGCAGCTTTTTCGGCCTGAAATTGGATAATTATCATGTGTCAGTAAGCAGATAAAACCATATATATAACCATTCCTTTCCCACTTTCAAACTTATAACAATGCTACTTACATCCTTCTGTTTGCCCCATGTGTCCTCAGCCACCTTCTTGGCGTATTCAGGATCGTCAGTTATCAACACATTGTCAAACAGGGTTCCAGATTTCACCTGAAGATGATATACAACCCCCATCAGTTGATAGTTCAATTCCCCGCAAAACACCCACACTCACACGGCATAGTTTAAAAAGGATAATTTACCTGCCAGAGTTCAATTCCGACATACTTCAAATTGGGGAAAACATACAGCTCTGGGTCATCCTTGAACTCTGCAGAGAAAAGGAACATCAATTTTAGTCAAAGTTTATGTCACTCTATTTACGAACTTGCAAAAGCTGAAAAATAAGACAACAAACCTGGGTTATCAATCAGAGGTGCCTTCCATTTTCCTTTGTAATTGGGGTTCTTAATTTTCTGACAATGAAAAAAATCTAGTGAGAATTCAGACCCAACAATGACTGAATGGAATCAAACATAAAATTCAAACTCTGTGCATACTTTGGCCTTCCATGGACCCTTGTATTCAGGGTTGGGAATGGTTGGGGCAGTCCACTCACCATCTTCTTCATCATCCCAGTCCTCAGGCTAAAATTCAGAAATAACTATAATCAATAACCTTATTCTTTCGGAAGGATTTGAAAGCAGGATGAAATGAACATAATGTCAGGAATCAATTAAAAACTACCTTCTTGGCATCAGCATCAGGAATCTCCTTAGGGATATCATCATAACCCTACAAAAACACAAGGATTTCTTCCTCTGATCAAAATACCACCTATATTTAATTTTCAAAGGGAGAGATTGAAGAACAAAGCTTACCTCTGGTTTCTTATCCTCAGGATCAGGAATAAACTCCTTATCATCCCAATCTTCAGGCTATCATCAACATGGAAAAGTTAATATGGAATTTTCTAGCATTTTCATATGTATAAAAGGAGGACATGAAAATCAAATTACTTTCTTAGCCTCGGGATCCTTAATTTGCTTTGCTGGGAGAAGGTCCCAGTCAGAGTACAAACTACCAGTCTGTTTCTCCTCATTGTCAATTAGGATGCTGTAAGTTGCATCTGGGCGAAGGATGAAGGTATAGACATGAGTCAATTGGTCGGTTTCACATGGAACTTCCTTCTTGATTAGGTGGTTTGTCCCCTTATAGGTGAGAATAGCATGGACCTTTTTGGTGGTGTACCCACAGATATCAGGTCCAAACATAATGCTGCAGAGGAAAATTTACAAATCAGAACTTGTAAGAGGCCTTCAAAAATATCGAAATTTCCAACCTAACTAAATAATCATTACTGATGGATGACCTGTACGGGGTGTCACCACCAAATGCCTTTTGATCTATGCCATCACTCATCAACTTCATGTATCCACCACCACAGTCAAGCTTCTGTTCATGCTTGACTGAGAATTGGAAAACTAAGGTGTTGTCCTTGTTGCTGAATTCAGGGTACTCAGCAGAAATGGCATAAAACCTGTAATCTTCACTGGTTTGGATACCTGCATTAGGCCACCAAAGAGTCAATAGTGTATCTCAACACTCGAGAACAAAACCAAAAAAAAGCATCAAGTAAGCTTACCTTTATCGTTAGGATCTCCATTCCATTTACCAGAAGTGTAGTTCCACTCGCCAGCGGTATTGTCATCTTTCTTCCAGTCAGACTTCACCCAGCGATTCTCCCATCCATCTAAAAAGTTCATGATACAAATAAAACATTCAGGATGGAGATTGACGTTCAGAATCCTAAGTTACTAACCAAGAAGCACAAGGTTAACAAAATTCTGCACTGACTAAGGCATATGCTAAATAAAGCACCCTCAATTAATATCCAAAGATGCACTTTCATGACATATCAACAATAGACAACACTACCGTATTCCCCTAAATAACAGAAAACATCTCTCACAATGTCACTTTGCAAACTGAACTTACAATGCCATTAACTAAATCATTTGAGAATAAATCACACATCTGAATCATCAAATAAATCACACATCTGAATCATCAAATTGAGTAATCAAGCAGCACCAGAATGAGGTATATCGAGGTATAAGCCAAGGCTTCAGGCTAACGAATTTAGCAATCCAAATTAAATAAGCTTAAAAAATAAATAATATACAAAAAACAGAAAAGCACATTTCAAAAGCCGGAATCAGCAGATCTACTCAAAAGAGAAATTTACATTTATATAAAAAATGCTTCAAAGATTCAAACTACTAAACCAGATTCCCAAAAAAATGAGATCGAAGCCCAGAACACGAATCCGAATCCGAATCCGATCTTCTCCCACAGAATTACCCCAAACCGATCGACGGATAGAAACTATACACATTCAAAAATTCAAAATCGCAATTCCAACATATCTAGGCGAAATGATTACCTTCAAAACGCTCTTCGAAGAAGACTTTAGCAGAGGCGCAGGCGAAAAGAAGACCAAGAGCAATGTACAGCGCGAGAAAACTAGGGTTCATCATTCTTCTCTGCGACGAGGCCATAGCTGAGCCGTAGAGTACTTCAGTTGCGACGAGTGAGGCACTGAAGTCAAGGGCGCTAATTTATAGTCAGAGACTCGATAGGGGTCTGCTTTGGGTTTTACGTTCAGCGTGGACTTCATTTGGAGTATGACGTGGAATCCATATATGACGTGGACCAATAGAAAACGAACACGGTGGAACAGAGTGTCATTGTTATGACGTGGCAGAATTTCATTGGGAAATACCACGACTTTGAGCGTCCAAGCCTGTTTTGGCATTTGTTTTGCAGTGGTTGGCAATTGCTTGAAATGACGATTTTAGCCATTTTAGGGGATTTTCCGTTATCTGTCGGTCTTCGTCTATTTTTACATTAATGGATCATAAGGTGCGCAAGGGAATAAATAAATTGCTTTCAGTTTCTTTTCCTTAAATGGAAATAATTAATTAGGGGGTAAATTAAATTTTCTTTTTTTCCTTTTTTTTTTTCTAAATTACAAAATAAACTCTGTGTTTTAGTAAAGGGAAATGACTAAATCAATTTTATAGTTTTGTAAATTACCAAATAAACCTTTTAACAAATAGTTATATAACGAATAGAAGTAAGATTTTAGACCAAAAAATGCATGTACGTAATTAATAATGAGGTATTAAATTAAAACAGAGACTATCCAGAGTACAAAAGATGTATTTTGAAAACACGCTAGCAAAAGTCAACACAACTTCATAAATACAAGGGAGTGAAAAGTAATTAAGCCTAAAGAACACATAGTATTTAAATGTTTTATAAATTACGGTTTGAATGTATAGTGTATACACAAAATATTTGATATACAATAAAACATCAAATCTGATTAACAAAATATATATAAATTAAAATTTTATTTCTCTGTATATTAAGAGCATGTTCGTTACTATGTTTTCAAGAACATACAAACGAACATAATTTTGTTTTCAAAACTAGTGTTTAGCAAACAAGTTTTGAGAAACAATTTCTTGAAAACTCTAATTTGTTACCATGTCATAAAACATGTTTTGGAAAATTTGTTTGCAAAAACAATGTTTGGCAAAGAAAATTTGGAAATCAATTTTTCCGAATTCATGTTTGGTAAACTATTTGCCAAAGCATGTTGCAGGGCATGGTATAAAACATGTTTTGGTTCTGTTTTGGGTTTCAATACAAAAGACATGTTCAGTATTGGGCCCAAAAAAATTAGTCTTTGGAAATCTTGTTTTTGAAAATAAGTTTTTGACCCAACACCCGACTGATAGTGGTGTGCATAAAAATAGTTAAAAATCATTGGGCTTGGCCCAATATAGACAAAGAAAGCTTAAAATAAAAAGCCAAAAAACAGGCTTAGGTCGGCAGGTAGCTTAGTCAAACCGAGCTAGAGAAATAGCTTAGGTCGGTAAACAACTGAGATAACCGAGCTCGGGGAAAGCTTAGGTCGGAATAACGATAACAATGACAGGATAGTTAGGCGACATTAAGGGGCGGAAATCCGAGAATGATTTCATGCAGGAGTTACTAACGGCAATAAACACAAAGGAGCCATAATGGATGGTGAAGGAGCTTTACCAGAGGCATAACTAGCAAAAAAGTTACAAAGGCATTCAAGCCGTCATTAAGATGGAGGCAAATAAGGTGGGCATTCAAGACCAGGCCATAACACTAGCAAAAGACTAGGAAGGCATTCAAGTCATCATGAATGAGGAGGAGCATAAATATAGCCTTTATGGCAGTGACTCGAAAATGGATAACCGACACAGCAAGATGATGCCATATAAACTTGCATTCTGGACTAAATCAGGTACGTCTACGAACTTTAGCACTCAGTCAATTTAGTTTACCCATATACTCTACTAACTTGAGCGTCGGAGTGCAATAGGGGGATAGCCCCGCTTGTTCTTTGTTCATTATTTTCATTCCCAGATCCATCAAGAAGTCTGCCGGTCCAAGCTATAACATCCACAATCCGAGCTACCAGATCCGAGCTGGGCCTTCAAGATCTTCATCAGTCGACCGAAGCATCTAGATCCGGACTTTCTACTTCACATCAGATAGGTTTAGGTGAGAGCTTTTTTTCGGGTCGATAAGGAAAATAGAACAGATTCTCTCTTGATCACGACGTTTTTCTCTTCAAATAGAACGGACTGTGTCTCATTGCCCTCCGGCTAAACATGAATCCACCCACGGCCGTCTGTCGCTCATCTCACCAATCAACCCGTTTCATTTAGGGCGGTTTAGTTTTTGTTTTTTCGATAGATCCGCTCCCGTTTGCTCGGACAACATCGGCATTTAGATATTTCACAATCAATAGGGAATTATTGGTCGCCGGCGGCTGTCTCAGCAACCTCATTTACACCACCATTTCACAATTCACAATATATACAATCTACACGGTAATAGTTAAATTCCCTACTAGTCTCTTAATCCACGATTTCCCTTATTTTTTTGGGTGTTTGTCTTATAGTTTAAAAAACTTGTCGTCTCTCCCACTGTTTGTTTTGTAGTACTGAATACCGTATGAATGCAAATCTGCAGAAGGGGGCTGAGCTTTGATATTTGAGGTTAGTGTTTATATCTTTGTGATCGATTGATTGAAGTCAACAGTATGGTGGAATGATGGTGTATATTCTGGGTTATAGGTTAGTGTTTGTGCAACAAATGGTATACTTTTGGCGTCAAATTGCGCAGCAATTGTGCGACAAGCGTCGGCTTTAAATTCATTATTAACTATTTATTTATTACTTTTAACCCATAAATATATTATTTCTCTGTTGCATTATAAGAATCTCAATTTTGAAAAGTATTTACTTTTTGAATTTTAAGTTGCAATATATAGAAATAAGTGTTTTTTTTTCACTTTTATTCTTAACTTTTAAAAATAAGTTAATTATACACCACACAACCAAGAAATTTTTGAAAAAATAGTTATAATAAAACGGAGGAAAATTATTTATAAACACGATTCGTGTGATAATGTATATATTAGTTTTTTAAAATTATTTTATTTATAACTTGCACAATTGCAAGTCGCCTGCAAAGCATGTGCTAAATAGATAAAAATTGACCGGAGTAGAAATTACACCAACGAACTCTAGGTGACCATTTATTCATCACAATCGTTATAGGATTGACTTGTTCCTGTAGGAGAGGAGATGCTCGATCTATACCAATGATATACCTTTGTCCTCTCACATTTACAAATAAATTTACATTTTTACCCATATTAGGATACGAATGTATTATCGATACAATATAGATCGAGGGTCTCTACTTGTTGCTTCATAGATTATTAGGTGATCCGTGAGAAAGATCACAATTGAGAAGTCTCAATTTCAAGACACACAAGTTGCTATAAAACAAAAAATAAAAAGGTTCTAGAAGAAATGTCCTTTCTTCTATTATTAGAAAAACAAATTATCCCTTTAAAAAAGAAAATTACCTTTTTCTTTTTTCTTTTTTTGAAGAGTCATATTTTGAAAAAATACAAAATTTTATAGAATTTTAATTTTAATTTTTATGGATTTGAAGGTACAATATTTAAAATAGTTAACTTGTCACTATTTTGTTCACATATATCTTTGCTTTATAAATATAGGTTAATTATATAAATTACACATAATTATATTAGTAAAAATGTGAAAAATATAAAAAATTAAAACACGACTCTTTCAATCGAAGCGAGAGAATTTGGTTGTACTACTCTCTCAAAATTAATAATTTCCTATTTAATACAATTTGTTATGAAATTTGAAATGCATTACAATAATAAAATATTCATTATAAATTTATATTTTGAATTATGAATCATGGATTAATTGGATTTTTACCTAGTTTGATCAAATGTTTTTTAAAACTGATTATGGTAGAAGGTTGTGAGAGTCAACTAAGTCGACTTGACTTGAAATTAACACCATTTTCAAGAGTAATCTAAAAGTGTTTAGAGTGAATTTCTTTAAGGTATATCCAACAAAACATATGCATGCCTGCCAGTAGAGTGGTATACAAGGCATGTGCATACTGCAGAAGAATGGGGGAGGAGGCAAGACATGGCAAGGAGGTAAGTTTCTTCAAATACTTTCTCCGTTCCATATAAAGAGTACGATGACAGAATCATAAACATTCACTTACGAAATTAAATTCTTTATATCAATGTGCCCATGTATATTTTTACGTGAGGTAAAAAGTAAATTTAAGTATATTTATTTTACATGAGAGGTTACACGAGGTACCCGAATATAGAGGATCTGGTGTATCGAGTGACATAGAGCGATTATAGTGAGTACGTACATCACATGGATGGCCATTGCGTGCCTTTCAATTCAATCATCCAAAATCATATATGAAAGCTTATCCCCACAAGATAATAAAGATGAACTAAAAGTAAAAGCCGGCATGATTTCATAAATTTCAAAGCTTTATGTATCGATGAAGGAAACTTAATTGATTTTTTTCTTTTTTTCCTTTCTCGCTAATTGGAGGTCTTCAGTTTAACTATATTTACACAATATTTATATTAATAGTTATTTTACTTTTTATAAAGCTTAATTAGCATTTATATATCGTTTTATCCAAAATTTGGAGCTGTGACGTAGCTAGAAACTACATTTTAAAATTTTTGAAATAATCCAACAATATATGTATAAATATTTTTTTACATTGTAAAAAAAAAAATTTGACAAATAATTATACACTACTAATAAAGGTCTGGAGGGGGTTGGAGGGGTTCGGAGATCACCACACCCCTGGCTCCGCCCCTGATTTGGAGACAACGATTGCTGAAATACCCATGATTTTGTCTTATTTTATTTAGGTTTTCGATATTGAAAATTTTGCAAAATTAGGATAATCTCCGATGGGTATTTCATGTGTCATCTCATTTTATATATAATATCAGAATTTTAATTAGATTTATTTTATTTTAAATCTAAAGAATATTGAGTCAATTAGAATTTTTATTAGTTCATTTTTCACGTGACGCGTCCTATACATGCACACAATACGCACAGTGCATTTCCTTCTTTCTTTCTCTTTTCTTTTTTCTTTTTTTCTGTTATTTTTATTTTTACCTATGTTTTATTATTTCCTATGCATAATCTAAAAATTCTGATATATTTATAAGTGAAAACAATGGCAGGTGAAAAGTAAGATGCAAAAAAGAAGAGGAGTAACCAATTGAAAAAACTCCACCATGAAATTTGCGCAATCGTCAAGCAATAGGTAAAAATACGAATGAGAGTGTAAGGACTTTGTAGGGGTGGGTATCAGTTCGGGTTTTGGATTCTTTGGGTTATTTGATTCGGGTTGGAAAATTTTGAACTGGAAATCAATTTGAATTCGAAATAAATTTGGTGAAACCGAATGGAATTCGAAATTTGATTTTCGGAGGATTATTGAGTGAAAAGCTGAACTCAACTTTTACTAAGGGCTGAATTAAATAATAAAATAAATTTATAAAGGTAATTCGATTTGGGGTCGATTTTCGGGTTGGGACTCCCAATGCAAAAACCGACTTGAAAACATTTAATAACTAAATTTTTTTATATTTTCAATCTAAAAAATATTGATTATTAGCTCATTTTTTTCGTGAAATGTGTATTGTACTTGCACGCAACATGCACAATGCATTTACTATTTTCTCTAAACATATTTTTATTGTTTCAATACACGTTCTAACATTTTAAATATATTTAAAAGGTGAAAATAGTCGCGCAACAACCAAACCAAATATAAGAAAATATATTCGTCTAGAGCTGATGAGTGATCTCAAGGTCGTAGTGGATGAGCACTTGAAATTTTGTTTTGTAGAAAGGGAAGAAAGGAGGGTTAAAGAGGAGGAGGAGGAGGAGAAACCATACCATAGAATTTGTGTTTGCAAAGGCAATTGGATGGATGGATTGATTGATACCATAAGAGAGTTAATTTCCCCCCCTTTCATATCAATCTTTAATTTCCTTATAAAGATTGCTATACATATTTTAACCTAATCAGTTCTAGGTGAATATTTTATATTAAAATTATAATTTTTTATTGGAAGTTAATAGTCTAAATAAGTGATTAGTGAAGAAGGTCTTCTCGAATTTCGCTCAAAAAACCTGAAATAGCGAAGCTATCCTCCTCTTCCATTCTAATACTTAAGTTAGTAACATGAATTTAAAATACTTTTCAAAATCACCCTAGTAAAAATTGCGTACCTTTTGTAGTTCCCTTTTTCTTTGTACTTGTAGAGTTTGTTAACATCTTTTGCCCGTTTACGATCTTCTTTGTAACCGCCATTAAACTTTAATGCCTTGTGTAACTGCGGCTCAATCCTTGGTAGACATTTGCCCACTTTCCTGCCGTGACGGCTGTCTCTGATTATCCTCCTTAAGTCCATATCCATTCTTTTAATTCCCTTACTCGGATGCCCACTTATGGCCTTATAAAGTTTCTGGACCAAACCCTATGTACCTTCAAAACCAAATTAGGCACACCATAATTCTAATTAGATTTTTCACATTTTCAATCTAAATAATAATTATTGAGTCAATTAGAATTTTTATTAGCTCATTTGTTTCACATGATGTGTCCTACTCATGCACATAGGTTGCACAATGCAAACATTATTTCTAAACTTTTTTTTTTTAAATTACTTTCAATACACATTTTTAAAATCATAATATATCGATTTAAAAGGTTAAAACAATTGCAACAACCAAACGAAGTATGTCAAATATATGCGCAATCGCCATAGAATTTGTAGGACTATAGATGAGAGTGGCAGGAATTTGAGGCTCACTTTCAAAATCAGAGATCGAGGCAGATTCCTTACTGATGACAAAAGGAAAGCCACCCCGGAGGCCTAAGAAAAGGTCCAAGCGTTTGCAATGGCACTATAGAACAACAGAAGAGATGTGGCATCTTGGTACCGCGTTTGTTTTGGGTACAAAACAACACGGATTCAAATCCTTCTAATTCTTTAAGGGATTTATTTAAAAGATTTGTTATACACACTTTACATGTTTCTAGCGATTCCCACGACATCATCAAATGACCTAAAGTTGTAAATCATATACCTACTACGTGCCGCACAACTAGGAAGAAGTGCAATGAATGAGAGTTGTTGAAACTTCAAATATCCTAAAGGTTCGAAAGGAGAAATGAGAAGATAGGATTGCAAGACTATTCTTTTGATTGAGTGTTGTTTTTGCAAAATAAAACTGAGATTCTGGTTATTTTTTTATTTTTTTGAAAATGGTTACACATTTTCTGCACAAGTTAAATAAAAGTCGTGAAAATGGTTACACATTTTCTGCACAAGTTAAATAAAAAATCGTAAAAATGGTAACACATTTTTTGCAAATAAAAAAGGAAAGAAAAAGTCTTAGCAAAATTGTAGTTTTCTTTTAGAGTTTGGTCAAGCAAGTCTAGAGACATTATCCTAAATTGGATGCTTCTTTATCCATCGACAAAATCGCCTACTTTCTCGACGTCAATGATTCACGACCAAAGACTCTTCTCATCTACTAAAATCGCAGAAACACGGTCGATGACTATTGTACTTTTTCCTAAAAGAGGGAAGGAAAACTATTAATATGGTGAATTCAGAATTTAGGGGAACATATAATGGCATTAAAATCAAATCATGGGCAAGGCCTAGCGAATTTAACAACTCATCGGGTGATAAGGAGCCCAGCCGAGTTTCGACGTGTTCATTTATTGTTCATTTATTTATCGAGCTTAAAATCTTGTTCATGTTCGTTTATTTATTAATCGAGCCGAGCCGAGCCGAACTTTGACGTATTCATTTATTGTTCATTTATTTATCGAGCTAAAAATCTTGTTCATGTTCGTTTATTTATTAATCGAACCAAGCTTGTTAATGTTCGTTCTCAGCCCTAAGTGTCATGTTCATCTATTTATAAGGAATTTTCCTCCAAAATCTTCTCTCATTTCGGATGTGGGATTAGGTGAAATTCACCTCAAAATTGTGAAATAAAATAAATTTGATCATATGAAGATTTGAACCCTAGTTCCCTTGGTTCTCATTTTGATGTCTTACCACTGCATCAAATTTATTTTCATGTTATATGTATGAATGATAAATTATATATATATTTTATCCTTCTTAAAATTTGTTTTTTCTTATCGAACTGTTCACGAACGTAATCGAAGCGAGCTCCCTTTTATTCATTTATTGTTCGTTTATTAATCGAGCTTAAAATTTTATTCGTGTTCATTTATTAATAAATAAACGATCTCGAACCGAGCTTTTAACGAGTCAATCCCGAGCTTATTCGTGAACATTCGTGTTCGTTCTCAGCCCTACTCATCAGCGAGGAGAAGTTGACGTCCATCAGGGATGTTTGGATGGGTAATTGATGTTGTACTAAAAGAAAAAAGCATTTTAGGTAAAAGGACGAAGCTGCTAATTTTTGGTGCATTTTTTATTTTCTTTTTATCATTTTTAATACAGAATCTTGCAATTTTTTTTTTTTCATTTTTAATATAATCTTAGTATTTTAAACATAAAGAAGAAGAAGAAAAAAAGAGCCTTCACATAAAGAAGAAAGAATAACATGGAGTATTTATTACCCCAATCAATCATACACGAATAAATTATTTCATGCATCTGTTGCACAAATTTACATTAAAAGTATACATTTCTTGCCAAATGGATCATGTTTACTTATTTGCATCATTGCCTTTTCACCAATGCTACATTACCATTTTGAGTCTACAACTCAACCAAAAAAGAAACGGAATTGTTATACGCAGTAACCGTTTTACTATTCGCAGTAACATTCCCTTATGAAAAGTCTATTTTACCCTTTTACTAAAAAAAAAATTACCGCACAACATTTGATTTTATAATTACGAGTACGATTTATATTACACGATATGTAAATAACCTACACATTTTTTCAAAACGGGATAAAATTTTGCAAAAATACCGCTCACAAAGAGCGGTATTTCAAAAAATACCCCCCTTAGTGGACGGTATTTTCAGGAATACCGCTTACTTTGGGCGGTATTTTCACTGGTTGGCGGTATTTTCTGGGTGAGATGGGCGGTATTTCACCCAGGAATACCGCCCACAAAGTGGAAATACCGCCCAGATAATACCACCCAGATGGGCGGTATTTCACCAGGAAATACCGCCAACAGTTGGCGGTATTCCTGGGAATACCGCCAACTGTTGGCGGTATTTTCTGGGAAAATACCGCCTTTTTTGGAAAATACCGCCCAAAAATGACGGTATTTTTACAATGTTCCTGTGAAATTTTATGAAATTTTTTTTTTTTAATACTTAAGGGTAATAGACTTTTCACGGGGGAATGTTACCGCCCAAAAATGACGGTATTTTTTCAATGTTCCTGTGAAATTTTATGAAAATTTTTTTTTTTTATTACTTAAGGGTAAAATAGACTTTTCACGGGGGAATGTTACTGCGTTTAGTAAAATGGTTACTGCATATAACATGCCTCAAAAGAAAACAACCATGGAATCATTGGTAGGTAGTTTTCCCACTAAAGTGTAAGCCATTTCTGTTTTCTTGCCAAGAGAACCATCAACAAACTCAAAAGTAACAAACATGGACTTGGCTCCTTCCATGGCAAATTAGTTCCAAAGATATTTGAAAAGCAAGCCTTCATGTCTTCTCAAAAACAGCAGCAAAAACTAGTGATTCATGGACCTCAATGATCTCTTTGGTCCTAATGCTCTGATGCACACATAAGGCTTCACAGTCTACCACTCCTGAGTTAGAAGCTACAAAGACACGAGGAAAACCAGAGGAGCACTGCAAATTAATCCGCGAATCAAAACCAGACACAGTATTTTTTGCTTGTCAACTGGAGATTTTGTTTTGAATGGCAATGGCTAGGAAGAGAACTGGCAAACTATTAGTATCGGAAGAAATGATAAAAAAAATGGAAAATGGCAGCAGCAATACCCGTGTCGGTGAGTGACCCAACAATGGTGTCCTACCATTGCCAAGTCACCATCACCAACTTCAACACCAACAACTCCCTCTTGTCACTGGGATTCCAGAAATTAGAGGCCATTAGTTGCGGTATGAGGAACAGGGGAAGAACAGCTCATGAGAAACAAGGTGAGCCGGACTGTGATCCTCTTTCCTCAACTATAAAGTACTAACCCACCTTTCAACTTATTTCCTCTTTCCAGAATCTCAACAAGCATTTTGATGGCAATCCCAACAATAAAAATCCCGAAAAAACGATTGTTAAATCATGGAAGAGCCATAAAAAATTGTCAAACAAATTGCCAAAAACAATCTAGGAATTCTCCACCATCAAAGCTTTTCTGGATCTCTCCACTTTAGGACAACTAAAATTGCTCACAATTTAATTACATAGATAGAAAAATAAAATTTACTTGGACTACATAAGTAGTAATGCAGGATTAACTAATAATCTTACAGAAATTACCTGAGGAAGGATGAAGTTCAAGCCTCTTCACCTATAATACACTAAATGTTCGATTTCATCAAACCGCCACGAAAATCAAGATTAAAACAGAGGAATGATGTGTGGAGGCAACCCTGCAGAATCAGGAGCAATAAACGCAGGAAAATGGTAGACAATTGTTTCTGCAGGTGCAATGATATAATAGCCAGAAAAGTCTAACCGAATACAAAAGTACCCCGGTAAACTTTTATCAACTCCTGTTCAATAATATAAAGGTTTCCCAAAAATCCAAGCCTTTCACTACTTTTCCAACTACAAGCAATTCATCCAAATCTATAGTGCCTGTGACTCAAAAACTTGGTTTGCCCACAGTGGTAGAGGTGCTTCAATCAATAAACTTTCAGTTGTAACAGGATGCTGGAAGGACAAACTCTCGGCGTGGAGTTCATGACCATCATATATTCTACCCTTCCAATCATAAACACCTTCATATTTTACATCCCCTCTTATAGGCATCCCAAGATATTGGCAGTGCAACCGAATTTGATGCGTTCTACCACTCCTAGGATAAGCTCTAACCAAAATCTCATCTTCCTTCAAGTTGCAATCAATCCCAGATTTCTCTTCAACAATCATAACTTCTGATACATCTTTACCTGAGCTAGAAAACTCCCTAAACTCCCCTTGCCTATTTACTGATAATATCTCAAAAAAAGTTTCCATATCCTTAACAACTGATCCACCAGGTAGTGTCTTACCAACATCTGATGCGGCATAAACGCGCCAGGCTCCATACTTGGATCTTCCATGACCAGAATTTATCGTGACATTTTCCCATTTTGGAGCTTGACCAACGCAGGAGGCAATGTATGTTTTCCTCACCTTGTGCTCAGTAAAAGCTTTCACAAGCTTTGCAGCAACTTTATGTGACTTGGTAATCAACATAACACCACTAGTATCACGATCAAGTCTATTTGCTAGATGAAGCTCCATAACCTTCACTTGGATATCTGAAAAACGAAATTACATCGAAATTAAACCAGAGAATTCAAACTAAATCGGCCACTTTATCCAAACTACAACATCTTTTTTATGCTATTTCTTCTTCTTTGAGCTTTAATAAACCAAATCCCAGAACCTATGGAGGAAAACTGGTTAAATCTCCAAAGTTCACGGATTCAATCTTATTCAAAATTCGGATTCTCATAAGCATTAACACGATGGAGCTAAGTAACCATACTGATGATTCAACAATTCATATCAACACAATTTACCTGAATCATTGAAATCGGTGAGCAGAACCGGAACAGCAGAGAGGACATTTTCGCAGTAAATCCCTTGAGGTTTGTTAACAGCAATGAGCCATTGATCTTCAAAAAGCACGTGAGCCCTAGAAAGTGAAAAAAGCGCCGAGCTTGATGAAGCAGTCAAGGCCCTGCTGAGCTCTATGTTCTTGGATATGGAGGGTAACGGTGGGGAGAGTGGCACTGGGTAATTTGCGACGCTTATTGGCTCGTTTATCACCAGGGGTTTGGAGGGATTTAAGAGGGGATTGGTCGCCGCCATTGAGATTTTAGAGAGCTCCGACACGGAGGCCGGCGGGCTTTGTGGGAAGACCGGGAAATTGGAGGCGGAGGCTTTGCGGGGCGCTATCGTCGCTAAATGAAATTATTAATGGGCGAATTCCATTACCTCTCATGATTTGATCAAATTACAAATAGTTCTTGTAATTTTGGAAATTACAAATATTATTGAATCATTCAGAAATTTTTTCATTTGGGTATTTTTTTTATTATCAGTAAAGGTGATTTTGGGTTGAGTTGAGCCAAGCTTAGATTAAATTTGGAGTATTTATCCTCTCTTTGTTATTGAATAATCAATTTTAAAATTTTATTTATTGATTAAATAAATGATGAAATACAAAAAAGAACCCTAAGCTTTCTAATTAGTACAAAACAAACCTCTAAATATTAAAAAATACAAAATAAACCTTGGACAGTTGGACTGAGAAATGTTCAAATTTTTACCCTTCACCACCACCACGCTGCTCAATGCACTACCGCAGACCACAAGTGAGAAGAATAACCGCAAGGCGATGCTGAATTTGGGTCACCATTAAAGAACAAAAATATATGTTTCTTCATCTCAAAAGAAGATGTCTTCAAAAGCCCAAATCGACTGAATACTAGAAAACGACATAAAGTAAAAAAACAGAACAGAGGAAGAAAGGAAGAAAATGGCGATTACAACAATTCTTCATCCATCATCCATGGGTCTTGCCTTCAAAACCAGAGCCCCATCACTCCCTCAGAGAGCTTACGTTTCCAAACCCATTTTAGTTAAGGCCCTCTAAACTTCTTTGGACTATCCCTCTTCTTCAGCTGCTCCGAAATTGTCCACTTCAATCAGCTGTTGGCAATGGATATTCAGGGATAACGCAATAAATTATATTGTAAGGAGCATAAAAATGTTAGCAATAGCAGCGAACATCAGATACCCAAGAAGAAAATTCTGATGATTCTCCACAATTTCTGATGTTAGTACCGTGGAGGAGTGGAGAGAAGTGACGAAAGACTTTGTGTTGGACAAGATGTGACAGCTACTATTACGGATTGGTCTGGTTTGGGGGTTATTCTGATAGGCCCAAGCTCGATTACAATGCTCATGTTATGGATAAATTATTTGTTGATTTGGTCAACTCTCCAGATTTCCCCTCGAATTCAAGTGAGGAAGCAAAAATTTATTGCTTCTGTAATTTTATTTGTTTGTTTAGCTTCACCCAGTTTTGCACTTCCTAAGTTTACTTTTACATTTGATTTGTGGTTATGATCTCGGGCCGGTAATTCATTCTATGCTCATTTGCTTATGTAGCTCATTTTCTGTGTGGCCTGGCAGTTCTGTTGGTATTTGGAACTGCATAATGTATTAATAGAATTCTTAAGGTTCTGTTGTTCTGCTGATTCATGTCATCTTTGGACTTTGGTGAAGCTACTATAGAATACTTGATCTCTCGGCTGTAGACACAGGCTGCCCTGCAGTTTAGGATGCTAGATATGGGTTATGTGATGGCAAAGTCAGAAAATTTTGCTTAATGTTGTCAAGGCAGACCTTGACCCACGATGGAGATATCGCTAGTGCTGTCATGGACCTAATTGCCTAAGTTACTGAGTCCACGATTTTCTGGGAGATGTTTTATTGATGATTTTCTGGAATGTGTTTGCAGTGCGTCTTGAATCCTTCCACACCATTGCTATCAGCACCATATTCGTGCATTTAAGGTTTTTCTTTGATGATTTTCATTAAAAGAAGCTCTTACTCCACGTACAGTTGTTGTGTTATGGTAGATATTAGCTCATTAGACATCTTTCTCATGAATTGAAGTAAGCTGTAAATGATTTAAGAAACGCAAAGTATAACCTCCTATTATCTTTGAAACTTGAAGGGTATTTCCGTCATAAAATTTGGACAACTCTTAGTCAAAAGTTTATTTTGTACTTTTTAAAAACTGGAGGTTTATTTTGTACTTATTACAAACTTCAGGGTTATTTTTATATTTTGCCCTTAAATAAATAAGTATGAAATGAACTTTTACCAAATAAATCTTAAAATTAGTTGTAAAAGTTCATGTTAACTAACTGAGTTTGATCTCGTGTTAATACCTCTCAAGGTTTGGTCATAAGTAGTGACATAGACAATAATTGTTTAGGCCAATTAAATTTACCTACCTTGATCTGGTTAATTACAAATTCATTCTTGTGAGTTTTTAAAATTAAAAATACACACCTCTTCTACTTTGGTCATCATTTTTATACAAAAAAAAAAAGCCACTGTTAGTTAAGATTGAGAAAATATATATATATATTAACTTTCATGAATAATTTCAAAATCAACTCAGTAAAATTTTAAATTAAACTCATTTATTAGTAATAAACGAATATGAACTGAATTTTAAACCCAATTACTTAATGAATGATCACATTTTGAAAACTCTGAATCTCGTCTCAGCTTGACTCGATATCACTCTTAGTGCAAGTTGAAAAAATAAACACAAATCAGAAAATTTTTCAATGATTCATAGAGATATTTTGTAATTTTTAAAAATTACAAAGACAAATGAGGTAAATGTAATTCACCCTAATTGTTTTAAGAAAAAGAATCTGACAATAAATAATCTGAAACGATTTTTATTTTCCCAGAGAGATTTTCAGTAACTATTATTGTATGAATTTCACTGTCTTTGGAGATTTGACTCTTTTTTTTTTTTTTTTTGGATAAATTATTAATTTTAAGATAACTGTTTTTCTGTTTCTTTTCTTTATTTTTAATAAATTTTATTTTTGGGCCATGCTAAAACCCCTGCGCCTAAAACCTCCGTCAGGGTAGTCAATTTTTCCCCCAAACAGTTTTCCGACCACAGCCCCATTTGAAAGATGCTTTCTTTTCTACTGAGAAGATCATCATTTGAACCGATCAGACCCCAATTTAGCTTGGCTTTGCTTTCATCGTTGGGCCAACTTCAATCTCAATCTCATTATTTCTCCACTTCAATCCATAGCCAATCTCTTTTGACATCTGGGTATGGAGTTTTGGGTAGAACAAGTGTTGGGTTTTCTTTGCCTTTACTTTCAAGATTGAAAAATTCACCTGGGGTTTTCGGTTGTGATGTTGATTCTGCAATATGGGTTCGTTTTTATGGCTCTCAGTCGCAGGCGGCTGCTGTTGAACGCTCAACTTCAGATGGGCTTACTGTTGAGGGGATCGTATCGAATAATTGGACCATACTTGGCGAAGATGAGAGTGATTGGAAGAGCCATGCTTCTGCTATTGCTCAGTCCATTCATCTTGTTAAGAGACGGCTAAAGGTATATTTTTCAATCTGTGTATTGTTATTAGAGTTGATGGAATTTAGAACTTGTTTGTTGCAAAAGTGTGCTTCTTTAATGGTTTCTTTCCTTCGCTTTGATTATGCCTCTTTGTTTTTATATTAAAATATGACTCTGAGTTTGTTCTGTGTTAAATTTTTTTCCAAAATTTTCATATATGTGTTTCCATGGTTAGTTGAAGATAGAAGCTTCAGTTTTGTGTACTTTTATGTGATTGGAGGTCCTTCTATATGTTTAAGGTATTGCTTAATTATTTTGTCGGTATAGTAGAGTAGTAGGGTGACAGTTCTGTTATCTCCTGCCTGGTTGCCAAATTTTCAGTTCTGTTACTTGATGGATGCGGATTTGTGATATTATATGGTTCATGTGATGTTTTTCCTCAGTCTCTGTTTTGTGTGGTTATAGTGGAAGAAGTTACTGGCTAGGCAGAAGATGTTATCTGTAGAACTAGATAAACCAGACCTTTGGGATGATCCTGTTCATGCTGGGAAGATAAGCCGTGAGCACGGTATACTTACAGGAAAGATGAATGAAGTCCTTGCATTTGAACAAGATTTATTGGAACATATCGACATGATAAAATTATCGCGCGAGGAGAAAGATGCAGAATTGGAATTGGTGGGCACTCAAATCTTCTTTTAGGCATGTATTTCTTCTTTTGACATCCCATCTTTCTGTAGACAATAGCATTTCTGGAACATATCATTTTTAGCAAACGAATCGGATTATAATCTATTTATATGCTCTGGTCTAATCTAAGACTCCCTTTTTACCAACGACTTCTTTTACTAATTAGTTCCTGTCAAACTTTCTTTTCTTGGTGGACAGTTAATGACATTTCAAATAAACTAAAGGTGGTCCCTTTCTAACTGCTTAGAAATAGCTTTACCATTGCTAGAGCATTTTACAGTGGATTTCAACCTAGTTGACCTGGCTTTGTCTTATATTTTATCCTTGTAATTTCAGGAAGCAGTGAAGGCTTTACTCGATATGAGAAGAAATGTAAAAGAGAAAGAGTTAAAGGCTCTATTATCTGCAGAGCATGATTCTTGCTCTTGCTTCATAGAGGTAGTTTCTACTCTTTGAAATTCTTAAGAGTTTTAATTTCTCCATAACCTTGTTTGAATCATTTTTATTCCTAATTTTGTCCATTGCCTCCAGTTAAGAAGAGGTTGTAAACATGCTGTTTCATTAATCAAACAATCACCAATATGTGCTTTTTTATCCTGCTATCTAATTCTTCCATAGGTCTGTCCACAGTCGCTCTTCTGTTCTTGTGAGCATATGTGCCAATCTAACATAACTCATTACATTTCTCCGATCCTAGGTACAAGCTGGAGCTGGGGGCACTGAGAGCATGGATTGGGCTGCAATGGTTGTACAGATGTATAAAAAGTGGGCTCAACAGAAAGGTTATGAGGTTACAGTCGTGGATGAAATGCCTGGTGAGGTTGCTGGACTCAAGGTTGGTAAACTGGTATTCTTTTGTTTGCTTATCATTTTCATACAAATTTTTAATACGCCCCTGTTATTCCATATTTGGCAAAAATAGATTTCAAATCTTATAACATCCAGTCCATCAATAGATTTGCAAGCAACCTCTTTGAAATTATTGTTATTCATCACATTCCAAACTTCTATAAAGAAAAGTTGTCCAATATACATACTCTGAGGTGAAAGTCCATTCCACCCTGAAGACCTCTGGGTTTAGCTACCTATCTGTAATAGTGGCTAACCAGTCTGCTTTGAATACCTCTACCCTAATAGATAACCTCCCGTAATGGCTAACATACTACTTCAAATATTTAGTAACAATTCATCAACATTTCTTTGCGCAATAATGCTAGCATGTTTCATTACCTGAATTTCATGTTATAGTGTACTGTGGCATTCAGATGACTATCATCCCTCGGTTTCTTAGATGAGGGAAATGGTATTTTATAGGTGACCTTCACAAACATAAGAAAATTTTAAGCGTTCATTGATAAAAACTAAAGACCTTGCATGGTCTCATATATTTAGTTTCTGCATCTCATGGATTCTGAACCACTGTATTTTGAAACTTCCTCTTTTTGTTTCCTATCTTCAAGAGGTTTTATGTTGCCTTAGTACTTTATTGGAGTCAATATATTGTCTAAGACTTCACTCCGGTATTGATGTTATATTTATGAGGTTTTTGATGCTGGAGTGAAGGCCTCTGTAGTATTCTTTGCATTGAAACTTCGATTTCCTGGTAGTTGTAGCATCTGATCTTTTCCTTGCCTTTGTTCTTCAGCGGGCAACAATTAGAGTTGAAGGTGAATATGCATATGGATATGCCAAAGCAGAAGAAGGAGCACATCGGTTGGTTCGTTGCTCGCCCTTTGACAGTGCCAACCGCCGGCATACTTCATTTTCTGCAGTTGCTGTGATTCCAATTCTAGGGGAAGGATTTTCCCATTTTCAAATAAAGGAATCTGATCTACGGATAGATCGGTTCCGATCTGGGGGAGCTGGTGGTCAGTCTGTCAACACCACGGACAGTGCTGTCAGAATAACTCATATTCCTACGGGGATCGTTGCTACCTGCCAAAATGAAAGGTATAGAATACCCTTTTGTTTCTTTTTTGGTTGAAAAGATTGCCAAGCCAATAAGTTTTTTTCTTTGTTCAAATGACAGGTCACAACATTCAAACAAGGCTTCTGCCATGGCTGTACTTCAGTCACGTTTGGATAAACTTGAAATGGCACGTCAAGCTCAATTTAACGCACGTCATACACAGTCCCTTTCTGAAAATAGCTTCGGTAACCAAATCCGTTCTTATGTACTCCATGTAAGCATTGAAACTCCTTGGATTATTGGATAGGTGGAGGTTGTTTTCCAGGAATAGCCATTTTATTTACTCTCTAATTTCTTTTCCTCCTAGCCTTATCGCATGGTTAAGGATCACAGAACAAATTATGAAGTTTCAGATGCTGATTCTGTTCTGGAAGGGGATATCGATGACTTCATCTTGAGCTATTTGTCAGCGTCCTTGGACAAGGCGGGTGAAGATGGCCCGTAAAAGAAGTTTCAAACAGGGTAACCCCCGCGCTCGCCTTTTGCAGATTGAAGACGATTGTGATAGCTGCTTTGAGAATGTGGATAAGGTGGCAGTTCATACCCATGCTTCTGAATCAATCTTCGGTTGATTGATGATCAGCTATGTTTCTGGAATCGAATGAATGAAGAGGCATTAGGAGAGAAGATTCCTCAGCTAGTTCAAGCTTCTGTAGAAGTCTCCTTTACTATGTTCATAGGCTATAAAGATACTTGAATTATAATACGTTAGGTCATAATTTATAGTAATTCATTGATGATGTACTTGTTCAAAATGTATTCATTTTATGATAAAACAATTGAGTTGGAGGAACTTCTTGGGATAAAATCTTCCCTTTTGCAAGAGTGCTAGATTAATGTGCCATCGAGTTGAACAAGTCGGGGTTCAAGCGATGAGAAAATCAACGGGCCATCCAAAGGTCGAGTTTCTATTTCACTTCTCCATGACGGACCATTCAGAAGTCGAGTTCTGATCTAATAAGTCACATGACATGCCAGTGGAACACAAAAAATCTAGACAAATGCGATTATACTTTATATTCCAGGTATAAACTACAGAGAGTAAATCCAAAATTATCCAAGAAAACAAAAAAACGAGTCAAAGCCATTCTCATTTTTACAGTAGTTCACGCAACAATGAAACAAAATTGGAGTTGGAGTGCGCATGAGCAGCTGATTCAATGGTCAAGAGAAATGAATACCAGCCTTGTTAAACAGAGATAAGAGGAACATGAAGTCTGTTTGTGTAAGTTTCGAAGCTCTTTTCTCTTCGAAGTCTCCTTGCTTCAACACATTCAAAATCTTCTCTTTAAATTCCGATGTTTTTGCATTTCCTTCATCCACCTCCATTTCTTCATCATCCATCCCATCATCACCCTCAATGCCGATGTCTCCCAGTGATCCTCCCAAAGCTGATACAGCCGCAGACATATCCACTTCATCTGAGTAATCCTCCTGCGTCAGCTGTAACGCTTGCAGTGTTTTGAAGTTCTTTTCAAGCATAGACAGGACAGACTTCTGTCTAAATATTGAGCCTAGAGTTTTATTCTTTCGGTTGAAACATATCCGAACCAAGCCATCCCATTCCTTGAAGTTTATAGGCGGGAGTGGTTTCTTTGGTTCTATTCTAACAACAGAAGAGTCCACCTTTGGTGGAGGCCGGAAATTGTTCCTCCCTACTTTCAGCAAATGAGAAACCCGAGCTAAGAATTGTGTATTCACCGAGAGCCGACAGTAAAGAGTATCACCAGGCTGAGCAACAAGCCTCATGGCAAATTCCCTCTGGAACATTATCACAGCACACCTAAACAATGGCCGATGTGCTAATAACTTAAAAGTGAGAGGAGAGGAAATCTGATATGGAATGTTCGCCACACAGATGTCAAAGTAAGGTAAGTCACACTTTAGAACATCACCTTGTATAACCTACAACACACATTACATAAGCCATAAGTACATATGAAATACTCAAATCGAAAGAAAGAAAAATTAAGTCCAAACATATCCTCATCACTTCTTTTGGTTACATTCTACATGTTTAGGAGCTCCTTTCAACTTTTTCTATGTCTAAAAAGTATACTCCCTCCCCCATTAGAAGAGTCAGGTTTCTAATACTTAAAAAAAGAGAGGGTGTATCAAACATGTAATAGCGAAGCAACAGGACCATCATTTACACCTAGCATGAATGTTCATTGTTCAGTATGGTGAACAGGAAAAAGAATAATTTTTTTTTTTCACAAAGATGGCTTCAGTCAATACTTTCATAGCTTTAACTCAGGTAAATTCAAACACAATCGAGAAAAAAGATTAAACTTTCACATTCACACTAACACTTCTCTGGTTCAAATTCACACCATTAGTGCACAACATTTATAACAATTCAGACAAACAACAAAGAGGGCGCTTTTTCATTCGTAATGTAACAATTTATATAAACTCAACTCTACAACATTCAAGCTTAATCGGCATCCTAAGCTGAAAACTAAATATAAAAAAAAGGTGATACCGAAATTAAAGAGTACTATGAAATCATCCATTGTTTAGCTTACTTTAAGGCGATTCGAGTCGGGGGTTCCTTGAAACCGACGTTGCAATTCCAGAACCATACGAGGATCAAGCTCCACGGCGATGACTGATTTTCCGGCTTCCAGAAGCTTTTTCGTGAGATTACCGGTACCAGGTCCAATTTCCAGGATGACATCTGTGGATTTGATGCCGGATTTTTGGATGATTGAGTCGATTAAGAGTGGGTTTTTCAATATGTGCTGACCTTTGGACTTGTGGAACTGAATCCCACCTTGGAAGTGTTGATTACCGCCTCCGGCACCGGCGGTGCCGCGGTGTTTTTCCTTCTTTATTTTGCCTCCCGCCATGATAACCTTTTTGGCAGAAGTTGTGTGTTCAATTCTTTTGAGTTGTGGCTGGTGAGTAGGGTTTATATTTGATGGTTTACAATTTGGGCCTAAATGGAACCTTTGGCCCAATATATATAATAATTTTTGTTTTTAAATTTAAAATAGAACCTATATATATATATATATAATAAGCTGATAAAGATGAGACCGAAAACATAATGCATGATAAAGTTTAGTACTCAAGATGTTGGTGTTGGTGGGTGGGGTGTGGAGGGGGGTGGTGGGAGTGGCTGTGGTAAGGAAGAGTCTTGTAACCCCGAGATTATGAATTCGATTATTGGGAAAAAAAAAAAAAAGAAAAAAAAAGCTAATGCTGATGTTCTTTCTCACCTGCAATGTAATAGGGTAGAAGTTTAATAATCATTTGACCAATTTGTAAGTTTGTAGGGTTTTTTTATCCATTCAATTATGATTAGTATAATCTACTTATTTTTTTTATAAAAAATACTAATAAAATTATTAATACTATTCAAAAGTAAGAAAGTTGCATATTTTATTAAGCAAATATAATGTGGATAATCTTATCACAAAAGCTTGTATATGACCTTTCAGACAGCCGACAAACATGTTTTTTTGTTGAAGACGCGATGGATCTTAACCTTAAAAATAGTATGTGTTATGTATATTGCGTACAGTTTCTAATGTATTACGTATAACTTCTGATCTATCACGTGTAACTACTGATGTATAACAGTTTCAAGTGTAGCTACTAAACTATCATATGTCATTTATAGCATTTGGTAGATTAAGTGAAAAAAGTATTGTATCACCGGTTTCAAAATGAAAAATAAACTAAGATAAAGTATCATAGAACGAACACAAATATTGATTGCTAAACACAAGTATTGATTGCTAGGGCTAAAATATCGCCGCTAGACAATTTGTCAAAAGAGTGCCCTAATTTTATTATTCACTCAAATTAACTTATTACTTTAATTCTTGCTAGGGGCAAAGTATCACGGCCAGGCACCTATCGATTGCTAGGGTTAAAGTATCGCCGCCAGACAATTTGTCAAAAGAGTACCCTAATTTTATTATTCACTCAAATTAACTTATTACTTTAATTCTTGATAGGGGCAAAGTATCACCACCGGGCACCTATCGATTGCTAGGGTTAAAGTATCGCCGCCAGACAATTTGTCAGGAGAGTGCCATAAATTTATTATGCACTTAAATTAACTTATTAATTTAATTCTTGTTAGGGCTAACGTATCGCCACCAAACACATATCGATTGCTAGGGATAAAGTATTGCCGCCAGACAATTTGTCAGGACAGTGCCCTAATTTTATTATTCCCTCAAATTAACTTATTAATTCAATTCTTGTTGGGGGTAAGGTATTGCCGCCAAACACATATAGATTGTTAGGGCTAAAGTATCGGCGTCAGATAATATATCATTAGAGTGCCCTAATTTTATATTCACTCGAATTAACTTATTAATTCAATTCTTATTTGGTCTTAAAGTGTCGCGGTCAGACGTATATTGATTGCTAGGGTTAACTTATCGCCGCCAGACAATTTGTCATTATCGACTGCTAGGCCTAAAGTATCGCCGCCAAAAAATTTGTCATTAGAGTGCCCTAATTTTATTATTCACTCAAAATAACTTATTAATTTAATTCTTGAGTATTTGAAATTAACTTTATTAGGCCTGGCAAATTGACCCGTGAACCGTCAACCCGACCCAACCCAGCCGCCTTTTTAGCCCGTTGGGTTGGGTTGGGTTGAACGGGTTACGGGTCGAACGGGTTGAAATTTGACCCGTACTTAGTGGGTTGGGTTGGGTTAGGTCGGGTTAGGGTTAACCCGCAGGTTGCATTTTTTTCACAACTCGCCCAACCCTTTATTTTTTTGTTAATGACTGACCCGTGCGGGTCAAACTGCATTAATGCAAATTTGACCCGCGAGTCAATGAATCACATATGAATCATATGATGCATAGGTGATTTGTATTTTGTGTGTGTGTGTTTGTGTATGTGTGTCTAGGTGGGTGTGTGTGTATATATATATATATATATATTATTCACTCGCGTATTCACGTGTTATAATAAATATTAATTTAAAAGATATTAATTTTAAGTAATAATTAAGTGTCAAAAAAATTTGACTTGTCAAGTTAAACTGCTTGACCCGTCGAGTTAAACGGATCAGCCTGTTGGGTTAAATGGATTAGTTCTTCATATTAAATAGGTCAACCCGTTGAGTTAAACGGGTTGCCCCGTTGAATTAAACGGGTTGGCCCGTCGGGTTAAAAGGTTGACCCGTTGAATTAAACGGGTTGACCCGCCAAATTAAACGGGGCAACCAGTTGGCGTAAATGGGTTGACCCGTCGAGTTAAATGGGTCAACCCGTCGGATTAAACGAACTGACCCGTCAAATTAAACGGGTTGATCAGTCGGGTTAAACGGGATAGATCAATGGGTTGACCAGTCGAGTTAAATGGGTCGACCCGTTTAGTCATGACTCGATTACCTAATTTACTCATATAAAATTATTTTAAATGATATTTTAAAATAAAATTACATTACATAATTTTAACCATATATATAGACGTAAATATATATAGAGTATATACGTATATATATAAATCCAGTATACATACAAATGAATATATAAAAGTACTGTACATAAGCTATAACACATTTGTTATATATATATATATTAATATATTTAATTAATTGTTTTGGGGTACGGGTTTGGAAGGGAATTGGGGACTGCAGTGGGTGGGTGGGTGGTGGAAGGCATATGGTTTAAAAGTATTGGAAAAAGTTTTTCTTTAAACATTAATTTGCTGGTTAAACTATGGGTTGAGGTACGGGTTTAGTGGGTTATAATCCGTTGGGTCAAGTAAATTTGACTCATTGGATCAAATAAATTGACCCGTGTGTTAAGCGGGTTATAACCCAACCAAACATGACCCAACCCATAGTTGACCCGTTCGTCAACAGGTCGGGTTGGGTCATGACCCGTTAGGTACGGGTCAAAATTGACCCAAAACCCGCCCCACCCGCCCAATTGCGCCCCCCCCCCCCCCACCGAACCTCATCGATATATATCTACTCCGTATATATTAAATTTAGTTTTAAGGATTTTATATCCGAGGAGGAGAGTCAAAGGGACGGTAAAATTTCCTTCTAAAATCCGCGATTGCTTACCCGACAGTGAAATTCAATCGTGAGCTCTCGAGCTAGCCCACATGTTGGATTGATCTTCTCGTGATTCTTCGCGGGAATTGGCACTCGGAAGCCGTATAATCAGATAACAATGGAGGCGACATCATCCTCTCAACAGCTGATTACCCCAGAAGACGTTTTGGAATCGTTGATGAACGATGGCACCATCGATGCCATCCGATTAAAAGTCATCACTGAGCTCAAAGCCAACGTCAGTTCCTTAATTTTCTTGTTTGTTGGCATTGTAAAATAGGATATATTTGGATTTTTGGGTTGTGAATTGTTGAGATTGTTTCAGCCCTTCTTCGCTGATTCCTTGGTTTTATCCGTGTGATTTCTTTGTAGGAAGAGTTGAAGAATACAACAATAAAAATGGTGGAGCAGAGTAAGGTTTTGAATACACCAGGGGCGGAGAAGCAGACCAAAAGAGAGCTTTTTGATGCTCTTCGACAAGAACTTGAGTGAGTTCTTTGCCCCTTATTTTTACTTACATTCTTTCTTTAACTTGTTCTGTGTAGATTTTTATTTTTCATGATTGTATTTGTTTAGATTGTATTCAAGTTCATACTGGGTTTTTTCTGCTGAGTTTCATATAAATGCAATAGTGATGGGATTGTTGTTACTTTGATAACATCTATTTTTGGGTACCAAAATTGGAGCTTTCCTCCAATTAGGGAATTATTCTGTTGTGGAACTAGTCTGATTTTTATTTCCATTTGCTTTAAAACTGTCTGTTATCGTGTAAATCATGTATAAGTCTGAACTTGCTGGGAGAGGGTTGGATTGGGTGTTAAAGGGGGAATTGTGACTGAGAGGTTCTGCTATGGAGACCTCCTTGTTACCCCCCTCCCCCCCCAAAAAAAACAAAAAACTTCTGATGGTTGTTACAGCGGATTGGATCACACTAAACATAAATATTCAGCTAGAGGAGCTGCTGTAAGTTGCTGGTGTGTTTCTTTATGTTGATCTGATTATAAGGAACCGATTCTACTGGTAAAAATTGGTCACTGAGAGGTATTAATATCACGGATTTGGGCTTTTTTAATATGTTTCTGCACTTTGTTATACATTTTGAGTTGGAAGGATTCAGAGCTTGGATTTTGAGGTATCAATATCAGCAAATGTCAGAGCATACCTATTCCTCTTATGGATAAATTGGTTGTTTTAGTGCATTTGCCATTGGGGACGTTTTATTCACTGATTCAGGATGCATCTGGTTCCCGTACCTCATTTAGTATTTATTTTTTGGTTCTGTTCTTCTGACGCTTGTTTTATGTGGTCAAATTTTCATCATTGTTGTTTTTCTGCTCACACTAATAATGAAGCCAATTACTAATCTTGGACAAGATGATTATAAACACAATTAAGAATGAGAACATTTTTGTGGATTAAAGTTTGAGCATAAATGTCTGAGCGGTTATATTGATTTGTTCAGATTGGTCAAGAGAACATGAAAGGTGTTATTTTTCTCTATGAGGTGGTTCCTTTTCATGTAAAAAGAAGAGGTCTTGATAGTATTAGAGGAATTGTGAGATTCTATAAGACTTTTTGATAATAATTTTTTCTGTGTTTTCTTTTTCTGTGACAAGAATTTCATTAGTTTTAAAATAGTTTCATGTTTGTATGAGTAAGTACATCTTCATTTCTGTGTCTCTAATTCATAACAAAGTTATCCAACACTATGAAGTTTTCTCGTAGAGGTGAAACTTTCAAATATACATTGAAATCCTTTGTACGCCTTTACATTTTCTCTCTTTAAAATTTCCTGTAACGGTTTTGACTAAAGTAGTGTAATCATAATAAATAGTCTGTATTGATTTTCTTGTTACTAATTATGCCTTCTTTTCTTTTTCTTTGGTGGTGAAGATTTCATATCATATTATCTGTAGATTCAAAGACACAGATGTTATACTCACAGTTTTGTACCATTTCTGAACTAGAATAGAAGTATGTTTTAGAGGCTAAACGATGTAAATGCTTTTTTGCTTCTTTGTTTTGAAACTGTTTCAGCTTTCTTCTGCATGTAAAGACATGTCCTAATATGAGTGAATGAAAGTAGTCACTAGATGAGAATGAATCTTAAGCTTCTCAGAAACTGTTAGAAGCCGTAAAATCTTGTCATATTATTGTGGGTTTTGTAAGTCATAATCACATGTTTGGTATATTTTGGACAAAATAGAGCAAAGTAGAACAATTTTACATGCAACTTTGTCTACATTTGCGAATTATGGATTTACTATTTTCTACTGAGTTTCAAAGGTTGTGGGTCTTTTATCTCCACTTGTGGGCTGGGTGGTGGTCTCTTCAGTTATATTCTTGGGCTGAGTTAGGAAATGCTACGTGGGGACAGCAATAATATGAACTGCTTTGGATAGATACTTAGGAATTCCTTTCATGCTTATCTTCCTCTCAAATGGATCGTTCAAAATTATGAATTCTCCAAATCTGTAGCTTTGTGACCTCTGTCTTCTACATTATGTTGCCACGGTGCAATAGATCATCGCTGATATTTATGTCACGAAGAAGTTCCTTGAATTGAGCATTATTAGAAATTTTTGTAAGGCAAATCAGCCGGGCTTTGTTAGGGCTGAATTCTTTCCACCTTCAGATTGGATAAAAAACGGTGTCATAAGAGTCAAAAACATTTCCAGATGATTGCATTATGCATTGTCGTCTTAGTTCTGACTTTGCTGGACATTTGATTTTAGCTTTCTGCAGTATCTTTCTTTGAGTTATGCGTGTTAACTGAATGAAGTCTTAAGTTAACATTGTTCTGAACTTGCACCATCGTACATGATTTAGGGCTCTTAAAAACGACTTGGTTCTTTTATAATTACTTAATGTACCAAATTTCTGGTTCTGATAACTTTTGCAGAACTTCAGTGCTTGAGAAAGCCTCCAAGTCAGTGTGGGAGATGATTTTGGATAACAATGGACTAGGGAAGGAAGTAACTGAAACTGTGGAAAGAGTTTTCTGTCGATTAAGTGGCAGAGAACCCCCATTATTTCCTGAAAATGTTGGATCATCCCTGTCAGAGAAAGTAAAAGAGAAAGAGACTGAAGCAAGCAGAAGAAAGGAACCGAAAAGAAACACAGATAAGTCACATTCCTCATCAAAGAAGAGGAAGCTTGATGAAACAAGCAAAGAGGAAGGAGCTAGTGAAGTTGCTAATGGAACAAATGCTGCGGTGCCTGCTTTTATGGATGATTCAAGTAGGACGCCACACCGAAGCACAAAAACTTGAAGCTCCACTTGCCGCAGCCCGGTTATTTTGACACAGCGGTATTATTAAGCATCCGGTCGTCTGTTTCCTTTGCTCTATCTAACCATCCTTTTCTAGGTTTGGTTTTTGTTGCCCCTTTGGATGAAGAGGGAATCTGAGGAAAGAAAGAAGTCCCATCTTAAGACTTGAAGTGTTAAGTCATTATTGTTAGTACTTATTTCTTTTCTGGAATTTGAACCGAACAAGTAAATATGGGATTATCAGAGTAGAAAATAGTTGCTATTACCCATTTGACTGGTTTGCAAATTTAAGAAACCTTTTAGATGAAGGGCATTTTTAGCCTTTTAGATGTCCTTAAGGATAATTTTGCTCCTTAATTACATTACATAGTGAATTTTGAAAATGTCAAAACAAGGAATTACATTCCTAACGTTGTCCACGTAGTGGGAAAAAGGATTAATTATTGGTGTTGTAGTCGTCGTCATCATTTAGGTAATAGAGAAATAAGAACAGATTTAAAAAAATAAAATAAAATGGAATATGTAGAAGGCACATTGCTACAAATATGTCATCATTTAGGTAATAGAGAAATAAGAACAGATTTAAAAAAATAAAATAAAATGGAATATGTAGAAGCTGTGTAAAACCTACCAAAAGCCTTGTAACTCAACTGAGCTCGAGCCCAATTACTAAGGGTTCGTCGAGCCTATCGAGCTCGGCTCTTTATATAATTTTATAATATATTTTTTAATATTTTTATATCGCTTGGAGCGGTACATAAGCATATCGTCTTACTTAAATGTTTTGTTTTGTCTTTTTATAGGGCTGTTGCTGTGCATGCTAGGAGACCTACACTGGTTTTCAGTTTTCGCAAGTGCAAATTGTTATAAGCCGGAGTTAAAAGCATATGGCTTCAAATGGAAGACCATATGGAGTGGAAGACCATATGGAGGGCATCGTTCAGTTACAGTAGGAGAACCAGCGACAACCACCAGTGGAAGTGGAGCAAGGTTGTGAAACTCGTATTATTAGTATGACTCGTTTTAGGCATAAAATCGGAATCGTAGAATCGGATACTATAATCGAAAAATAGGTTAAAGGCTATAAATAATTTTAAAATTTAATACAAATGACATAAATATACAAATAGAGTTATAAACTACTAATAATCATTTAAATTTAATTATAAATGTTAAATGTGGATCTTTGGAACAAGTAGAATTATTGTTATTAATATTTGAAAATAAAATAAATAAGATACTATTTTCAATGTTTTTTACTATATTATTAATTAATTGTGAGAAATTATAAATTTAATAGGAACGCACATGTTTTAGAGAAAAGAAAAAGCATTGACCCTAAAAAGAAATGAAAAATATTTGAAAATTTGTCGAGATTCGAACATGAGTGAGAAAGTAGTAGTTTAAAAGGAAATAACAACTTTTAGAGAAAACAAATGTAATATGACACTTAAAGAAAAAGTTACTAGAGTAATAAAACCTACAAATTTTACTAGAAATGTACTTATAATATAATTTTGCTTCTAGATTCATAAGTATTTTCAGCCTGGTGGAATGCCAAGCATAGCAAAAGTACGCCATTTTCCTTCAGCACATGGGTTCGAGTCCCAGTTGGTGCAATTAATTAGTCCTGTCGGCGACTTTCGGCTTAAATTTGGTACAGAATGAACATTTTATTACTAGTCTATTAAATGAAATGCACTACACATATGCAACAAAGTTTATTTTATAGAATATATGTTTGGAGAATTGATGATTAGTAATAAAATACATAAATATTCGGGTGAAATGCACTGCCACTTGGGTTTCAGTTTTGTACTTATTCTGCATTTTTTTTTTTTTTTTTTTTTTGCATTCTTATTTGCTGGGCTTGAGTTTGGATTAGATTTTTTATTGTTTCTATAAACATACATTTCACATCTCAAAGTGGGATACACTCATACTTTTCAGGTTTTTTTATTGGGTGCTATTTGTGGAGAGTTCTTTATCTTCGTGTGTGTACTTTTATTTGTTGCAGTTGAAAGTTATAGAATGTGCATGTATGATTACACGTGTATGTTTGTCCTTAAATAACAAAACAAACATGAAAAGCGTGAGCCCATTATACATTGGAGTAGAAAATGTGTGTCCGAGGATATAAAGTTCATCTTGTATGCGGGCATTTAGAAAATGTTTATGAAAAACACTTAAAAAGTAATGATACTTATAGTAGTTGTTCATCGCAAAGATCACATGCATTCACAATTGCATTCTATTTTGACGCATTTTGACATTGGGAATTAATTATGTTATAGTTAAACAATAGACAATTTAAACACAAATTTTCCTATGAAAGTGAAGTTTTAAAATTAGAATCATGGCACTCAAATACAGGTTTTTTTTAGAGATGAAAATTTTTTTTGGAAGGGGAAATTATAAGAAAGAGAAGAAAAAAGAAATGTAATGACGTTGTTATTTTTGAGAATATGTGGATATAATTTTAGAGAAAAAAATTATAATTTAAATTTAGTGAAAAATGTGTGTTTGGTTGGTCATGTCCATGTGCAACTTGGACGAAAATAAGGACCAATTAAAAACAAGTGCCCCATTTAAGGATTGAATTGATGAATCGAATATAAAAGTCATTTTAGAAATTTTTGACACAAATTAAGGAATTCGTTTCAATTTAAAAAAAAAAAAAAATGCTTGACTACTCTCAGTTAGATAGGTTAAGACAAGGATAAGTATATGTTAAGACAAGGATAAGTTGGAGAAAAATTATGTTTTTGCTAAAACAAATTACTCTAAATAATACGAGTCCACTTTGTATTGTATTGTTAAAAATAGTAATACAAAGCGAACTATTTAAATGGGACATATGAAGTATTAATTTAGTCCTATTTGACTAATTCAAATAATTAGTCTAAAAACGCACATTTACAAGACTTGTTCATCATCATGTTGACATCAAATTCCAACATACAACTTAGTATCCAAAGAAAATCTTAAAATAAATAAAATTTTATAGAAATTACATGTTATGATTGTCATAATTATATGCACACAAATGTCCTTGACATTGATTATTATGAATCCCTTGACTACATTGATAGTACGGACTCATATTCATGTTCGTTGGATTATTATAAATAGACGTTTGTTGCATCATTACGCCATCGTCAAACTCCCAACTCATCGGAACAACACCAACATGCGACAATACATGCGACGAGGGGATCGAATTATTAACATGAAGAACATGATTATTTTGGATCAATTGCTGCTCTTCCATCTGCTGTTGCGAAATCGCAGCCGACTCGTCCATTTGCTGCGAAACAATATTTTCATCCAAGCATATTTGATTATAATGAAGTGATCCAGCAGCGTTTGGTATCCCCATTCCTTCATAAGGGATTGCATGTGTTAGCTCGCTTGAAAAACCGGCCAATTGGGTGGATGGGAAGATGACAGGGGCTTGAATATGATGGCTTGTTTCTTCCCAATAGGTGATTCCATTCTCCACCATCACACCTATTGAATATTGAATTAATATAAATCATATAATTAGTGAAAATTTCATGATATATGTTATTTGTGTATCCTTAATTTGCTTTCATTTTGGACATTTTTACCCTTAATGATGACAACAAAATTTTATAAGGGTAAATCTATACACAAGAATGGCAAATTGTACATTTCCAAAATATAGACAAACGGTAAAAATGACGATAATTCAACAAGCAAAAGTGTAAATTACATTTACGTCCTTCGAGATTTCCTAAAAATACCAACACCCTTGGAATATTCAAATTCTGACAAAAACTTGTATTCGACATGTCAGATAGTTAGACACACTTATTTATGTACTTTTTTTTAAAGACATGGGTAACGAGAATACATGTTTTTGGCAGAATATATACCGTCTGAAGGAGGCTTGGCCTAAACTGAGGGGATAATTGTTATATTGTTACCCGGTCAAAATGGACTGTAGTTTCCTAAGAAACCGAAGAGATAATTGTTATATTATTATCCGGTCAAAGAGGTTGTAGTTTCATGAAACCTCATGGGAATGTTGATAGCTTTCAAAAAGCTCGAGAGAGAGGTAACCAGGAGCAAAATGTATGTTAGCCTAATAAGATTGGATATGTTGCATTAAAAGGGTGCAACTTATAAAATATAAGTTTAAAACCTTCTAAGACTATGAATGAGCTATGAAAAACCATACATATAACCAATGTTGGAATTTAGATAGGGTACGTTACCTGACAGTTGTGAATTCGAAAATGTTGGTCGCGAGGATGGTGTACAATTAGACATAGGATATTGGTGGGGAAGCTTAGTCAAATATGTTGCTCCACCATAGCCTTCTAGGAGGAAGTCGTTGCATAGTTCATACGAGTTTCTCATGTTTGTTTCGAAATATGGGGATGGTAGACTAGGAAATGGTCTTTGGCTTAACGCTGCTAATCTTGGATAGCATTGCAATAGTTTTTCATAGTGCCTGTCAAGAATTCCTGGCGCAAATCTCACGTAGTGTATCCTAGATTTAAAATAAATGGAATTAGTTATAATTAACCAAAAAAAAAAAATTTATTGAATAAGCTTATTTAGAGGTAACAGAAAATGTAGTAATATTCAATATTATAGATCCATAGTCATTATTTTTCATAATCGGTTAGACACTCACTGAATGATTATGAAAAATGACTATTTATAACTATGATGGATAGCATTGTTTGTAACATAAATGACAGAAAATTAAACTATATTATATTTATTAAAATTAAAATAAATGAAATTATAACAAAACAAGTACTATATAATTAATTAGCTTATTTTTTAACATAATAACAATTAGATACTAATTTATGTACTCAGGTATTAAGTCTTATTTCGAGTCGAGCTGTAGTCGAGTTATAACTTATAATGTATTATATGTTAGAAGTATGTATGTAAGAGAAAATATAATAACAATTAGCTATTGGATGTATGTATTTAATGGACTTATTTTTCTACTGGTTGTAGTAAAAATATATAGATAAGTTAGTTATATAGTTATATTATTGAGAGAAAATATATATAGCTAAAATAATTTAGTGAGAGGAAGTATATATTTAAGAGAAAAAAAAAAAATATATATATATATATATATGGCTGGTCCACAAATATTGTAGGAAGAACATGAAATAACATTTGCTTGAATTGTAAAAAACAAGCCTGAAATATATTGGAACAAGCATCAAATAATATTGTAGAAAAAGAACATGAAATAACATTTGCTTCAATTGTCAAAAACAAACATGAAATAATATCTATTGAACAATTTAGACACAAAAACACAACAAATGATCCAAAGAATGAAGAGTTGCATGGGAGTGTTAATAAATAAATAAAAATACCTATATTTAAGAGCTTGAGTTCCTGTAAAATCATTTGCTTGTTGCCAAAGAGTATGCTTGCGTGGCTGTGGATTCGTTTCTCTAAAAAACGAAGGTGGTTGATTCAACTGCATGCACAATTATATATTTAATATATATTCAACAATATAAAAAAAAAAAAAATTTAAAAAAAATTGATTAAGATTAACCTCAATCTCCAAAATCCCAGGTTGATCCTCAACAATAGTAGCCCTAATGCCAATTATGTCATTCCATTGTATCTCAATCTTACTCTTTAATGCCCCTTCCAATATTTCCCACACCAATTTCTTCTTCGCGTAGTAGCATTTTGCCACCAAATCACCTTCGTGCTTCGATATCCTCTACCAAAATAAATTCCCAACAAAATCAATAATGAAAAACTAATTAAGGGATGCTTCGTAACAAGATTTTGTGGGCTGGTTTTGGGTTTCAAAAGACATTTCAAAACTCAAACTAGTTTTGTAAGATGGGGTTTTCGTTTCAAAAAAAAAAAAAAAAAAATCGGGTTTTGAAAAATAGGTTTTTCACATTTGGCTTTTGAAAACACTCCCGCTCAAACTTGAGATGAAAAAAATCTCTCATTGCTTTGCCCCACAACAAACTTATAAGAATAAACCTCTCATTCTTTTTTTAAAAACCAATTTTCAACTCTTGTTCTTGTTCGTTTGCATGTTCTTAAAAATCTGTTTTCTAAAACTTATTTTCCAAAACCTCCCTAAAACGTGGTAACTAACATCTGTTGGGAAAATATTGAAGAAAGAAGGAGAAAACAAACCTCCCATTTGCCGATTTTAAGCAAGAACGCCGGAAAATTGGAAGCCTTCAATTTTTCCGACATGGGCTGAGATCCATAGTCCTCCGACATGGGCTTCTTGTTATTGTTGTTATTGTCACAGTTGCAGTCCACTTTCGTCGTACTATTGTCAGAGTTAGAATTAGAATTGGTCACCCTTCTTCCTTCCGATAATCTTTTCTCGACCAAATCTATCAGCGACGCCGACTTCTTCAGCGACAATCCCAGCGAACTCGATTCTTCAGACGTCCCTATCTCTTCCTCCTGCAATTATTAACACTCGACAAAAAAAGTAAAAAAAAAAAAAAAAAAAAACCTTAATTTAGTCAAAAAAGAAAGAAACCTTAAAAACTCCAAATCTGAATATGAATGGAATTAATTAATTAATTAATCTCCCTCGTCGGCGGCCTACCTCTATCTCCAAGTATGGATGCGAAAACTTGATTCTTTTCGGCCTCTCACAGTTATCGAATCCCGGAGGCGACGACGGAAAATCTGTTTCTTCATGCATTTCTTGAAGAGTCGTGCGTGCTCCGGCGGCGATTGAAAGGAAGAAGATTCACCGGAGTCTTTTATAGTTGAGATGAGTTGAGTTGCATGGAAGGGTGGGATTTTTAGGGATGAATAAATAAATGGAGGGCAAAAGCAAACTGAGCGATAAAGTAGGAGTAGGGTAGTGATGAGGACTAATTAGTTCAACTGAAATTTTAGATAGGAAAAAATGGAGTGTACTTTTCGTTTCGTTTCATTAGAAGAATTTACGTCATATTATTTTACGTCACGGAGAAGAGTGTACTATCAGTGTTGTACTTTTTTTGTTTCATTAAAAGAATTTACGTCACATTACGATACTTCAAGTAGAGTTACTCTAACCATCTCTATTTTGACGCGTTTTAACATTGGGAATTGAATTCTGTTGTAGTTAAAGGATAAGGACAAGGTTAATTAACACAATTCGCCAATAAAAGTGAAGTTTAAGAAATTAGAATCATAGTACTCTTCCAACTCTCTTTGTTGTTCATCGTAATAAATCAACTCTCTTAGCTTAGTTTTACATTTGTTGTAATTTTCATTGTGTACTTTTTTTCCCGATGATTAATTCAGCAACAATTTTTTTCTTATTTTTATAGGTATGGGAGTACACGATTATTTATTTATTTATTTATTTATTTAAAACCCTACCTAAATACAAGACATACGACTCAAACACTACGATAGGAAAAACCCTTGGATTTTCGGCAAAAATTTACTTTAAAACACACAAATTAATTGGTACTGTTCAAATCAAAAACTTATACGTGATCTTAGTGTGTTACCGTTTAAGTTATGATTTTTTTTTTTTTTTTTAAATTTCAGTCATTTTAATTGTTGGAGTGTGAAAGGGTACAAGTTTCCACTGACAATTGAATAAGGTTCCATGATTCCATCTTTTTCTTCTTTCATGGTTTGTACTTTTTGGTATTAGTATTTTATTGTCAAATTTGCACATAAAATCTATGTCCTAATCATGAAGTTTGGACTTTGGACTTTTTTTTTTTTTTTTTTTCTTTGATTGGTTGAAATATTCTAGACAATTAACACACACACATATATATGTCAAAAGCAAAAAAATTGTATTAGACGTGTTTGACTATTTAACGAATATGTATATCAAATTTGGCGTATAAAGTATTATGTGTATTGAATTTAGATACTGGAGTATGACATATTATTTTTTAAATGCTGAAATATTAAGTTTCCTGTCTGAAGTATCACATGTATATTAAGATAACAAGTATATTGTGTTTTCAAAACACGCATAAGATTTTTAGGTGATAAGTATTACATTTATTTTAAAACAACAAATATCGCATATAGTGAAAAAAAAATTAAAAAATAGTTATATCAACAGATATGAGACCATCAAACGCTCAGACATGATATCTCCTGATTTCAAGATGCTTAACCGCCTTTAAATTCCCCGATGAGGCTGACTATTCTAGAGTGGAGGTCGACGATGCAAAAACACATGAAATTAATTAAATGCATCGATCAGCCTCTTTTTGACAAGTGGTGGAAAATCAAAAATTATTAAAAGGTGATCGAATAAGTGATTAATTAACGTAAGATTTCATCACACACGATTAAGACATAGTAATTGTGAAACGTACTTAGGATTAATTCTGGCACTTGAGAGTCGAAAGTGGCTGCCCATTTAGACTGTGATTCGGAAACCAGCCGCCGCCGGCGGCTGGTTTCTCTCTATACGAAATAAATTAACTAATTTAGTGTATACATTTTAAAGGCATGAATTAATTAGTA
The DNA here is from genome assembly GCA_016801395.1 of Leptodermis oblonga. Classification (NCBI taxonomy): domain Eukaryota; kingdom Viridiplantae; phylum Streptophyta; class Magnoliopsida; order Gentianales; family Rubiaceae; genus Leptodermis; species Leptodermis oblonga. The sequence continues at coordinate 38,783,181 of CM028755.1, forward strand.
TGGTGAATTGTTATTTATTATTCTTGAAATCGATGTATATATATATAAATTAAATTATAGAAAGTGTTTTCGTGTCATACAAATTTTGTATTTATTCTAACACGTTAGGGAAAAGAATAAAAATATTAGTGTTCATTTTCATTGTTATGAAAAAAGTCATTTTTTTAAATTTTGGATTGATTGGCGAAAAATCAATTCTTAGGAATGAGTCTTCTATCAAATCAATGTAGGAGACTCCATTACACGCACAAGTGCTAACTTTACTTTTTCTTTTCTTTTTTTATAATGTAGAAATAGTATTTTTTTTTTAAACACTAATTTTTTCACTACTACGTTCACTACTTTTGTAGAAACAATACTCTTTTTTTTTCTTTTTTTTTTTCCAGCACATGCGTTACTTTTTCTCTTCACAACATGCAATACCTTTTTTTTTTTTTTGAAACAAAACTTTCTCAAAGCGACGATACTTCAAAACTTATAAACAATACTTTTTCACCTCGTGCAATATTGGAAAAAAAAAATACTTTATTCATTAAAAACAATACTGTTTCTTTTTCTAGAAATAATATATTTTTCAACCAATACTAATTTATAAGATACAAGTGATACTTGTGAGGCTAGACTCAATACGTTCATCCTTAATGTAACGCGCCGTGTGCAGGGTAACGGCAATCGAATGCAAGTGTTTGCGATTCTTAGTTGCCTTCTCACATCTATTATTCAAAAAGAAAAAAAAAAAAACTAAGAAAAAATAAGAAAGAGAGATGGAATATTTGAATAATCACTCCAAAATAAAAAGGGAAAAATAAGGGTACGTATGTATACATTACAATTTATTTTATTCATCAATATTGTAGCACGTGGTGAGGGAATAAAAAGGAAACAAGTTTTGGCTCAATTGGTAGCCAAAAAAAAAAAAATTTATTTATGATTACATCAATGTAGTTGTGTCATCATCATCACATAAGATATTAATTAAGTTCATGCATTTTCCCCATGCCTGCTTATGTGTGATCGATCTAATTAATTAATTAATTAATTAATTAAAAATTTTCAATGATTTTATCCCAAAATTTCTCAAAAGCTTTTCTTATGATGACACCACTTCCCATCTATCTTAGATGAAAGTGACAAGTATCGTATACCTTCGATTCAGTATTACGATCCTATTTTATTTTTATTTTTGTTTTGTACAACATATTTCATATTTCTTAAGTATAATACATGTGATAACATATCAATATACATTTTTACGCTTTTAATAAAAATTTTTGTATTTTATTTTTCAAAACACATTTTTAGAAACACGATAACGAGAAAACTATACTTAGTAATCAGTGACATATTTTTTTAATTTCTTTTTGTTGGTGGAAGGGTGACACTTATAATGGTCCCACTAATCAATCTTTTTTCTTTTTTTCTTTCTGCCAAACACCAGATATTCAGCGCCCTCACTCCACTTCATTCGTGAATTGTAACTCTGATTAGCTCCACTTATAGCCACTCTTCTTCCAACCACCCTTTTTCTATTGATTTATTGTGGAGCTTTCAAGAACAATCACATGTCAAATTGATAAGATCTCCATCTCAGTTAATAATTAGTTACATTCCTCCTCATCATCATCCTCTTCTTTTATTTTTCCCTTGACGAAAGAATTTCCACGTTTGTTGACTGAGTTACTATCCCACACAAGAGAATTTGCATATTTTACCCTACCCCTTGGGATAAATCATCCGCAACTAGGAGAAACAACTAAGTCCAAACTAACAACTGTAATAATTTGGGACTCACTCACGATATTTAGATTAAAGACACGACAAGTTGTTGCTGAACTAAATTCGTGGAGACCCCCGCATCATTATGATCTTCAACCTACTATGTATATTTGAATTGCAACATTCATTATACAAATGTGTTGCTTCTTACAATGCGAGATGTGGCTCTAGAGAAGATAATGGGAAGGGAGAAATTCTTTTAGTGTAAACTTGAAATCCCTCTTGATGAATTAGTGCAGTAGGGCCAAGTGGTTAAATGAGTACATTGGAATGGCCTCCACCATTCCAAGTTGGGGGGGAAAATGGCCTAGGAAGGAAGGAGTCAATGTTACTACTCTCCAATAGTCCAATCTACATGCCATATATCTTTGTGCTTTAATAGCTCTATCATTGCGTTTTAGCCTAAGAATGTGATCACTTTTCTATTGTTTAACTTTTAGTTCCCTTCCTACTTTAATTGAATTTTCTTTCAGTCAAGATGGTTGGTTTGTTGATAAAGAAGACCAGAATTGTAGTTTAAAGATGAAATATTTTCAATATGATATTAGATGGAAAAAGATAAATCATCCTGATAAAAATAAAAAATAAGTTTTATTTACATATATTTGCTAATATAATTAGGTGTAAATCATGATTAATTCAGACTTAAACAACAATGATTGAAGAATATGAAGTAAAAGCAGTTCCAATCTCCTATATTATGAGCTAGTTACACCAAAAACACTTCTTTCATTTTTTTTTCTCCTTCTTTTCATGTCGGCATAACAAATTAAACTACTTTCTTTTCTAACAAATTCGAATTCACACGGGAGACGATTGCAACCCACTACGAAAACTGCATTTGTAGATTCGGACACTATGACAAGAGACTCCAGTAATTAAGTCATTACTTTATAGTTATGGACACTATTTTAAAATTTTCAATATACTTTTTGTATTCGTGATGATTTCTAAATTGGAGACGTTTCTTGATATAGAAACTCGGATAAATTGAGGCGGTTCCTCACAACTTAAAACTTTAGCTTATATTACAAATTTTAAAAAATATTACAGTCCCTATTACGAAAAAATTCATTTGTTAGAAATGATCTATTATTAGATATACAATGAATGAATGATTCCGTAACCGTAATCTTACCCCAAATATTAATGGGAATGCTAATCAATTTCAAAACCAGTGTCTGATCATGGCCACATGAGGCAAGATTTTTATTCTTATTTTATCTTTGTAGTATTAATTATTAATTATATAATCCACAAATGCTTTCTAACTTATCTGATATCTGACGTTAACAAAAAACATTAAAGAAAACAAGAACGAAATCTATGTCCTTTCCACCCTTTGTCCACATTCTACAAGATCATATCGTCAGATGATTAGCGTAGCCAATCATTTGGTTTACATTAATTACTCCTAATTAACTATAATTTGTCATCGTCACAACATGGATTAATGGAAAGAGTACTTCCAATGTGGAACTTAAAAAAATTATGACAACAATCTTTGATGAACACGCTTGCAATCTATGTGGGCTCCTTAATTAATTAAAATATAAAACAAAATCTAAATAAGAATATTTTTTTTGTTTTTGGAAATTGATTTTGGGTAATATTTTGGTGCCAAATAGGCAAAACCTTATCCATATGATATTGTTGGGAGTTGTAAATAAATGGAAAATCTATTCACCCCTTATAGCCCATACCATGGATTTCGATTCATTTGTTTTGCTTTCACTCCATTTATGTTTCATACAAAAAGGAGAGCCATCTTTTTTGCTTTGCTAGCAATGAATTCATGGACTTTGTGTAGGAATTAGATACCACACATGTGTGTATATATGTATATTGAGGGGTCATAGGGAGAGTGAAAAAAATCATGGAAAATTGACTGACCACTCCACAATCTTCATTTGTCATTCTATTTATACTGATGTCTAGTTGACAAATTTATTGCAGGCGATTGATTGATCCACATCAGTCACTGAGCGAACTTTCTCAACTTTTTCACTATGCATTATCCTTTTTTTTTTCTTACTAATATGATTACGGCAGGTGCATAGTTCGCACTTCAAAACTAATGGCATAAAATTGAAGGGAAATAAAAAAGAGTGACAAATTACTTAGTTTTATATATGTTGTACCTTCATACAAAGTTATACTGTATTTGCCCCATTGAAAGAGTAGTATTCTAGCATTTTATATTTTATACGCTTACTAATATGATTATGTGTGGTTCATAATTAACTCATATTTTATAAATAAAAGTATAACTAGCTAGCAAAAATAATATCAAATTACATTTTTTAGATATTATATCTCATCATTCATAAAAAAATTATTCTTTTAAAAAATATAACTCTTAGGAGCATAATTTTTAAATCATGACTCCCTAATAGGAACAAAGGGAGTATTAGAAATATGCTTCTCTAAAAAAAAATTAAGTGTGCTCAAAAAGTTCTTTTTTCATATTATAATTTGAACTTACTTTAATTGGAAAGATTTCATAAGATTTTTTATTTTTCTTTATTTTCAGTGAATATCATAGGATCTTGCGTGTAATAATATTTGAAGATCGGCATAGATGATGGAACAGATACGTTGGATAATCCATATAATGCACCTTTCAAAAGTACTTCACAAAACATGGATTTTTACAAGAAGGCAAAATCTCAAAATTAAGGGCATATTCGTTTTCATTGTTTTGATTTTCAAAATAGTATTTTAAAAAACATGACTTAACGGACAAGAATCGAACCCTATAATCAATGTTGTTAATTGTTGCTTCACTGGTGAATTTAGTCCCCAAATGCATGCTTACGAATCTTGGAGGTTTTGAGAGTACTTTTAATGGCAAATTCATAAGGCTCAATAGAGTTATTATAAATCTGCAAAATTTAGTGTTAGAACCTTAGGGGTAAATTGTATTTCGAGTGAGGATACGCTCAGAATTCAGCATGAAATTGTATATATAATGACTGACGTAATATTCACCCGGCAAAAATTGATTGAACATATAAAATCAAAATCAAAGTTGCCAAGTAGAATTCGTGCTGGACTTTAAGACACTTTGGTCGTTCAATATCTTTCTTGATGCCATTATTATGGTAATCATATCTTGTAATAGTACTTAACTTTAATTAAATTAATTAGTTTAGCGTGACAAATTAAATATACAGTTAAATATTTGCGTACGTGTCTATAATTAGTTAATATCAGAAAAGTTAATGAGAGATTAGAAAGGAGATGATGAAATCTAGAGTGGGGTTGGGCAAATGATACCATCTAGAATTTCAGCCAGAAAAACAAGATTAGCTTAGATTTTGATATTCTTTTGGTCTCATTATATTTAAATTCATAAATACGTGTATTTTTGAATTCTTTTCATAAGACAGACAGACGGAGTATAACTGTATACGTTACTTCTAGAAATACTAATTCGAATCCTATGTAAACATATATGTATGACAATTGACAAGTTCAACACAATATAAACGAACTGTGGTTGAATTGCGGTAAAATTACAAGTTAAATGGATCAACACCATCAATAGTATGAATACTAATGCAGTTTAATTAAGTCGTGTGTAGACACATGTACCACAAATTGGGAAACACATACAATTTCCAGTGAATCACAAATTGAACGCAATATAAATATATTAGGGTCGAATATTGATTGTATTAGTTTGACACCTGTCGATAAGACTTCTTGCGAATCATCAGCTTGTTATTCCCGCGGTTTTTTTAATCCGTTGAGCAAGAGTTTTTTCACGCGGAAATTTTAGAATTAAATAGATCGACACAAATATATGAATCGATGGGATAGTATTGACATGACAAATTTTAAATTAATCCGTTAATCTGAACACAATGCGTATTGAGAATGGAATAGTGAACCAGCTGTCAAAAGTATTACTTTCAAAATACTTGGATGCATCCATATTCATTGTGATTTGCGGTTGTGGGTGGCTTGAGGTGACCTTATTGGGGGTTCAATGACAAGGACTCGAGTAATCAAAGCAATTTTGGAATCTAAGAGCACGCATATATACAGAAGGCAAAAGCCAATTTCCCAGTTACAAAGATTAATTTAGAGCCTAGCTACTATAGCCTTGTAGACCTTTTCCTTTTCCTTTCTTTAATCATCAACCAAACTAACTTCATGATATAGAGGAAGAAAATTCAATTTTAAAGGGGGTGGCGGTGGGGTGGGGTGGGTTAAGTCCAGTCCAACTAAGGAATTAGGAGAGGGGACTGGGGCGCCAGCAGGTAGGCCGCAAATATGACAAAAACTGGCAGAGGTAAGTAGTGATGGAGCCAAAACTGAATAGTAGGGGAGACGGCTCAAAAGTACAACGCACAAAAGCGATTCCTGAAGACTGACGGGTTGGGGTTATGTAGGGGAGAAAAAAAATTGATAATACCCTTATTTACCGGTGGAAGGGGAGGCAGCCCCACCAACTCACATCCACTTAAGTAATTTGTCATGCAACCGCAATTATTTCGGCACTAACTCGTACGGACTCTTGTATGTCATTGAAGTGCAACATAATAAGCCATCAAATTTATATTGGAAGAATAGAAATACTCTCAAAATTCTTTCTATTTATGGAAGTTAGAAAAGCATATTAGGTATTCATTCACGTTCAAGGTGATTGACGTTTTGAGAAAATCCATAGAAATGATTATGCTTTATCTAAACCCTAAGGGGCCATTTGAAATTATCTTACAAAGGGAAATGAAATTTATTTTAAAATGTACAAATTTTTATAAGTTTGCAAAAATAATAATTTAAACAAGTTATTCCTTATTCCATTTTTTATTATATACTATTTAATTATACACCAAATGTAATGATATTACAGTAAAAGTTCTATAAATTAATAGCATTTAAATCATGAACTTTTATTAATTTGGAGAGATATTATTTAATCGATAAATTAGTAGTTTATTAATTTAAAGAATGTTTTATATTTTTGAAAACATAAATTTGGATAAATTCGTGTGTACAAGTTAGTTATATATGTAATTCATTGTATTGAAATTAATATAAATTTAGATATTCAATGCAAGTCAGCAGTATTTATGAGTTTATTATACATTATAATTAAAAACATCAAACGAATGATGAAGAAGTAACTTACTATATAAAAGCAACATAAATTAATTTTCAAAATAATATCACACAATGGCTTCTCGTCATGTGAAAAGAAGCACTCAAAGCGGCATTGAGCCTTCACAATTTTATGTTGTAGATTGGGAATTCAACATTAGAGCTTATAGGTGCAATTAGAAAATTAGAAAAGGTAAAGATTAAATTCACCTAAATTTTATTTTCAAGAAAAGACAAATAACAATATATTTATATTTTAATAAATTATTCTAATTATATTTGTAAGTTTTTGTGATATTAGTGTGATTATATATTTATATAAAGTTCTTCCAAAAAATAATTATATTATTACTTTATTGAAATTTACATTTTTTTAACTTTCCTAATTAGGACCGGGAAAAAAAATATTAATTTAAAGATTTTATTGATGTATAGTGATTAATTTATGAATGTTCTACTGTAATTAATTTCTAATACATAAAATATTGTATTATTGTAATAATAATTCACCCATCATAATAAATTTGTATTTACTATCGAATTTCTCTTTTTACAAAAAACACGTTATTACATATGGAATCATTAAAAGAAATAAGAATATTTTATTAAAGATAAAATAATATTTAAAGAGAGGGAAAAAGATTCGAGAGAATATGATTGATATATCTGAAAATCCAAATCCTGAGAAGTGTGAAATGAGTTCAATCAAAAATGGACTGGTCATACCAACCCACTTAACCGCCCAACCAAAGGAAAAGCCCTACCAATTATTAAAAGGCATGCCATCAAAGATCAATCTTCTTCGTTATCTATGTGTGCGTTTAGCGCGTGAGAATGAGAATAGGGGAATCGAATATCTGATTTTGTTGATATATACTCCATCTGTTCCATTAGAAGGGTCTATATATATGGATTCATCCATTCTTATATATGAAATACCCTTCATTCTCATTTTCATTCTTGCGCGCCAAACGCATCAATTGTTATTAGGCATAAAGTTGGATAAGATTTCATGTTTTTCCAAAAAAATTGAGGGATCAAGTATGTAATCTAACTTTTTCTTTTTTTTTTGGATTGCCTTTCCATTTGTAGAAGTTGGTTCAAAATTCTAATTGCAAGAAGTAGAAAACAGAAATAACTTTATGTAAATGATATGATCTTAGGATCCTTCCCAACATTTTAACATAAAATGTTGTTGGTTCAACTTAATTTTAGAAGAACAAAACTTTTTCTTTATAAATTTAGAAGAACATCCTTAATCCTGCATACTCAGAAAGAAGCTCAATAATACAAATATTAATAATATATCATAAACCGTTATCCAATGAACGCAACGAATAATTCTGTAATAATATATATATATATATATATATATGAAAATTTCAGAATTCCTTTTTTTTTTTTTTTTTAAGCATTGATTCCCGTGTTGTAAGTGTGCTGTTAAAAATAAAAAATAAAAAAAAACTATTCCATATAGTAAAACAACACTATTTTGTTAAAATATATTTTAAAATGGTGTAATTTTAAAGCATGAAGCATTGATAATACATAACATGGGCAATTAAGATTACCGATCTTACTTTTTTCCCTATTTCCATTTTTTACCATAGCGAAAATGCGATACTTGATGTGAATTGCAGAACTCCCAGTATTTAAAGTACTTTCCTCTTTGTTGCATCCATCTTTCTGATCTGCCTGGAAAAGACAAACTCAATTTGAGACCAAACTTCCAAAAGAACTACTCTCCGTTCCGTTATTGAAGTGTCAACGACAACATAAGGTACAACTCTAAAGTGGAATCTTCCACTACAAAATAAAGCTGTGGTAAAACTTTTGCCCTACATTTAACATTATAGTTGTGTTGTGTACACAAAAAATGTAACTGTAAAATAAATGAGTAATGTAAAAAACCTCTTTCACCAAATGAAGTGTACAAAGAACACCTTCATAGGTTGAATTATTCCTCTGTAAAGAAAGATTACCTCCCTATTCCTTCGATTAGTCAAGCAAACTCAACCTACTGCAGGCAATGGTTAAGTGAAGAACATAAATGGTTTTTACTCTCCTGTCTTCTTCTCGCCGCCGAACGCCAAATCAAATATTTCACTGTAATCATCTACAAAGTGGACATCCAGGCCTTCCTTCACCTTATCTGCAAGCTCGTCGAAGTCTCTACGGTTCGCAGAAGGGAACACGATTGTCTTCACGTCACTCCGCCTTGCAGCAATGGTCTTCTCTTTGACCCCGCCAATAGGGAGGATCTTCCCCGTTAATGTTACTTCTCCAGTCATGGCTAGGTCCTTCCTCGCGGGTTTGTTCATGGCTAGAGATAAGAAGGATGTGATCATGGTGCAACCAGCACTAGGACCATCCTTGGGGGTAGCACCTGCAGGAACATGGAGATGAAGCTTGGTGTTCGCGAAGAATTGGTTCGCGGGTTCCTTCTCGAGCAATATAGCCCTAGCGAGAGTGTGAGCAATCTGGGAACTTTCCTTCATGACATCTCCCAGCTGTCCAGTGGCGTGAAGCCCGCCTTTTCCCTCGGCCTGCTCAATAATGGTGGTTTCTATATACAATGTTGATCCACCCATCGCTGTCCAAGCAAGACCCATAACAACTCCAACTGGCGTATGCTCGTATATGCGCTCGGCGTGGAATACTGGCTTGCCAACAAAATCAGTGAGATTTGCTGTATCGACCACCACCTTCGGAACTACTTCAGTCTCATTGCTCTGAATCTTCTCGGTTTCCTGAGTGATCAGTCAGTTGCAGTAGCAACACTAAATCAGTTAATTTCAAAATAACGTATCATTCCTACACAGCAGTCACAGTATATCAGTAACGAAAGTAGAAGATCGCTAAATACCTCTGACATTTCTTCTGAAGAGCTCTCTAATTGTTCTGGTGCGGAATCTTCTGACTTTATTTCAGATTCCGTAGAGGTTTCGGAGCCAGTGTCTTCGACAGATTCAGCATTATCTTCTTTCCCTTCCCCAGTTTCGGTTTCAGTCAAGACACCTACAGATTCTTCAATGGGCTTAAGTTCACCATCCTTGGTTTCCGTGGCTAGAGGATCATTCTCTGATCTTTTCCGCACAAGTTGCAGAGCAATCTGCCACGGAGCCATGTGTAAATTATAGCACATCAGCCAGTTATATGATCTCTTTTTACATATCAAACTTTTAGAACTCAAACCATATTTACCAACACTAATGTAACTCATGCAAACTGAATTGACTACTTTGTTTATGTTTCTTAAAGGGAAATCATAAAATGTTTCTGTGCAGTCATTTCAGAAAGGAAGCAAAATAACGAGACAAACGGAGAGAACACATCAGCATACCTTGCGATAGATCTTTTCAATCTGCTTTTGAAGATTTCTAACTCCAGCCTCTCTACAGTAATTCTCTATCAAAGCAAGAAGAGCTGAATCAGTCACCTCAACCTGAAATTTATTAAAGCCAGAATCAGTAATCAAGAACATTTCAGGCTATGACATTCAGATACTTCCATGCAACAAAATGGTTTAGTTGATTTCAAAAGAAAGATACACATATGACTAGACACCAAATCTAAAACACTAATTATAAAAGGAAATGAACAATGAAGAACTAAAGATGAAAAATCAGCTTCAAATAAGCTGAAGCCACCAAGTTCTGTTGTTAAGTTATCAATAGAGAAAGCTCACAAATTTAAAATTAAAAAATTCACTTTAGTAAACCAGACAGAGATCACTGAAGACGAAACAAGGGCTCTGGCTCTTCAATTTGTGAAAATTTTGTCCACTTAATGAAAGTAACATACTTTAGGTCAAAAAAGTGGAAATAGATTCAGCACTGCAAAGATGTAGTAGTAAATCGTTTTTGCAAATGGAATAAAACAGAAAACGTGCAGCAGGAAAGATGCCACAGATGACCACATCTGTGGTAGATACTGATTTGGATGAATTTAGTTAAGGCTGAAACCAGCATGTAAATCAATCAGGAAGTGAGGATACAACCACCAAAATATACCAGTTATTGAATCTATACAGCCAACTTTGTCACAAAATTCTCCAATATGTTTTTGAGAACATGAACACCAAAAGAGAAGGTAGACTGGTAGAGTACCATAACGATATCAAACAAAATGTGTGACAAGACATACGCAAACATATTGCTCCTCTGTTCACGAAAGGAGCAACCAAGTGCAAGAAATAAAAAGAAACCACACCATTTATTATGGAGGAAAAGATTTCCTTGGCTTTTCGGTGGTTTTGAATTTTCAAATTTGTTTTCTGACCAACTAACAGGACAATCCTCATAATTTTGTTAACCTTGTACCATAATGTTCCATTAATTTTTCAGAAACAAATTAATTACCCACGATACCCAATAAAGTCATCTTTGCATTTTAGCCTCTACATGCACATACCTTGCTTGTCTAGGCACTAGGTCAAACTTATATGCGTCGGCCCGTGGGTAATTAAGACAGGCATTTGCAACACTACCCAAGCCTAATAATCTGACCAGCCTCTTCTACTTTAAAAAACATTTACTATTTAAAGGTTAGCTCTTATTTAACCATCCTCTTCAACTTTATCTTCAATGACTCTAAGGGCAAATATTCAGTGACCAAACTTGGTTCTTCATGCACTCCTTCAAACCCACTCCAGCAGCTCAGATCGACCGAATGCCAAAACCATTTAGAAGAGTCTTATGATTCAAGGCAACATTTCGCAATTATTTGAAGAACATGATAAAAGAATAAAAACTTATCAAAAAGAGAAAGGAAAAATAATAATAATAATTTCCAACATGTAACGGATAGCAATGATGTGAATGAAAACACATTCCCACAGAAGAAGAAAGAAACAGAGACCTCATCTGGTTTGATGCCACAAGCATCTCGGGTACTTTTCTCCAAATAGTCCCTAGCAATGTGCATTTTCTCATCAGTAATATACCCGGCAATTGAAATTATCTCCATTCTGTCCAAAAGAGGATTGGGTATAGTATCCACAACATTTGCTGTACATACAAATAAAACCTGCAATAAAATATACATGAATTCTCCACATATATTAAACATAATTGTATCTTGCTACCGAATTAGAAAAAAAAAATAAAAAACTAAGATTAAATGAAAAAAGAACTTTATTCTTTATAAGTTTACAAACACACATTGGAGAGAGACAGAGAGAAGGCTTCAGCCAGTCTATTAGATAAGTAAATTGTGTTGGAACACTATGCTTCATGAGTTGCAGGATCTCAGGTTGGTTAAAGACTTAAAGTAAGCGTGAAATAGAATAGATAGGGTTTTACACTAGTTTCATAAAGGTGGATCTTCACACAGCACTAACTCATCAAGTTAGTTCAGCAGAGCTGTGAATTTCTACATCTAAGCATTTGAAAGATCATAGCCTCACTGATGATACATGCCAAGTATGAGGTCTAAGGTACAGTGATGATGACAATCCTGAAATGAAAATATGGCACTTGAAGTGTCTCTCTGGGGCAGATTAATGGAGGCATAATATGGGGCTACAGTATTAACTTGATCAACTATGTAATGACCAGTAATTGCAGTCACTGAGTTCACAACTTTCTGCTCATTCCCTTAAGTGGGCAGCACATTATTGCTACAAGCATATAAACATTTGAACCATTTTCTTCCAGTCACTAATCCTACCAAACAATACAAATTGCTCCAAGTAGTATAACTCAGGATCTACTACCACAGTTAGTACAAGCATTAAACAAAGGATGCTGTTGCTTGAAGAGATACATATGCAAACTGACCTTTGACAAATCAATAGGAACATCAAGGTAGTGATCTAGAAAATTTGCATTCTGCTCCGGATCAAGGAGCTCCAACATAGCACTTGCAGGATCACCGGCATGGCCCCTTCCCAACTGACATGAACCAAAGTGAACAAGTAGAAGATAAGAACATGTTTGTTAAACAATGGAGTAAAGGGCTTCAGACAACAACCTACATACAGAAAGATGAAAAACTATACTTCAATTGAAACCATCCAGATGCAGAAATAGCCAGTCAAATCCATTCATACCTTGTCAATCTCATCAATTAGAACAAGAGGATTAGCTGTTTCCACATTTTTCAAACATTGCACCATCTTCCCAGGCATGGCACCGATGTATGTACGACGATGCCCCTTGATGAATATTCAATGTCAGAAATTAGTGAAAAACACACATAATAAACATAAAGTACAAAAGCCGAATCTCGTCTCTCACAACCTACCTTAATTTCGGCAACATCAGACAAGCCTCCAACTGAAAACCGATAGAATTTACGGTTCAAAGCACGTGCAATAGAACGGCCTATACTAGTCTTTCCAACACCAGGAGGACCCGAGAGGCAGATGATTTTTCCTGTTATAATTTGAACACGAATGCATGTGTTAAGAACAAAGCTCAGTCATTTGCACAGAAAATAATAAAAGACAAGTGAGAACCCAACATCCTGCAAATACAGAAGCAGAACAAACCAAGAGCTACACACAAAATGACTTGTTTTATTAGTCTAATCCTCTTAACTTATAAAGCACCCAGGTTACTTTCTTTCCATGTAAGTTCATGTCATCAGCCCCTACAGATTAAAATCAGAGTCCAGCAACACCACTTAAAGAAACCAAAAGCTATGCATAGGTTAACCTACTGCCCAATCTGCTCTGGAATAACCAAGAATCATAAGGACCATTTACAATATCCTGAAGCAAAACTAAAACAAATGTCCAAGTTCTCAAAATCTTATTCCTACTCTAATCCAAATACTGCAGAGAAACAAAGCCACAACGATTAAACTGGATCTAAAGCACAGCCAAGTAAATAAAAATGATTCTAATAAAGGAAAAGCTAAAAAAAAATTATAAGGGCATCAAGATTTAAAAATTAAAATTTAAAAAATAAAAAATAAAAAAAAAAGTTCTAAAAAAAGTTTGGCCAAACCCCCACCACCCTCACCCCTCAAAAAAAAGAGTAAATTTAAAACTACAGGAGTGCCTCAGAAGGAACACCATCTTGAAAGGAGTGGTCAGCTTGAGCTCAAAAACCAATCAACATCCCTCAAAAACTTGACTACTAAAATCCCAACATGATAGATCTTACAAATATCAAATATAATAATGAAAAGCTTATAGTAATATGAAGGCATTCTCTTATAAAGAATACTACGAGGAATAACTATGCAACATTTTCTCAAACTAGTCCAATAGTACGATCACTAGAGAGAACTAGATTTTCTAAATAACAAACCTTGCGAGGTTCCTCTGAGCTTTCCCACAGCAATAAATTCCAGTATCCTTTCTTTGACATCAGTTAAACCATAATGGTCTTCATCAAGAATTTTTTGAGCCCGTATAACATCGAAGTTTTCATCACTGCACGCAAAAAAGACGCCAAAGTAAAGCTCAAGGGATTGCATCAATTAGTGGAGCCATATTACAAGTTGCCTGTTGCAATGCCTGCTGATAATGCATGTAAGCAACTGCATATAAACTTAAGGTGGTAATTTCTACCATTTCAACGAACAAAATAATATAGGTGTCAACATGATCAACAATTTTCCCCAATATTCTTGCATAGCATGTGATGTGGACTAAAAAAATAAGAATATAGTTTCATTTTGAAAAGCAAAGAAACTTACACTGACTAATGTATCTTGTGTTAAAAGTATCGCAAGCAGATTTTAATAAACAGAATCTTGAAACCCCAAATAACAGCAAATATCAAAAAATTTATCATCGAAATAGTCTACTTTACAAATCATATCATGAGAAAAGTAAAATGATACTATAGAAATTTCAAATAGTAGTAAAAATCGATTTCGACAATAAAGTACTCCGTTCACAAATAAGTGGCCAGTAAGTGATTATCACACAAAATAAGGAGGTGAGTGAATTTCTTCGTTTACCCCTATTTATGTTTTCTTGTTTTAACTACATTTTAAATGGATATGTGTGTAATGCATGTGCATTTAAAATGATATTTGAATTAATATCATTAAATGAGATCAAGGGTAATATTGGTTCTTAAATTTTTGTATTGAAATGTGTAAAGGGACACTATTTGGGAACAAAAAAATTTCTCTTAGTGGCCACTTATTTGGGAATGGAGGGAGTAGTATGAGAACGTAAAGAGCAGAATCACAAACCTGTAAATTCCCCAAGGCAGAGCAGTCAGCCAATCCAAATAGTTACGTGTAACATTAAATTCACTTGAACTAGCCTCTAACAACTGCAGCTTTGTAAGTTCTTCTTCAATAACTTGCAAGACATGAGGCGGGCATTTATCCTTTTTTGGCTCGAGTCTTTCCCTAAATTTTCCTGTAATGAGAGATACGCAGCTTGAAATTGTAAGGACCATTTTATTACATGAAACCATAAAATTTAACAAGGCATTTATGAACAAAATCCAAATACAATTGTCCTGGACCAGCCAGCAAAAGGTAGTTATTTGTTCTGTCCTAGGAAAGAACAAGAAGAATTGGAGAAACCACACAAAAGAGGTTGATGCAATGTTGACAATGCAAACTATGCCAAACAATGTCTTCAAAAAGTATTGGCACAAGTATGAGCACGCCTTATTAAGATGACAAAAGATGCTTCCATACAATTCACATTTAACAGGGAGAACTAATTCTTACTTTGATTGGGTAAATGAAAAGTTCTTGAGTACATATTGTTAGATTTTTCCAAATACCACCAGGAAAGTGATGCATGCCTCATGTGGATATCAGCAATCTCATCTCATCCCTAAGTACTAAAAATAGTCTAGACAATACAAGAGTAGGTGCGCATAGCTAATCACTTAGGGGATGCTGGATGAAGGGTATACCCTTTGATGGTCTAACAACATGGGTTTCACCAAACCTGACCACCGCCCCCACCCCCACCCCCCACCCCCGTGTCAAACCCAAATTTCATTCCCATTCCAATTCCAATCTACAGTTATACCCATATACCCATTCTAAGGAATCCAAGCAGCTCCTTAGTTTACAGTCCATGCTCAGATTGAACTAGAGGCTCAAAAGGGAATAGGGCTTAAGTATGGAGGTCAGAGGTGAATGCATAACAGTTAAAAGAGTGTAGACCAAAAACAGTCACAACAACATAAAGACTTGCACAACGAAAATTAAATATATGCAACATTTATAGAGAGAGAGAGAACCAGAAAGAGCTGTTTTGTCATCAGTTTCTAGTCCAAGCTCCTGCATCACAAGTTAACCTAGTTCAGACTAACACCCTAAAGAGGGAATCTGAAAATTATATTAGAAAAATGAAAGCATAAAATTCAAAATATCAAAAATCTGTAACCTTCTTTATGGCCTTAAGCTGCTCATTCAACAAATAGCGCCGCTGTTCCCCACTTATCTTTTCCTCAATTGCTTTTGCAATGGATTCCTACTAAAAACAAAGAAAATGATGATGATGACACACATGAAAGTTATCAACTTAACTCATTAAAACAAGTGGCACCCTCAAATACCTGGATTTTACTAATCTCTATTTCCTTCTTCAACAGTTCCAGCGTAAGAGTAAGCCGTTTATTAACCTACACAAGAATAAAATGCCAGAAATTACCAGAAAAAAAGATCAGGATTTTACATTGTATGGAAAGAACCTTTACAGGAGATAATTTGCGGAAGAGTGACATTCTTGCACCATTTAATCTAACAAGTTACTCAGCTAACTATTTATTTTGCAGCCAATTTTGGGAGACATGATTAATGGCAGACAAGCAGTACAATAGAAGTCATCGTTTTTGGTAAAATAGATAACATTGTTAAGGTCATTATTATGACCAAAATAAGCTTTTTCCATTTTGTATGTATAAGATATACTGTGGGTTTGTAGAACAAACAAAGTGAACTTAAAATTTCTGTTTACTCATGTAGTGAAAAAGAAGAAAAAGAAAGGTATTTCATCTATTCTGCAGGTATTCAACAATAATTATATCAAAGGAACTGCTTCAACAATGTACATTTATGCTTAACATATTCAATTTTGTCAGGAAGAAACAAACTCGCCAAGCTTTTCACAGGATTCATACACTAAAATGGTCTTGATAAAGCTAGAATCATTTAAAATGAGGATAATATTTTTCCAAGTCTTTCCAGAAATGCTCAGAAGCATCTATCTAGAAAATCAGTTGTAAACAAACTTTCTTGGAGATCAGATAATTAATATGCATTTACTTACAAGATTGGAAATTTTCCATATAAGACATAAAAGAGGGAACAGGGGACTTACATCCAACTCTTCAAGCACTTCTTGGAGATGTAGTTTATGTGCACCTGATATTGCAGCCCCAAAATCAGCTAACCTAGGACAATCAAAGTCGCCTATATGCTGCACAAATGGGGAAATTAGAACATTGCAGAGTACCTTAATCCTGATATGATTTTTTTTGGGGGGGGGTGGTTTGGGTGGCTGGTTGGTGTGTGTGTGTGTGGAGTGAAGAAATTGAGTGGTAATTTAAGAGAAACTTTGAATGCCACCAATTATAAACTAGTGTCACTATATTCAGAAAAACCCAATAAACATATAGAACAAGCGCCATGAAATTATTCCAGTCTAGATAAGACCAAGTTTCTGCAAAAGGCTTGCAAGGTGTTTCTCTAAGCATCGTAAATCAAAATACTCACTAGTTTTAATCTATTAATCTAAAGAATGAAGGGAATATAAACACGCTACTAAAATGTTTACACAAAAGGCTTTATGAAGACAAAATGAATGGCATACAAATCCAAATAACATACACAAAGTACTTCACATTTTGTTTTGACACATCTTAGATCCCTATCCAAAAGTAGACCTCAGGTAACCATACTTAAGATTCTTGAAATAAAAAGATCAAAAATGACCTAGTAATCAATCCACCATGACGTGGTGCTTTCTTGGTACGAAATAGTGAAACAATCACAACAGAAAGAAAAGCAGAAAGGAAAATATAGCATTCTCCCCCACCCCCCTTAAAAAATGTAAAAGCCAAATCTAAGAAAGTTACTGAGATATCTTGTGATCAATAAAACTTAAAAAAACCAAGGAAAAATTCACACCTGAGTGTAGGTTTGAACATGATCCCTCCAAAGTGAACTCATTTTTAGGACATCTCTCAATGTTGAAATAACTTCAAATGATGTTGCCTTGATAACATCATCCTCCTTGTCATAAGGTTTCGACTAAAACAAGAGAACAAACCAAAGTAAAAAATTATTACTTGTTTTTCACAGACGAGTAATATCTGAGTTTAACAAGAGGGAAAAAGGAAATAGTACCTTCAGATGCTCAATTCTCACAGTGAGAGGATCATCATCTACCTGCAAAGATTGGGAAGAAAATCAGACCCCTATTGGTTCCTGGATATGAATCTATCCAATATTGTATCATTAAAAAAGAAAATAAGATGCCTATTTCAAACTATGAATATGAGATGTTAAAGTTCTTTTGCTAACTAATCCACCAGAACAAATAAATGGAAGAAAAATACAGAACAAAAGCTTGTATTTTGCAAAATAAAGGCACTTGAGACATGAAAGCATCCAACTGACCATCTCAGTTAAGCGAATCCGTCTGTGACCAATCAGAATAACCTGTTCTCCTTGGATAGTTGTAATCTGGCCATAAAACCAGCTGTAATCAATCTCATGAACACAAAATTTACTGAATGCAAAAATTTTAAATCAGTTCTGCTCTGTCTACAGAAAACCATGATGTCATGAGTCTCATGACACAATTACCTGCGCCAGCACACCAACATCATGAAGACGGTCATACAACTCTTTTCCTCTAAGTTCATGAATGCTTTTCTCAGTCTCAGATCCAGAAAGCACAGCAGGGTCATTTTCTTCTTTAAGAAGAAAAGCACCGCAATAAGGGGCCTGCCGTTTTCGACTTTCAACAAGAGCTGCTAATAATTTTGGATCCTGCAGATAAACTTAATGTAATTAAAATGAAAGGAAGGCTTTAATTTTCAGTCAAGAAGAAACGGATGAAGGTTGGAGCAGACCATTTCAATATAGAAAATGGGATGGGAAATAAATGCATGAAGTGCACAATCATACCACTAAAAAAGAGTATGGCAGAATCCCACCCCAATAAATTTATGTGGAAAAAGAAAAAAAAACTAGTTTAACCTAAGGCATCCTGAAGGAAGCAGCAATACCTTCACATAAATAGGCATATAAAATCCTGGAAATAGTGGTTTATGGGGCAATGGCAATGCTATAACCTGCACACAAAACAAAGTCAGTCATTACATATAAAAACACAGAAAGATGAATGGCAACAAATAAGTACATATCACCATGTCATCGTTGAGTAGACAATTTGAAACCTATTGAGCAAGTAGATAAAATGAGAACAAATGGCAGATAAGGGATCTAGAGGATCAAACTGAACTAATGAGCAGGAATTTTGACACTGTATTGGCATGCATGTCATATATATGCATGTGAAACTAAATAGATGCATGTGTATGTGTGTACAAACACACTCACATAGAGAACAAATTCAAATACAAACAGACCTCTTCTCGATTCCCTCCCTGTGTAGACGTGGTAGGAAGGTTTCTCTATTGAATCTTAGGTGTCTTTCTTTAACTGTTATATGAGGAGTTACTTCATAAATTCCTTGGTTATCCAATTAGACCACAATACAAATATCTGGTATTGAAGTGCAAAAATTTTTGTGCTAGGTTGAGGATATAGGCATCTGAAAATATCAAAAAGTTTAAAATCTGTACCCAAAAGAATGTTGTAATTGATTTCTCCTTGAACTTCTGTTCCTCTCGCTCTTTATAAGCTTCGAAGCCACACAAGATGCAAAGCTGATGATCATCTCAATATCTGATACCTAAAAATACATACTTCAGTTGATTGTTCATGCTTTAGCTAGCACTAACCTATTTTGGATTCTTAAGTATCTCTCTCTCTCTCTCCAAGTTCACAAATTGGTTATTCCCACACTAGCAATTTGGTTAGGTCAAAAGACTCAAGACATATTTATAGTATGGATATGTAGACCCATGGCCAAGGATCTAGTGCCTCTTGACAACCATTATTTAAAGAGAACTTCAACATTCACGTACTCACCCGCTTACACATTCTCAATGTTTTCAATATTCATTCATTTATACAGTACCCTTTTACTCTATCTATCTACATTTAAGTATCATACTACGACCAGTAGACGGCGAACAAAAAGATATGACGCAACAACATAGAATTTTACTTATTTCTACCAAAACCTTCAATTATCAATTACAGCCAATATCCTCATGTGTTCAGGTTTTTCTCCAACAAGAGACATCGATGTTTTTCAATTCATTCAATCAATTCCACTTTCTGCTCACAATATACTATCCACTCATGATTCAAATCCCATGTATTAGATCAAACGATATAAACCATAAGTCCACAGACAAAGCTCACCACTAAATCAAAACCTACATCCTTCTACCACTTAAATCAATTCCTTCTCTCAAGAAAAGAATTACATATATACACCCTAAAACACATTTTTACAACAAATTGCCGCAATGTTTGTGCACCACTAATCAAATAAGTATCAAATTCGTTGATATAAAATGAAATCATTTTATCAAGAATAACCCCCATCATCACACAAGCAGAAAATCAATCAAAAATAGCAATCTTCTCCTGATAGACTAAAAAAACATAAAAACATTACATAGTCGTAAGCCCACAAAAATAAGAAAATATCCTCCCAATTGCTCCTTCACAATTACAAAAAGTTAATTAGTCATGGCCTTTTTAGCGTACCGTCAGGCAATCTTCGGGTTTGAAGACAGTGGGAACAATGGCAGCTGATTTTTCCTTTCCCCCTTCCTCTGCCAGCGTAGCCTCTGCCCCGGATTCGGCAGAAGGGTCAGGCCCTTCAGAAGAGTCCGAGCAGAAAAACCGCCGGAAAAAATAAGGGCTTCTTCTATTCGTACCGGGTCCCTCAAGTGAACCCAGACGTGAAAGCAATGGCGTCTTCGACTCCGGAGCATGGCGGAGGTGGGACTTAAACGGCGTCGCCCCGACATGAGCACGGGTACGGAGACATGTTGACGCCAAGGCCTTCAACATTTCCAACGACGGAGAGTTTCTTTAGTTAACTTGTCAGCTGTGAAGTGGGTTCGATATGTTGAATTTAGTTAGACTGTTGAAGTCGATTCCAGAACAGCCATTGATGAAGTTCTTCAAGGGCAGCTTCTGTTTTGTCAAGGCAAAGCCCTGCTTAAACCCTTGTTCTCGTCTAAAATGGCAAATTTGTCCTCGCACTTTTTTTTGGTTCTGTTTTTTTTACAAAAATTTTCTACTTTTTAAGAGTTAGATGTAAATAATCCAAATTCATGCTTTAATAATTTATGGGTAATAATACTTCTAAATATTTTATGAATTGGGTGATTTGTTATGAGAGTAATAATTTCAAAGTTAAATTTATATATAAAATAATGTAAATTTACTATTATAACTCTAATACTATAACTTTAATAATTTATTATCATAACTATAAAAAATAAAAATAAAAAAAGTAACTTTAAATTCTTGAAATACATCCGAGTAAAATTATATTTTCAAATTTATAGGTCGGTCAGTCTATGATAAATATCTAGTTAACCCATAATTCATAATGTATAGCAACTTAGTGCATCTAGTTAGTAAGTTATTTATTGTTAATTTCACAAGAATATTATTTCTGGTATCGTGTAGTCGTGCATTGTCACACTACTATCATAGTACTATACTCAAAAAGAGTATATCTATAAGTCTCTCAATAGGAGAGTATTTTGTCCCTTCTTGGGAGGGTTTGGTCTATCTCTTTGGAGAGTTTTTTTAGTTATCTGTAAAAATAGTTATATGTGCTTAGATCTATCTCCTTCAGATTTGGAAATGGGATTCGAGCATGTGAATGCTAACCCAGTGATGAAGAAATTAGAGAATCGGAATACTACTCTGGCAATGGCTTTGATGATGAGGAATGTTGTTGGGTCTCTCTTGATTGGTCTTGCGCTGGTCTCCGCGCGCGGTGGTGAAGTAGGTGGGATCCCACCAAACTGCTCCGACGGCGACGGTGGTAGCAGATCTGATGAGAAAGAGAGAATATGGTTGTGAGGCAGATCTGAACTCAACATAAGAAAGAAGAGGACTTTTGACCTAACCTTCAAATGCGTTGGTTGCTGCTGCCTAGACAAAATTGTGCCATCATCTCATTCTCCTATCTCGGAGCTGAAAATACTCAGACGAAGGAGATTCCAAATTGTCCATTATGCAGGTGTTAAAAGAGATATTTGTAATATTTCTGGTGCAAATTGTAAGGTTTGGATACAGTCTCTAGATCGATCTGTTCGTAGTGTTAAACATAGCTCTAGGTCTGTGACTGAACCGTCATCTTCTGTAACAAATCAATTGCAACTGGGCGTATTTCCAGCAATCTAATTAAATGTCAGCTTCTTTGTTAAAAAAAAAAATAGAAACGAAAAATTAGACTTTTGAAGCCTTGATATAAAGTGGACAAGAAAAATAAATTTATAGTCATTAATTGGCTGGTTTTTATTGTCATTCACCTTGCCATTTCTCAATTTTCACATAGTTTCATAACCTACGAAGGTTAATTTTGTCATTTACACAAAAGAGCAATGTTAACATTCCCTTGCGTTGACAAAACTACCCTCACGGTTGAACACCTAATGGATCACTCTAGAATGAGTCCAAGTTCTCTTCTCTTGGCAGACAAGTTAGGCATTGCTGAGCCTTTGTTTGTGGCTGTGTTCCCACTTCTCCCACAAATGTTTAGTGAGAAAATTTGACGGGAAAATTGCACTTTTGGTCTCTCTTAAATACTCTCATTATATTTTGGTCAATCTTCTTTTATGTTTAGACACTGTGACCTGTTGTAGTCGGTTTTGTAGGTCATTTTGGGGCAATGTACAATTTTAAAATTCACACATCCACATAGAGACTAAAAATGTCAAAACATGAAAATATATTGACCAAAAATGCAACGAGGCATAGAAGAGGAGCCAAAAGTGTAATTTTCCCAAAATTTGACTAAGGCTCTCTTTACTATCATTCCTTACCGGAAAATCATCCATTTTTCCTCAAAAAAAACTTTACATATAAAAACATCTCATTTTCTACTAAATCAAAATTTAAAATTTAAGTTCCCTCAAAATTTTAAAATAACCTAATTATTACACTTTTTTCCTCTCTCGTGTATAATTTTTCAGAAAAAAGTTTCCTTTCCCAAAATAAAAAATTCTCTATTTTGTCTATGTAAACAAAGTTTGATGAAATGAAAATTTTTAAGTGTGAATCTTTTGACTTTCAGATTTGGTTAGTGTGTGTGAGTGTGAAAATAGAGACATGAAAAGATAATAAAAATATAAACTACTTCCTCAATTTCATTAAAATAGCCTAATTTATTTAAAATATTATATACTTCATATATTTTATTAGAAGAATCCACTTTTAAATTTTTTTTACTTCTTCTATCATTACTAATATAATCATGTGTGGTTCACAATTAGTTCATATTTAAAAAGTAAGAACATTAATGAAACAAATTATGTCAAATTAGGTATTTTAAATGGTATATCTTGACATTCATAATAAATTGGACACGGATCAAAGTAAACTCGTAGTGGAATTGAATTACAACATTTGTAAGAAGTAATTTATTATTATTTGTTCTATTTGTACCCTTAATTTTTAAGTTAATTATAGATAACACATAATTATGTTAAAGTACCAATAAAAAACAAAACTCTTATATTTGGATTCTTTTTTTCTTCATGAGAACATAACTTTTTAATGATGGGAAAGTAATTAATTTGAAGCTAATTTTGTAAAAAAAACATTTAGAAATCATATACGTGCAATGCTGAGTGAACTTATGTTATAAACGACATAAAAACACATACAAAATGGATAATATATTTTTTTGCAAAATATATATATATATATATATATACTCCCTCTGTCCCACTCAAAGAGTCCACTTTCAAGAAAAATATTGTCCCATTTAAAGAGTCCACTTTGAAGTTATTTACATTACATACCCTTATTAATATAACAATGTGTGGTTCACAATTAATCCTTACTTTTAAAGTAAGGATATAAGTGAAAATATGGTGGTAAATTACTTAATTTAGGTGTTATACCTCACAACCCATAATAAGTTGTACACATTTCAAAGTGGACTCTTTGAGTAGGACGGAGGGAGTATATAAATGAGGATTTTAAATGAGTTAGGTTTGAAGATTTTAAATTTAGAGTGTTAGACGGTCAAGTCATTTAACCCAAATAGTGAATGGGCCAAATCAGGTCAACCTATACAATTCGTTTACAAATTTATAATGCTAAGAGGCTAAAATGAATTAACTCTAAGGGCCTGTTCTTTTTGTTTCGTTTTGAAAACGGTTTTGGTTTCAACAGTAAATTTAATATATTTTAATCATATTTCATCATTTTCAATACAACTTTTTACTATTTAGCATCTACTTTTTACATTTTCAATACACTTTTTACATTATAAAACTATTTTTCAAAACTTATTTTCAAAATTGTTTTCAAAATGCCCAAAAAGAACAGGCGCTACACAAATTTGTTTCCTTTCTAAAGTTCTATGAAATTGTAATTTGCAAAATCCATCAAATTATTTAATTGTAATTTAGAAATTGGGTTTAACGGATTATTCGAGCTACCGATTGACTCCTTAAAATAAATTATTATCTAGGCGGATCCAAGTTGGGGCTGAAAATTTTGACACAAATTACAAATGGGGTATATTTGAATTCACGAGTCTTAACTCACCAGCTTGTCGAACCGAACTCGCAAATTTGAATTGAGAACAAATATATTATACTATCACTATTGAAATACCAAAATTAACCATAATGTGTGACATCATTAATTTATTTTTTATGTTATTTGAGTGTGAAATACCAAAATTAACCATATATATGATGTTATTTTTCCCCATCAAAATAATATATTAAACAACGTAAAATATAAATGGATAACATCACATATAATGCATTAGAAAAAAAACATATAGGGCCTGTTCTCTTGGGGTGCCTCAGACCCAGGTTTTGCCAGTTTTTGGGTCTGAGACCAGAAAATACATGGAATTGGGCTCAGTCCAATGTTTCTTTTCGGTCCATCTTTGCACTGGGTCTTACTCCCTGGTCTTAGAACAGAAACCACAGCCTCGGCTCTCTCTGATTTCCCTCATTCCTTCGTCGAGCAGCGTTTAGCGCAAACCCAGCTCTGTACACATCGGCCTACTTTTTTTCCGTTTCCTCCCCAATCCTTCCCGGGTTATCGGCGACCAATTTATGCAGTCAACGTTTCTGCAGCCGGTGATGTCGATCCGTGTTGCTCTCCGCTGAACAGTCGTTGAATCGTTTCCAATGGTCTGAAGGTTTTCATCCCAATTTAGGGGTCTAGGGTTCAGGGAGAAATTGATATACGCAAATTTGTGGCAACCGATTGCATTGGCTGTAGAGAAGGAGTTCCGGCCGAGCCCATTTCCTCTTGAATCGGACAACTCCACAACCGCTGATGAATTTTGTGTCGTTGGTGCAGAATTCGCAAAGGTGTACGGCTGAACCGGAGGAGCAGGGTGACATAAACCAGCCCCGGTCACCAAATTGCCAACCCGTTCCTGTTAAAAGGTAATTGAAGCGAAGCCTTTGAATGTTTTGTTCCGCACTTCCTGGTGACATTTTTTTCTTCATCTTACGCTCCAATTTCTTGTGGTGAATTCGCAAATTGCTAGACTGTAGCTTCATACATTTTTTTGGTAATGTTTTTATTTTCTGTTTTGTTGTGAAAAAAGGCTTGCAGTTGCTGCCTATGTTCTTTCCATCACAGGGATTATTAGGAATTCATTCTTTGCATTTGTCTTCATTAATTGAGCTCTTGAACATTGAAGAAAAATGCAGAATGACTTTGCCTCTCAATTCACGGCTTAGACTTGGGGTTTGTTGAAGGGAAAGCTTTTGAAATTATTTTCTAAGTGGGGTTGGGGGTGCTGAGGGGGGGAATGACACTGAGTCAGTGAATCTGCATTTCTGTTAAGAGAAGGCTTTTAAATGTTTCTTTTCTAAATGAAATTGAAGAAAATCCATATTGAACTGTGAATATGAAACTTTACAAAACTTGCTGATGTTGATCTTTTCAATTCTTTGTGGTCATTAGATGTTTAGTTCATCTCCATTCGCTAAAATCTGCGGTTCAAATTATTTTCTTTAGCTGAGTTCCTTTCCAGTAGGAAATAGTTGACTTTGGAACTGGTTCAGTGGATTTGTCTATGTAAGATGATTTTGAGAATGCATAATCTCTGCTCTATATTCATGTTGATTTTAGTTTAGATGCTGGAAGGAGAGAAATGAGAAGTGAAATACTGTTGGAATATGTCTGCCATAAGATAAGGGATTACAGCAGCCATGAGAAGTACTTTGATTAAATGTATACATGCATACATATAGTGAAAGACATTCAGGAAAGGTGTTATGGTATGGACCATAAGAATTCAAATCTCATGGTCACAATTTTATTTGGGAAAACTGCAAAAGTGGTCCACAATCTTTACCCCTGTTTCAAATGTAGTCCACAATCTTTAGTAAGTAGCAAATGTAGTCCACAATGTATCCATTTTGTTGCAATTTTAGTCCAAAAACGGAAAATTGACCTTGACTAACGGTCAACGGGTTTGACCGTCAGTCAAACCCGGGTTTGACCCTCCTAAAACCACCCCACCCCTTCCTTCCAAAACCATTTCTCCACATCACTTCTTCCTCCACGTCAGCACCACTCTCATCGCCACGTCACCGCCTACGCGCCACCTCACCTTCTGCTGTCCGTCCAGGAAAATGAAAGGAGAGGCCTCAAAAAACTTCAAAATTTGCTCCGTTGGGGTTTCGAACATGTGACCTTCCGTCTGCGCGCGCGAGAGACAACCACTAAGCTGCAGTCGTTTGTTTGTCTATGATGCTGTTTCATTCAGTCATATAGAATCACACTTTTCTTTCATACTTTATACACAAGGCCGTATTAAGACTTTCAAATTCCTTTCCATGCCGTCAAATTAATTAACTTATTTAATTAAAATTACTTTTCTAACCTTATTAAATAATGTCAAACATATAATTACCTCTAATATATATTTTTGACTCTTTCAAAAATCTCATACGAATTAATTCAACATCAACTATAATATATTTTTAACTCTTCCCCTTCCAAATAGGAATCTCCCAGAAATGGAAGGGGAAGAGTTAAAAATATATTATAGTTGATGTTGAATTAATTCGTATGAGATTTTTGAAAGAGTTAAAAATATATATTAGAGGTAATTATATGTTTGACATTATTTAATAAGGTTAGAATAGTAATTTTAATTAAATAAGTTAATTAATTTGACGGCATGGAAAGGAATTTGAAAGTCTTAATACGGCCTTGTGTATAAAGTATGAAAGAAAAGTGTGATTCTATATGACTGAATGGAACAACATCATAGACAAACAAACGACTGCAGCTTAGTGGTTGTCTCTCGCGCGCGCAGACGGAAGGTCACAGGTTCGAAACCCCAACTGAGCAAATTTTGAAGTTTTTTGAGGCCTCTCCTTTCATTTTCCTGGACGGACAGCAGAAGGTGACGTGGCGACGAGAGTGGTGCTGACGTGGAGGAAGAAGTGATGTGGAGAAATGGTTTTGGAAGGAAGGGGTGGGGTGGTTTTAGGAGGGTCAAACCCGGGTTTGACTGACGGTCAAACCCGTTGACCGTTAGTCAAGGTCCATTTTCCGTTTTTGGACTAAAATTGCAACAAAATGGATACATTGTGGACTACATTTGCTACTTACTAAAGATTGTGGACTACATTTGAAACAGGGGTAAAGATTGTGGACCACTTTTGCAGTTTTCCCAATTTTATTTCAAGTGAACCCCGATGCATTAAAGATGAAAATTTTCATGCAAATCAGAAATACCAACTAAGCAGATGGTATTTGCCTAGACAAAATGCGTATGTCCCCTACATGTCATCTTAAGATAAGGTATATTTTTATGCTATACATATCAAAACCCCAGGTCATTAGCAACAAGTTTATCTTTGATGTTGCAATTTTATCAACTTCTACACGTACATGAAACTATAAGGGTAGCTAAGAGCAAGATGATAAAGCAAACAGAAAGATTTTGAGATCAGCGTTCAAGTAAAATCTGAACCTCAGCCAGTATAAACCAGCAAGATTTTTAGTATTTTAAGGTTTGGTTATGGAGTAGAAGCATCCATCTGGCTTGGCTGCTGAGATTGTGGTTGTGTTGTACATGTGATTTTGTCCTGTTTTTACTCCATCCTACGTTGTTTGATGCGATAGATTTGGATATTTCTATTTTGTTAATGCGTTTCTTTTTCTGTTGCTTCGTTTTGGTTTGTGTTCTGAATTTATCCCTACCTCTACTGCGTATTATAGTTCCAGCATTTGTGTTCTGAATCTAGGGGATGATGCAAGTTGCCGCCATTTAAAGATCAACCCTTTCGGCACATTAGCAGCTTGGGCATAATCCTTCGGCTTCCCTGCTGTTCAGTTTTGCTTCTGACATCGCAGGTAATATTTCCTTTTCTTTGAGGATAAAATTAGTGAAGCATGCTTGGAGATTACAGAATGTTCATGCTGAAAATTCAGTATTTTATGAAGTGTTTTCTGTTGGGCTGTCGTCAAATACGTTTATTTTTCTGGGAATCATTGATTAAACAGATCTTGTCTGTGGATTAGAACAGGCCCTCATTAGACATTTTATTACATCAGTTTATGTTTTGTGCATCTGTTTAAGGAATGTAAAGTCATTTGTTAACTGTTCCGCATGCCGGTTTTTCAGGGAGGGAAGGTGTCTGGGATTTGTCAATGGAAAATTTGGAATAGGAAACAGAAGGGAGCTTAACTAGGTTTTACCATTTCAATTGCTGTCTTGCCCTGCATTTCTGCATTTTTTGCCTAATGACCTTTGATAACATACCTTAAAACTGGGGCCATTTGGATAAACTCCCTTTTTTGGGATGATTTGGTTGCTGTTTGGTGCTGAACAACGTGCTGAATCCTTGCTGTCTTGCCCTGCATTTCTGCATTTTTTGCCTAATGACCTTTGATAACATACCTTAAAACTGTGGCCATTTCGATAAACTCCATTTTCTGGGATGATTTGGTTGCTGTTTGGTGCTGAAATCTTGCTGGATTCTATTGTATTTTATTAATGTTATGATTCCGTATAAAGGGCAAAGGATCACATCTTGTTTGGATTCGGAAAATGAACTTTTCTGGGATGAGTTTGGTTGCTGTTTGGTGCTGAACAACGTGCTGAATCCTTGCTGTCTTGCCCTGCATTTCTGCATTTTTTGCCTAATGAACTTTGATAACATACCTTAACACTGTGGCCATTTGGATAAACTCCCTTTTTTGGGAGGATTTGGCTGCTGTTTGGTGCTGAAATCTTGCTGAAGAGTTTGCGAAAAACGATGAAGATAATGAGAATGTTGTGCTTCATGATCAAACGGGTTGGAATGAATCGGAGGAGGTTAATCAATTACAAGCTGGAATTGATCAGATGTCGGCACTGCGAATGGAGATTGTGCAGCAATTGGCAGAGAGTTTTAGAATGTAGTGCATCTACTGTAATATAGATGATGTAGGCTTTGGACGGGATGTATTTTTTTTGGATTTCTGCAATCTGTGATGATAATTAGCGTGTTGGTACTGTTGTTTACTTGTTCGGCAAATTTAGTTTGTTATTTATGGTTATTTTGAGTTAAGTTGAACGTTATTAGTTTGTTAATGAATATGGGAAAATTGTGTGACTGTGCGAAATGAATATTTCCAGAACAACAAATTCAATATGGCTTACGCACGACTATTATACCGTGACAGATGATTCTATTTTTTTATTTAATATAATTTTTGAAAAAATCATTCGCTTGTTTCTATTTTAGCATATTTTATAAAATAATTGAAAGCGAGTTTTAGGGGTGTTGGGAACATTAGGGTATTAAAAAAATGGAAAAAGACATTTTGGAAAAATTTGTGCTGAGAACCATGTTTTTCTGCTGGGTCTGAGACCTGGGGTTGAAACCAAGTCTCAGAACTGTGTTTCTTAAAAATTGGGCTGAGACCCACTAGGGCTGAGAACTGGTTCTGAAACCAGGTCTCAGAACTAGCAGAAGAACAGGCCCATAAGATATGTCACCAATTAAATCATGATGCACCAACAGCTAAACTCGCTATACTATAAACTGGATTCAATGTGCAATACATCAAATTTTCAGAAGCTAAAGTTGATACAAGTGTTTTCACAACATAAGCATGATACTTTTGATATACGGTTTTTCAATCAAAGGCTACTAGTTACGTGCATTATCGGACGTCAAATACGATGGTTATAAGTTTTTGTATTGTATAGAACAAAAACAAACCAAAACAGAACAAGAAAACTGATTGAAGCTTCTTCGACGCCCTCTCCCTTCTCAACCCTAAATTTATCATCTTCTTCCCTCATCTTCCTCTACGCGAGGATAGGGGAAACAGTTCTAGGTTCCTTCTTACTATCTTTTATCTAGTTTCTCTAGTTTTAAATTTTATACTCCATGATTAAAGCAATGAGGGAGTTTTCCCTTTCAAATAATTATTGTATTAATGTTTATAGTGTTTCTCTCTTCGTCGGTAGTAATTTTCTCCTTGGTTATGGTGATTTTATTCACTCGAAACTTTCAACAGTAATTAGTGGCAGATATGTGACCGTCAGGACGAGATTTGTTCAACGCAATTGCGAGTTTTATATTTCTACTATGTTTAGATCTATACTAGTTATAGATTTACAGTTTGATAGACCATATACACTGTTGTGGTTCAAATATGATAATTATCACATCAAATCTTCTGTAATTAGTAGTTGTATTGATTATTTATTGGTCTTATGTCGATCGCTGTTAGACGATTTTCAACTCCATTAATAAAATTTTTAATTTTCCAAAAAAAAAAAAAAGTAAGATAAGAACCGGGCCTAAGATTGCTTGAAAACTAATAAAACATGCTTTTAATTGCGTCTTAAATGTTAAAATCCACTATTTATAAACAAATAATATTTTTTTCTCCTTAGCAGCCGAAAATTATCTTTTGATATTTATATTAAAAATGAGCAAGCTAAACACTAATGTCCTTTTCAAAACAAAGTTTCCATTCCAAACGGAATTGTGATCCAAAAATGTGCACTAATTACCATATTTTCAAAAGGGTATGGCAATTACGCAAGCATAGCCTTAATTGGTACTTATCTCCTTTCATCCAATACTTTAATCCCACTCCAACCTAACCTTACAACATACCCTAAACCCCTCAAGTTTGTTTAAATTATCAAACAAACTTCATAATCTGATAAATTTTACATCATTTTTTTTCTTCTCAATAGTTAGTTTGATAATTTTTTCATATTACGAGATTCATTAATAATTTATGCAAATTAATTGCATGAAATATTTTAGTAATTTTTATAAAGAAAATATCTCTGCATATAAGATAGACATCATTGTTATAACGGTAAAATATTAAGTAATAAAAAAAATAGAACCAATTCTTTTCAGATGAGTTGGTCATCCGAAAAGGACTTTAGGTCTTCGTAAAGTTTAAGTTCTCAATTTAAATTTAGGGCATGCATTCTTAGAGTGTCATGTCAAGAAAAAGTATAGTTTAACTCATCGATTGAAGTTCGAATCACAATCGATGTTGTTGAATTGTTGGGAGCTTCCCCCTAACATAATATAACCATTAATTTTAAAAAAAAGGAAAAAAAAAAGAAGAAGAAGAAATAGATGTAAAAATAGAATTTTAGTAAAATAATTTTAGATGTAATAGTTTTTTATTCTATAAAAAGTCAAAACGCAGCAACCACACCCAATTTTTATATGATTTGTCCGCCCCAAATCCCAGCCTAGGTTGCCCCACTTGTCCCTTTATTTTGCTTATATATAAAGGTTCCCCATTAATTTGTAGAACCTCGTTCTCATCCCATGATGATGTTTGTTTTATATTTCAATTTTGTATCCAATGATGTTATTGTTTACATTATCCACCCTATCTGCCCAATACAATTTTGGTTAGATTACCAAAACCCCTTCAAAATTACTAAAAGTATTAGATAAACTCTATAATATTAACTAATTATCTAATAACATAAAGTTTGTATAATAATTCAAACCCTGCCTAGCAGAATTTATTTGATAGCATACTTAAATCATAAGATATTGTAGTTTATATTAGATTACAATAATGTAATTCATTTGATAGTTTAAACGAAAGGAACAAAATATTTTTGATTTCTTATGTCTAGCCTTGTAGTACCTGCTGTGATTCTTTTTTGTTTTGAGTTTGATGTTTTTACCTCTTGTATTTGAAATGTTTGTATTTTTAATCCGTTTCACCTGTTATATAAGGTTGCCAAGTAATTTGGGTACTTTATGCAAAATTTAAAAAGTTAGTGTCCATATCTAATTATTAGAAAATATGTCTTCAAAATTGAAATTAATAGAATGTAATTGTGACACGCTATTTTATGAATTTACAATTTATAAGTCTAATTTTAGGTATATTTAAATCCAACTCTAATTGTTACTCGTGTTACTCAAACTCAGATACCTTACGCCATATGTTATTTGAATGCTTTGTTGCGGATGAGGTGTGGTATTTGGCAGAATGTCGACCAAACTTGTGGGGGCAAGCTGTGGATCTGGGCCATATATGCGTATGCAACATATTGCACTTGTCCGGCAGGGATGTGCAAGTATCTGGCTATTGCTCTAGATCTTAACTGGTTCTAGCGGAACAAAAAGCCTACATGGAGAGCCCACCCAGAGCCCCTTTGGAGTCATGCAATTAAGCTGCAACCACTTTGCTGCGAACTTTCTAGGGAGAGGCACAACGCTCGAAGCTAGATAGCGATGCACTTATGCTGCTGCTGCTTTAGGTGCCCCTAGGGAAGCGAGTCTACTTCGATGCAGCCAATCATTAGGGCGTCGAAATTTTTGCATGTAATGAGGAGGAACTACATGTCACGGGTCGCTCTTTTGAATCACCAAAATAAACACGCCGTGAGGCAAGCAAGGCTACCGCTAGCCAAGCTTTCGCCAATTCCCGCATCTGGGACTCGTTCCCAAAGTACTTGCAATTAGGCCATCCGAATCAATGAAAATAAACAAAGGCAAACTCATAAGCTAAACCTTGGTTTTCATTAATAAAATAAGGAAATTACAAGAAGTAGCCAAGAGCTTAAATGGGTGGTGGGAACCCAACTCTTGCTTGCATTACATCAACCCACCAACAACTAGAAAGGCTAAAAATCATAAGTGCCCTGAGGGGGGATCAAGGCGTACAAAATGAGTGATCTTGTGAAAGATCACCTGTCTAAACTAACATTCCCCAACATTACTAACTATTACAACATGAATAACTAACGTAAATTAATATATACAAGGTTGGGCGCCGTTGGATTCGGTCGTTGTGGTGCTGGGCGCGCTGATGCTGTGTCGGGCCGGCGCTGAGGCTAGGTTGTGGGCGCACGCGCTGAGGGCGCTGGGCGCGGTGCGCTGGGGCGCAGGGCGAGGGCGTGGCGCGCGCTGAGCCTGGGCTGGGCGCTCACGCTGAAGTGCTGGTGCGCAGGGGCGCACCACTAGTGCTGGGGCTTGGGCGCGTGCTCAGGCGGTGTTGTGCTGCACCATGTGTTGGGCGCCCAGTACTGTTCGACATATGGTGCGACGCATCGTGTGATTCCGCTCCGTCGGATCTCAGCTTTGAGCACGAGCTGTAACATATCATTTTATGCTCATGGGGCATCGATGGGGTTGCGGGGTAAGCATGGGAGGTGCGCCCCGTAACACAAAGGCTGTGACATGGCACACAGGATATCACATGGTTACTCTATGGAGGAAGTTGAGATCCAGGCGTCTCTAGCAGGGCTGGAGATAGTCTCTCAACGACGATGGCAAGGGGAGTATCTAGTGGGCGATACGACGAGAGTGGTCTTGGCAGTTCGAGGGGACCTGTGCCCACGAGGAGAGACGGAAGAACAACTACGCAGATTAGGGGAGGGAATCCAGAACCTGAGTATCAAAGGGATTTTCTGGGTATATATAGGGAAACACGTGATTGCTCAATTTGCTAAGGCAAACGCTAGAGATTAGTTGTTGAATATTAGCGACATTTTGCACCTCCTTTTATTTCGTAATCGTTGTTGAACAATTTCTATTAGCTTGAATATAAATTACGTCTCTTTTACCTTAAAAAAAGTTAAATAATAAAATTCTATATTAAAAATAATGAGATAATAATATAAATCATAAATTTTTTAAAAATTGCTAATGAACTTTTAACGAACGTGCTAAAAATGCTACAAGGTTAAAGGATTAAAAGAACAATTTTCCCTTTAGACAATTAAAAGACAGGAATTAATCTCCAAGCTATTAAGGGCATGTTAGGTTTGAGTTTTGATTTAAAAATAATAATTTTATAATATAAAAAATATATTAAAAATTTAAAAATATATAACTGAATAATCAAAAAGTATATTAAAAATTAATTATAATATATTAAATTTATTTTTAAAATTAAAATTAAAACTAAGCAAAACTTAAAGAACAGCCCTAACATAACATAGCATGGGAAACTGTGAATTTTTGTCCTCGTTTTCCTTTCACAGCTCTATGGCAGCAATTGCAGGTTGAATTGAGATTTGACCACTTGTCTATTAAAGTCTTCAAAAAGATAACGATAAGATCGGCTTTCCTCCATTGGATAGCGTTTCCTCATTATTATTCTTCTTTCTTCTTCCTGTTTCAGACCTATAAATTTATCTGAATGACAAGTGTCATTTTTTGGTCACGACCTTTTTTCTTTTTCCTTCTCACTTCTCAGTTTCCAACTCTCCAAGACCACCCACCAAATTAGACTTCAATCACCTCTTCAGGATCGATTCTAATCAGATTAGACTCCCCTAAGTTGAGTAACGTAATCTGCTTTTCTTCTTCGATTATAGAAATTCTTTTGTTTTTGACCTTTTCCCTTTTTCTAGGTACCTTTCTTTATCGCCATTTTTTGTTTGCTTCTTTATAATCTGGTTACAGTCTTCTTCAAGATTGCATCTTTTTGGGTTTTTCTTTGTGGGTTCGTTTCGTTTTTTCTCAGAAATGAGTATTGATTTTGGTTCTCTGGTGTAAGAATCAATCTATGGTATCTGTGGTTTGCACTACCCATTTGGGCTTCTGTGTTCTGCAATCTTTTTCTGTGGTTTTCCTTTATTATTTTTATGTGATTTCTTGAAGAAGGGCCCAGAAAAATAGTGTAAGATCTTCTATTTTTACTGAAATTTCCAACCCAGAAAAAAAAAAAAAAAAGGGGTAAAAAATGTCATCAGAAACTGACCAAAAGTATGCTATGATGGATGAAAAGAAGAGGAAGAGAATGATTTCGAACAGGGAATCCGCCAGGCGCTCGAGGATGAGGAAACAGAAGCAAATGCAGGATTTGACCGACGAAATCAGCAGATTGCAGGTCTCTAACGACGGCGTTTTGAGAAAGATTGATGAGATTACGGAGAAATACTCTGTTTCTGCATCTGAGAACAATGTGCTGCTAGCCCAGGTAATGGAATTGACGGAGAGATTAAGGTCGATGAACGATTTGATCAAGAAACATGAGATGAACGTCAATGGCGGCGGCGGCGATCGGATGTTGAAGCCGTGGCAGCTTTCGTGCTCGATGCCGCAGGCTATTCCAGCTTCTTCGCCACTGTTTCAGTTTTGAAGCGGAAAGTCCCTTTTGGTGTAAATAGGTTTTAGGTTTGAATCTTGATGATCGGTTTTTGTGTTGTGGCTTTCTCTGTTTCATGTTAATCTGGATTTTCTGTAACAAATCTAGTGTGCTCAATATCATCCTTTTCATTTTCCTCTCTTTTTTTTTTTTTTTTTTTTTTTCTCTCTCTCTCTGTACAGACGACTGTGATTATTTTAAATGATATGCTCAGCAACTGCACTCAATATCTAATAAATTAGATACTAAATTTAATACATTATAGACTAAATTCGATATTAATTGCCAAAATGTTATGTATAAGTTTTTGTCTTATCTTTATTTGTATGCAAATTTTAGCCAATGGAAATTTAAGTTATGATATTTATAAGGCACAAATTATACCTTGGCATTTCGTTACTTCATTATTATGCGCATGAATACAGTGAGTTTTGCGGGAAAATGACATTTTTTGTACTAAAAGGTTGAATTGTTTGCAACTTTAGTATTAAAAATTTACTCATTTTCAAATTTGTTATTTATGTTTATATTTTGTTACATTTTTAATACCAATATTTACTATAACAGGTTTTATGTAATCAAAAACGAAATTAGAGGTAATTTGAGGGTATTTTATAAATTATAGTAGGGGTTAAAAAGATATTTCTTTAATATTATTTTCAAAACATTTTCGCAGTTTTTTTTTATCCTCATTCGACGTACAAATTTTCTTCCCCACAAAATTGTAGAATTGTAAAATATTCTCAAATTACTGTTGACTTAAACATAAAGCACAAGCTTGGAACTAAATAAATTCTTAGTAACAAAGTTGCAAATAGTCCAAATTTTTAGTACTAAAAATGCCATTCTTCCTGAGTTTCGCCAAACTAACAGAGGTAAGAATCGAAGCTCCGACCTCTGGTTGGCTCATTATACATCACAACCGCTGAAGCACTGGCTCGTTCCTGAATTAAGAAATTTGGATGAATCTTTATTTTTTTTTGTTTTTTGATCTCTTGTGTGTATAGAGTAGAGTTTATAGCTTTTCTAGGGGATTCGTTCTTGATCCAAACTCCAGGAAAATATATAAGAGTGAACGACCTTTAATATACATTTACTTTTCGAAAGTGTCCGTTTTGGTTTCTAATCTTTTTTTTCAGTTTCAAATGTACCTATACTAATTTAAAGGGCCAAAAATGTACTTTGCCGTTAACTCATCGTTAAACTTAAAGGAATTGCCATCACATGCCATTTTTCAAGGGCATCTTTGTCCCTTTACTGTTCATCGTCTTCTTTATTTATTTATTTATTTCTTTTCTTTGTGTGTCTCCCCCGTGCCGGCTGCCACTTTTCTCCCTGCTTCTATCGTCTTCCTCCCTCCCGTCGTCGTCGTCGTCATCTTCCGTTGCTGTTTTTCTTCCTTTTTTTTTTAATAATTTTTTTCTTATGTTTGGCCCGCAATTGCAGATCTTCGGTTCTGCAATCGAACCATGCAGACGTTGTCTTCCTCCCTCTCTGTCGTTATTGTCTTTGTCTTCTTCAATCGAGCCTTTGATGATTATGTTTGCAAAACTTTCAAGGAAATCTTGTTTTTTCGCTTCATTTTCCATTTCTTTCTGGTTGTTGTTAGCTGTTGATGTTTCCACACTTTAATTGGATGGAGAAGAGGCGCACGGTGGCGGAGGAGGAAGGGTGTAGAAATTTGGGGAGAAAGAAGATGAACCGCGAAAAAGAAGAAAATGAATCGTGAAGAGACGAAAATACCCCTAAAAAAAGGCAATTCCGTCAAAACTAACAGAAATTAATGGCAAAGTACATTTTTTGCCCCTTTAAATTAAAATAAGTATATTCGTGACTACAAAAAAAGTATAGGTACCAAAACAAACACAATCGAAAAATAAAGGTATATTAAATGTCGTTCACTCAAAATATAATGACAAAATGGGAGTTTTTTTTTTTTTTTTTTGGATAAGGATTGCATGAATATAGGATTCTCAAAATCTTTTTCGAGTTTAATTAGCCAAAATTTTAAAATTATTATCAAGATAATTCACGAAGACTTAACTGCTTGAATTGACATAAATGCTCATTCTATAAATTTCACCTACATCTTATAATCAAATCTCTGGCACCGAATCTTCTGATAGGTTACGCAATGTGTTATACTTTCTATATTTCTACCCGGAATTGATATTTGCAGCGACGGTTTCGATATTTGCAGCGACACTTTTGCGTAAAAAGACCGAAATACCCTTGGGATAAAAAAAATTAAAAAAATTTAAAATTTCCAATCTACTGGAATAATTTAAAAAAAAAAAAAAATCCAGAACCATCGCCGGCGACCCGCGATGGTACACCCTCCCCCCCTTACCTTTAGATTTTTGATATTTGCAGTAACCACCGGGCGGATCTTCCCCATTCCGGTAAAAAATTTCACAATTTTGACAAAACTACTAATAAATTCGGACATAATACAAGTAAAATAATTAATAAAACTACATAAAAAAAGAAAAAAAAAATCCAGAACCATCGCCGGCGATGGTTTTGTAGAAAACCATCGCCGGCGACCGCCGATGGTTCTGGATTTTTTTTTTTAAAATTATTCCAGCAGATTGGAAAATTTAAATTTTTTTAAATTTTTTTTACCCCAAGGGTATTTCGGTCTTTTCACGCAAAAATGTCGCTGCAAATATCGAAACCGTCGCTGCAAATATCATGCCCCATTTCTACCATGTGTATGTGTTATACTCTCTATATTCCTACAGCCCTCACTTAGACACTTATGACTCCTGGTGCTACAAATTTATTCCTAAACCAAGTGACAGGCTAGGTATACCGAATTATTTTTTAAAAAATTGTGTAGAAAAGAGAAAAAAATATATATATATATAGTGATGAAATTATTGTTTGAAAAGTTTGTTGAAGAAATAAATGATGATTTTCCGATAAAAATACTCAAAAGAGTCTAATTTTTTGTCTCGTTAATTTTGTACGAACTCTGTACGTATTACAAAATTAAGGCACGTGTGCTTTAGATGATAAAAATAAAAACAAATATATATTATTATTAAGGCACACAAGCCTTAATTAATATATATTGCGGTATAAAGTTAGTACAAATAATTCCAAATACTACACATTGCTAATATAATTAGGACATAAAAACGTACTTGTTGGTATTTTCTCTTTTCCTCTCAAAAACTAGCCTCCATATTATCTAATCTTCTTCCTCCATCTTCCTCGCTCCCATGGGGATGGGGGAAATCGATTTGTTTTCTATAATCTTTTATTTAGTTTGTTTTTCTCTTCCATTACGGGAGTTTTCTATTCTCTCATAGTCAGAGATATCGTCTCCCCGAGTAAACGGGAGTGTCTTTTCCATATAAATAAATGGGTATTTTATTATTATCAAGTGAAGATCCAGTCGATTTGGGGATTTCATCGGAAGATTAATGGCAGATTCGATATTTGATTCATATTTCTGTATAGATTTGATTTAGTTTATTTTCAACTTTTGCATCTGATTATTATCAGATTTGGTTGTATCACTGATTCTCCCTTGAATAATGAAATATGATATTTATTATAAAAAAAAAATTCCAAATACTAAACATTGGTCTCGTGTACAACGCCAAATGTAAATAGGTTTGAAATCTTAGGTAATTAATTTGGTGCTTTGGAAGTTGACAAATTCTTTGTTAAGTTTGGCTTCAAGACCAAAGATAAAGTGAGGACAGATTAAACTTATGAACTGTAAACTGTAATTTACAACTCATTGATTTTACCATCTTTTTTATGATGCGTGAAAATAAAAATGTACGGAAATAAGCGGTGCTTAAATGGTTAAGAGATTTAAATATCCGTTATCAAACACTCCAAAAATTATTATATTTTAATCAAGAATAATGATACACTCCTCAACTTTCTCATAACAAATGAGATGTCATGCATTTATTGGTCAATAATATAGTATTAAGAATTATTTTATAAAAATATAGTTAATGAATGCATGATACTTCATTTGCTATAAGAAAATTGGGGAGATTAGTTGAGGAGTGTATCATTACTTTTGAATCAAATAGCCCTAAATCTTAGGAGGCCCATGAAAAGATAATAGAAGGGTACCCAAATAAATATAATGTACGGAGTAATAATCTTTTAATTGTTTAATATTTGTTTTTATAATGTGGCCTTTAAGCTGCAAAAAAATATTTATATAAATAATAATTCATTTCAAACTAAAATAAACTCAAAACAAATAATAATAAATAAATAATTGAATAGTCAACTTACCCTGTGGCTATAAATTCTACCACTCCAAGCTCATATTTCCTCATTCATCATCTACTCCAAATTCAAACTCAATTCTCTCCTCCTTCATTTTCATACCAACATAGTATAGTATATATGGCCAAGAAGAGCAGCAGCCTCATTGGGGCGCTCTGGCTTTGCATGGTTTTTGCAGCACTCTGTTGCTTCTGCCTTTGTCTCGACCAAACCGATGCTGCGGCCACGGCTGCCGCCGGTGGCGGTAGAAGCTCATCGGTCATGGTTAATGAAGGAATGACGGCGACGATGAGTAACATGAATATTAGGAAAATACTGCAAGAGGATGACTGCCCATTCTGCCCGGGTTGTGGTTGTCTACCAACCGATGACTGCAAGAACTGCTGCGCTGCGAAAAATTGTTGATTTTTTTTTTTTTTTTTTCACTTGAGAATTAGGTTCGCGTGGGCTCCTTACAACTCTTTCCCCCTCCTCACAGTGCGGGAAAGCTCTTCTGCGTCGGTTGTGTGATTTTGTATTCTCATGGAATAATTAAGGGTTGTTGCTGATCCATGTATTTTTTTCCTGGTGTTGTGTGATTTCACTTCCTTTTTGTACCTACCCACATGTACTCGATCATAGCTACGAGATCATGTGAAGATTTATTATGAGAATTTGTATTTCAATGGTCTCTGCAATTTATCGCGTCAGTTAGATTACATTTCGGCAAAATACAACATATGATATGTATATGATCCGGGGTGTCGTGAGGATTATATTAAAACAACAAGTATTAAGAAATACGCGTGTCAAATTTATAAAGTTAATGTTGATATATCGTACATCAGATTGTCAGATCGAGGACACAACTCCCTCTTGAGTGATACTGTTGATTACTTGATTTATGAGAGCTGTAATTTACCAATGGCTAATTTTTAGGCCCTTAGTTTGTTTTTTGGATTTTAAAGTAAATTTCATCCAACCCTAACAATCTCTTAGTTATCTTTTGTAATTGCATTCAATTAATGAAAACTAAGTTTTGCCTTAAATTTTTTCATCTTTTATTTTCATCAAGTTGAACGTGCATTTACAAGAACTTTCAAACTGTCTCGTTCTTCCCATCCTCTCTAAAGGCATTACGGTGCTAAGTGCAACTTGTGGGTAAGACATGACATAAGTTTTGCTTTCAGAGTAGTCTTGAGTTGGAAATTGTCAAAAACTTTGCTCGACACAGTTACCTCATTTTGATTATTTAATTGCTTTTTTAAAAGGGCGAAATATAAAAACAACCCCGAGGTTTCACATATGTACAAAATCAACCTCGTGTTTTAAAAAAATACAAAATAAACCCTGTGGTTAAGGGTGTAGAAACAAACTCAACCCTCCTAACAGTCAACTAACAAATCAGAGTTATTTTTTTCTAAAAATCCCAAAATACCTCTAAATAACTCTAATAAGTTAGTAACTATATCCCTCAAAAGATGCCAGCACTTCTCCTCCGTGACCTTTCGTTGATTCTGTCCAAAACTCGCCATTCTTATGAGAAGCAGAGGCGCGGCTGCTGGTCGCGTGGCGGCTGAAGAAGCCAGCCACTTGATTTTGGTGTGGTTGAGACGCATGCATGATGGATCAACAGTGGTAGGCGCGACGGCGCAGAGGAGTCTGTCACTTTGTTGTCCTCAGATGACATGCAAAGTCACGACAGCGGCTTTGTTTAAAGGCCTTGTCACGTTTAGAAACATCATTAAGGATGGCCGCAAGTGATGTAGACGTCGAGGGTGGTAGAACAGAGATCAATTGTGGACTAGGCAGAGGAGGTGGCGACGTACCGGCCAACAGCGGACCAGATTCATGGCTTATTTCATTGTGACTATTGCTCTCTACCTGGGTTCTTCAATGCTCCAAATTTGGTAGTTTTTGGTATATGTATAAATGTGGTTGTAGTTCACACAGTTGAAAACCAATTGAATCAGGCCGTTCATAATCTATAAGTTATATCCAAAAGTTTTGTCTTCAGTTGCTTTAAAGCTCTATAGATTGATTTAAAGATCTTTAGTTGCTATTCAACACAATTGTAAGACTCAATTTCTACTTTTTTTTTAACTGGGCCATTGGGGTGATGACAATGATTGGCTGCATAGCCTCCCATTTTACTATCCGAAAGAGACTAATTTTGATGCATAATGCTACTGCCTATAGAAAATGGTTGATGGACTTAGCTGATTACCATTTTTTATTTTGATATCAACACAGCAGCAACAAGTTGCTGAAATTCAGCGCTGCTATGAACGATTCGGAGGAAGAGGGTAAGGGAGAAGAGGACTAGTTTTTGAGCTGAGATAGAAAAAAATTACTAATGGTTTGTTGGACTTAGTGGTCATTTTACCAAATTTTTAATAGCTATTCATAGAAGGAGTTTGTTTTCTAAACCTCAAGGTTTGTTTTGTATTTTTTGAAACCACGAGGTAGATTTTGTTCTTATGTCAAAACTCAGGGTTGTTTTTGTATTTCGTCCTTTTTAAAAATCATTTTTAATACTCCTCGAGGAGGAGGCAAGCATTTGAAGACTACACTTTAAAAATAAAAATAAAAAATCTTAGCCCATCAATAATTATAATCCACAATTAAACCTTACTTATAAAGTAAGTATATAAATGGAAAATATGATGCCAAGTTATGAGTTAAAGATGGACTCTATAAGTGGGATAAAGGAAGTACAATTTTTTACTATTTAATTACAACTTTTTAATTTTTCAATACACTTTTTACATACTTTTTTTTTTTTCCTTTCAAAAACATGCTTTAAAAACAACTCATAACGAAACCTTTTTTGATTTTCTACGAATTCGCCTCATAATAAACTTCCGTTACATCACCAAGTACGCTCACTTGTCTATTGTTTCAAATGCGCTCCCCTGACCTTTGAATAAGAACTAAGTTTAACTACAAAAGTATATCGCGTATCGAATTTAATTTCTAATGCATCGCTGTTATGAGTTACATGTTGAAATATCATGTATCAAGTTATGATATATCATGTTACTTAGCACATTAAAAAGTTAAACAGTCGGATACGAGACTTTCTCTCTTAAGGGACTATCGATTACTTGATTTCTGAACTGTAATTTACAACTTGTTAATTTTTACATTTTTCTCAGTAATCGATGTTTCCTAGTGGCTATGGTTAAACATTTGTAGTACTATAAAAGTAGTGAAAGCAATATCGATCACATCTTGGCAACTTCCTTCGAAATGTATCTCAGATTCCGATCCTCCTGCATTCGGCATCATTGGCTTTGGCTCCAAATTGGACATGTCCGGCGGCTTTAATACTGACAATAAGAATTTTTTTTAATTAAAAATTTTCATTAATAGCGTAGAAAATTGTTTAACAACAATTGACAGAAAACTAAGAAAAAAGCAGTATTGTAAGTTTATACAGAATATAAATCTTAATCTTGTCGAAATATAAAACTCGAGATTGCTTTGAATAAATCTTGTACCGATGGTCACGGATATGTCATTGATTAAGGATGAAGGCGTTAAGACTGAATTTTCAACCGAATTCTCATACATCATAGCCATGAATGAAATCATCATAGGTAGGGGACACTATAACCAGGAATAAAATTACAAAAGAAAGTGAAAAAATATTCAAGATATGTGAGAAATAATTATTTGAATTATTCCGATAGAAGAGACTAAAATTTAAAATTAAGTAGAATCAAAAGAACAAAAACAAAAATCAAAGTAAAATTATTTCTCTCATCCTCATGCGAAAGGAAGATGAGGGAAGAAGCGAGGAAATTTTTAGGATTTATGATAATACTGACAATAAAAATTAATTCTCATCAAAGTGTTATTTTGGACAAAGAATTACGTTACTTTTTTATTGGAACAAATGGAATACGTATTTGTAAATTAATTTTGGCTTAAAATTGCACACAATAAGCATGCACTTTAATTAATTTATATTGCTTTACTTAATGAACTGGTCAGTTATCAATTTTAGATTCCATTTTCTTTTTTTTTAAAAATAATTGTTATCAGATATGATTTTACGAGCCAAAAGAACAAAAAAGTTTGTATTAGTTGTGGCCTCAGTTTCAATGATTCCTAGGATTCTTACTCTTTTTATTTTATTTTTAGTTTTAACTTTTCA
Source organism: Leptodermis oblonga (assembly GCA_016801395.1). Classification (NCBI taxonomy): domain Eukaryota; kingdom Viridiplantae; phylum Streptophyta; class Magnoliopsida; order Gentianales; family Rubiaceae; genus Leptodermis; species Leptodermis oblonga. The sequence continues at coordinate 38,827,336 of CM028755.1, forward strand.
TTATTGTAATATTTGTGAAGTTTGGAATCCAAACCGGCCTTCTTATTCGCTTTTCACTGTTTTGGCCTTTTCTTCTCATTGGACATTTTTGTCGTCCACGATTTAAATTCCGGTATTCATTTATTTTTCTTCTCTAACTTTTTCACTATTTTTATTTTGACGTGAAAATCTAAAAATATTATATTGAATGGCGTTGAAAATCATTTAGTAGCGATTAAGATAAAAGGTTGGGAACTCGCCTCATTGACACTCCACATAAGAATTTGTTGTCCTGTATTAGAGTGACAAGTGTGCTATATATGACATTAATCTTGTCTCTTTCTACCAAAAAATCTCATGAAAACCGTGAGCCTTGAGGCCTTTTATAACCTGCTCAATCAATCCTTAACCCTCTACCTTAGGTGGTGAGTCGCCTCGAATAACTAGGACCTCGCCCATTGCATCGCCAATGAGTGAGCATGGTCTTCAATTCGTGAAACTATTATTACCCCATACAGATTTTGGGAAACCATCATCAAATATTCAGAGAATTTTCGAGTAAATATTTTAACTATGGCATAACAATAATTTGACAAAATCATAAATTTACTTAATTAGTATGTTAAAACTATCGATGACATAACAATATTTTTCGAATCATAAATCTGCGAAACGTTTTTGCAAAAATAAATAAATGAAAACGAAAACCAAATTTAATTTTATTATGAGTTAATGACGTTGTTTTAACCTGAAAATACATTATTTAATTTATTTCACTAATTTAGACAGAACTGGATATGCTGCAGTCCTCGTATATGTATAGTTCCGGGCCGATTCTCTAGGATTCTCCCCTTCTTTCTTGCGTTTTTATCCTAATTTTTTCTATATTCACACTGTGGTCAATATGCATACGGTAACGAATGTTGAAACTCCACCACTCATTCTTAATTTTCTTCTCTAAAATTATTAATATTATTATACTCCCAATTATCGTATTATTGAGAACTTCACTCCGCGTTGTGTGAGGCATATTAATCGTGGACGAATTTCAGTATCTCACCCTACAGATGACTGCAAATTTTTAAGAATTGTATTTGAAATTGAGTGACCAGTCCAAAATATCTTATATTTTTCGATTGTGTTTGGTTTTGTCACCATACTTTTTTTTTATAGCCACGAATATCTTCAAACTAATTAAAACCGGCCAAAAATGTACTGAAACCGTTGGCATCTGTTAGACTTAACGGAGTTCCCATCGTTTGCCTTACATGTACTCCACGAGTTGTTGTTGTTTTTTCTCTTTTGTATTTATATGATTTGGTCGGGTGGTTTGTATTTTCATGAATAATGAAGGGTTGTTGTTGCTGATCAGGGGAGCAACGACCAATCTCCATATTTGTAATTTAAAAAAAAAAAAGTATATGGGGTTATGTTTTTATTGTTTTCTAACTTTAATTGTATCTCTATTTCGGAAAATTATTAGATCATCCGATGTATCTATCCAGGGATGGCCACGGTTCCGGTTTAAACCGGAATCGACCCGGAACCGGACCCATATAAGAAGGTTTCGGTTCCGATTCCACCTTTGAAAGAACCGGAACTGCCATTCCAAAACCGGCCGAAACCGGGAACCGACAGTTCTCTACTTAAAGTGTTAAAAATGTATAACACTTATAAGTTGAAATGAAAGTTTTGAACCCATGCCCTCAACTTTACAATAAAGTTTAAAAAGAGCTAAATAACCACTCCTGCTACTTTCTCATTCGTTATATTTTTCTTATTATTAATATTATATTATATGTTTATTTTTCTATCAAATACGTAATTATATAATATAATTATTTCATACTACATATATTATAATAATTTATAAACTCGTGGTATAATTTACATTAAGTATATTATTAATATAAATAAATATTAAATTAAATTAAAGTATATACAAATATAAACTAATTATTGAATTTTACTTCAATTTGAACGGAATCGGAATCGTGACAGAACTGGTGGTTCTGGAACCATCCCAGAACTGGCGGTTCCGAAATCGTCCTGGAACCGTTCCCCCAAGGTTAAGGTTCCGGTTTCACTTTCCATGGAACCGGAACCGGCGATTTTGGAACCGTAACCGGCGGTTCCAGAACCGTGGTCATGTCTATAATCTATCCATAAAAATAGTGCAGGAAGTCAATGATTGATTAGTATCTACATTTCTAGGCCTCCTACATTGACATCACACACTTTTCCCCCAAAATAGCACACTTTAACTTTTGGATGTGTCTGACTGTACCATTCTATGTGGTGCATCTGATGCACTGAATAATTTCTTCTTTACTTCACATGTAGAATGTCTATACAATATGTCGAAAGATTTTACGTGTGTGTGTTTTTTTTTTAAAAATTCTTTTGGCTCTTTTTAGTAACAACCAATACTTTTTTCTTTTCTTTTTTTTTCCCTTTTTTCTTTTTTATTTTTTTACATGCGATACATTTTTAAATGGTCGATATTTCAACCCTTCAAATTGATACTTTTGTTTCACTACATACGATACTGCAACTCTTAAAATCGATACTTTTGTTTCACTACAGGTGATATTATTAATTTCTTTGAAGGAACATGTTATACATCGGTAACTAAACTCGATACATCAGATGCTATAATCAATGGCGAATCCAGAAACAAATTTTGGAGGGGGCCAATATTCATATAAACTTATTTTTTACAGATAAATACATTGTAAAAAAGAATTTTTTTTATAAAAAATACACTAATAACAAGGGTGCAGGAGAGAGTTGGAAGTAGGGCTGCTCAAATTGCAAAATCCGATCCGAACCAAACCGAACATAACTGACCCGACCCGATCCGAACGGTGCGGATCAGTTTCGGATTGGTGACCCGAAAATTGGGATCGGTTCGCATCGGACTCTCTACAGATTGGGTCGGATCGGTTCTGTTCAGACCCAATCCGAAATTCCCTTTGTGTTTTTTTTTTGGGTGTTTTTGATTTTTTTGCCCCTCTCTTTTTGACCCGATCCGCCAAGCCCAATACCACCCACTTCACACTTCCACACTGGAATTCTTTTAATTAGTTCAATCCCATTTTTTCTTTTTCTGTTCCTTTTGGGTGAAAAAAGAACCCAACTTATGGTGATGCACCGGAGCCGCTTCACCAGTTCTTAACATTCCTGGCCACCGGAAAGGCAATGCTCCTTCTCAACCCCTTCCTCCAGCGATGCACAGAAGAATATCACCACCTCGTCGGCTGTTAAATCCGCTGCCCACCATCACTCCCACTCAAACTCCGGTTCTCATCTACAGTTCCACTCCGACGACGACGACGGTGGCGGCTTTGACGTCGGACACCACCTCCACCATGACGATGACGATTCAGCTTCTGGCTAGTTCCATCATCACCACTACCGCCACTAATCTCCCGTTAGTAGTACGAACGTTCAAGCGTTTTTTCTTTAAAAAAAAATTGAAAAAAAGCAACTTTTGGATCAGAAACTAATCCGATCTGATCTGATCCGAATCCGAGATCCGGCCTAAGTTTGCTGATCCGATCTGAAATTTCGGATCTGATCAGCTTGATCCACTCGATCCGGGTCGGATGAACAGCCCTAATTGGAGGGGTCCGGGAACCACCCCATCCCCCTCGGCTATGATATTTCAAATCTTAAAATTGATAACTTTTTCGCTACATGTGATATTTTTATTTATCTATATTTTAGAGAAAGACCATACATCAGATGGTATAAGCAATACTTGATACATTAGAAGTTATATGCTATACTTTTGATACTAAACTCGATATTCGCATCTTAAAAAATAAGTATTTTCTGTATCTAATTCTTTTTTAAAAAAGGAAATGAGCGTTAGACCATTCGACAGGTCTGACACAAATTCTCGCAATATAAAAATTGAGCCCTTAAAATAATTTTTTTTTGAGAAATGATACACAATTCAACTAATCTCCTCAACTTTCTGTTGCAAGTGACATGTCATGCATTTATTGGCCATATTTTTATAAAATAATTATTAATACTACATTATTGACTAATGAATGCATGACACCTCACTTGATATGAAAAAGTTTAGGAGATTACTTGAGTTGTGTATCATTATTCTTTTTTTTTAATAGGGTAATATTGGATAATTATAATTTAGAAAAATTACACATTTATAGAGCAAGCAAAAATTTGGTCCTCCCACATCGGCCCATTCCCTTTAGTGGGCCTAATGTCGTAGATCCATTTTCAAAATTGTCGGCAATCCTTGAGGCCCAAATATATAATTCTACATTGTTTCAAATGCAAGTTTCTTTGCCTCTATTTCATCAATTTGCTCGCTTCGCCTTCTTTTTTCTCGTTGATTTTTCTTTCTTGTCGGTTTTTTCTCTTCGCTTTATTATCTGGAAATTCAACTTCTTTTAATTCGTAATGGAGAAATCAAACTTTGAATAATTAGCAGAAAGGAAACGTCCGAGTTCAGAGGCAACCGAATGCTACTATTATTACTGGAAATTTGCAGATATTTAGACTTGTGAGAGGAAATACGTGATCTTTAAGACGAACCCAGATCACTAAAAGTGGGCAGAGCGAGTAATAAGATGATTCTGGAGAAAAAAAGAGTTCATTTTCTGCTCTTCGTCGTCGGCGTCATTGCTCTTAGCATCACTGGTAAGTTCATCTTTAATTCTTCATTTATGGTTGTTTTTTGGGCTAATTGTTGGATCCCTTTTAGGCACTATTAGTGAAATAGACCAAGAAGTGGACTGTCGGTTAAAAAATTTCTTGGTATGGAAGTAATTTGAGTTGGTTTGACTAAGAATTGCTTCAATTTGACATTTGTCTGTGTTAAGGGATTTTTATTTTATGGGTGGGGAATAATCTTATTTTGAACTGATAGTGAAATGAGTATCCTGCTTTGATTCTCTTTCCTCAGATCAACAAATATGCTTTAGTTATTGGACTTATTCGCTTGATCAATTCTTACTTTGTGGATATTTTGATTGAATGCTTCAGTACTTAATTTGGTGCTTTGCAACTGAAGGGTCATTGCAAAAGTGATCATTTTGAGCATATTTGGGCCAAAAATGACTGATATGAGGACTTGTAGTCTGATTTTGCCTTGATTTAATTTTTCATTAGTAATTAATTTATTCTTGGAGTTGTGATCTGCTTTCTCATTGAAAAGTGGACATTTGAGTTTATATAGTGAAGCATAGACTGTTTAATTAGAATGAGTTACTGAAATTGATAAGGGATGTATAAGAGCTTTTGTAACTGCATGTTCATTCTTTTTGTGCTTTTTATGATCTGTATGATTTAGTTACTTAAATATACTGAATTTGACCTTAATTAGTGACCTGATGCTATGAAAAGTGGAGTATAGATACTGAGTTTCGATACTGGTGCTGTTAGTTGGAAAGAAACTTCAAGCAGCCTCTGATGTATATGGGATGTTGCACTTGAGAATTTGAAGCTGAAAGCACTTTGGGTCTTCTAACATACACGTAAAATCACTGACAGAAAAAGTAGTTTGTAAATTGAGAAATGAGATGAAAAGGAAAACAAAAACGGGTGGCCAACTTGATTCACTTGTCTCTAGGACTGAATTCCTGTAACTTCAAACCTTGTCATGTTTAGAGGGCAATCTCTAGAGGGACTTGAAAGGAAATAAAATTGATTTAATCACTGTTATTAAAACACAACCCACATGCCAACTTAGTGCATTTGATGCTTGATGTTGTTGAAACCTCCACTTTTGAGATGCAATTATGAGCTGTTAGTGGTGGCTCAAACATTTTCAGAAACTAAGTGGATTGTAATTCTATTCTCCATGTATCTTCAGTTGCTCCATTTCATATAAGGCTCACTCATCTGGTTTTCTATGTTGTTGAATACCAGATTATTTGGAAAATATGTATGCTTAAGATTTTTTCCTGATTTTTTTTTTTTGGATTTATTACAGCAGTGAGAATTCTCACAGGCATTTCAAGTTTGTAAAGAGTTAATGATTCTGTGGAACTGGATTTGTGTTGTTACATCTTATGTTGTTCCCTGTATTGCATTTATTGGTATGCAAAACTGAAGATTTCTAAGAATTTTCTTTTCATGTTCTTTCCAGAAAAATGCTATACATGATTCGACATATAGTGAATACCTTTACCAAGTTTCCTAATCCAATTACAGAAAGAGAATATTTCATAATCTTAGCTAGGAAAGTAAATCCTGATCCTACAGCTCTCAATTAGCTAATATATTAACCTGATTTGATTCCTAGAACCTGTATACTAACTTTGAAAGATTTTCAACAAAAATAAGCGGTGATCTTCTGATGAATCACTGGTTGTCACTTATATTAGAATTAGGACTGAGGTTAAATCAACAGCATTTTGTAAGGATAGAAGTTTACTTGTGACCAATTGGTGCATCATGAGTACAACCAAAAGCTTGAGAGATAATATGCCTTGCTGAGTGTTGACTCTGTTGTCAGCTTGGCTGCTTTCGTCAACATAGGAAGCTTTGGCGAAGAAGACCATGTTAATATGTGATTCAATTATTTTTGCAGATGATTGCTTATATAACTTGTCTTCGATATACTTTTCATTACTTCTAAAAGAATATATAAAATTGTCTTCGATATAAATTGTTCTATGGCACAAGAGCCATACTGGTTGATTTGGGAACCATGAGAAGCTCAGGATATGCAGCTATATGAATGGTATATTTACGGTGTTATACCGGCTGAATTGAGTTGTTAGTTTGATGAAATTTATTTTCCCTTTCCCATCTTTCTAATAGAATTCTTTCAACATTGTCTGCTCTTTTGCAGCTGAAAAATGTCGTGAGCTGGTAGGCCAAGAAGCTGCTTCCAAAAGTGGGGAATTTACTCTCTTGAATTGCTTTGATGGGAGTTCTGGAACCTTAGCATGCTTGGTCAAGGAGGGTGTGAAGCTTTACTTTTACAACATCAGATCTCTTCATGTTGAACGAGCTAGACATAAAGCAATAGAGGCTGCTCTGACTGATGCGCTATCACAAGGTATGGGGGCACAAGATGCAACCAAGCAAGCCCTGAAAGAGGGAGCAAAAGCAGCTAAACTTGCAACTCGACAAGCCAAGCGGGTAATAGGTCCTATCATCTCTTCAGGATGGGACTTTTTTGAAGCACTTTACTATGGTGGCACCATGACAGAAGGTTTCCTCAGGGGCACTGGAACCTTGTTCGGCACATATTATGTTGGCTTTCTTGGAGAGCAAAGGTTTGGGAGGTTTGGTTATCTCTTAGGGAGCCATTTGGGCAGTTGGGTCGGGGGACGGGTTGGGATAATGGCCTATGATGTGGTTAATGGACTGCACCTCTTACTTGAGGTGTCACAATCAGTAGAAACTAAGATTCAGGACCATCTAACAGATGAAGTTTATGAGAGTGCTGAGGTTGGAAGCTCTGAAGCACCAGAAGATTCATCGTTTGCGAGCGCTGAAAGTAGTTCTGAAGCACCAGAAGATTTACCGTACGCTAGCACTGAAAGCAGTTCTGAAGCACCAGAGGATTCTTCATACTTGAACTCTGGAATCAGTTCTGAAGCACCAGAAGATTCATCATACATGAACAGTGAAAGCAGTTCTGAAGCACCTGAAGATCCATCAATATTTGAAACACTTACAGATATGATTACAGATATGGTTGTTGAAGCTTCTGCAGAAACCACTGTTGATGAGCCTTCTGATCGCGAGAACTCTGAATCTTATGAAGAACTATGAACTAGGTAAAGGCAATCATACAAGCCAGGTAAATGTTACGAAATTCTCATGTTAATCATTTGTGATTTCAGTGTAAACTGGTTTAATGCTTGTTCTTGTACAAAATCCATGTTAGCTTAAAGAGATTGAGGTAGTAGTTCCGAACGACTTCATAGCAAGATATTCACAGGAATTTATCTTTTGTATATTACACAATCAGTGGAGTTTCTGTCACAGCAAAATCATTCCGAGAATCATCATAATTCAAGCTGCATTCTTGTGATTCATTTGATGTCACACACTCGGCAGGGTAAACTAGCCCGAACGAGATTTAGCTGAAAATTTTTCTGTCAGTGTTGAGAATCATTTGCAAGGAAATCATGTGCATCAGTTTTAGTTGTTTTTTCTGGGGATTTCCAGGAATGGCACCATATTGCTGCTACAAAAGCAGAGTAGTGTTATTGAAGTTGAATGTCCCATTCTCAGTATTTGGTTTGGTAACTTTGGTTATCCATCCCAAGTTATAACCCAAATATCTGAGAAATTGCTTGTCCCAAATAAGATCACATCCTCAGATTGAACTTGGAAAGCAGTCAAGACATTCCAACATAAATTCCTTTGTTGTCTTCATTTTCCTATTTCATATTCACATTTTGCTTGTCCCAGATAAGCACTCAAGATGATAGGAGTTATGCCAACACAAACCTTTTGTTCTTTCTTCTTCTGTTTTGATAGTTACATTTTTTCATGTCCCAAAGGAAGGACCACTCAAGATTCGGGAAGAGATCGTCTGGTCCAAAATCTCTATCCCATTGGTGCCTCAAACTTACGCACACTCACAAGGCGATGTGAGTGGGTCACACTCTTATTTAATATACTTTTTTTTTTTTTTTTTCTTCGTGTGAGTTTGGGACAGCAATGAGATAAGAATTTTGGACCAGATGATCTCTTCTCCTTAAGTTAAAATGTGCCAACAAAACTGTTTTCCTTTTCCAAGAGTCGCCATGTTAGTTCATGTTGTGGTTTTGTTTTTGTTTTGTACGTTACATTTTAGATTTTATACTAATATTTTCAATGTTTTTTTTACTATTTAACAAACACATTTTCCTTATCCAAAAACATATATTAGAAAACGCGTCTTTAGATGGGCTAACCCTTGATAATCAAACACAGTATACAACGGTTAGCTCTTCTTACCCTTCTATTAGAGCAAGTTGCAGTAGTTCATATCTTTTGTCTAATTTTCTTGACACATATTTTGTTACGCTATTATTGGACAGAACAAGAGCGAGAAAACTGAACAAAAAATCCCAAACTTATCTAGACTACACAAAATGGATGCTGAGGTTGAAAACAGAAGAGGTCAAATCTGGAAAATTATGGTTTTCTGATGATGATGCGAATGGCATATCTTCGGATAAAATGCGGTGAATTGGACGTACGTTATTGAAAGCAACAAAGAAAGTGGAAATGGCGAATGGCCATTGTTTGATATGCGTGGTGGCACTATTTCATCGTCAAAATTCTGTTGAATACGACCACTTGTCTTCTTTTGCTTCCCCTTTTACGCATTTCTCGCCGTCTTCGCAACACAAGGTTACCATAATCATCAAGTGTTGTGAAGCATAGTTTCGTCTTCGTTTTGACATGGTTTTAAAAACGTATTTTGATTAAAAAATATATATATATATTTTATAGTAAAATGTTATATTGAAAATGATGAAAAAAATATCATATATATTAAATTTACTGTAAAAATAAAACAAAACACAGAAAAAAAAAAACGATGAATACGATCAGGGCTTACATTGATCAATGACGAATGTTTGTGAGGTTCACCAATTTTGCTAAAATCACATCCATTAAACTGCGTCATGTTTTTTTTTTTTTTTTCTTTTTCTCGTAGAAAGATTTTACATCGCAAAAATTGTACTTTTGGTTTCTAATGTTTGTTCGTAGTAATTTCGACCCATTTCTTTTGAGTTTGGTACTTTTGCCCTTTACGTTTAAAATTTTTGAAAGTTTTTGTCCCTTTCACCTCCTATAGGAGGTTTGCAGGTCATTTGGGCACTTTTTGAAAAATCTAAAATGATAGTATCCAAATTTAACTATCAAAACTCAGATAGTTAAACTTGAGATGAATATAGTGCAATTGTGACACATTTTGTTGTAAACATAAAATTTTATGAGTTTCATTTTAGGCCCTATAATGGGTAATAAGTTTTAATAATAAAAATTGGACCTGAATATTTTATAAATTGTTCATAAATGATCCAAATGACGTGAAAACCTCAAGGTCCAAACATTGCAGAAATTTCAAACGTACAGGTAGAAGTGCCAAACTCAAAACAAAAGGAATCAAAAGTGCTACGAAATCAAGCATAAGGGACCACAAATAGTATTTTTTTAATATAATTATAACAAAGTTCCTCGAAAAATAACACAAAGAAACGTTGCCGTCATGATTAGCATTGTTTGATCTGAACCGAAGCGTAGAGTGGATGAGAAAAATGGTCAAAACGTAACTTGGTCGGATCGATGGATGAAAAAATTAGATAGATAGTTTCATAAATAATTTTAATAATAAACGTATTAACAATGATTTTTTTCCCCAAATATTTATTTTGGACACATATAAATACAAAAATAATCAAAAAAAAAAAATTCCCAAAGTATAAAAAACGAAGTTGGGAGATTCGTTTTCATCTGAAAACGAATTTCCCAACTTCGTTTTCTTCGAGAATAACAAAAAAAAAAAAAAAAAATCCTTCAAGAAACGAATTCATTCTTCCTTATTTTTTTTTTATTAATTTCAAATTAATTTTTTCCTTTTTTTTATTTATTAATTTCATTAATTCAAAAGAACCCCCGTAATTCATTTTTGAGTTGTTATGAAAAAAAGGCAAAATATAATTATATAACTGAAATTTTAATTTGTAATTTAATAAAATTTAGAGGAAGTAATTTACGGCATTTTTTGAAATGGTGGTCAATTACCTCTGTCTTCTTTATTCTCTCCATTTTCTTTATTATCGCGTCTGCCTAATCCCACTAGTGTTCCCTATGCAAGCTCATTTAAACTAAAAACAATTAAAAATGGAAACATCAATATCGGTCTAATGTTATTTCTTTTTGAGAGAAACGAATTTATGAGTTTTGTTTTTAACGGAATTAATTATTTTTAAAACATAAATGCGTGACTAAATTTTCAAAGATAAATAAATTCCCCAAATTCATTTATACGGAGATTTTATGTATTTAAAAAAATGCCGTAAATTACTTCCTCTAAAATTTTATTGAATTACAAATTAAAATTTCAGTTATATAATTATGTTTTGCTTTTTTTTTTTTTAATAACAACTCAAAAACGAATTCCATGCATTCGTTTTCTTCGTTTTTGTTTTTTTAGTAATTTCATTAATAAACGAATTCCATAATTAATTTTTTCTTTTTTTGCTTTTTATTAATTTCATTAAGAAACGAATTCCACTAAAATGATTTTTAAAATAAATAAAAATAATTATATTTAAACGAATTTTAAAAAAATTAAATAATTATTTTCATTGAAAACGGTTCACCAACATGTTTTTAAGTTTTTATTCATTTTTAAAAAATAAATATCATTTAATGAAAAATGAATTTTAGGGTTTTCGAAACGAACCCCGTAAATCGTTTTTGAATTGTTATACATATATATATATATATATTTATTTATTTATTGTTAAAATCCAAAATTAGCACTACTAAATTTCCTAAAAGACCAAACATAAACATATCTTTCGCTAAAAGGGGAGTTTGACCACTATTATATGGTGATATTGGTGGTCCTGGTTGTAAATGTTCAATGGTTTAAAAGCAACGAAAGAAGCCAAAAGGTATCCAAACACGATGTCGAGTAGTCGCGCCATTTCCATTATCGATTATCATTATCATTTATCAGGTTGATTTCCCCACAAAACTTTACACAGTCCCGTTATGTTAAAAAATCATTCCGTTATTGAATCAGCTGTTGAACAAAAACCTAGTAGCGTGTTTTCACTAGAATATAATTCCCTCACAATTATAGAACAAATCAATTATTAATATGGTAAATTCAAAACAGTGTAATACCTTCTTTTTTTTTTATTTTTTAAATGGGAATCAACGATGATTCTTCACTTACTCTCTTATAGTGACTCAAATCAATGACCTAGTGATTGTAGGCGAAATGTTTTAACACTTATGATGCGAGTCGTTGCCAAACAGTATACTCCTAAAGTACCTAAAGAAAAGAAAAGAAAGGTATGGGGCATAAATGTGGAGGGCATCAATAATGAAACTGGGAAAATGTTGAAAGATGCCACAGGCGTCCAATTGATGGGCAGCACTAAGAAAAGGCGTAAAGCAAAAATCTATTCTCTTACTTCCGCCGTTGAAGTTCAAGTTGAAAAAGGCAAAGAAATTAAGAAAAACTCAAAAAAAGAAATAGCTAGCACAAAATGCATGGAATCTTAATGGAATTCAAGTCCAACTTTTTGGAATATTACGCAACTCATGAAGTCAAAAATCTCAAGAGATAATGTGGTGAAAAAGTATCAATTGAGAATCGATAGCCCTTCGTATTTTACAAAGGCAACAAACTATATTTTTTTTTTTGGCGAAATATAAATACGCACAAAATTATGTATTTTTTAAGGTAACAAAACAAACCCTGAACTTATTTATGTCATTCTCTGATTCTCTTTATGCAAAAATTTATATCTCACGGGTAAGATAATGTGATCATGCGCATTAAATATAGCCTCTAAGATATTGTATGTATGTTATTTAAACGCCTGTACTAATTTTATCTTCTAACATATCCGTGTAATGCATATAGCATGATGTATTGCTTGTAGCACTCATGAATGTATTACGGATATGAGTTAGTTTTGAAAATATTATGTATCTATCGTATATTGTCTTTGATGTATCACAATTAAGTTATAACATCAAATATTGCTAGTAATAAAAAAAATTAAAACGCCAACCAATCAATTTTAATAACTCGCCAATCGAAAAAGTGCGACCTTACCTCTCTTTTACTTTTGAAACTTAATGTTGTAATTTCTAAAATTGCAATCTATTTTGTACTTTTATTTCACTGGTATTTGTTTATTATTTAGTCTTTGACAATTGACGCAACGGAGAAAAAAGGAAGGAAAAAGTAAAATCACCAAAGCCATATGAATGGGCCCTATTTGGTCATAGACCTCTTTGTGTGCATAGAATTCTAATGGGGCCTTCATTCCAAACCATTTGTAGAGTTGATATGATGGATCGACCCTGTGTTTCACTTTGTCGTAATGCTGCAAATTGGTTTCTTGATCATCATTCTGGACAAAATTAATTAAACATTTTATGAAAAGTTCTTTTTTTCTTTTTTTTGAAGAGATAAAGAGAGCTCAATTAAAAACATGATGTTGTGGACATGAAAGGGTCACTTTATTGTTTTCAAAATATATATTTTTTTCTCTGAAACTTTTTATTATTTAAATTGGAAAAAGTCATGTCACGATACGGTACAATCTTAGTATTTAAGTGATTTGAGTGAAATAATTTTTAAACCTAAACAAAAATATTCAGATAAAGGGCTATAGTATAGTGTTCAAATTTGAACTTTTTCTTTGAAAATTTTGTGACCTAAGTAAACCTTATAGTGATAAATAAACAGTGAAATGATGCATTTGGAGAAAGATAGGGCTCATGTAGCAAGAAAGTTAACCTAAAAATGTAGTGCGCGCGCATGAGTATAAGAAAATTGAAGATAACATATATCAGAAAAGCTCCTTTTTGACTCCTCTATCTTCATACAAATTCCATTCACCAAATACTAGGACATGGCCACATTCATGCATAATGAAAGTAATTATGTCATGTTATGTAGAGAGTTTTGTTTTGAATTAACTAAAAAACAGGTAATATTACTAATTTTTTTTAGTAGAATGGAAGAAATGGTAATTGTTTTTTTAAGGTTAAATTACTCAATTTGTCTCTTAAACTGGGATGTTATTTTTATTTGGACCCTTAACTTTATTTATTTATTTATTTTAAATTTTGGTTTCTTAGCTTGAGTTTTTGTATTTTGGTCTCTTAACTTGAAAATTTGTTGCAAAATGGTTCCTAAATCCAAATTCTGATAATATTTTTACGTGTAACACGTGAGTTGTTTCAAGTTAAATTAAGGGTGAATAAAATGATTTAATATTTATTTTTTCATTTGTTGTCTATATTAATGTGTGTGAATCTCACATACTAACCAAAAATAGTTCAATAAAATATTGTCAAAATTCAGGTTTTGGACCATTTTTCAAGTTAAGGAACAAAAATATAGACTTTCAAGTTAAAAACCAAATAGAGACAACATCCCAATTTAAAGGTACGGAATTGTTATACGCAGTAACCGTTTTACTATTCGCAGTAACATTCCCTTATGAAAAGTCTATTTTACCCTTTAGATTAAAAAAAAAAATACCGCACAACATTTGATTTTATAGTCACGAGTACGATCCATATTACACGGTATGTAAATAATCTACACATTTTTTTGAAACGGGATAAAATTTTGCGAAAATGCCGCCCTTTGTGGGCGGTATTTCAGAAAACACCTAAGGGCGGTATTTTCACAAGCTGGGCGGTATTTCCCCCAGAAATACCGCCCACAAAGGGCGGTATTTTCCCAATGTTCCTGTGAATAGTGTGAAATTTTATGGAATTTTTTTTTAATACTTAAGGGTAAAATAGACTTTTCACAGAAAAATATTACTGCGTTTAGTATGCCTCTAAAGGTAAAGCGATTTAACCTTTATTATTATTATTATATAATTAACAATAAATTATTATAACGTGTTATCTATTATCTTAGGTGACATTGTGACAAAAGCTTAGGAAATTGGGAAAGAAGAAGTTGGAGTGTCCGCATGATACTGTCGGTATGCACAAATATACGACAAAAAACTAATAAATATAAAAATCAAATCTGATTGCTTCTAAGTAACTCATCATACGTTATGACTGTTTGCCTAATGACTCGTTCTATCGTTCTAGAAAGTAGTAAGTAAACAAAAGGGAAGAGACAAAGCTCTTTCCAAGGTGTGGAGAGCCGCAGCTGCAATGTAATGATTCCATTTGGAGAATAAGGCAGCGTTTGCACCAAGAGAAAGAGAATTGGGGATGTTGTCACAATGGTGCTAGAATTGAAAGACTGGTTGGCTCTTTTTAGCTCATTTATGCTTTGGGATGAGGTGGCACCACAAAAGGTGATAAAATAATGTACTAGGTGTGGACATCTTGGCTCTTTTGCAATGGGGATTGTTATTTTCAGTTTTTTTTAAAATTATAAATACATTTAAGATTAGTGTTTTTTTAATTTAGACATTTATAAATAACTTTTATCTAGAATATGAAAAATTCATTATTATTAGTGTTAAAATATAACTAGTATGTAAAAATACTCACTTATCATAAAATACTCATTTTCTATTACATAAACCCTAAACTCTAAAAATTCATAAACCCTAAATAAAAAATATTCACGAATGTCTAAAATTTTAAAAAAACACTAATTTGAAATGTATTTATAATTAAAAAAACTAAAAAGAAACAAAAAAAAAAAAGGAAAAAAAAAAACACCCAAGGAAAAAAACACTAATTTCTTTTTTCAATAATAATTATAAATATATTTTAGATTAGTGTTTGTAAATTTATACATTTATGAATATTTTTTTATTTAGAATATGAATAATTAATTATTATTAGTGTTAAAATACAACTAGTATGTAAAAATACCCACTTACCAAAAATACTCATTTTCTATTACATATTTGGATAAATATCACAATAACATTATTACATTATTATTAATTATTTAAAATTTAAATTAATATATTATTTAGGGTTTAACACCCCTGGAAAAGGAAAAGGAAAAGGAAAAGGAAAATTGTTGCTGCATAAAAATAACATAGGGGTTGTTTGGTCTTTTTATTATTAAAAATGGTATTGCGTTTAGTAAAAACGGGACTGCGTTTAACACCCCTGTTTTGCGATTTATGCATGTTTCACTTTGTCATACTTGGAACTAAAATCGTACTCACTCCGGCCGTCCCGCTAAAAGAGTATTCTCTTCATCCCTATTTGTATGATATTTTAATTTATAGTACGCAGATTAAAGAAAACTAATGAAATTACTTGTTAGGCGGATGTCAGTGTAATAGGGAGGAAGAATTTAGAAAAAATTTAAGGAAGAAGAAAAAAAGATGAACAGTTAATGGACAAAAATACTCATAAAAATGGACATGACAAGCATGTGATGGCCATTCCGTCAAGGCTAATTTAACTAACCGACCAAATGACATTTTTGGCCCGTTTAAAATAGTACAATGACATTTATGACTAAAAAGAAAGTTTAATTATCAAAACTAATATTTTTAAAAAGTATAATGACATTTTTGACCGTTCACTTTATTAGAAATATGACTCATTTAATAAAACCAATGGATTACGGAATATTACAAATGGACTTCATATGTTATAACTCAAATTAGACTGAGCAGGTTTCATACATATTTTACAACTTGGACATCATTTTGATCTAGTTTGTTCCATTAATTGTTCTTTTCTCTCTCATTTCCCTATAATTGCATGTGAACCAATGAAAAATCTTTAAAAATCCTAATTTGCCTTGCACTATGCACCCCAATTATATATATATATCCTAGTGAAGAAGAAACTGTGGCTATGTGTTAGTGAAGAGGAAAGAGGGGAAAATTACAAATTGTAAATTAATAATTTTTTAAAATTAATAATTTATTATATGTATGTCATATTTAATAATTTTGAAACATAGTACATCCTTACAAAAATCCATAAAATTAGAGACAAGGATATAATTGTCTGGTTGTACTTTGTACTGATTAAATATAAATGTGCAAGCACACAATTTTTGTCAGTATTGGAACAACCAACTAATAAAATTTGTAATCCAAAAAACAAAAAAGACAAAAACTAATAAATTTTTTTTAAACAAGGCCAAAACACCACTTCTAGGGTTTTGCAATTATGAGTAATAAAATTAACATTTGAAGTGAATTTTGGACATTTTTTCAAGAAATAAAGAAATACATATACGACATTCACATGACAATTAATCACCATTAATATTCCACCTCTATCTGAAATAAGTGTCACTGAGGAATATTAATACTCACTATTTTTTTTAAAAAAAAAAACAATTAAAATTTCTCATTTATCCTTAATTACATATATAGGAAAATGGCTGAATGGTTTCTTGAAGTGACTATAGTTGAATCCTACATTTACATACTTCATCATCTCTATTTAATATATATCACGGGATCGAGAAAAATGAAATAAAAGACGAAATTAGAAAGATAGCAAATTTGTAATTAAAAATTTTGAAATAACACACGGTAATTTAGTTTCAAGGACACTTATTTAATAACCGAGAATAAAAATACATTATCTTCACTAAAAGGAAATTTTTTCAATTAGAAAGATAGAGAATTTTGTATTTACCTATATAGCTTCATTTGTAACTAAGTAGAGGTTTTAGTCTATGCCCTCCTCTACAATTTTTTTTTCCCCTTTATTAATAATTAAAATCGCCAAACTCGCCATCCACAATTAATTAAATTAATTTTTCCAAGAGAATTATAAAAAGAACCCGCACCAATCAGTGTGGGATAATTTATCGTAACTAAAAGTATATATATATTATGAAAAATACTATGGTCTCTTCATGAGACGATTTAGTCAATGAATAATGACTTATGATTCGTCAGGGATACAATTGCATAAATAATTTTTCAGAAACTAAATTGTCTTGTGAATGAAATATAGTCTCACCCATTATTATATACATCATTCCCAAAAAAAAAAAGAAAAAATTATTAGAATTATTATTAATTTTCTAAAATTTTATAACAAGATTAAAACTTGATTAAATAATACTGATATAGATATGCAGATATCAAAGGTTTTGGAAGTTTTATGCAAGTCGACAGTTTAAGATTCTTTTGGGAATTAATTTAAACTTAATTATTCTAAAAGAAATTGATTAAAACAGGAACGTCCCATGTAGACTGTAGTACAACTATAGTAGCAACAAAGCTCGTACTATTTGTACGTCTTGTGTTGTGTAGTGTGTACTACTACAATTAACTTCATTTTGTGTCATATAAATGTGATGAGTCTTACACATGGAAGGATATTGAACGAACAATATGGTTTTGGTTGGCCATTTTTTCTATTGCACGTTAGGGTAGCGATACTCGTAACTACAAAGTTATAACTGCTTTTTGAGATTAATGTTTACTCATTAATTAATAATGTAAGGATAGAAATATTTTTTGAGATTAACTCATTAATTAATAATGTAAGGATAGAAATGTTTTTTAAAAGTTTAACTAATTAACGAGTAAGTGTTACATGACTGACTATTAAAAGTGACTCTAAATTTATAGGTTTGAATACCATTATATTTAGTGTCATTAAAAGTGTGTATATGATAATAGATACTGATTTGTTTTCATTGATTTGATGGATTATTATTTTGATAATAGTTAGAGATTTTTTATTATATTATTATCAATGACAATTTTAGAGTAACACATAGTAATTAATGTGCAAAAAATAAGACAAGAAATCTTAATTTAGACTAAGTATACATTTTTTTTTTTTTAAGGTAACAGTCGATTAAGTGGCTGGGGGCATGGGACCCTTTATTGAAATTAGATGGCAAATTGCCAATAAATGCTAAAGGGGACGTAATGAGTCTTACCCTAGAATTACAACAATGCAATAATGTAAATGCAGCCTATCCCTGTGGGGCATCTAGACAATGAAATTAACTCCTTAGATATGGAAAACTCCTAGAATCTAAAATGACCAAACCCCTATCTCTCCTAGGAAGAGTGGAGTGGACAAAGAACTCCGTGTGCCCAGTCGAACTTGCAGTTTGAGCCAGCTCATCCGCCACCGCATTCCCTTCGCGGAAAAGCTGAGAAATGCTCTCATAAGAATGTCGTAAGTCAGAGATTTGGGCCGGCGTGGCAGCCGAGCGCCAAGGGCCAGAGCCCCTCTGGACTGCCAAACACAACATCATAGAATTCGTCTCAACATCTAACTATCTTAGGCCAAGCTGATCATGTATACTAAGGCCAAGCAGAAGAGCACGGGCCTCTGCTTGAAAACTCGTGAGCACTCCAAGGGATGCCTTGCGAAAACCACCCTACCATCTGAATCTCTCACCACCGCTCCTGCTCCCTAGGGACCCGGGTTTCCTTGGGAAAAGCCATCTACATTTAACTTAAAACGTCACCTAGCTAGGAGGTAGAGTTCAACACACTATCTGCTCCTCCTTTCGTTTTCGAAAACCCCATGTGGCAACACGGTGCCCTCCAGGAAAGCCGCGGAGGACTGGTGTAGCGAGGGCTTTAAAGTCAATAAATCATACATGGACTCTAAAACCACACTCAGTAGCCGGGCCGAACCCATTATCTTGCCCTCACGAACTGTTTTATAGTGAGACCTCCAGATCTCCCAACAAAGTATCACTAACACAATAGACTAAGTTTAAACTTGACAGGGCCATTTTTACGATTAATCAGTGTGAGAAGCTAATGAAAATTTAACTTTCAACATTTAAAGCTTGAATTAATTAAGTATTTTTTTATTCGTATCTTGAAAATTATAAAAGTTATACAATTTTTAAATTAAACTTTTTTAATTGACTAGATAGAGTAATTAAGATTAATAAAAATTATGTTAAAAGTATAAAATACACTAATGAATTATGTCTAAGTATGTAAAACGTTATAGAAATGTTGTTATAATGTTACGTACATTTCCAGAATAAACATGCAGAGGTGGCGGAGTCAGCTCCCTAAAATCAAGAGGGAAAAAATATTTCAAATAACAATAATTTTTTTTAGTGCATAATAGATATTTAATTTTTATATTGTTAATCTGAAGTTTGCCCTAAATTTTTATTATATTTAGTGGGGCAGTTACTCAAAAATGCCAAATATTTATATAATTAATTACAATATCGTGATAAGTGTGTTTTTTAAAAATGAGATGATTTTAGCCTCTCAACTTTACATTTTATTGTTAATTGGTCCCTACAAACATAATAGTGACAAAAATTCTACACTTATAAAGACTTAATTTCTTCTCCCTCTTCTTCCTTTTTTTTATTTATTTTTTTTTAATGACTAAAGACTTAAAATTAAAACATATAAGCAACATCTGAAAATATTAAATTCAAATATATAACAGCATTAACAATGGTGTTTAGCACCCAAATTAAAAAGTAGAATATCCCAAGCTCAGGGAAAATTATTTCATACAACAGCTGTATCTACTTTTTTAGTGTAGTAGACCAATCAGAATTAAAATAAGTAATATGACCTTCTTCTTTTTTTTTTATCACTTTAGTAAGAAATTTACGGTGTTGTCATTAAATTATACATTTTGCATAGTATTAATTTATACAACGGATGCATGGAATACAAGTTCAGAGACTAAATTAAGAAAATTTTAAGTTGAAGTTCTAAATTTAGGGATAAATATTGCCTTAAGCGAATAACCAAAAAAAAAAAAAAACTACGACTAGTATTTAGGAGTTAAGAGAATCTATAACACAAGAGAAATGACCCTTAATCATGGAGATTGGATAGTTAAAAAAATAAACTGGAAATTCTAACATTTATTGACAGCTTGTTTGTAGGGCCCTCTCAACCTGCGTTCTAAATAAGTAAAACTGACAAATGTTAGAATTGTACCCCGATCTTTAAGTGGCTCACTATGCCTTACAATCACGGAAGCTCGTTCTTATTTGTTTACGTTTGAAAGTGGAAAATAACTTCAATATATGTGGGTACAAAAGGCTTGCACGCCACGTCTTGATTGCTTTCAAATTACAACTAATAGTAATCTATATTTAAATGCTACGAGAAGTGTGAACCCAAGGGATGCCAAATCCCCATGGAGAAATTATACTAATTTATATATAACCATTTCATCACTTTGATCAATGTTGTCATTCGAAATTAAATTACATTCCTAACATGCTCGATCACGAAATCGAGATTATTCAGTGTATCCGTTGTAACACACACGTAAAATGGTGCGATCATATATATTTGGAGGATAAATATTATTATTTTTGTGAAAGACTAAAAAACATGATGTAAGCGATTCAAAATTATAAATAAATTTCAATTCCTATTTCTTTACTGATTTAGTGAACTATTTTTAAAAATGCAACTGATTATCGAATAGATTTTCGTCAATCATAGTGTGAAACCATAGGAAGTTAGAGAATCTAAATCAATTTAGGATAATAAATTATGTTGAATCATATGAACAAACTCATATTTTCTAAATATTCTAGTACAACCTAATTAGTTGTCGGTCCATTGACTAGATTCTGCTGCATGAAAATAGCCTTCTAACTTGAATTTTTAAAAGAATGCCTGGGATTTCTTGGCCCTGCTGGACCAATATAAATTGATACAATATTTTCAATTCATCAAAGATGATTTTTTTTTTTTTTAATTTCAAATTTGAAAACAAGAACAGTTCAAGATCCTAATTATGTGTTCGTGTGGTATACATATCTGGCATGATATGAACTGTGGTCAAGAAAACAGAAATTTTCAAAATAAATAATAATAAAACCAAACGTTATTGTTGGGCTACCTTTGAATATTTGATTTGTAGTAGCTATGTTTAATTGGAGGAGTGTGGCAGCCATGAACTTCCAATTTAATGCTTTGAATTTTGAAGTGATTGATTAAACTCTTGCTAAAAATGGCCTCTTTCCTCCAATTTAAGTGACATTAGATCATTAGTTGATTAATTATTTTGTAAACGAAGTAAAACAGAGTTAGATTGAACAGATAATTTGAAGTGTTATTTTAAATCGGGTAAATACACAATTACCCCCCTGCTATTTCGAAAACTTATGCATCACCCCCTTATGGATTAAAAAGCTACCATGCACCCGTGAACTATGTAAAGTGGACAGAAATGACCAAAATACCTCCGCATCTAAACTGTAATTCACAACTAGAATAAGGGCATTTTAGGGGTATTTTGGTTATTTTTGTCCACTTTACATAATTCACGAAAGTTAAGGGAGATGCATGGTAGCTTTTTAAACTATAAGGGGGTGATGCATAAGTTTCAAAAACCACAAAGAGGTAATTGCATATTTACCCTTTTAAATCGTAAGCGTTTGTCACGTTTTTCAAAATCACCCTTTCATGCATAATGATTCACCTTAAATATGTATAAACTTTAAGGTAACTGATATTATTCGTTGCAAATGATTGACTTATACATTTTTTTTTTTTTCACTACAGAGAGACGCGAAAAAAAAAAAAAAAAAAAGTTATCCATTGATCTCAATTATTGGTGGAAACTTGTTATCTATGGAAGTAATAACTTCTTTGAAACGACAAGTAATCTGGCTAAGTTAAGGTCAAAGGTGCTGAAAGCTACTAAAAAGGTCATTTTGGCCACTCACGTTTGGGGATAGTATCTTCTATCTATTTTATTTCTGTTTTCTTTGTTTATTCTCTTACAATGGATTGTGGGACTCACATTCACATCATAGTCTCCACTTTTTTATTATGAAAAAGTAGACACGAAACATATAATTAAAAATAGACAGAAGATCTAATGGGCGTATGTTTGCAGAATTAAGCCCAAGGACAAAATTATTTCCTTGTTCAATACATAAACAATTACTTTCCTTGTTGGACTCCAACACATTAACCTTATTCAGCTCTATATGGCTGCTGAGTTTAATTAATTTCCTCAATTAAAACTAAACAACATTGTACTAAAACAAAACGCTGCACTCTTGTCTATAGCATGTGGTAACTGAGTGAGTGTGTGTATGCGCATTGGGATGATCAGTTTGGTCACAAATTCCAAGGAAACTTCATATAATCAAATTTACTATCAAACCCTAATTTATGTCGAAAGAAAACCTTGCCTTGACGCAATAGTAAAAAGATGTTGTTACGCAATATAAGGTAGCAAATTCAAGTAGTGAGCAAATACTAAATAGTTTCTCATAAAATTACATCATGCCTTAATGGTTCGGCATTTTTCGAACTCTATACATGCGAGAGCTTCTATGTACCGTGTAAACAACCCATTTTAAACCCTAGTGTACGTTAAAACAAAGAATACACTTTAGAGTATTTTTTTTTTTATTACTACTAATTTATAATAAAAAAATTAAAAAAAGAGACCACTATAAACCAAAGTCCTCAAGGTTAAATTAGCACAGCATGTTCCATCCCTTCCTATACTTGAAGGGTCCCCCACAAATGCCAATAAATAGCGACCCTCATGAGTAGTAAAGAGTATCTTATTCCCTCCAAGAAGAAGCCTTCTTCCATTTTATTATATTTTACAAAAAAAAAAAAATTCCCCATTGTTTCCTCACAGTGTCGACATGGTTTGCCAGAAAGACGTTTTGGTCCAGAAAATTTCCGATTTGTATGAGAAAATTTCCGCCCTCCAAAGCCTCAAACCCTCCAAAGATGTCGACACCCTCTTCACCGAGCTCGTTCGCACGTGCGTGCCACCGAACCCCATCGACGTGACCAAATTGTGCAGAAAGGTCCAAGAAATGCGTTCCAAACTCATCAAGATCTGTGGACATGCCGAAGGCCTCATGGAAATGCATTTTTCGACCATCCTAGGCGACTCGTTCGACGACAACCCTCTTAACCATTTGGACATATTTCCTTACTTCGAAAACTACCTCAAACTTGGTCAACTCGAGTTCAGTCTGCTCTCCCAGCACGTCGGGAAGGTACCTAGTAAGGTCGCCTTCCTCGGCTCGGGACCTTTGCCGCTCACTTCCATCGTTTTAGCCACGAATCACCTTACCAACACCACCTTCCACAATTATGATATCGACCCTTTGGCGAACTCCATGGCGGCGAAGCTCGTGGCGGCCGATCCTGACCTTTCCAGGCGGATGGTTTTCAAAACCACTGATGTAATGGATGTGAGCGTTGAGTTTGAGGAGTACGACGTCGTTTTCTTGGCGGCGCTGGTGGGGATGGACAAGGATGAGAAGGCTGGGGTTATTGAGCATTTAGCGACCAATATGGCGCCAGGGGCTATTTTGATTGTGAGGAGTGCTCATGGGGCGAGGGGATTTCTGTATCCGATTGTGGACACGTGTTGTGATCTCAGGGGATTTGAGGTGCTTTCGGTGTTTCATCCGACGGATGATGTTATTAATTCCGTTGTCGTGGCTAGGAAGCTGCCGGTTCAGGTTCCGGTTCCGATTCATCAGTACTGCGACAATGGGCGCGGTGGAGTTATGTTGCCATGCAAATGCGCTGATATTCAAGCTTTCAAAATGAACATGATTGAGGAATTTGCGGCTCGTGATCAGGATCATCTTGTGTGAAGGACAAAAAAAAAAAAAAATTTAAGTTGCCTTTATTGTTTTTCTTTTCCCTTTCATGTTTCTGTTTAACCCGCCCCTGTTGTCTCAAAAGTTTGAAATTGTACGTTCGTGTTCTGTGTCAACCAATTAATTAATGTATGATGAGTTCCAATTGTTAATGTTTCTAGTTCCGTTTAATTATCTTAATTTCGTGTTCTTTAATGATGATGCTGTTTAATCCCAAGTGTTTTAAGGGCAGTTAGATTTGCATCCGGGCAACGCTGATGATGATGCTGGGAAATTCTTCCAATTTTTGCAGAATCTTTCTTTGGTTTTGGAAAGAAGGTAAGAAAAACAAAATCTCTCCTATACTTAATAGTACTTGGCTTGGCTATAGTAATTAAGGCGGTGAGATCACATGTGCTAGTAGTATAAGTGTGAGGTGCCAATCATAAATTCAGGAAAGAAAAATGTAATTTTAATCTTTTCGTATGAGAGTGGTGCATGTACTATATAGCACAGGTGATCTTTCCGGTGATTAAGAGTCACGACTCTAGGTGCTGACATGATGATACAATTTCCTTGTTTGATGTGTTTTTGTTTGGCTGCAATAATTGATGAATTAATTGTGGATAGTTGTTATGAACTGTACATATATATATATATATATACATGAAGAACAGGGATATATAATAATCAATCCCTGAAAAGCTAGCCACACTATGAATTGATTGGCCATTTTCATCAATATTATTCGATCAGTTATGCAATTGATCAAGTGACAATTTGTCCATCAAACGAAATACACCACTACTTTTGCAATTTTATGTTGAACCACTTTTTTTATGTATATATATGGTGCAAGAATTTCAACTTTGCCAGTTTTTCCTACTTTCATATCTTTTTTATTCAATCTTATTATGCTAAACGAGTGCAAATTGAATTGACTTTGTCATTTATCTGATTACGTATTATCAACAAGTGAGGGATAAAATTGATTTGCTTTATTACAAGTCGACAGAGTAAGACACGGAAAAGTGATCGCTGATCATGGGGTTTTGCATCAAAATATGGCTAGGAGAAAATTTTGTGGCTTTTTCTTGGAATTCTCATTATGTGATTAGATATTTGTCCACACCCCCCACCCCACAGTCTTTAAATGCTTTTCATTTTTGTTTTTTGGTGTGCATATATTGGGAAAGTATCCAATTCTAAAAAGGGAAAGAAGCATATATACACAGCACCACCACTCATTAATTCCCAATCCACCATATATCTCTAAGGCAGTAGTAATTCCATTGGCAGGACAATCTGAATAGAATAAAATCATATACATTTATATATGTCCATTCAATTCAATCATATCTTCTTTTTTTTTCTCTTCCTTTATTCTGCATATCTTGTCTCTGAACCTATTTAAGATGTTATGTTCACCAAGTTAGTGAAATTAACGAAGTAATTTTAAAGGTAAAATTATGTCGTTTCACAAAATATGTGCAAGTAAAATGACCCTCGTTTGAAAGTGAAATTACGTTATTTCATTAATTTGAACAAAATTTGACAGAATATTTTAGACAAGTGATCCTTTCACTCACTCTTTACTGTCCGTAGTGTCTAATTATTGGTGCTTCTTGGTTGGAAAGATAACTTTTGGTGCTAAATGAATGAGACTGAAAATCGATCAAGTGGATGCTTTTTGTATGAAGGCAAATGGGAGGAATTAAATTTTACTCTATAACTCTGGCAATGAGAAAGGAAAGCTAAGAAATATATATATATATATATATATATATGATATTATTTGCACATGCACAAATTATTGTACACATAAAATTATTTTAGTAGGCTCTTATTTATGTTCTTGCACACATATCTATATATGCATATATGTGTGTGTATTGTTTCCATCATCTATATATGTTTTCATGTGTTATTATGTCCCACAAAGTGAAGTATAGCAACTTTTCATTATATTGTCATGACTAGTAACACCCAAGTGATTGAAGGAATGAATGAAAGTTTCAAAACTTTTTTTTTTTTTAATTTTTTATAACAGAAACAGAATAAAATAGGAAAAAATGGACCGAAAATCTAAACTACGCATGTTGGCCTTGAACGGTTAATATTGTTTCACGGGGGAGATTAGAGTGAGAATGAGGAATTAATATTAGATGCATCAACATTAATTAGTTCAACACTTTATTTTAGTTTAGTAATGAATTTCTGGATTTATTATAAGCTTCTGTTAGATGTCAATGTTGTATCATTTATACTATAAATATGGTCTAATACACGTGGCTGTTTTTTAAGCACATTAATCATAGTAGATTTTGGAATTGTCGTTCATTCTTTGGGACTTGCATAACGTATCCGTGGAACACCCTTCTTCTTTCCAATGATCTTGTTCAAACTTCTAGTCATCATCTGCTATTTTTTCCCCAAATGACAATGGAGAGTGTGACACATAGAATGCAAGAATGCGGGGAGATTGTTAAGAAGATTTTCGTACTTAAAAAGAGGAAAAAAAAAAAGAAGAAGAAGAAGAAGAAGAAAACAAAGGAAATAGTCATGAGTTATGGGAAAGTTGGTTTCGTGACTAGTGCGTGGTGTTAATTTGCATTCTTTGATCAATAAATAATAAATTAATGTGCATTCCTAATAAGTGTTAATTACAATAATAAATTAAGAGGACTTTGAAATTGGTTCATGTTTAAGATGGACTTGAGAGGCACACTTTTTTCCTTTTTTTTTTTTTTTCTTTCTTTCATTCGCAACTATCAGAGTTCGGCTCAAGAGTAACGTTATCAAATTTGAAAATGGTTAGTTGTGTTATTTACGAGTATAATTAGTTTTAGTTCAATGGCAATGTTGTATCAAATTTGAAAAGTAGAAGTCGTGTTACTTACGGGTATAAGTTTTTTCAAAGTAACATTATACAAGTATCGCAAGAGTATTACTATCAAATTTAAAGAGTAGTAATTCAAGTTCAAAAATAACATTGTACAAGTTTGACAAGTTGGACTGCCTCATGTATTAATTTTGATTTAAAAAGTTTCGTTTGTATGTTATAAAAGCACACATATTAATATTAATCACTGTTGTGTCATATATTACGTTAAATCACTAATGTATCATTTTTAGCTACAATATGTCGTGATTATAAATGTATTTTTTTTAGCTATATATGTCTTGTCATCATATTAAAACAATAAATATTGCATGTAAGGCGTATATTAATTTTAGAGGCAAAAATATCACCTGAGTAAAAAAAACACACATACCAATTTTAGCATCTAGTGTATTGGTTATTAATGAAACTACATATATCAATTTTAGGAACAGAAATATTATCTTCGTTGTGTAACACCTTGACCGTGGTGAATGACACTAAGCTTATTGGGCTCGCCCTATTGGATGGAGGCCCAAATGTATTCCATTCTCTTTCATCTTGATGTCAAGAAACTCAATCCAAATGAAATAAGTGGGCCTTATGGGCTTTATTGGGATCCCTTAGGAACTCTGTCTGATTTGCTTGGCCCAATTGTCTGACAAGATAACGGGAGCCTTTGGTCTTCAAAGATTAATTAAGTAATGATATTTCTATTTTATTTTATTTTTATTTTAAATTCAATGATAATTCTATCGAAATTAGTTAAATGATATCACAAATGATGTTAGATAAAATTATTATAGAACAAATAGTATTAGATAGTCTTTGAAGTTGACTTCTCACATTGTTATAGACCTTTGAACTTAAGAGAAACACTTGTGTCAGTCGTTAAATTAGGTATATGTCTTTATTTTGTTCTTACAACTTTATCAACTGAATTAAATAAATCGTCAGTGAGCAAGTGTCCAACATAGGGGGTTTGCAATTCAATAATGCCCTTGGTTGAATATACAAGTACACACACATGCTAATCGGCAACTGCTTTTTATTCTATTCATAAGATAAACTAACACATGAGTAGCAAAAACTGTTTATCCCAAGATTCACAACTTGAGGATGACGACTTGAAGCGGGTTCAAAAGATCAACTTCGCAGAATTTTTATTTTATTATCTATTACGACGGGTTGACATATAAACAAAAAGGAATATATAATTAGGAAGACTAAAATACACAGATGCAAAAAAGTGTTGATAATGTAGATTTAGTATAAGTTACATACCAAAAAGTTGATTTCTATAGAGGAAACAAATAGAGACATAAACTTGACTTTAAAAACTAAAGTAACTACTTTTCAACTTCAAGACTAAAAAACATGTTGAGGAGTCAATTCCAAAGAATACTAATGTGATTTACTCATTATTATAATTCTTAATCTCATTGAATGGTCTTTTTGTTTCTATCACATCATTCTCTTTGCCAAATTCACTAGATTATCTCATTGAAAGTATCATTATTGGATAATATATTTTTCCATTGTTGACTACTGTTACATTAAAAGTATCATTGTTGATAAGTTAAAAGTATCCTTTGTGTTTTTTTGAATCATAATCCCACATCTCTGCATAAGCTGACCTTAAAGTTTCTTAAATTTTCCTCTACTCAAAATCCTGAATGTGGAACTTTGAGGTGAAAATTGAAAATCTAGAATGACATTTCTCTTTTGGCATCAAAATGGAGCCTCTTTTCATAGTTAAGAATCCAATTTAGAACTACCATTAACTGCAAGATAATGGATCAAAATGAACTTCTTTTTTAGGATCGTTAACCAAATTGTACCAACCTCCCAAGTTAAAGGGAACAAAATGAATTTTTTTTTTTTTCATGATCAGGAATCAAATAAAACTAAGTCCCAAATTAAGGGAATAAAAAAGTAATTCACCTAGGATTAATAATGTGATTAAGCTAAGGAAAATAAGATACATATCAATGTCAAAAGCCAACTAAATCCTACATCCCATAATGTCTGTGTTAGCCAAAGAAAATCTATTTGCAAATTGCATATTTATTAATTGCATATCCTTCAAGAGGCCTTGCTTGCACTCTTTACATGGGAATGAAACCAATATATATATATATATGCATGCATAACTCTATCTGTATAATCATGTGTTGCTACTTAATTCATAATTAATTTTCCCTTTTTATTTTTTTGGTTTTTAATTTCTTCAAGTTCCAAAATTTCCATCTCCTCCAGCAGCATCAAAGTTATAATCAGGTCCAGAAATGGCAGCAGCACCCACACCTTGCATGAGGGCAAATCTCATGTCTTCAGAGGGTTTCCAGTGCCTCTTCCTCTGATTAATAAACCAGTTGTTTATCTGCTTCTGGTCTAATCCAGTCATCTCTGACAGCTTATTTTTCTCCTCTTCCTGCATTCATTCAAACAATCACAGATTCATGCTGATTTTAGAACCCTTATATAAACTAAAGAGTGTAAATGACCCGAGATGTATGGTCAATAATTAGTAAATTACGGTGGGATATGGCCATCTGTAATGTGTGTTCCACCAGTCCAGGAGAGCCATCCTTGCATCTTTTGGTAGCTTTCCTTTCTTTCGTTTCTTCAAGAATTCCTTCCTCAACGTGCTCAGATAGCCACTGTATTTTCGCATTAGCATCTCTTTCAGCTGATTCTCAGAATTGGATTCCTGACTCTCAGCTACTTCAACTTCAACTTCTCCACAGCTTATATCCTCCTCTGAGCTTCCATTTGCATCATCTGAGAAGATATATAATTGTTAGTGTTTTAAAAGTGTGATGAACCCTACTAATTTTGAAGTCACTTCAGTTTATGAGTGTTAATGCATATAATCAATCAAATCTTTAGCAACAATTGTTAGATATGATTAGCAGTTTAACATACTAAAAGCAAGAAGATAAGGCCAGTTTTAGACTATGTAAAAACCAGTTTTTTCACTTTGATGACTCCTTTTCTTGGCATTTTGTATCCAGAGGTAAAGCTTATTATGTCTCCCTCTACACATTTTTGGGAACCGGATACTAATATAAGGCTCCCATACCACTAAATCGGTTGTTACTAAAAATAAAAAAAAAAGAAAAAAAAAAGAAGAAGATAGTAGTAAGCACTCGCTTGATAAAACAAGCATTAATCTGAGACCTTTGGTTAAAGCAGTATTGGAAAGCTTCTCAAATTTGATGGTTAATTGTCCAATATTGCATCTTCTTTGTTGAAACTAGACTAGTCTTACTTTGCAAATGTTCTTGAGTGGCTCAGCTAATAAACCCAATTTTGCAACTGTCAAATATAACTTTTTCTTCATACCCCAAGCAAATCTGCATGCATACAATAGTCCAACAAAAGTATAGAAAATACATAATAATTCACTGCTGTTGAATTGTTTCTTTTTTTTTTTCAGGCAGGTGTGATAAGAGGGTTTTAATAGAGGTTTTTCAAAACATGCAAAGGAACAAATAGGAAAAAATTATTTTTAAAAACTATTTTCGCAAAGGAATTTTAAAACAATTTTAACATAGTAAGAGAAATATTATCAAAGGACCAAAAAACAGTTTTAAAAACCATGTTTTATAAACAAATATTTGATCCGTACTAAACAAAGTTTGGATTTTTGAAACTCAAATTGAATACGCAAATTAATTTTAATCACTGTTATATCATATGTAAAGTTACACCAAAACCTCTCTTAAAACCTCATGACCAGGCCCTTAATTTCCTTTTGTGTCCTTGACTAGGGCCTAAGAGCAAGATACCATTTACTAATCTATCTTTAGTGCCATGATCATCATAAAATTGACCAGGTACAAAAAGCTACTTTGGCAAATCTAAAGCTTAATCATCATCAAAACTTTCCAAGTTGCCAATATTGGCTTGCCTATCATCATGTGGTTTGAAGTTTGAAGAGACTAAATATGATGTGATTAATTTAATCAAAACTAAGTAGTACAAACAGTATATAATTAATACCACTATATAGTTATGTATATATAGAACAACTACTCAATGAAGCCCACATGTACAATGATGATGAGGGAACCACAAAAATAGGCAACAAATAAGTTTATGCATTGTGATATTGGATAATAACCTTGGTACAAAAACCGGCAACTTGATGCACAAAAACTCTCATAATAAACTCGATATCACATCCAAACCACCCACGATGCGCAGTCAATATTCGCCAACAACAAAAAATAGCCAAAAACAAAAAATTCAAGAAGCAAAAAATCACACCAAATACCATGGTCAGTGCTATATGTTGAGTGGCACAAAACAAAGGCAACAGAAAAAAGCAAGAAGCGTACAATAATATTGGTCCTTTCTTCTTTTAACTCATAAGAAACGCTTGAGAGAGTTCATAATAAATAAAAAATTTTGAAAGAAGGAAAAAAAGTTTCTTCTGTACCACACACATGAATAGATTGGACAGTTCAAAATTCACGAGCTTCCTTTATCTTCAAAGACTTCCCAAGACTTGTCATGTCATAGCACATAGGAGAGAATCAATTGCTATATGGTCTATGGAATGACCCTTTTCTTTTCTTTTCTCTTCTGCTAATTTAATACTACTACTAGCCTACTATTTCTTCTTTTGAAGAAGCACAGAAAAAAGTTGATTAGTTCAAGAAAAATCCAATACCAGAATGACAAGTAGCGGAGGTCAACGAGGAAGAACCGGTGATTGTGACAACGTTTTCTCTACAGAGATTGTTGAGCTGGGACTTAATGTTATTGAGGAAAGTCGTTGCTTCATCAAAGGGCTTCAAGAGCTCATCCTTACATCTATGCAGAGCTTCACAGTATGATTCCTTCAAGAAAACAAATGAAATTGCAATAATTAGCAAAACCCTTTTCTCAGAAGAAGCATTTAATCAAGAAGAAGAAAGTCATAAAAATTTCTGACCATGAATTGGTCAAGTTCAGGATCCGCACCAATCTCTCCAGGAGAAATAATGGGTTGGGCTTCTCTGCTAATTTCTTCAAGCAGCGAAGCCACCTTCGGCGGTGCTCCAACCTGAGTTGTATCTTGTAACTTATGTTGTACTCCCACAACAATAACATAATATCATATGTGAAAAAATAAGGAAGAAAGAAGAAAAGTTCATACCTTTCTACATTCAACATAGGCAGAAACCAAGTTAGGGTAAAGAGGATGATTAGCAATTTGAGCCTTCAAAAGATCTGACATCTCTGATTGTGATGATGATGATGATCCCATAACTTCATCATGATGATGATAGAAACTCAAACTCCCTCTTAATTCATCAAGATTAATATTCTCAACTCCATCACCATTAGGGCATGAAAATGAATCATGAATTCTGTACAACTCATCCATGGTGGTTTAATTTACTGGTACAAAAAACAAAAAACAAAAAACAAAAAACAAAAGAGACCCCACTTGAAGAAACTCAAGAACTATGCATCAAGAACAACACGTACTGTTACTTGTGAGAATGTGAAACTGTTGAAGAAGAAAAAGAGGAGTTTTTACACGTTTAATAGGCACAGAGAGAGGTGGGGTGGCACCTGACGGGGATAACAAATTGATGAAAAAAAGAAAAAAAAAAGAAGGAAAAGGACCGCTCCTTCCAACATTGGGTGAGGCAAAGGCTTCAACTACTTTACTGCAAACATACAACTCCAAGTAGTAGTATTACTACTTACAAGTAGCCTCTGTATTAATTTACAGCCTTTATTTAGGTTGGGTTGGGAAGGCGCGGTTGCAGATATTATATACAATACGACTACTGTACAGTACTACATTAGGGGCCTGTTTATTTCTTTTCTGAATTAATCCTTTTATATATATATATATATATATATATATATATATATATATTACACGATGTGGGGGGGAGACTGCGACTGTACAACAATTTTGATTGTGCCTCACATCAGGGACATGTTCGTTTTCACCGTTCTTGTTTTGGTTTCAGTTTCGGGGCTACAGTGATTTAACAGTTTTTCATCAATTTTAACATAATTTTTTACTATTTAGCTATAAATTTTTATATTTTTAATATTTTTTATATTAAAAAATTATCTTCCAAAAACAAAAATACTTTATAACGAACATGCTCCGAGGGGCATCGTTCTTTCGTTATCCCAGTTTTTTTTTTTTAATATGTTTTGTTTTGGTTTAGTTTCATTTTTTACGATTAAATTTTATATTTTATGCTATTTTAGTTTCATTATAAGAACCTAGTCCCTAAACAAATTATTGTTTTATTAGAAGACTTCCGTTTTAATTTGGTTACTTTTCGCAATCTTATTCATATAATAATGTGAGATTCATAATTTATTTGTCTTTAGAAAGTACTACTATTAATAAAAAGAAGTTAGGGCATTAACGATAGTAAGGACAATAATTGAACAAATAATATTAAATTAGTTATTTTATGTGTTGTACCGTAATAGTGCATAAAAAAATTATACATTTATCAAATTGAAAATATTCTAGTGAAACAGAGAAAATATATGTTTTCTTTTGTTTTTTTCCTATATGAAAATTTTATATTTTACAATATATTTCTTTGTCATTTTCAATCCCGCGACACTTTTACTACTCTACTTATGTTTCACATCATGTGTCACTTTACACATTTACACAATTATTAAATAGCTATTTAACACTTGTATATGATAGGGAATTGATAAATTATTGATGTGAGAGAATATATAACTAGTAATGTGGTTCAATTAAATGCTTGAGAAGAACCTGTAAAATTGGAATGAAATTTTCATTTAAGGTAAAATGACACTTATTTTGAAGATAAAAAATATTCTCTAAAATTATACTTATTTAAAAAGTGCATTAAAAATGTAGTCTTTTTTTTTTCTTTTAGGGTTGGGTGGTAGTTAACGAGGGGTTCTTGTAATCTTGAAATAATGGGTTCAATCATCAGGGATACATGAGTGAAAAAATCTTACATTTATTGAATGTGTTTCGTTCTTTATTGTGTATATGTACTTGATCTAGAAGTCTAGAACCACCCTTAACTTTGTCAATTTTGTGTACCTTATTTGGTAGGGGTGGGCACGAATCAGTTTCCACGAATTGCGATTTTCACGAATTGGTTTCCTCGAATTTTAAAATTTTTTGGCCAATTTGTAAACTGAACCTAATTCGTTTTAAAACTGAAGAAATCAAATCGAATTCGTAATTCGAATTCGGTTTGAACTGTGAAAACCGAATTCACAAATTTATTTCCAGAATTAATAGTTCAACATAGTAAGGATTTGAAGAAAATAAAAGAAAGATGGGAGGAGGAAATAGGAAGAGTAAAGAAAGAAAGATAATGAAGAGAAGAAGAGAGAACAGAGGTGGGTTCGCAGGGAGAAAGAAAAGAAAGTAAAAGAAGGGGGGGGGGGGGGGGGGGGGGGGGGTAGTGGGGCAGAGGAATAAAAAAAATTAGAAGTATAAAATTAAAAAAATATAAATCATATATTCCAATTCGGTTTTCGGGTTGGATACTAAATTCGAAAACCAATTTTAAAACCAAATTCATAATTCGAATTCGGTTTCAAACTAAACCTAATTCGAATTGGGTTATTCGAATTCGGTTCAATTTTTGAATTGGACCAAACCATACCCACTCCTATTATTTGGTTTGGTCAAATTATTAATAAGTATTGTAGGAATTTGGTAGTAACTTAATTAGAGGGTTAATTACATTTGCTTCACCTCACAAGTTTGTTCAAATTGAATGTTATTAATATATTCTCCTAGTTTGTTCAAATTAATATTCGAGTAATGATAGACATCTCAAATATTCATCACAATTCTTGCATAGCAACTCATGTGGCATGCATTCATTGGTTATATTTTTATGAAATAATAATTAATATCACATAATCGACTAATGAAAGCATGCCACATGAGTTGCTATACAAAAATTGTGATAAATTAATTGAAATGTCTATCATTACTCTTAATATTCAGTCCTTTGTAATAAACTTGATTTTTCATTCTATTTATTGAGACTAAAGAAAACCATCCCCTTCTAAGTCTAGATTAGAGCCAACATTTTGGACTATTTATGTTTCCTTTGATAGATCTACTAAGAATTCAAGAGTTCAACATCTATTATTTGAACTCTTATTATATAATTAAAGAGCTCTTAATTACATTTATAGATGGCTGATCTTTTGGATTTTGCTTATTTTATATTTGTACAAGCCTTCTGTTTTGGGAAATATATGATTGTTCAGGCATCATGGTATGTAACTCCTTATCAGGCAATAATATTAAACTGGTACTCTTGAAATTTGAGAAATTATCGTTACAAATTAATAAGCATAGACAAATACTAGTATCTGACAGTTAGACAACACGTGTAACGAATTTAACTTCAGATGAATTGTGGTTATGTTTTGAATATACGAGTATTTTTGAGTTTAGTTTATGATGTATCACTTATCGAGTTTAGTTTCTGATGTATTTAATTTACGCAGCTACTGATGTATCTAGTTATGACTTTACTTGATGATATGCATATCATGTATCGAGTTTAATATATGATGTATATAGTATAATTGTTGATGTGTTGCAATTATGTTAAGACAACAAGTACCGTTAGTAATGAAAACAACACGTGTATCGATTTTAGATTCAAAATGTATCACATATTGATAAAAATACAAATAAATTTTTTAAAGTATCGTCATCAAACGGTCGAATATGAAACATCCTCTTAAGTATAAACATAACAATTAAAACCCATGTTTTTTTGTCAAATCAGTGTTATCCTTATGTCAGTGGGAAACACAAACTTAGGGATCTTATTAGTATATAAAATTTTGTTAATTATTTAGAGGTAATGATAATTTTTCAAAACCTCCCCGATGTAATGATAGTTTTGTAAAATGTGTAATTTATAATTGGAGAACTATTAGGGCGTGGAAAGACTGAATTGAGAATGACCGCATGCCTGCTGCTGCCACTTGTATACCAGCATGAAAACAATGCTATTGCACCTAAGAGTTGTCAAAATTCGATCCTTAATCTCCCACTAGTACAAGTCACGTGAAACGAAAACTTGAAAAGTTATTAACTTAATTTATATTTTGATTATTGAAACTGGGTAATTTTACAAGTGCACAAAGTTTATACATAGTCATAGCTTGATATGGATGTATCTCTAATTTCCCAATTGCTGTTTGGCTTCTTAGGTGAAATTATTGTCATTTCTGAAATCAACCACTATATTTTCTTTGTCCCTATCCAAACTTCCTGCTTTTTCCCCCTTTTTAATTAACGTTGGTCCCAAAATATTAAATTTGTATTCAAATATATATATATATATATATATATATAATGTTAAAAATGGTGGTAGGTGGTTTTTTTTTCCACTTTGACCAAGGCTTCGTGTTCATTATCATATTTTAAACAATGGTTTTAAAAATGAGTTTTTTAAAAGTAATTTTTTTAATGTAAAAATATGTAATTAAATAGTTAAAAAAATGTATTAAAAATAATAAGGAAGTATTATAATATATAAAAGTTATTGTACAGACCAAAAACAGAATCAAAACCATTGAAAATAGTAGCAAAAAACCTTTTGTTTTTTTATTCTACACCTTCAAAAGCTTGGAAAATTAATCTAGTAGAACTATGCGAATAAAAATGGCAGAAGTGTATATATAGCCTCGTTCAATAATTATGTTTCAATGAGTGAATAGAGTACTTGATATTCGTACAATTATTTGTCCTTATTTTCCTGGAATTGAATAGACTTAAGGCGCTTTAAAAAAAAAGAAGAAAAAAAAAAAAAAGACTTAAAGCATTTTGCAACTTGGTTCTTATTCATTTTATGAGTTTTAATACACGATATCTCTGGAAGAAAATGAAAAAATAGAAATTTTTATGATATTAAAAGTAGAGTTTCTACTCATTTCAATTTTAGAATAATTTCTCATTACGTCAAATATATTTTTCTTTCACTATTTAACTACATTTCTAATACACTTTAACATTTAAAAATTCATTTATTGAAACATTTTTTTTTTAGTAATTGAACTTTTATATCGCATTTGGTCCATGAACTAGAAAAAATTTTAATTTTCGTCTATCAACCCCAAGTATAGTTACTAAATTATTCCAATGGCAAGAGTAACCAAAAAAAAAAAAACTTTTAAATTGTTTTCAATTAGTATGTGAACTATTCAAATTAAGTTAAATAAGAACAAAGAGTTTAAAATACAAATTGTTATTTTTTCTATTTATTTTCTCATAACATTTTTCTTTGAAACTGCCGATTAAGTGGCTGGCGGGTTGGGCACTCTAATTATTAAAAATTATTTTCAACTTTGGAGAGGGGATCTTAATCGCCATACCTTTACTACAAGCATGCAAATAGAAAAATAAAGATGAAAAAATTCCATCGCCTTAAGTACGGTATTTGTAAGGACTCTGATCTCATAATCTTTTTTAGCTCTAGAGGTGCATGCTGCTGAGCGTATAATACTTCTGTCACTCCACTACTGCCTCGTCGTGCCATGAAATATTCTGCGCCATTTGCCTCACGATAAACATGATTTAAAGTCCAACCCGAATGAGCTAAAATTTTCTTAATCCGATCAACTGCACCTGTAATCCCACACGAGAATTAAAAAACAACCCTAATATTACGAGAAGTAGAGTGTTTGTGGATGTCAAGTGTTAAACGCAAGACGAAAAAAATAATATTTTACCATTGTTTTCCCATTTCACTGCTTCCCCTGTGAAATTACACTCCCACTTTCATTTCCCATGGAGAACAGTTAAATGAAGGAAAAAAAAAATGATAAAATACTATATTTTTGTCCTACTTTTAGTATCTCGTGTGAATAATGGAGAGAGGTGTCCGTGTATGTAACTCTGTAAAATATAGAGAGAGAAAGGATGATAAGTTTGAGAAAGGTAACTCCATCATGGGCACGGCAGAATTCAAAGCGATCTGAAAAGGGGTTGGGAAGACTGGGGAAGCTGAGGGGGAAGTGAAAGTTTCTGTAAACAAAGAAGTAAAGTTCGGGGTTTCAGCCTTCAGGCCACGCTGAGCTACAGTATTGGCCTGTCGGGTTTTGCAGTTGAACTGGAATACCCGCTTCTTTCTCGTTTTGTTTATCTCAACTACTGTAGTTCGGAGTTGTTTATCTAGGGTGATATCGAGTCGAGATCGACGCCCTAAGTTTAGCGTGTTCAATTTTTGTTTTCTCGTGTCATAAGTA
This sequence comes from Leptodermis oblonga, assembly GCA_016801395.1. Taxonomy (NCBI): domain Eukaryota; kingdom Viridiplantae; phylum Streptophyta; class Magnoliopsida; order Gentianales; family Rubiaceae; genus Leptodermis; species Leptodermis oblonga. The sequence goes on from CM028755.1 coordinate 38,865,663, forward strand.
ACTTCAATTCAAACTTGTATATTGACATTAGTTATTTATACTTAGTTTTGACAAATATATAGCTTATTATGAATGTCAAGTACAACACTTAAAACAATTAATTTGACATAATTTATTCTATTTATATGTTTATTTTTTAAAGTGAAACAAACATGATTATATTAGTAAGGGTAGTAGGAGTAAAAGATTTTAAAAGTGAATTAGAAAAAAAATTATTTTTCAAAGTCGACTTTTATAATAAAACGGAGAGAGTATTATTTAAATATTTTAATAATTTTATTTACTATATATTTATATTATATAACAAATATTTTAATCAAACTTGTTCAAGAATGTAAACAAACTTTCATTTATTATTCGAATCTATCTTTCTATTCGTGTACATTCAAACCTTTACTTAGCTGTGATTCCCAACTTGTTCGTAAACACCGGCAATTCGGATTATAAATATGAACGTAACGAATATGTATGTTGCCTAATCGCTATAACGTGTTTGGTACGTATCGTGTTATCATTGTCGCCTTGGTTCTCAGATGTCTGAAACTGCGAGGGAAAGAGACAGAGGAAATGAGAAAGAAACAGCTGGGTGGGACAAAGTGGCCACCTTTCGAGAAATGATAGGAGGGGACTGGTGAAGGCCCTCAACACTGAAACTGAAACTGAAACTGAAACCCACTGGGATTTCTTTAGCTTTTGCCCTTTTCCTTCTCTCTTTTTCAGCTGTGATCAGAAAAATCAGACCAGACACAGAACACGACTCCCTGAAGCCATGGAAGTATTTTGTATTGTACTAAAACTTATAATAAATTAATAATAAAAATATATTAAAATTAAAAGACAAAACAATGATTCATAATTAACTCTTGTCCAGGGTTAGTAGCTTCTTATATTATTGATTGGCCGTGATTCATGTTTCTTTGTCAGTCCATGTGACCTCACTCAAGCACATCGGTATATATGGGAGCTTCTAAATGTCTCGAATCGGTCTAGGACCGACGTTCGTGAGTGAAATTTTAGTACAGCGCTTCGATTTTGAATTACTTAAATGTCTTCAAGGAGAATGAACAACTCTCTCCTACGTGGATACTAATGAGCACAACCGATGGTTTGCTAAGCGGAGGAAGAAATTAGGCCAGAACAAAAGAAAGGTACTAACAAGGCGGAAAGATGAGGAGGAGAGACGAAATAGAAGACAACAAGGAGAGAAAAATAATTGTTGCGTTTATTTACGCGTTCTGCTTATGTGGATTTCCACTACCAAAGACAAAATAAAGATAAAATTGGGCGTCAAACCTTCTAATGGGTCGGTTCTTGCAAAAAATTTTTGCCAAACTTTAAGGGGTATTTATACTTTTTTTTTCTTCTGAATCTCATGGGTTTCTCTTTTTAACTTTTTTTCCTATTTTGTATTACGTATATATAGTCAATTTTGAGTGATAGGATATCACTTGTTTCCTATGTGGGATTGTAAAAACTTTTATCCACAATAAACATATGGGATTCTTATTTCAACATAGCTAGTACGTAGTTCCTACCCAATTTGTCAAAGTTCATAAATGACACCATAGTTAGTTATGACGTTGAGCGTTATTTCCAAAAAAAATTAAAAAGTTATGATGTTGAGCGTTATTTTCATTTTAACAACAATTTCATTGTACAATGATCTTGCATACGATACGGGATGAGATTCCTACATTACAAATTGTGTACTTGTATGTTATTAAAGAAATGGATAGAACAAGAAAATGAAATATTTTGATTGAATGAGAGTTTGTACTTTGCTCTCTGGAGAGGAAAAACCCCTGGCTATGAACTGGTTAGATTGAGCGTTCATGTTAAAGGTAAAATTCAAGACAACAATTTGGCATGATCTCACATCCCATGTATAAAGCATGAGAATATATCAAAGTCATAATTTATTATTTCAGTATAATTGTAATTACATAATTTAATCAGATAACAATCAGAATAGAAATAGTTGTAAATTTATTGAATTAAACATATACCTATTGAAATTATCCATACATATCTAAATAAGAGAGCGCAAAATCACCATCATGTTTGTCCAAATCACGAATCGAAATATAAATTGGAGCTTGAATTTATCGATGACTAAATCTTCACTAGTAATGAAATTAACTTAATTCCACTTAAGGAAAGGAAGAGAAAACTCTTGTTTATTGATAAGCATATAACTCTTATGATAGGAGAGAAAAAAATTCTTATAAATTACAAAATTAAATAGAAAGTAATATAAAACTATTTCCTCTCATCCTCCAAGTCTGGTTGAACATTAAAAAAAAAAAAAAAAAAATACGCCTAACGTTTAGAAAACGTCCAAATGCTCCTTGCATTTGTAAGATATTTATCATTTTGTACAAATTTAAAAGGGTATTTTGATTCTTTTCAAACCTCAAAACTCAAAATTATATTGATATTTTACCAAATTCAGAACATTTCAAAATTTGCCCTACAATTAACTTCGATAAGATTGATCTCTCAAGTCTCACTTATATCTCATGTGTTATAGATTTAGAATCCCAAGATAAAGATCGACTATAAAGAGCATATATATCTAGCGATGGTATAATATTCTCACACAATTTATGATATGATTCATATCACTAAATGTGATAGTTCTACTCATGCGATTCTCTTTTTTTATTTTGATTTTAGAACCAAAACTTCTGACTTGAAACAAGTTACCTATGAATTAGCAAAGTTATAAGAGATGATAAAATGCTCAAGCTTTGTTAAAATTTATAAAATGAAGGGGGCTAAGATTGGAATCCTTCCATTAAATGGGGATTTCCATAACTTGATCACTTAAAAAGGATGATTGGAATCAAATCTTTGACTTGAACAGTGAACACTTTTCTTGGGAGAACATTTCATTATGACTTTTCTTGTTGCTATAATCTGGAAGAACCCTTTAGCACATTAATCTAGTTCAAGATTCCCAATTTGTTAATATAAAATTAATGTGGTGAATCTACTTATTGTGTTCTTGGACAGAAGATCCTTGTCCATGAAAGATATGTTTTTTTTAAGTTCTCAATGCATGAACATGGCATAAGAAAACTCCAAACCTAAGATTCTAAATATGGTGCTCTTTCTCTTAATGAGTGAATGCTGCTGGCTACCCCATTTAAAAGGAGAATCTCAGAAATTATTCTATACATCCGCTGTATAGATTGACAGTATGCAGCATATATTTTCTTAATGAAAAAAGCGTAATTTTTTTACCAAATAATGAAGGAAAAAAAATAAATAGGGATCATGTTTACTTATTTTAATTCTGATTGATTTGCTAGAAAGGACACGTGAATGCCGCAGTTGTATAGAATAATTTGCCTTGTAAAAGTTTATTGATAACGTAGAATAATATAAGTTATGTGGAAACTTAGAACTATAAAAGTTCATGCCAATATTATAATTCCACACTCTCACATAGTTTGAAAGAGAATTTACATCAATGCTAAGGTTGTAAACTTTAAAAAGAGAACATGGAATTTTTGGAGATCTCCATTAGGTCAAGTGTTCAAACTTGTACATCTATACATTTCACTGGAAAGTTCAGTTTCAAAATTGAAAATAAAATTGTACAATAAAAGAGTTCTTTTCTTTTTTTTTTTTTCTTCTTAAATTACTCATTTTTATACATTTACTAGTATAGTTATATATAGTTCAGAATTAGTTTGCATTTGAAAAGTAACAGTATAAGTGAAAATTGACAAAATCCATTGTTTAGATATTATACTTTCAAGTTTAAAAAAAAAAAAAATTATCTTTTAAAAACGAGAAAGAGACGTACTGAGTTTTTTGAAAACAATTGATGCCCATAATAAAACTTTTTTAAAAAGTACATACCCCTTTCACATATTTTTAAAGTGTTGTTTTTCAACTAAGAATACAGATGTCTAGGCATAGTTGTTTCTGAATCATCGTCGCTTATGGTTTCTGACGTATTACTTATTGTTTATGATTTCTGATGTGTCAAATTTAGTTACTTATGTATCCCTTATTTCAAAAATAAAAAATAAAATTACTGCCTATAGTAGCAATTTATATATATATATATATATATATATATTTGGTTTTAAAAATTGAAGTATTGTGTATTGATGATAGTTTTTAATGTATTGAATTTCGTTGGTGATGTATCGCACGTAACCTCTTATGTATAGCTGGTTTAAAAGAAATATTACCTATAATAAAAAAGTTATTCTCTCCGTTCCATTAGAAGAATTCACTTTGTATTACTGAAAACATTATTACAAAGTGGACTCTTCTAATAAAACAAAGAGAGTACTCATTATAATTCTAAAAGTTGAAATATCGTCTGTCAAACCGTAAAAAAGTTTGACATAGACCGTTCATGCGATTCGCCCACTATTACAAATTGACGGACAAGGGGAATGGATCGAGTTTGATCCTACAATCTGTTGCATGAGATCTTTTGTGCCTACCGCTAATCCACTAACTCGTCTCGCCCGTGGCAAACTTGTGTCCAGATATTTATAATGATCCATAGGGACCCCGCGAGCCATAGACTCATAATGTCACACGTACCACAAAAGTTGCTTTCCACTTCAATTGAATACCCAGATTAAACAAGCAAGAGATTTTCCCGGAACAAAAATATTCTGCCAGAAAAAAGAAAAAAAAAAAAAAAAAGACCTTATAATTGATACAAAGAAGGGTCAGAGTCCAAAGTATACAGAACCCACCACATTTTTACATAATAATTCATACACAAACAAAGAAAAACTTGCCATCATTCGACCCTCCAGCTACCCCCATTATGTAAGTCTTTGAGAACCTAGCGTTGTCGCCGCGATGACCACTAAACTCTGGCTAGATCGGGTCCAAGAAAGAAGGGGCCTGGGTTCAGTGTTTGTTACGTTTTCTTTAATTACACAATATATCGTTCATTATCGTTGTATTATAGTGAGAGTTTTATTTCATGTTGTGCGGGATCGATAGAAAGAAAAAAAGAAAAAAAAAAGAAAGTGAATTATGTGTAGGAGGGGCGTAGGTGAATATATACAGAAAGGGCCATAAAGAAAAGGGTTCGACTCATGAACAGTCTTATGTCCAAAAGGACAAACATCGGCCGCAATTCCTGGATCCTAGTAGGGCCAATGAAAGTTAATGTCATAGCAATCTAGACTCGAGTTCTTTCTTTCCAATTTTTTAATTTATTATGGTCACGCTCGTTTGGGAGAGTTTTGAAAATATTTTTAAAATTTGATTCTGAAAAGAAAATTAAATATAAAAAATATTTCGAAATTATGAACGAATGTGTAATTGAAGTAAAAAAAGTGTTTTAAGAAATGATAAAAAATTAGTCTAAAATTCAAATCTCAAAAAATATGTTTATAAAAATATGAAATTAAGGTTACCTAACTTATTTTAGGAGCCTCGTCTCAATTGTGAGTTCTTAATGATAAGTTATAAGTAAATCTTGTGGAATAGAAGTGAGTACCAGCTTTGAAAATTCCATGAGTGCATTTATTTGATTTGGCAGTGAAGTTGTGCTTCCTCGTTTAATTAGAAGAATTAAATTAATAATATTATTTATAGTTTTAAAAAATAAAATTTTCTAATGAAATAGAAAAAATATAATTAAAGTCTGCTTCATCAGAATCAGAAGAATCCACTTAAAAATACAACTTATAACATAATGTAAAATCTTCTATGTTAGTTTTTAGCAAAAAAAATTCTTTTGTTACCAAAGTACCCTTCCTTCTCTTTCCTCTACGTTTGTTCTCCCCCTTTTCTGCTTCTGCATTACTCTCCACTATCGGGAAATAACAATGAAATTATGCAATCTCATCTTTAATCTACAAAAGAATTTCCCTTATTCATTTTATCTTTCATCACATACTGCTTCTAATTCAAAAAAAAAAAAGTAAAAAAAAAAAAAACTGCAACAGCTAGAATATATGTTTTTTGATTCTGTTTTCCAGTTATCCCACCACCACCCCAATTTTTTTTCCCTTTTTCAATCCTATTTACCTTCTTAAAACACTTCTTCCTTAACCTCAGGGCTGGCTAATGCAGGCACAATAGCACTCTGCAGAGGGAAATCCTAGAGCTAATACAAGGCGACGACGAAGGGTGAACCATATTTTCGGCCAATTTCGACGCCACTGGCATCTTTAGTTACGATAAATTACCAACATTGAGCCTTATGAAAGGAGACAAGCATTCATTCCTTCCCTCCGGAGACAACATAACTCCACTCAGTAGAAAAGGAAAAGAAAAACCAAAAAAAAAAAAACCAGAGATTACAAAGGGGTTAAGGCTGAAACTGGGAAAATATAAACAGAAATGGTTGAGTAGAAGTGGGAAATAGGAAAGGAAGAGAACTATGGAGCTTAAAATCATATGGGAGAATTGAGATGGGCAACGGCGGAAGAATGAAACAATGGTTAATTTGATTATATTTATAGAGAGAGAGATAGAGAGATGATGTGAGGTTGAGGGAAAGAAACCGCAGAGAAAAGGAGAAGCAAAAGAAGGGTAATTTAGTAACTAAATAGTTTTTTTTTGCTCTAGATGCTAAAAACTGCTCTCTGGCAATAACACTAACCATTCTTCTAATAACGCAGAAGGAGTATACGACTAAAGCCCGTTTCTTTAAAAGAATTCACTCAAAAACACTACTTAAAATACTAAAAGTTTAACTCTTCTAATGGAACAGAAAAAGTACAAGACACATAAGCGTTCCTTCTTTCATTTCTTTATTTTTATAATAGGGATGGCAATTTTTAATCCACACAAGAAAAAGGGATTCAAAAGTAGGGTAACAAGCAAGCCTAACATTTGATGTCAAAGCATTTCTCTATCACATGCATTTCAGCACAAAAGAAAGATTCTATGTTTTAACTCCCAGAGATTAAGAAACAGATGGAAAACAAAGGAACTGGCTAGAGCTAATTACAGTGACCATTTCAAGATACAATCATCATCAGAGGTACAAATCCTTCAATCTTTCCAACGTACAACAACGATTAACCGATAAGAACGCCGACGGTCTGACCTACCTATCTACAAGCATTTTAGCATTTCTGAGTTAAAAGAGTTAAAGATGATACCCAGGCTACAACCCCCCGCTAGCCGCGCGCAGCTCTGAGGAAGTTATCGAAAGGACTGGCCGGGGGAAGCCTGAGAGCCATCCATGATTCCCTCAGCATCTCTGAACCACAAGCAGGAGGACCATCTTCGCTAGCAGTTATCTAGACAGAAGAAGTTGCACAGTCATGTTTACGCGATTTATCTTAAAATGCCTGAACATTATCAAAAGCTACCGAAGCACGACACGGAGGTGGTGCATCTTGACAACTAGAATAAGTGCTCACCTTCCTGATTGCTGAGACTCCATAAGAAAGATTTGGTGGCAGTGCAACTGCCTTGCTTTGATGTTTCTCGTGAGTCAACCAATTTGAGAGTTTCTTTCTTGTGTCGGTACCGAGAGCTTCACATTGACTAGCCATGGCACTGTAGGGAAGCGGAGAAGTTGAGACAGACGTTCCAGCAACTTGACCAGCAACCTCAAGTGCCTGAAAATAACTTTTTATATTAAGGTATGACAAAATAAGGCCTGCAGAGATATCATGAAATGCAAGCTTATTCTACAATTTACGCACACACTATAATCCCAACTGCAACAACTCAGAATACACATGCACACACACACACACATGGGGGATATTAGGAATTCTTGGAGCATTCAGAACAATAAAAGATGTGCACAGTAAAACTTGTCTAATGTGCCCAAAATAGTATGTCAATGTGCATCACACAACAGAAAAGATTAGAAATAGAGAAGATTACTGATTCCAGAAGCTGCCCAATGCTGACTACATGAGACATGGAAGGACATGGTGACATTGGCATTTTGGTGATGAAGCGCGAGAGATCAGAAACAGAGGATTCGCTTGTCACATCATCTTCACCAAATAAATTTGATGGAAGCTCCTGCGATAACAAAATAAAGGCAGGTGATGTTTCAACGTTCACTCAAGTTTTCAAAATTTCGTAGTAATCCTTAAAGTTTCTAAACAAGAAAGTTTCACACCAAAGATTTCCCTGTGCTATTTTTACCAGGTATGAGTTACAGCAAACTGCAGATGAAAGATAAGGCTAGCGTTTTCTTCCTCCCACACAGAAACAATAGATAGCATAGAATCAGAAGTGATTACCCCATCAGATGCAGACTCTTTGGAGCACTGAACATTACTGAAGTCAAGAATTGATTGAGGACCAAACATTAATGCATCATCTGGAAATCCTTCTGACAGCTCATTAACGAGATCATCTGACTTGATCTTATGCACAAACAGGATCATAACACAATGTAAGTCTTATCACATCTTAAATGCCTGATGTCTGGACTCTTGAGCAAGTATAGAAAGCTAAGTAATGAAGACCAGGATGATAAAGTAAGCATGTAGACCTTTGAGGAAAACCCATACCTCCGTGATGTTAGATAAACTTTCTACTAAAAGATCTATCACGATTTTCTCATATTCTTTCAACTTGCTTTGTAACTGAGACATTAAAACTGCAGCATCATTATTGTCGGTGGGAGAACCATATTCTCCAACTTCTGATTGAGGTTTCACATAGACTTGAAAATCATCACTGATGCCAATATAAGGATCGACCTGACATAAAACCAACTATTTAAAATGAAAGTGAAGCGGGAAAATGTCAATCCAGGGTTTGAATTAAACAGGGTATATTGAATTCATAATACAGACCAGACAAATAACTGTCCAGAGAAACCATTCTGCATATTGATGCAAAAAACAGTTAACTAGATATTATCATCCATTCACAACAGTAAGAATCAGAAAACTTCCCAAAGAAACCTGTGCAAGTGTTACCTTTTAAGCTCTATAAGATTCATGATTACAAAGGAGAGGACATATATTCTACCTCAAAGATAAGACAAGCATGACAAGCTTTCGTGACAACTAAAACCAGTCAACAACTGTATTAGAGTTGCGAAACCAACTCCCCATTAGTATAAAATCAAATAAATAGCAATAAGAACTCACATCAAGCTCGAGTGAAGACTTAAGAAGATTGACCAAATCATGAATGTTATAAATCCTTGCTGTAAACATTAGAATGGCAGTTGCTAGTACAAGAAGTGATCTCTGGTACGCAGGAGAGAGGGACCCTATAAAATGGAAAGGAGTTGTCACTAACACAATGCCCTCAGAAATAAATATAGAAACAGTCACCAAAAATCTTTTACAAACCATTGTCAGGATCCATGGACATCTTCAAAAGCGAAAGAGGAATGTGAAAGAACCGGACAATCAGGTTACCCTGAGTGTTCTGCATCAACATTAAATTACAGGCCATTACGAGATCCAATGAGAGCACATGCTATAAAGAGATAAAACACTCACAGACGGATAAATCCACATACACAATAGCATGCTTAAATACAGGAAAGACGTGACAAGTCGGAAACTTTTACTAATTCAAATACAATTTCAACAGAAAAATACAATGTTATAAAATACGAAAAAAGATCCCCTGAACCCTCACCTTGAGACGTGAAGAAATAAGTGTTAAGCAAAAAGAATGAGCTATTGCTTCGATATTTGCAGGTAGATTATCACAAAGGTTGGCTTGCATCCAAAATGCAGTCAATAATTGGGCAATTTGGTCGTCATCAAACTTCAGAACAGACAATTCCTGTGACCATAAAAGATGTCAGTGCTTGAATCAGAAATAAGCATCTAAGACAAAAATCTGTCCAAAAATATACTTATGAATTATATTCTAGAACGTAAGAATGCTTGAGCAATGGTGTGAGATTCAGAAATCCTTACTGCCTCAGTTAAACTTGCTGCTCCAATAGTCTTGTCAATAATTGAACTAATTTTGCTAAAATTGGGAGAATTTTTGAGGGACCACCCCTGATTAATGTCATCTTCAACATCCTTTTCCTTGATATCATCTTGAATGCTAATTTCATCCTTAGGTTTTGCCTCACCTTTTTCCCTCCTGAGCTTCTCAAGTAAAGCTGCAACTGAGTTACATGTAGATGTACTATTGGAACGCCATCTCTTTGTATAATTGGAAACCTCATGTCTTGTATGGTTTAAACTTGGAATAAGAAGAATAGAGAATATGTGATGCCCTCCGAGACGTACTTCAACATCAGGATGTAGCATCAACTTCAATAGTTGAACAAGCAGAGTCTCCGGGAACACCTGAAAAGATGAAAAGTGTAATCTGGTCTGGCCCGTCTCATGTGAATTTCAGGGGAGAAAATGAACTAAACTTCAGATTTCAAAGTTCATTGTCATTTCACAAAACATATTTCCACCGGATATCTTCCAACAATTTTGCAAATACAAAAACATACAAAATTCATAATTTGCTTATGAAGGTTGAAAAAGAGTTGGATATTTCAGAAAAGATTAACATTGACACCAGATGTTCAACAAATCCTGCAGATACGAAAGTAGGCGGAAATCTGTAAGAAAATAAACAATCTGTCTCCATGACCTCGAACTGATTTCAAACCTCATTAATAAATTAAATGGTGAAGTGATCAGAAAATTTGGAGCAGGGAAATGAGAAGAAAGTGAAAGAAACACAAGACAATCAAATTGGTAGTCCCTTAACACCAACAGTCCCCCAGGAAAGCAAGCACACATGAACATAAATCATCATTTTATGAGAGTAGGGGGCCTAACCTGCTGTGACTGGGAAGAGACAAGAGCTAATGATATCATGTGTGCAAGAACAATCAATGATCCTACAGTGGCCTTGGCAACAACTCTAACACTTGAAATCTCCTCCAAGGACATGGCCATTATGTCAAATAGCGGCCGGGTATCATTTATCTACATACACAAGATAATTTAGCTATTAACAATGCAAAATGCTTAACAGAAAACTGAGCATCTCTTGTCCTGAAAGTAAAACAATAGTCAAATCAATCATGGCTGAAGCAGCACAAGCTACTTCCCATTAAGGCATTGGAGTTTACCCCTTTAGCAATTTCAAGCAATAAATCTTCCAAAGAGGTCTGAAGTGCGACATTCACGTCCAATTCTTGCTCCCCAACAGATTCAAAAGTAGCTTGAAGACTTTTACGCAAGTGTCTGCAGAGGTCAGTGACAAATCCAATACCTGAAAGCACAGCTCCACTTCTAATTTGTCGAGCCAAACAGGTAGCAGTTTGAATAACAGAAGATTTAATTTGGGGATCATGTACGATATTTTTGTGGTCAAGATGGCGAACCACACCAGCTAAAACTAGCAACTGGCTCCCTGAAAAATAAATTATTCAAAGGAAAACCATTCAGAATTTCATGAAACGTAAAAGCGGGAAACATTCCCTAATGAGACAGAACATTCACCAAAATCAACTGAAGCTGAGAAGAGCAGGGAAAACACTGAAGAATATTAAACTCCAGAGATTCTAATTACATAAGATAAAAATCTAAAGAATGTTCAAGTAAAAACCAAGAAACTGAAATCAGTAGAGGTGGCTCACCAGAATTCTCCATGAAGTAGCACAAGTCAGACAGAACTACCAGAGCCAACCCATGAAGTGAAACCCAGTGTCTCCCCTTGTCAAAGTAGAAAAACATTGGATCTAAGACTCGGCGCATGGTAGAACTCTCCTTTGCCAGCTCCACCATCCTCTGCACACATATCTGTGCCCATACATTTGGTTTCTCAAGCTCTTCTCTGTATCCAATACAATTGAGAAAACAATGAAAATATTACAAACTTGAAATAAAAAATATCTTCTATTAAAATCCACCAGTTAGATAATATACACAAACCTTGTTAATAGAGAAGGATCTTTCTTCTCTGGTCGGGGCCTGACGTTGATATGGCCGGGGCTAAATTCACCTCTTCCTTCACATCTAACTACTTCATCCACCCAATTATGGTGTACCGCCCGTGCTCCAGCATTCTCATTATGCCTATCAGGCTCGTAGTTTTTTACAGTAGCATGAATAATCTGCAAGGTGCAACAAAACTTCCATCAATAAGATTTGCTTGCTTGCAGCAAACACTGACCAACACACAAACAAACGCATGGGCATAGATGACTAAGACAGTGTTTGTTTTTATTCCTTTACAGGAAAACCCTCGCTTTTTCTTACTCTCATTTTTCACTAAATTCAAAATTCCCTCTAAAATCTTACTCACATAATTTTTTTATAAAAAAAAAAAAAAAATCCTATCATTGCATTTTTTCTCTTTTGTATACAATTCTCCAGAAAACAATCCCTCCAAAAATTATCCCTTCCAAAAAGTTAAGCAAATCCCAAACGTACCAAAATCTGGGCCAAAGATTATGATGATTGACTAGACTGTACAAAAGTGACTAATATTTCCGCGTAAGATGACCCATTACTAGTGAATACAGTGGCTTCAGCGTTTCCACTACCTCCAACATTTTTTTTATTTTTAAAAAGGGGTAGAAACAAGTGAAGACAAATCATCACTTACTCCCCCAAAAAAATTGTTCAGACTCTGTTCAATTTTATTCCATCTTTAACTGATAGTAAAATTTAACATGTACATCGGACAATGATGCTTGACGGCCAGTTTGGCATTACATTTTGCACACGTGTTCTAAAAATATTAAAAGTGTATTGAAAATGTAAAAGAGGATATTAGAAATATAAGGAGGTGCCTTGGGAATGATGAAATATCAGTATAAAATGTAAAATAAGTTTAGGGATGTGATTTTCACTGGGGTGCCATACAGGAGAAGAATACTAACAAACCACTCCTAATAGATATATATCTAAAGTAGTCATTATATATTGTATGTATAAAGGCCAAGGATTGTCGGTATCCAAAATGTTTCAGTTTCCAATGTGACTCTTGCCTTACTTATAGGATGAGACGTATTTTTACGACTGCATCATAAAAGAACTTGGATGCCATGAATATGTAATCATAAAAAATAATAACAAAAATTAGAAACCAACCTTATCAAAATCATCAAAAATATGAGAAAACTCCCCCATGAACCACACCTGCAGAGACACAGTTTGTCAGTCAGACAGAACAGTTGTGCAGAAAAAGTGACACCAAGAATTCATTCATTAGACTTTCAGTGGACAAAACTGAAAGAGGAAAACAAACGAATATAAAATGAATTTGAACTGTTTTGTAAATAAAAAGAAATAATCTAGTCACCATAGCTGAGAGGCACTGCAAGCTTGATGACCTCAAGCAGCGTTTTTGATGTTCTTCACCTGTCACTTGAGCAGTAGTACAAATTTTTCCAACCAAGCTTTCCAAATTGTATGAGTAAGTTCCATCTACCTGTTTACACATTATGTCAAATGCAAATATTAGACCCAACAATGTCATTGTTTCATTCCTTTTAAAGAATATATATTTTGAACACCAACAAGACGAGTAAAGAGCACGAGTACCTGACTATAAATAAACTGAGTTAGCATCTGGCATCCAATTATCCGAAAAGCATCTTTTTCTGACTCATCAAGTAGTTTAACAGCTACATTCAATAGGCCAACAGCAAAACAAGCCCTAGAAGTTCAAGAAAATGAGCACTATGGTCACAAATTCAACAAGGCCATTGTTACCTTTGCATTAAAGAAAAACCAAAACAATGCCTGAATACATATCAGGGCTAGACATGTAAGAGCTAAGCTATCTTAACATTTAAAAACAGAAAAGTGAAACAGCCCAAACCTTATCGATTGTAGATTTACAACCTCAAAACAAACAAGGCCATAGATGTCAAGACAGGTTCCAAAATTACCAATAACCATTGACCAAAATAATAAAGAATGTAGCACTATATAGACCCACATTTGGTCCCAAAAGAGTCTTAACAACTTTGTACACAGCTCAAATGTTAAATGCTATTGGGATTGTAGTCAATTGAGAATATTAATCATTACATGAACTCACATTTGGTCCCTACAGGTGGTCAGCAGCTTATTGTAAGTCTCAGCAATGGTCTCAACGAACTTCACATGCTGGCTTCGTAGTTCTTTGTAGCACCTTTCTTCAAGATACATCGTGATCTAATTCAAATTAAAAGCACAGCAATGACTTAGAAAATATTCTTACACAAAGAAACAGAGCATTTCATAATTCTCTGGCAACAAATTCCAAAATACTCTGTTAAAAGAAACTAAAATGCCAATGATACTGGATTTCTTTTCCAATACACTTTTAATAAAAAAATGTATCTAAAGCACATTTTCAAAACAAGGCTACCGCCAAGGGCAAAAACTTAAAAACGCTTTTACCCACAGCATAAAATATCTCACAAATCCAGTCAATATATACATACAAAATGGATATATTTGTATTTGGCAATTCCATTGTGACAATCATGATAACCAAATACCTTCGGAATTCTGAAAGGATTTTTAGCTGCATATTCACATAATTTCATGATTTTCCTTTCATTTGGAGGGTTATCCTGCAAAGAGAAATAAGCACAATTAATCACCGTGTAATATTGACAGAAGCAGTCAGATAGTATGTCACATATAAATCAATATTCTCAGAAGGGACAACAATGTTGCAAATAAATTAGCCAACTTCTTGAACATAATGACTGACATTAACTGACACATGCTCACTTTTGCACTAAAATAATATAGTTATTAAGAGGAATATGAAACACCCACAATATATGTTTAGTTGCAGAGATGCATCTTACAGAAAATCACAACATTTTCTGGTTTGAGAATCATGTAGGTTCCATCAAAATAACTAGTTTGTATTCCCAGTTGGAAAAAGGAAAAAAAAATCCAGACAAACATAGAACCAAAAACTGTAGAAAAATAGCACAAAACTCACAGCAGATTTTGGGAAAACTTCAGCAAGCAGTTTTTTGTAACGCTTAACAGGTTGTCTTGATCTTGACCTTAGAGCAGGGCAGCAGACGCACATATTTCCACATGCTGGGAATATCTTTCGGGAAATAATCCCCATTTTTCCTAAAAGAGACAGTAAACAATGATATCACCACACCACCTATAATATAAAGCCACAGAACCAAGCTCTTTTGCATAAAGTATCTCAAAATTCATAACCCACTCTACAGATTAGCTGAAAATATCAGTAAAAAATAAATAATCGACATAAAAGAAGAAGGAAAGCGTACAATGTCCAAAAATAACGAAATTCGGGGAAAGATTAAATAATTTACAAAGGGAACAGAATATGAACCCCAAATACGCTTCTAAAGAAAATATTAACTCAAATTTCAGGTGAGAACTCAAGAATGGCCCAGAGACACACAAATATCCTCAAATGCCAACCGCATTGTACGAAGCTCATCATACAAACACACACAAAAAAGGGGGAAAAACCCAGAACATTTACGCAAAATGAGTCAAACCCAGTTCTTGGAACAAACAATAACTATCCTCCCGAAAACGGAAAAAAAAAAATCCTTGAAGACCGACAAATAAAAGGAAAATTACGCAGAAAAACCAAAATGGAGAACAAATAGGAGCCCGAGAAAAGACATGAACATACCTTGAAGTGAAAAGGCAGATCTAGGAGAGAAATCTCCCACAGAAACTGCCGCAAGTTTTGAACTTTGGAGAAGGACAGTATGGGAGCAAGAACAAGACCAGGGAGGATCGATAGTAACACTATAGTGTCAAAAAACGACCAAATATAAAATATATATATATATATAAATTGGAAAAGAAAGTGAGAGAGAGTGATAGAGAGAGAAAGAGAACGGGCGCGTGATTTTTTAGGAGTAAATATAAAAGAAAAATTTGTAATTTTGTTCATTTTGTTTGGACCCGTTTTACTTTTAATTCTTTAAGTTTTATTGTTGTAAAAATGACTAAAATTTACATGTTGTTACTGTTTTGATTCATCTGACTTGACATAGCCAGTTTTAATCCGTCAAAGTGAAAGGCATCAATTTCTCGAGGTCTTTCCAAATGAAAAAAGAAAAAGGTTTTCTTGTGATTTCTATATTTTGCAATGACCAGTGTTATAATTTTTACCATTTCATATATATCACAGAAACGAATTGAAATTACTAAAAACAAGCCAACTGATATGCAGTTGGCATATGTAAAAGTTATTAAACATGACCACCGAAAAATATGAAAATAAAGAAAAAGTCTCAATTTTTTATTTATTTAAAAAAGCCTCATAAATCATTAATATCCCTTTCAATTACTTATTGCAATAACAAGTAAATGTTAAAAAGAAAATTTATAACAATAATAAAACGTAAGAAACCAAAATTACGATTTTTCAAGGGTAAGAATGGAAAGACCCAACGTCTCCGGGGAGGGGAGTAAAAGGGAAGACATCACGTGATTGTCAGGCAATTTAGCAGAGAGTGTGTTTATGGGTCTAATCAAAAGTGAGCTGCTTTTACTATTTGGTCTTTGTGTGTGTCAGAATTACTGGGGACTTGGGAGACTACCATTAAATTTGAATTTTTTTTTTTTCCCTTCTTTTCCTTTCAAACAATGTTGGAGTTTTTGGGACATTATTTTTCTTGAAATTGCATTTGAAAGTTAAAACAGGTTTATATATACGACGCAAAAAACGTTTTTTGTTTTGTTTTCCTTTCTAAATTTATATGTACTAAATGTAATTTTGGGTACGAGTCAAAAGTAATGCTGTCAAATTTGGTAAAATCATTCATATTACTTACAATTATTACATTTTAATTAACAGTAATATATCAATGTTGCTAAGTTTCGCAATCGGAGTATTATTAAATTTGATAAAAGTGTCATTGTTATTTACGAATATCCCTTTTAATTCAATAGTTATATTATATAATTATTATAAGAGTAACACTGATAAATTAACTTGATAAGTATAACTTATGTTACTTTTGGATATCATTTCTCGTTGAATAAAAATATAAAGGGTTAGTATTACGATACGTAGGTATTAATAAATGTTCCGAATTTATAGTAGGTAGACGTAATTTCATAAGGAATTCAATTAAGTTATAAATTTGAATAAAAAGAGTAAAGGGGAGAATAAACTGCACTAACAATATACTAAACTAAACTCGATATGTGATACTTTCGCAGCTAACTCATGACTACTAACCTACTATTCAATAACAGTTAACTCCATACATCATATGCTAAAATCAACTCCTCGTGTTTCCATAATATTTATCCAATATTTTTTAAGGATAAAATTGATACACAAATTATCAAACTGTCAAACGCATAAGATATACTTAAAAGAATACTCCTACTCTTCTATTAGAAGAGCCCGCTTTATAATGCTGAAAACATTATTACAAAGCGGATTGTTATAGTAAACCTTATTTAAACAAAAGTTAAGTTTTGGAAAAGGAAAAGAAAACAAGAGAAAGAGGGCGGGGAATAGATTTGAATTTAACCTTACGTAAAAAAGTTAGTATTTGATTTAATTTATCCACACTTTACGCTTTCTTTAATTATTCAATGGATTTTAATAAGTGGACTTTTATTCGCATGCCAGTTATGTCAGCTGTTAGGCAGCCTAATCATCTTGAGATTTGGATTTTTTTTATTAGGCGAATTACATAAATTTAGGTATAATTATGAATGTATTACTGCTATATCGAAAAAAGACAACAAATGATTCTTTGAACTTATCAGGTGGAAAAATCAAAATTGGAAAAGTTGCAAAAGATCAAAAAAATTTATAAAAAGAAATCAAAATATCAAGGAGTTATTTGTATTTGTATTGGTTTTAACTTTGTTGCCGATGGTGAATACATGGGATTGTTTGTATTTTTGTCTGTAGTTATATTCGAAGTGGAGGGAAGTAAATATAATTTGCCCTTTCTTCTTTTTATTATTACCTATCCCTCCATGCTGGCTGGAATCCCTCTCCATGGGGTATATTTATACATTTAAATCTCGAATTAAATTAAATTCTTTAAAATTAGTTTTTATTTAACTTTAAATTTTTGGTTCATAGTTAAAGCTTCCTCCAAAAACATAAACGGGTAAGTACACAATTAAAATAAAGAATCGAAATCGAAACAGATGAAGAAATTAGTTCACCAAATGTAACTCTCAAATCACAATCCTTCTTTCTTGTCTGTTGCTAGTGCCGTGCTAGTCATTTAATTTAGAAATTAAAAAAAAATATTATATAAGAAGGAAGGGAGGAGTGTTTGTATTTAAATGCGGGGACAACGACGTGGCGGGTAAGCTAATTAATGCCTAAAAATATCATCATCTTATTATTATTATTGCTTTGTTTGACTGTCGGATGCTCAGAATTGTACGCTGTATCCCCCCTCCCCTTTTATTATTGTTTTTAACTCAGAAAAAGGGCATCGTTTATTTAATGACAATTAAAACCTTTTAAAAGGTAAATGAATGAATCCTATGTTCGTTAATGCCATTCCAGTACAATGAGCCGAACTAGGCTACGGCTATCTTTTCTTCTTTATTGTTTTTTAATATTTTCGAAATTATTGAACTTTATATTACTATTAGAAAATTGTCTTAAAATTTTTCTGAGTTTATTGTGTAAATAAAGATTTTTCACTCTTTTAAGTTTAATAGGTCTTAAGGACTTTTTCTTTTTAATTTTTTCATATAAATTTTTTCTCTATTTTAGTATTCCTTCCGTTCCACTAGTAGAGCGCAGCAAATCACCTATCTGGCCCGCCACAAGGGATCACCTCTCCTAGAATAGTCATATTTATAATACTAAAAACAGCATTACGAAATGAATTCTTCTAATCCACCACAAGAGTGAAGAACTACAATCTTTCTTCTTAATTTTTTTTTTCCCAAAAAAAAAAAAAATGAAAAAAACTCTCTTCAACTCAGTCTGGTGGTTGGGGGTGGTAAAGCACAAATGAATAAGCAATAGAAGGGCACGTTGTGATTGATACTTTCTGAACAAAGAACACCACACAAGATGGTTTAGACCAAAGCCCATTTAATGCTCTCTGCCACACAAAAATGGTTAAAAGTCTTTTGTAACCACAAATATTCGTAGTTGGATAGATCAATCTAAGGAAGGATCTCTGTTAACATTTTTACGTTTGGAAAAAACCAGATGTCCTACAGTGTATATATATATGTACTTACACTGAATCAGTTTTCACAGTGGACAACAGTATGGCTACCTTGTGAATGCTTTGCTTACTCTACTTCTGGTCCTCGACTCTATACTTTGAGCGAAGATGTCCTAGAATTTCGCCATATTCGGGAGTCGCCCTGCTGAATGTTTCATTCCACATCTTGACAAGGTCTGTTTACAAACGGAAATTCATGTCCGGTAAACTGATTTTAGTATATGAATGACTGAAAATAATACAAGAACACCATATTCTGTAACAAAGTAACTGAACCGGTACACAAGCGAAAAAACACAGGCTGCATAGAAACAAGATATTGGTGGTTGATAGGAAATCCTTCAAAAGGGAGCAAAGCATTTTCAGAAGAATGTTATGCAGCTAGCACTGCACAAGGATGATCAAACCAAGTTGCCACACTGAAGTGTCACGCCATGCCTTACTCCTAAAAATGCTCGTTCTATGAGGTTAAATGCATCATCTTAACTTGCAAGAACTCCACACATAAAACAATCAGTTTTCTGCCTTAAAACATGCATCTACGTTAAGTATGGGATCATATGATAATAATAGCATCATAACCAAATTGTTGTGTATACAACAAGAAGCCTTTATTCCACTATGTGGAATTAGCTATATGGATGATAAGTCAACATTGTGTTCAGTCGAGAAACATGCTTTCATTTATATTTGAACTGTAGCAAATGCCCTAAATAAAACAATCCAGCCGAAACGTGAGAAAACTTGCCATCTGAAACTTTTCTGAATCAATCATACTAAAAAATACTTTAACAGACTCATAAAATAGTACTTGATTTCCGTAAGCCTACCAGCCTTATCTGTGGAGGATAGACACATGATGATCATGTCGAATCTTGGGATTTTGGTTAGGTTTTGCAAAAATTTAACCGCAAAATCCATGTCCTCTCTGCCAAACATGATAGAGAACAAATACACAGATCTTAGAAGCAAGCAATGTGGATGAATATGTGTGCCAAAATAATATACAGAAGTATTCACTTACACAAAAAATGTCCCAATACACCTAATGATGTCCATGAGTAATGGAGCAGCCAAGGCATTCTTAAAAATCTGGGGTAGCGAAGCTGGTGAAGTTGCCTGATCGGGAAACAAGAATGTTAAACAACAGGAAAAGAGACAGCCATAAAAAACAGCAATGGCAAACACAAAATCAGATTTCAACTCTCTGCAAGATGTACACGGTTTCAAAATCAAGTAGCAGTAAATTCCATGAGAAACAAGCAATCATAGATGTACCATTTACATAGATCTTTTTACCAAATAGAAAAGAAAAGCAACAAGAATAGGCAAAACAACTACTTGTAATGTTCCTTGTACAACAATAGTCTGAAAACGGAACTATTGCAATGAAAAAATTAGGCCAAAAGTTGTAAAAGCAAGAACAAACATGTGTCTTACACAAACACGTTCTCAACAGTAAAACTGAAATCAAATCCAACACAAATCTGAAGCCGACAGGAAGATTCAGAAATTATACCTTCAATAAGCGAGCCTGCAAGTTATGATCACCAGCCAGACTCCGCCAAGAAACCTCAAACTGGTAAGCTGAGTTTGGTGGTGAAATGTTTTTGGCAGCCTCAGCCTTGGCAAGAGTAGAAGCCCGAGTAGCAAGTTCCTGAACAGATGGCTTCAGTTCTTGCTTGCCAGTTGTTTTGTTTCTCTGTGGAAAAACCAAATAAATCCATATTATCGTACTTACATATTGTGTGTGCAGACAGAGAGAGAGAGAGAGAGAGAGAGAGAGAGAGAGAAGGGGGGGGGGGGGGGGGGGGGTTGGTGAGGCAGCAGGGTGCATTGAAGCTCGGTGTATGCGATCTCCAAGCAAGGGTTAGGCTGTTTAAGCCTGAGGTATGCAGTGCTCCTCATACTTATATAGGAGGCTGTTACTGTGACTTAAACTTGTGGATAGTTCTTACTGCAGTACGGCTCCACGAGAGAGAGAGCACAAAATTATAACAAATATTGATGTTATTACACCATGTGTTACATCAATTTCAAAGCGAGTTAAGTTTCTAATTGACTAACTAAATGCTCTAGCACTTCATTTTACAGTTGAAAATTTTTCTGCCCTTCTACTCACGAAGGTGTTTGACAACAATGGATTACATAGCTGAACTACGATGAATCGAGACAATGATACAGATGGTTGCTCCTATTAGCTTATAAGTCATAACCAATGACGACCACAGAAGACTGCCCCACATGGGATTTCCAGAAAATGTTGTGGCACATTGGAGAGGGAGGCACTATGGGTCTGAAAAGACTGTTCCTAAACAACAATATTCACTAAAACTTCAAGACTCTCATCTTTTTATGACTAATGCAAAACAAATTATCTCTAAAGTAAAGATTAGAGAAAGAAAAAGAGACCTTTCTTGTATCCAAACCAAAACTCTGAAGGGTAGATTCTTGAGAAGCTTCTCCATTTGAGTCCTTTGTCTGCACACTAGTACTCCGATGGCCCATAGACATCTTAGAGGGAATTGTTCCATTATTACCCTGCCAAAAGGTTTAAAGTTTCGAAAGAAAATATTATGAAATAGAATAGAAAAGAACTTGATTTTGTAAAACTGCCTAAACTCACAAATATAACACATCTTGAACTTTTAATGAAATTTCAATTAGAACTTCATTGCAAGATTAGGTGCAAAGTTCAATGAGAAAATGTTCTAACTTCTATGTTATCAACCTGTAATGAAGATGATACTAAAATCCCTAACCAGAAAAAGAACCTTCAGAGAACTGCACAAACTGTCCTGAAGGGAAATTTAACTTGCATACAAGCTAAAGTAGTGAGAGAGGGGTCTACATGATTCAACAGCAACTCTTTTTTAACTTTTAACAGCTTTACTACCAGATACTTAAAAATTACAAATAGATATTAAGTAGTAATGAAGCAAAAGTAAAAATTCTTTCATTCAGACCTTTAATTGGTCATCCTGCATTTCAACAACCATCCTGTTGTCAGAATTACTTGTCGCAGATTGGTCTCTTTCTACAGATTTGTCAACCTCAACCTTTGAGTTTACTGCTCTTTTCAATCCCTGTGAAGAGCTTGAAGATGCTTTGGACACTTTATTTAGAATTTCCTGGAAAATTGAGAGGAAAAAAACCCTTTTAATAGTGAGAAACTACTAATTGCAGTACTATAGAACTTGTAGTTGCCAGTTGATAGTTTCACAAGAATCATTCTTTTCAGGAAAATTTGAGAAACTTAAAAAGTCTTGAGATGCCGACCAACACCTTGTTGCGAACATGACCCCACAAAATCTCTACAGTATCAAAACAAGAATACCATTTTCACAGTACAGTGTATACCTTCTCAAGCAAAGATTTGACTTCTGAATACTGTTTTTTGATTTCCTGGTTTTGTGGCTCCAATCTTAAGGCACAATCAGCATCTACAACCCATAGCATAAGTTATCACTTAAGAAATCATGGACAATTATCAGTGAGTACAAGACCACAATCATACCCTCAAGTGCTTCTTTGAGTTTCCCAAGTTGTTTCCTGGCTGTTGAACGTCGAGAATATGCCTTAGTGTAGTGATCATCTAAATTTAAGGCCTCAGTACAGTCACTCTCAGCCTCCTGGAATCTAATATAAAAAAGGAGAAACTGTTACTGTCTAATCTCATTTACTTGCTACAGAACAAGTAATTCTTTTTGAAATTACTAAAGATTAGAGCTTGCCTTTTGATTTTGACGTAAGCCATTGCCCTATTTGCATAAGCTACGGCAGTTGGTGACAACGCAATGCTTCTAGAATAACAGTCAATTGCCTCATTAAATTTTTTCTGTTTGAAGTACTCATTACCCTAGTGATGATGCAAAGCAAGTATCAACATACATCCTTTCAAACAGATAATGCATAACCATAAATTTTCAAAGCAAACCATACCAACTCTTTCTCCGAGTTTGCATCAACCGAACTCTCTTCATTTATGAAAGAACTAGATAACTTGCTCAATGCATCATAGTCTCTCAAATAATCACGTTGTCCAGAAGAAACCACATTATGAGCATAGCCACTTCTTTGAGCTGCCGGTATCTCACCAACTCTAGAGCTGCCCTGCAAGTATGGTATCAGAGTTTGGTTCAAACCTTGGTTTGAATTGATTTTAATAATATTAAAAGTGTACTGGATAAGGAAAAAGGTGCGTTAGATATATAAGAATATGTATTGGGAATAATTAAAAAAATTATAAAATGCAAACTGAGATTCAAACCAAAGATGACTTACCATGCAGGCAGATCCTAGAAAAAAAAGAATGATAGAATATCAACTTAAGGAAGCATAAGACAACCACAACATTTAACTTGAGGACACCAGATGAAATATCAACAACTCAAAGAGGGAAATAAAGGAAATGCCAAATAAAATATCTAGTCTAACAAATTAGCAAGCAGGCTGCAGCAACACCAAAACACGATACAAGAGGGCCACATGAACTTGCCTTTTAAAAAACAAAGCATCTAAAAGTTTCACATATCAAAATATTTCTTCAAACTCTATGGATGGATTGCCGAAATACTAAAGGAATTTGCCCCCTCATGATTGGTTTTGCTCATTAACAAATGCACCATAGAAAATTCTATGTTGTTGCAAGGTCTTTTTGACAACCAAAATTTACTTCCACCTTTCTATGGTTCTATTGCTCAATGCATAGAACGAGAAACATGAGAAACCAGTAAAACTTACCAATTTCTCTTTGCCTTGAGATTGTGATTTCAGCTTCTTGTCTTTGAATGATAATTCCCAATCCTGTAAGTTATTCAGAAGGCCTTCAAAGTCCTGTTGAGCCAAAGGAGTTACTAAAAAGGGGGAAAAAAGAAAAGAACCATCCATGACTGTGCTTGATCATGAGCTACTCGCATCCAATGCCCTTCTATGTAATTTTCAGAACATACAAAATGAGGTGTTGAGATTCTGGCCTGGGGCCAAATCTATTTACAAGCGGGGGGGGTGGGGGGCGAAAAAAAAAAAAAAAAAAAAAGACCCAAATTTGTTTCTCCGTATTCTCAGATTACAAAAAACATTGTCTATAATTCACCACATTAGAGTACCTAGGAATTATACTTCTTATTTGAGGTTTGCACATTTCTCTTTTTATCTCAAGAAATGGGTTCTACAAAAACATAGCTCCATTTCAGACTTATTTTACTTTTAATCCCGGAAACATATCCATCGACAGAATAGGTAATTTGGTATGAAGGGTTGTTCTTCCAAAATAAGTAGCTTCACCATCAATAAAAATTATCAGAAGCCGAAAGGTTAATTACAACCAATAAAGTGAGACCCCCTAGACCCTTTTTCAGTGAACACTAAACAAATTTTTTAAATAAAAAAAAAAAAAAAAAAAACTGAATACAGAGTTTCGATTGTTAGAACCACAAAAACACTACAGCTACCAAAAGCAAGCCAAAAAACTCTGTAAAAAATAAGGCGAGCACAAGAAATCAAGAAAAAGTAAAAGCAACGAACAAAGAGAATTCTCTCGACACCGGAATGAAAATGAAGAATTAATGCGAAGCACCATAGGCATCAAGCTATAGTTCTATTTTGCTTTACTAAGTTACACTAAATACAAAAGCATTTACCGGCTGAGCTTGATCGCGACTGTGTTTGGCGGGAACCCTAGTGGCCATGGCTTCGCAAGGACGAGGAAGCGGCAAAAGATTAACTTCCCCACTGAGAAGAGAGACGAAGCTATGGTGCGCTACCACCTCCGACGGACGTTTCTGGAGTCACCTAAATGTTGTGAGAACATTTCTTCGAATATATTATACTAGGAGGGATTTCCACGGCGCGTTAATTTTTTTTTTATTAGGTTGAAAATTTTGTGATTAAAATTGGGACATGATATTTGCAGTGACGGAATCGACATTTTTGCGTGAAAAGACCGAAATGCCCTTGGGGCAAAAAAAAATTTTAAAAAATTTAAAATTTTCAATATGTTGGAATAATTTAAAAAAAAAAAAAAAATTTCCACAAAACCATCGCCGGCGACCGGCGATGGTTTAGGTCAAAACCATCGCCAGTTTCCGGCGATGGTACACCCTCCCCCCTTACCTTTAGATTTTTGATATTTGCAGCGACCACCGGACGGATCTTCCCCATTCCGGTAAAAAATTGCACAATTTTGACAAAACTACTAATAAATTCGGACATAATACAAGTAAAATAATTAATAAAACTACATAAAAAAAGAAAAAAAACCAAAAAAAACCAAATAATTAATAAAACTACATAAAAAAAAATAAAAAATTCCAGAACCATCGCCGGAAACCGGCGATGGTTTTGGCCTAAACCATCGCCGGTCGCCGGCGATGGTTTTGTGGAAAACCATCTACGGGCGATGGTTTTGTGGAAAACCATCTCCGGGCGATGGTTTTCCACAAAACCATCGCCGGCGACTGGCGATGGTTTATATTTGGATAAACCATCGCCCGTCGCCGGCGATGGTTTAGGCCAAAACCATCGCCGGTTTCCGGCGATGGTTCTGGAAATTTTTTTTTTTTAAAATTATTCCAACAGATTGAAAATTTTAAATTTTTAAAATTTTTTTTTTACCCCAAGGGCATTTCGGTCTTTTCACGCAAAAATGTCGCTGCAAATATCGATTCCGTCGCTGCAAATATCAATTCCGTTAAAATTTTGTAGAAGGAGAAGTAATTATAGATTTTTTTGTTGTAGAATGTTCTGGAATTGTTATTAATATAAAATTTATTTGGTAAGTAGGGCAATGGAAATGAAATGGAATGCGTTTGATAGCTGAAAAAATTGATATTGTAATTAAAAATAATGTGTAATTGTATGTAATTTTAAATCACAAGATAGAAAGTTATGTGAATTACATATATTAGTTGTTATGTGAATTAGATATATTAGTTGCAAATGAGTGCAAAGGTCTGTTGAGATTTTTGTGCAAAAAGTACATAAAATCGAGTAAAAAATAACATTAAAATTTATAATGTAAATTACAAAGGAGGACTTGTAATGATTTGGAAGAGATGCATTATTTAAAAAAAAAAAAAAAAGGTTTTTGTTGTTTTGCTGATTTGAAAAATAGAGGCCCAAAAAATTAGGGAGAGAAAGTCTTCCTTCCCAAAATTAAAAGAAGGGTCATCCTGCCCAAAAGAAGAAGAGAGGGTCTTGCCAAAATCAAAAGAAGGGGCTTGCTGGGTGAAATAAGCAGAAAGGGTCTTGCTGCTTAAAATAAGAGAGAAAAAAGAGAGGTTTTTCTTCGCGGGTCAATTTTATTATTTGTTAAAATTTTTATTTTATTTTATGATAATGCTTTTGATTTTCAGTTGGTTGGTTTTCTCTTGGTTGTATAGTCGATCTTTATTGTTTGGTCTGATTTTTAGCTTTTGATATTTTTTGTCGGAGCAGTAGTAAGGTTTCTATCTTGGGGTTTCATTTTCGTTCTCGTGGTTGCTTGTCGGCATTAGTTGAAGTTCGGTATTTTCGTGGTGGTTTATTTTTCCTGAGCCGTGGAGAGGCTGAAAATCTAAGGTTAGTTTTTTTTTTTATTTTTTTTTATCTACTTTTACATATTCGTCAGTCACTTTAATTTTGATTTGCGATTACGGTTACAGTTTTTTTTTTGTTTGTGTGTTTGATTTCCGTTGCAGAGTCATTCTCTATTTGGGTGAATCTTAGGGAGACTTTAGTTTTGAATTAATCTTTGATATAAGGATTAGAATGTCTTGGGAAGGGAAAGAAGCTCCGATGGTTGGTTATAAAACAGAAATATTTTCAGATAGGTTGAGTTTCCTGCAAGGCAGGTTTAATTTAAATGAGTCACACATTAAGTGTAGGACTGTTGATGGTAAGCATAATGAAATTCAAAATCCTCCGGAAGGGTATGTAACTGTGTTTGAGCAGACTTTTTGTTCAGGTGTTCGGTTACCCTTTAGCGGTTTTTTATTAGACATATTACAATATTATGAGATCTGTTTGGCTCAATTGACTCCGAATGCAATTAGGAAGTTAGTTGGATTTCAGGTTCAGTGTTTTAGGTTTGGAGTTAAGCCATCTGTGGATTTGTTTCGGTATTTATACTTATTAAGTACGGTTAGCAGTAAGAACCATGATTGGTATACATTCCAAGAAAGGGGACCTGGTTATCCCAAAATATTGACTAATTTTGATTCAGCGATCAAAGAATGGAGGAATAAATTTTTTTACCTCTCGAAAGAGCATTTTCCTAGAGAATTTGTTCATCATTGGCACAACAAAGATGCAACTAAGCGAGTTAGTGAGCTTCCAACTATCTTTGATACGAGTGTGCTTACGAAGATGAGCAGTTCTCCTCTACGCTGTTTATGTTGTTTCGATGAAAGGGTGTTGGTTTTGTGTGGCTTGAGTGAGGTTCATTCAAATACAGATTGTTCAGCAATAATAACGAGTACTGGTAAAGGTATGGGTTTATTTTCATTTATGCTTATTTTTAGTTATGGCTGGTAATTTATTTCTCTTTGTATTAGAGTTTCTTTGTTAATTAAATTGTTTTTTCAGATTTGGGTGTGAATGAGTATTTAAAATTGGTAGCTGAAGGTGTTGTTGCAATGTCTGAGGACAAGCAGTATGAGAAAGATTTTAAGGAAGCTTATCCCGTGAGTCGTTACAAAAGGCGAAAGCATGTTGGAAAAGAAGGAGTAAGTACTTTTCCTCCTTTGCTTAATCCTGTGGTTGTTAAAGATGGGCAGGTGTTTGGAAACAACATTGTTGATACTGTTGGTTGTGATGTTGGTGATGTGGGATTACATTGTAATTCTGTATCTGTTGAAGATGTTGAAACTTTAGAAATATAGATATGTCCTGGTGATGGCATTTTTAAGGAGGGGTTAGTTTCCACTGAAGTACAGTATGAATTAGCAGGTAGGTCATCTTCGTATGAAGAGAGAATGTTGGCGATTAAGGAAATTGAAAAGAGTATTGCTGCTACTCATTATGTTCCATATTTTGCTGTTGATACGCATTTGATGCAGAATTCAACGCAAAAGTGTGATATTGAGAAAGAGATTGGGAAAGGAAATGCATTAGCTGTGTTGGAAGAAGAAGTTTGTATTGCAAAAAGTTATGGAGAAAATATTGCATTGCAAATGGATGATGATGATTTTTTTGTCTTGGAATGAAGGTTTGGAAGGTTCTTCTAATTTGTTTGTTGGAGTGGGTGGTGATTTGCTTAAAGGTAGTTTTGATTCATCAAGCAGTGCGGTTCCTGTAAAAATTCCGCATGTGGAGTTACCTTCAATCCCTGAAAGAAGAAGTGATTGCATCAAGTGGGTAATTGAAACTGGATGTTCTTCTGATAAAGAGGTTGATGAATATAATGGGGGCGAAAATTTTATGGAAGAATTTGGTTTTTCAGTTGTGATGGTATGTTTTATTGTTTTGTGTATTGTTGTTTGGTGATAATGAATTTCAATTTTCGTGCTATGTTTTTTTTTGGTTTCATTTTTTTGTCTTGTTATATCTTTATTTGTTTGTTGTTAAGGAAATTGAAATTGTTGATACATGTTTCTCTCGTAGGCTCACCGTGCTGCGTACAAAGGTATTATGTATAAAAAAAGAATATATAGTTTGATTGAAGGACTTCAAACAGAATTAGCTGAACAGAAAGAAATAAATAGTGGTCTCCAGAACCAATTGAAAGTGGGTGCTGAGAAGCTGGCCTCTGTTGAGGAAGCTTATTTTTCTAAATCTGAAGAGTGTGGTAGATTGAGTTCAGAACTTTATGATAGAAGTTGTATTGATATTGGAAAGTTACAGGAAGATTTAGAGTTTGCTAAAACTGCTTTAGCGAAAGAGCGAAGTTTTAGAGAAGTTGTTGAGGAACAACGTAATCTTGTAGAAGAGGAGTTGTCTGTTTTAAAGCAGAGATTGGAGGTTGCTGATGGTGAGAAGAAAAAGCGTTTGCAGCTTCATCAGATGGAGGTGAAGGCTCTGGAAGGTAAATGGTGTGAGTCGGAAAATGTTTGTAAGAAGTATGCAGGGGAGGTTGCTGATTTGCTGAGTGAGGAGTTGGAAGTTATTGTGAAAAAATTGCATTATTCAAAAGAATTTGCTGTTCAGGTTAGAGAAGTTGTATTGGCTTGTCAGCGGAGATTTTTCCATGAAGGTCTTATTGCTGGTGCAACTTATTTTAAACCTTCTGTATCTCGGGAAGAATTGTCGAAAATGAAAGGCTTTGATTTGGGTGGAGTGGCTACAATGAATTCTGCTGTTGGTAATTTGCAGAATTGGGATTGTAATCATCAGTTGTCTTATTTTCGGAACAAACTTTCTATGACGATTGCAGAAGTTCGCGATTTTGATCCACAGGCTCGGGCTATAGATATTCTGAAAATGAATGCTGCTGTAGAAGATTTGAGGGTTCGGCATAGGGAATCGAAACAGAAAAGGGAACAGCAACTTGCTTTAGGCAGAAATGATGAATTAAGAAAGTAAAATTGATCGCTATGCTGTGCTGTTCTATTTTTCCATGTTGGTTGACATATCTTATATATGGTTCCTATATATTTTTGTAATAGAATGGTAGGCTGAAGTACCCCTCCATTGTCTCATTTGGTAGTCTTTTGGTTTTGCTGAACATGCAATGTGGGGTAATTATCCCTACAATCTGGTTGAAGACCATTTTTTATTGTTACAGTGACCAAGATAATGAAAGAACTGGGTAATAATTTCTGTGGAAATAGAATTCTGTGAGAAAGATATTTATTGATGAATTGCAATGTCTGGTTGGGAGAATTTTGCATTTCTGGAGTGGAGGAAACATATGGTTTGTTTGATGAATTGGTGCTAGTGATATAGAAGTACACGAGGTATTAGGCATTTTCCGATTTTAATCTTTTAAGAATTAATCCATTTGTTGGTATTTGGTTAAAGCTGAACATTTACTGGTCCTGATTAAATTTTCAAAGGGATAAATCTTCATGCTGGAACTAATTTGTATGTGTGAAACTAAATTTGTGACATTGTCTTGAGAATAGAGGTAGATGAGTTGTGCATCTGATTGTTGTTTAGGTTTAGAATTGTGGCTCATTTTATAGAGCTTTAGCTTTGGAGTGGATTTTTGTTTGTAATTTTTCTCTCTTTTTTAATTCTTCAGAACATAGGTAATCGATTGTCTCTTAGCATATGGCAATCTAAAAGAACTGTGGAGAAGTCACTGGAAAGCACATGCATTACTGAAAACGAAGGTGATTTCTCTCTTTCAGGTGCTTTTTTTTGTAGTTTCTCGCAAGGTTGTGTATCTCTGTGTGTGTATATTGCTGATGATATGGTCTGGCTTTTTTTTACAGTGGAAGGAGAAGTTGTCTTCAGGATAGTGAAATGTCTAAGGGGGAGATTAATGGCTGAAAGACCTTCTTGAAGAAGGTTTGTTCAATTTGTTTTTCAGTATTTTTGAATGCTTTGCTTATATTGGTGAGGCCTCCCTCAAGTATCTGATTTTCGAAGGAACGTATTAATTTGTAATTCTCCAATTCATTGGCATGTGTCAGGAACTTGAAACATCTTCGAATTCGTTATAAAGTCTGTTCCTTTCGTCAAAGTTCAACTTCAAGTTGGGATTTTTGGACATTGATTAGCATGCCTCAAGCACATGGACACTTTTTTGTTATTATCATGAATTTCTGTAAAGCTTGTGTGTTTTTGTCCAAGTTGCAGTTGGGATTTTATGGAGATTCAGCAGCGTGCTTCAGGGACATGCGAGTTTTAGTTCTCATTGAGTTTTTCTCTTAAAGTTTGTTACCTCTGTCAAAGGTCGGAAATTTGTCTTTAAATCCGGTTTAAGAATGTGAGGATAGGGATTTTTTTTTTTTGTACCTGTTGTAGTCTCCTTTGGAAACAGAGCAGGGGGAGGCAGAAGGACTGGTCTTTTTGGTACTTCAATATGAGGGGGAGTGCAAAGTGGCACCTCTGCAGACGGCTTGCCTATACCAGCTTTAGCTGTTAGAAATCTCATGGAACAGGTGAGACTTCTGAGTGAATTTCTCCTTGGGTATTATGTCTGAAGCTTGCCAAAGTAGTGTGGTCTGTGAAATTGTGTTTAAACCGATCCTAGTCGCCTGGGGGTTATTAGACAAGTACCTTCCTCAGTCAGTAGCAGAAGAATTTAAGAAAAAAAACCCCGAATCTGTGGAGCTTAGGCTGATAGAAGGAGCAGGACACATGCCGCAAGAGGACTGGTACCAATCTCCAACTCTTCACTCAACATCAGTTTCCTCTTTGTTTCTTTCTTGTTTTTTGGTTCTTACGGGTTTCCTTTGACCTTAACAGGCCCGAGAAAGTCGTCGACGCTCTGAGATTATTCCTCTAAAATGAGAAAGCATTTTCATTTTGTACATTGATAACTTCTGTAATGTGATTCATCAGTATATCTGTAAACATTTGCCTAATGAACACAAAGCAAAATACCTCTTCTGGTAAAGAAGTTGCTTGAATAGAGAAAATATGTGCTTATACCTTGATTTTCGAAGTTCTGGTCATTGTTGACTCATGTTCTTCCAACTCTTAACTCTCTTGAATATGTATTGACAGGAAGTTTATCTAGAATTTGCATTCAGACCTTGTGAGATATAGTTGATGTCTTATTTCCCAGTCATACACTTTGGTTTTTCTCCCTGAAGAATGGGTTGTTTTGTGTATTAATGAATTCTTAGCAGGATACTTCTTTTGTTTTTCATGTAGATCCAATTTTGTATTTTTGACTATTGGCCATACATACACGGAATTTATTAGGTGACTGCAGATGCGCGCTGGTTGTTCAGGTTACCGACATTTTTGTTAAACGTGACTATGTTTCACCATAACTTATCTATGACTTTACTAATGTCATGACCTTCTACATTCCAGGTTGGAGTGGTCTATCAAATGCAAGGGTAACAATGTTCGGTGATGTTTACCCTCTCACATAAGACCAGCAGGTGAATTCCTGTTTTAAGCTTTGTGTGGGCAGAAATAATTGCTTTAATCTTATCAGTGTATCACTCATGTTGTTACTCTGTGTTTTGTCTAGGATATAGTTATTTAGTCAACTGTTGAATGCCATTGTTGTTTGTTGTGATAGTTTATTCAGTTATTTGCCTTCATGACATATTATTTAGGGTTGACTGGATCAATAATAAGAGGGAGAGAGAGAGAGAGAGAGAGAGAGAGAGAGAAGTGAGCAAGGAAGAATATGTAAACCTAAATGTTATTTATACTGATTTTAAATGAATTAGCAGCCATCGGGCTTGGCAGAATTTGTCCAAGCTTAAGATCCACATAGAGAGTAGTCAAGCCAGAAGTAGATATAACTATAATTCTGATTCCGGAGCTGCCTATTCCGGTTCGTTGGAATAGTGGAACTGAAACCACCCGAGAAATAGGCAATTTCAGTTGGAACTGAACATGCGTACCTCTAGTCATAAGCTTCTTGCTGTCTGCAATTTATATCATGTAAATCCTACTGTCTACCACATCATATTTTTCTTTTGTGATGCTCTTCTTTTCAGGCTTATTAGATAGGATTTTGTTCTAATAGTTAATTACTTGTTAGGTTATTTACGCATTTAGCATTGTAGTTGTGGCTATCTTTTGTAAAGGTATTGTTTTTCTTTTTGTTACTGTTTCGTCTTCTCTGGATTTTGGGTTCATGGTGATGGTAGTTTCCTTTGTGTCTCTGGTTGCTTTTATTTTTGAAGAACCCTATAGGAGTGGGAAAGTTTGTTTAGTTATGTATTTTTTCTCGCCATTTCTGCTGTGTTTGGTAAGGTTTTCCCTTCTTTATTTCTGCTTTTTCTGCTATGAGTTTTTTATGCTCATAAGTATTATTCTGTGATTGGTTCTTAAAAGTTTTATTTAGCTCACTTTTGAAACTTTTACTCTTGACATTTTATTTTATCCACCTACGAAGAATGAAAAGAGGAGGAGAGGAAGAGAATAAGGGGAAAAATAGGTTTTACAAAGATTTTTTCCGTAATTTTTTCCATATTTGATGAACTGTATTGGGAGGGAAAAAGGATGAATAAGTTCCAGCAGGCATAGTGTTAAGACCTTTAATTGGATGCAGTCAGGCTTGGCCGAGGCTGCCTTGCAGGAGGTCCTTGTTTCTGTAGAGCCTATTGTGGAAAAGAAGAATTCCTCTCTTTTAGGCAAATATGCGAATGAGCATTGTTTTCCAGCCCCAAAGTTTAAGTTGGTTTTTTTTCCCTTTTGGAATTAGGTTTTCTGTTTTTGTTTGTTTGGTTATGATATGGTTCATGAGTCGTTGGTAGGCTTTGTATATATTGGGAGCTGTTTTTTTTCGGTTGTAAATTTGAAAGAAACTTCATTAATGAAAAATATTTGTGAGGTTGTTTTTTTTAGATGATTGAAAACAATAAAATTCTTGTATCTGTTAAGTCAATCGTGAGTGATGCTTTACAACTTAGTTCCAGTATTGTGATGTGTTATGTTCCAGCTATGCTGGTGTCTTTTATTAGGAACAGTTGTAGGGTTTATATTCTAGCCTATATCCTGTTTGTTAAATTGCGAATAACATGATGTAGTAATCTATTCTTACTCTTGATGCAGCTACGCAGAGGAAGAATAGCAGAGAGGATTAGAGCATTGCAAGAGTTGGTTTCGAGTGTCAATAAGGTCAGTGCTCTGTCATCGAGCAAATTTGAAAACTGAAAATGAGATAGAAACAAATGGATACATTCCAAATTACTTGTCCTTTGATCTATAGTAAAGTTTCCAAATCACTATTTCCCTGAACTCATATTTTATTTTGTTGTTTAGACAACATTTGGGATTGCTATTTCTTATGAAAACTTGATTGTAAGCATATTTTTAAGACGTCATTCTTAGAAAGGTATGTTATGGTAAGCGGCTGACTGTTATGAGAATTAGTTGGTTTTTAACATGCTAGGATTGGTAAAAAAAATGTTTGTTCAAGCGATGACTGAAGTTTCTTTTCTTTTTTGTTGAGTTACAGACTGACAAAGCTGCAATGCTTGATGACATTGTTGATTGTGTGAAGTTCCTCAAACTGCAAGTGAAGGTAAACTGTTATTGGAACTTCAAAACTTATAAGTCCCTTGTATGATATGTAAAATGGTTGTTAATCAATCTTCTTACATTTCTTGTATTATATTCAATTTTCTAAGTATTTGCAACAGTAGTCAAGCAGAAACAGACAGTAGACCTGCCCAAGATCTCACTTGGCATGAGAGCAAATGCTATAGTGAGGGAGCTTGGGATTCAGAAATTAGTAATCTCCGTTTGCGTTTGGGGGTTCTTCTTTGCCTGTCATTTCTTGTTCTCGGTGAGTTCTATCATCTTTCTGTCTTCTATTGTGGGTTATTTTTCTTCGCACTTATATTTTAGGTAAGATCATGTGTGGCTTATGCTCCTTTTCATTTGAGTTTTGTTTTCCCTTTCCTTGGCTAATGTTGTTTTAGTGATTATAGTTTATTTTGTTGATTCTCTTAGGTTTTCATAGGATGATAAATCAAAGAAGATGATAAAATTTGGGTTTTTGTGGTTTTGGATACGTATGGCTTCAGAAATCCAAATGTAAACATAAATTTTTTTTCCCAGTCTTTTTAATTTAGCTAAACTTTTATTCTCTGTTTTTTTTTTTCTGTTTCTTTTTGTTTTCAATGCGAAATGATATGTAAGGTCCATTTCTTGCAGTTCTTTGACTGGATGCAGCAACACGATAAGACCAACTTTACTTCTTACAGCAGTTACATAAAGTTTATGGGACAGAGTTTTAATCTGATGAAGGCATTAAAAATCTAAAGCAGCATCGAAGATGATTCTGTACAGAACAATGTTTCTGTGTAACTCTGTTCTTAGCTGTCTGGTAAGAAAGGGAAATTTTGAGAACAGCCTTAACATGTTTAATCAAATGAAGCGAGAGGGTCTAAAACCAGACATTGTTACTTATTCTACGGTAAGCCACTTTTGGCCTGATGGTCTATCACATTCAGCTAGGGTGATTGTAACTAAGTAAAGTTTGACATGATGATTCTCATTACATAATAGGATTTTATTTGTATCTAAAATTGATGAGAAACTGTACATTAAAAACTTATAAGAAATCATAAATAAAGATAATGATTGCATGCTTTCATGGCCTGTACCTTAGAAGTATTTTTTTTCTTTCTACAATCTTTGACATATGCTTCGACTCTTTCTTTGAATTCATGAAATATTATTTTCTTTTTCCTTTAGCTACTTGTAGGGTGTGTGGAAGTCAAAGATGGATATTCTAGGGCGTTAGAACTGGTTCAGGAGTTGAAGTTTAATGGACTGCACGTAAACAGCGTAACGTATGGCACACTTTTGTATGTTTGTGCTTCTAATAATAAATACAAAGAAGCATAGCAATATTTTGAGGAAATGAAGAATGAAGGACATTCTCCTAATGTCTTCCATTACAGCTTGTTACTGAATGCCTATTCAGTTGATGGTTACTATATGAAGGCAGATGAGTTAATTCAAGAGATAAAATCTGGTGGGTTAATGTTCAATAAGCTTCCTTTTTTTTATTATGTTCTCTAGCTACTGAAGGTACAATATGTATGCA
The DNA here is from genome assembly GCA_016801395.1 of Leptodermis oblonga. NCBI lineage: Eukaryota > Viridiplantae > Streptophyta > Magnoliopsida > Gentianales > Rubiaceae > Leptodermis > Leptodermis oblonga. The sequence goes on from CM028755.1 coordinate 38,901,365, forward strand.
AACTTTAATTCCTACATTGTTTTATATGTTTGTAATGTTGCAGGTTACTCTGACAACTTTACTGAAAGTTTATGTTAGAGGTGATTTTACGGTTTGCTTTTGTGCTTGGAAAACTATTGTTCAAGAACAATATATGGGGCATGATACACTGGTTATAATAATATCTTATTCAAGAAGGCATCTAGAAGTAGTATGGTGGTTTTGTCCATTGCAGGGAGAGACGTTCTTGATTTCAGTTCGATTGGCGACTAATTGAATTTTCAAGTTTTCTTAGAAAATGGCAAACAAATTTTATTTATGTGTGAAGCTCTGATTAACTTTCAGCATTACAAATTATATGGAAAAAGAGATTTTTATTTTTTATTTATGCATTATAAGATGAAGGACAAACCTTGTTTTTTATACAATTGAAGTCATCTAATACAAAACAAGTTAATAGAGTATGGGTTATGCAAATTCAATATGGGATAATAAGAGCAAAATAACAGACAATAGAAAAGAAGATGGGTGATAGGAAGTTTAAAGAAACCAAAAACAAGATATGGTAATAATCACCATCTGTAGTGTGCCTTCTATAGTAATAGGTTGTTGTCTAAGGTTGACTACGAATAACTTGCGTAGCTTCATTTGTTGATCTAAGTCTTTGCAGAACTTCATTTTGTCAACAGAAGTCCTTCACCAACTGTTTAATTAAACGAGGGAGTCAAATTTGTGTTCTTAGAATTATAGGTTGAATGAAATGTTATTATAGTATATGATATAGTGTATTTAAAAGAGCTTATCATAACATTGAAACAAGTTCTGGAAGTTTTACTTGACCGATTTTTCTCTTCAATTGAGCTATCGATTATTCTGAAGTTAATACTTTCTGTATCTCAATTGTTATTTTCTATTGCAGGTATGAGAATGGGTTTGTTTTGATCTTCAAACCTCTGATTTCTAGCATGCACCACTATTATTTATCACAAATATGAAGTTGAAGGTTTGTTTTCATGTTGCAAAGAAATGAATTTAATTATCGAGTGGAAGAGAAAATTTTACCGGGTTGTCGAAATTTTGTAACTTCTTCTCCACTGTGCTGATAGATATAAACACTGAAGCATTCAAATTGATTCCAAATGAGAACTAAATGCATTCCTTCCTCAAGTATATGATCTTGGGCAAACTGTTGCCATCCAGGTCCGTTAAATATTAATCCGTTACCTTTGATACAGGAAGCATAGATGTTTGTTTTTGTTTTTCTTGTGACCATTTGAAAACCGACTAAACCATTGTAGTCAAATTGACCGTGAAATGTGTATGGAATTGTCTGCACATTCATTATGTATTAGATCAGTATAAAGATTGAAAATGATAATTTGGGTGTATGTTCTTACCAGTGTATTGGAGCATGTGTTTGTTAGATGTGTGAGGTAGTGAACTTCGCAGTTGTTTCGTACAGCCAAATAAGCAAGTTTTTGATTGCAGTTGCAATAAAATGCTCGTGTAGATAAACTTCCCGTGGATGATATGTTGATTTGAAAGTAATGTCCGTCTTTTAAATTCATTACATTGCAGAGAAGTGACACCTCTAGTTGGACTCCTTCAATTGATATTCTTTTTATGTCGCAAGGTATGAAACCTTCTAAGGTTTGGACATATACATAATTTGCCACTTCAAAGTTTAGGAGATCGTTATAGAACCTGGGCAGAGTCTGTACAATTTGAAAATTGTGAAAAACGATAGTTATATATTTATCAATGTAATTCTATTTAAAAGGAGAAAAAAATTGGATTCAATGAATTGTATTTATATGTATTGCAAACTGTTGTATAGAAATAGGTAGTAATGAAGTAAATGTTGATACTAACTAGGTGGTAGTCTTCATTCTTGACCATAACATATGCATACAATTGTGAGGAGTCTGTAAACTCCATATTTTGATTGGTGTGTTGGCCTCTTTTATTTGACGGTGTAATTTTTTGGAGGAGTTGTTGAGTTTCCACGGTAAGGGTTGGATTTTATAGTGAGGATGAAAGGAAAAAAGACACACAAAGAGAGTAGATGAGATACAGAGTGAAAATAAAAAGCAGAAAATGTTTGAGTGGTTGGGACAAAAGATTTGTTGAAGGGATAGTGCATTATTTTGTTCACATAGCCTAATTTATCGTTTCAGAAATTTTGTCTTTGGTGAAATGATATATTTTTTATGTTTTCTTTGATTTACAAGGAGTGGAATTTTTTGTTAGTCTACAATTACAGATTTTTACAATACTGTGGAATCTTATTGAATTCCATTTTATTTGGGGACCATTGTCTCGTACATCGATATAAATTTCAAAGAAATCGTTTTTTACAATTTTATTAGTATTGATAGTGGGATATGTTGAGGAATAGAATGATGAAAGAGGTAACGTATACCAGAAGTGGTTGAACTATAATTATAATATTGCTTTGGGAATTTTTTTCCAAAAATTATTACATAATTATGGAAACATATCGGTCATTTATGTTCTATTCGGAGTTGAAATGTGAAGGACTGCATTTTATTGCATCTGGAAGAGAAATAGAGAAAGTAAAGAGAAATATGAAATAAATTTTATTTCATATTTTGTTCGTGTGAAAAAAGAAATTGTTTTGATGACGATGATTTATGTCACAATAATATTATTACATAAATAAATACTCCAATAATAGATAATGGGTGTAATTAGTGGGCTAAATATAATAGCAAGCACATTTACTTATTTTTAACAAACGGGGTGAACCTTGATGGAGGCATTCATGGTAGAGTTACATAATTTTTTCCTATAAACTTCCAGCGATATAGAGTTTCCTATGTTTTTGGTTCTAAACATAGAAGAACCAAAAAATCATACAGCAAAATAAGGTAAACTCTGGACATTTTTGAGAGGCTGGAAAAAAACACAAAACATAGCAACAGCAAATATTATGACAAAATAAAAGTGGTGATTGAAAAGTTGTCCTTGGTGGAAAGTGTACATTATAGGATGTCCACTCAGAAAACTACCTGAGAGTCGCACATTGGCATTGCATTAGGCAAATCGGACAGTTTTTCCAAAAGGTGAATTGTTATCTGCCACGAAATCTTTCCAATTGCCTTTCATCTCATGTTACAATATTAATTGTTTGTGTCGAGGTAATGCGTCAACTTTCTTAACACTAACTTCATATTTTAATTATTTGCATTATTCAAGTTAATTTATATATTTTGCAAATTCACTAAGCTGCAAATCTAATTTATTATATTTATATTCTGTCTTTTTTTTTTTTTGTGTGTCTAATCAGAAATTGCTGGGTTTATGCAGTTGGTCCTTCAAGAGTTTGCACCAAAATATATTTTTGATTTTCTCCATTTTCTGGAATCTTGTAAGGTTTACGTAGTTTCTGTAACAGATATTTGCATGAAACACACATGCACATGAAAATTTGATTTACTGTTCAATTTTATCAGAAAAGTTGGAAATTTTGAATTATTGCACTATATATATATATATATATCTACTCTATATAATAGAAAATAATATAAGTTTCACCTCAATTTGCCACTTGGATGCCACATAAGCGCCACATAAGTGTAGCATTTAATGTAATATACTTTATCACTATGTAACTTACTTCTAAATAATGCTACATGGCTGCCACATTAGCACATAATTTAATAAACTTTCCATATAAAGGCAATATAAGAGGAACATTTAATAGTTGTTTATTAAAAACATAAATTTTATTTTCTCTATTTTAGTTGTTTAGCTTCTTTACGTTATTTTTCAAATTTCATCATTAAAAATTAACGTTCGTATTTAACCCTCCATATTCAACTTATTTAAATATAAATATAAACATAAATATATATATATATATGCATATATCTTTCATATTTTATCAATATGATTTAATGTAGAATATTAATTAGTCATATTTGTAAAATATTAACCATTTATCATGATAAATAAGGTGATTTTGTTACAAATAAATATATTATATACTTTTTATTATTTTCATTTACTCTTTTCTTTTTTGATTTTTCATATACTATAAGATTTAAATATCTATAAAGGCTATTAATTATATTATGGTTATTTACATTGTTGACTAAATTTTCTTTATTTTTTTCACATCAAATTCGTTTAATTTTTTCACTTAAACTCCTTTATTTAATATACCATTATTACTTTCTATTAATTATAAGAAGACTCTTCGTAATCCATAAAAAAATATGAATAGACACTCACAATCTATATATATCGTTCGTCAACCATATCTTTTTTTTGGTCTTTGGTTGGATAGAGTATCATCTGGTAAATGCCACCGAGGCTTCTGATGTCGACACGTTTGGTGAGATGGAGTTCATGGTCTCTTGCAAATGCAGTTGGAACAATCTGAATAATGTATTTGTTAGGATTAAAGAATTTAAGTTGTAATTGAACAAGTAATGGATGTCAATTAAAGTTATTGACATCCAGTGGTGGCATGGATTTACTAATGATCGTAAGTGGTTGTTTGAATAAATGTAAATCACGAAAAGTAATTGTTATTCCTAATAATTTGAATCTTACCAATCCATTGTTATTTAGTATATCCGGCATAAAGGGAACCTCAAAGCTTGGACCATCTTCTCCAAAATTGATGTGGTTCAGGTCTATCTCATCAGGAAGTTGAACATTCATAGCACCATTTTGTTGTTGATCTTGTCCAGCGGGACCTTCGTTGCCTTGATGTTTATTTGAGTTTATTTATGAAAAAGTGCAAAATATTTTTGTATTCCAGAATACACTGCAGAAAATTATTTATTGTACATATTAATAATAAATGTAATTATGAATCATAGCTGATATACATGGGTGTTAGAAACAAATAAAATTTAGTTCATCTGTTTGGAACAGTATTTGAAAGAAGGAAGCATACTTTAAAATGTTATTGGTAAAGTAATAGTAATACGCAACTGTTTATAGGGAACAAATAAGTATGGAAAATTGAAGAGTGTTATTGGTGTTTACCGTGATGATTAATTTGAGCTGTATCATTGCCGTTCTGATAAAAAATGTACACAGCAAATGAGTCATATTGGTTCCACCTGAAAACCATATGCATCCCTGGTACAATTCCATGTTGATCCACAAATGCTTCCCACATAAAGCCAAAAAATGTGAATCCCAAATCACGATTCCCTTCAGCAAGTACTCTAAATGTACCTCTTCTTGTAGTGAGGTCAAGGTAAAGAGTACCGCGAAAAGACAGTTCATTATCAAAGGTGGAATGGATATCCCGTTGTGCATAAGGATATTGTGTTCATAAAAAATGTTGTAAAAAAATTAACACGTGTGTACTATTAATTACATATAAAAAATCAGACTTTTGAGTTTAGTTTGAATTCTTACTAGCAGCGTTCGTGTGAATTCATTTACAGTTACATGAAAGTGGGTTTGAAGAAATTTGGCTGCATTGAGATGTGCAACTTTCTCGTGTCCTGATGGCTTAAAACCTCTGGCTAAAAAAGAGTCTGTAGTTGTTGCATCTAGTTGTAGGTATTCCCCACTTTTGATTCCAAGTACTCCACAGAGTAACTCAGCCTCAATCTCAACTCTTTCTTGAGTAATTAAAACAATGTCAGAAGGGACCAATCCATGGACCGTTTCTACAATGATCGTTGGTGGAAAGCGAAATCTTTTGTATTTTGCATATCTCCGTGGGAGTTTCTGCATAATACTAACGAATTTGATACTTTTTGTTCTAAAAACGATGACAATCTATTTAATCAAAACAAACGTAAGGAAGATACTGACCAAATAAACATCAGTGTCCATGCTTGCGATGAAGTGGAGTTGCGAGAAACTTTCCATTGTTTATTGTTTTTTTTTATTTTTAAATCTTACTTGCGTTAGACTGTAGATCAGTGAAGTAGGAAGGAACTTTTAAGAGTTCTATCCCTTGCTTGTGGTTTTGGGTCGGGGAATTTTTATAGATGGAGAAGTGTGGAGACAAGTTGACTATAACATAATGTCAATGAATATCAGATGGCTGTGGAGCAGTATGTTTGACTTCAGCAGTGGAGCACATTCCTAATTACAGTGAAATGGGTGAATTTTGTTTGCTGCTACTAAATTGATTTCTGTAAAATAAAAAACACTGTTACTTTTTTATTAAAAAAAGGTTTTGGAAAAAAATTTATTTCATAAAATTTTTTTTACTTGTTATTATTAATAAAGTGATTTAGGATTGATAATTTATTTATTTGTAATAAGAAAAAATAAAAATAAAATAAATGGTGTAAACTTAAGTTGTTGTCTATTAAATTTTGAATTAAATATGTTATTTGTTAAAATGATTTAATTAAATAGAATGAGGAAGTATTCAATTTTGAAAGAAAAGTTTTTCTTTTTCCGACGGATACAATTATGATAGGAAAACGTAAAGGTATGGAAGAAAATCTTGTGGTAGTTGGCGAAATATTTGAACTGCATCGTCGGGGCTTTTCAAATTGATTTGCTATAATCTATAAATCTATTGAGAATGAACAATAGTGCATGGTATGGGGAAAAGCTGTGTTGTTTGTTTTTTTACACAACTTAAATATGTTGTTTTTTCTTTTTTTTTTCAATAAATTGAATTAGGGAGAATTATTTTATGTAGCAAAGATAGTGAAGTGTACTGCTAGGTTTGTTTTTCACAACAATGTGAGCATGATTCTAATTGTCGAGAGAATTTTAAACTTTTAAATTGGAATTTAAGAAAATTGAAGGTTTTTCAATTACATCTTAATTTTTGACGACAAAAAGGTAAAATTTTATAAGCAAAGTCTAAAAATAAATTTTGTTAGTACAAAGAAATAGGTATAAGGCGAAGGGAAAAATCCTTCTGCTTGTCTCTTGCCTGTACATGGAGAGGTTCAATTGAGTAGATGTCTGTGTTGCCTGAAATTAAAAGGAAATTCACATGACAGTAAGAACTGTTGAAGTTAATCCGCATACGGAACCTCTATGTTTTTGTAATTTCCTTTATTTTTATTTGCCCCGTGACCCAGCCTTTCTCTGTGCTAAGTTATCCCTTTTTGCTGAATCATTTACTTATTTTACACTATAATCCACTGAACAAAAGAAACTGTTTAAAAGTAAAAAGTGATGAAAGGTATTAAAATTACAGCAGAACCCGGTTGAGGACAAAAAAATTAGATTGTACAATTATATTGGCCTCTATCCTTATTTACCTCAACAGTCAGTGTCGCACTTTTATTTCTTGTAAATGACCCGTCGAATTTTTTTATATTAAAGGTCAATGCAGTAACAGTAAACATAAGTAGATAAAAGTCTGGGCCAATGAGCCTCATTGAAATATTTATATTTAGTTTTTTGTTGAACGTATTTATATTTATTTTTAATTTGAAGGGGTTAACCAAAACAATTTCTCAAAAACAAAATAAAATTACACTTAAAGTAAATTAAACAAGTAATTATTCAATCTTAATTTTGAGATTTATTTTATGTAAGTTTTGTTTAATATTCCAACAGATTGAAAAGTACTTTTTTTTCCTTTGCAAAGTTATTTTTATTTTCTAGAATATAGGTGCAAATTTATATATGTCTATGCTTAGGAGTGTTAATTTGTGTCATGTTGGGGTTATCGGGTTTAGTCAGCAAGTTCCCGTGTCAATATAAGTCAATTTTAATATTACTCTTTTAATTATTTATGTTATTGTATGAATCCATTTAACCTGGGAATTTTTTTTTTTTGTCGTGTTTATGGTATGTTTTGTTCACCTCATCTGACAATAGAGTTTCTCATGCCGTCGACGTCTACTTACGACGCGAATCATATTCATTCAACAACTTTGTTAATTTTTAGAAGAAGACTAAAAAAGTTGACAAGAGAAAATATGAAAAGGTGAGGAAAGGGAAGAGAATAGGCATGGCAATTCTATATTTGACGAAAAGGCACAAGTATTTGTGTTATAGTTAACCCATGTTTCTTGTTTTTAACTATATATTTATAATAAACTAATTATTATTTGTAATTCTAATTTTTATATTATTACATAATAATATTATTGGGCATTCACCGTGCAAACGCACTGTGTTCACACCTAGTATATATATAAACAATATATATGAAGGAAATAATTGAATTACATAATTTTAATTCTCACACTTAAAGGAAAATAGTTGTGGATTAGCTTTTTGACTTCATACATTTGGGTGATTGCTTTCATTGCCATTTTTTAGGCGTTGTGGTAGTAATGACATAAGTGTTTGGAAGATGAAAAGTGTATGATAACTTTGATGGTCCTTGTAGAGTATTGTGGTGGTGTTTTTATAGTAGAAAATTAAATAGTACCCTGGGACCAATATCGGAATAGTAGTTACGAAACTGTAGAATGTAGAAAAAAGTAAGAAAACCAAAACTTTACATATTGGAGCACATCTTGTATTAGTTGGAAAAGATCATAACTGCAAGTAATGTCTTTTCAATGTGATTTGCGACAATGTATACATCCATTGATCCGCAGAATGAGAATGAAAGAACTGAATGGCAAAAAGTACCGGGAATTATGGTTTGAAGGAAGGCGACAGTCCTGAGGTGAATGAAGTCATATTTTATATGTCAGCTATGGAAAAATAGTATATGTAGGGCATTATGAGGTAAAGGAAAAAAAAATAGGCATAGGGTGAGATCTTAAGCAGAGGACTCTTTTTGTGTAAATATCATGTTTGGGTAAATATGAGTAATTATTTAAGTTATTCGGGGTAACACATATAATTTAGAATTTGCGAAGTTTAATTATCACTTCTTATATGAATTTTCCTAACTTTTTAGATTGGTACTCCAAAATCTGAAGGTGGGAGGTATATAAAAAATAATAATAATAATAATTAAAAGAAGTTGGAATTAATCGAATAACTACTTTGCTTACCAAAATCTAAAGATGAACTTATACACAAAAAAGAAAAAATAAACAGGATTTTTTGGAAATTACAGAGAGAGTCCTGAAAAAGGTTCTGATTGGGAGAAGTACCTTATTTAAAAAAATGGAAAAAATTTTGCATCCTGCTGATTATGGTCAAGCAAGGGTCATGTAGCGCAAAAATTGGGAATTCCCTAAGTTAAATAATGCCCTTACCTTCGAAACTGACAAGATAGACCTGACATAAGAAAGAGGGGGAAAAAAAAAAACATAAACCCCTATTTTGTTCTCAAGTTTTGAAATTCATTTTTTCTTTCCCATTCAATTTACTAACGATAATATCCCTAAATGAGATACTGATTTTATTTCTCAAAATCAAAAAATAAGGCTGATATAAAAAAATGAAAAGATAGAGAAAAAAAAAAAGATGCTGTTGGTTTCGAAGCGATTCTTTATACCTCGAAGGGAAAAAATAAACAAAAATAAATAATTATGTTCTGCTGAGTTGGAAAAAGAGGGGGACTTCTTGAAAAAAAAATTGACAATTTCTAAACTAAATAAGGTCCATTTCCCCAAAATTAGAAAAATATAGGCCCCATAATAGAAAAGGCAAAAAATCACATTCTGCACGTTTGTTGAAAGAGGGCCCAAAAATCGCAGGTGGGCTTCCTTCCATAAATCAGAATAAGGGTATTTTGTCCTTTTTTTTTTCGCCCAGACCATAAAGCATTCAGTGAATTTTTAAGCTCGCTTTGAGCATTAATTTGGTGGGAAATTACCATAGAAGATATTGATTTTATTTCTCAAAATCATAAAATAGACCTGATATAAAAAACTGAAAAGAGAAAAAAAAAAAAAAAAAAGGATGGTGTTGGTTTCGAAGCGATTCTTTATACCTCGAAGGGAAAAAAATAAACACAAATAAATAAGTATGTTCTGCTGAGTTGGAAAAAGAGGGGGACTCCGTGAAAATTTTTTTTTGACAATATCTAAATTAAATAAGGGCCTTTTCTCCAAAATTAGAAGAATATAGCCTCCATAATAGAAAAGGCAAAAAAATAACATTCTGCACATTTGGTGAAAGAGGGCCCAGAAATAGCAGGTGGCCTTCCTTCCATAAATCAGAATAAGGGTGTTTTGTCCTTTTTTTTGTCTTTTTTTTTTTCGCCCATACCATAAACCATTCAGTGAATTTTTAAGCTCGCGTTGAGCATTAATTTGCTTGGAAATTACCATACATAACAAAATCATAAAACAACATTATAGATAACAAAAGTAATGTTTATTTGAGCATGGTTTGATTCAGTGAAGGCAAAACGAAATATTGGTTAATTAGTGTTTTTATTGGAAAAAAACAAAGGCTGAATTTAGCAGAATGGCTATCCAAGTGGCTAATTATTTATCTGGAGATAGGCCTCACATAACAAAACGAAAAAAAGGGATTGTGTCGGTCTAGAAGCGATTCTTTTTTCCCCGAAGGAAAAAATAAAAAAATAAATAAGTAGCTTCTGCTGAGTTGAAAAAAAGAGGGAGCTCCAGCATAAAAAAAATTGATAATTTGTACACTAAATAAAGCCCTTTCTTCTAAAATCAGAAGAAGAAGATAGGCGTCGTAATAGAAAAGGAAAAATATAATATTCTGCGGATTTCAAAGAGAGGACCCACTAAGAGAAGCTAGCCTTCCTTCCATAAATCAGCATAAGGGTGTTTTCTGTCCTTATTTTTTCGCCCAGAACATAAACAACTCATTCAATTTTTAAGCCTGCGTTGAGTATGAATTTTCTGGAACTTATCAGAGATAAGAAAATCATAAAACAGCATTATAGATAACAAAAGATAATGTTTATTTCAGCAGTGTTTGATTCATTGAAGGTAAAACAAAATTGTGGTTACTTTAGTGTTTTTATTGTAAAAAAAAAAAACAAATCCCCTATTCAGCAGAATGGCTATCCAGCTGGGTAATTATTTAGCTACCTTCTGAAAATAATCAGAAAGGCTCTTCTGTCCTAAGTACTAAAATTAATCGTTAATTTACCAAAAAGTTTACTGAACAACAATCAAAGTCGCGAACAAAAACAGGCCACAGTGGTGGACTCCTTCCCAGAATTTTACAGGCGGTCCATTATTGATCATTAAATGTGTATAGAATCGAGTGTGAGATTGAATTTTGACCCCAAGTTCACATTCTAAAAGCAGACTATAAATACATAGTGACCTTCACGCTCCAAGTACCAAACTAAGCAAAATAAGCTAATTCTTCATAACTTATATGATAGAACCACAGTTTTATCAACAAGCTAAGCAGCTGCTTTTATATTACAGCTGCATATGGAAAGTTTATGTTACCTAAAGGTAACACCACAACTACTTTAAGCAAGGTCATTTTAGGGCTGCTTTTCAAAAGAAGTTCTTCCCTGTGAAGTAATCAACCCTTGAAACACAATGATTTCTTCACCCAGAAGAACTACATAGCAGTCTACATTCAAAATAGCTACAACCAACTAAACAGAAGTTCACCTGACAAACAGACTTTCAATTTTAGTCTTTCTTAGCCTTTTTATCTTTCTTTTCTTCACTGGCAATAGCAGTTTCACTAGAACTAGCCTCATTGAAGTCGCTCAGCAAATTTTTCCTAATAGCAGAACGCCTGTGTGATTCCTTTTCTGTATTGTAAGTCATACTTTAGCTCTAAAGAAAATTTCACCTTATCTGAAGATAATATAAATAAATAATGATTGTAAGAGTTCAGGTACTTAAATAATATAGATGGATTAAACCTGCAGGAACATCTGGAGTGGTAATTGGGATTGCTTGTACTGGTGTGGCATCTAGATTTATCATATCAACATCTTCTGAGCCAGGCAAAAATTCTACAGCTACGGATGAGGAACCCAATTTGTCCACATTACTTTCCTCCTCATAACAAGATACAAAATATTTGATCATTGTATCACCCTGCCTCATTTTGGATTGCTTCACTTGAACTAAGTAGGTTTTCTTCTCCATAACTTCATGAACTTTTCCCAAATGTTCCTAGACAGTAATTCCCATGTTTTTATAACAAGAATGTTAATCTTTGTAGCTTCATCAATTTTTTTCAAATCTTGACACACAATCATTTTTAAAGACTTTATTCCAACAATGATGAAGATAATGCATTCAGAATTTAAGCAAGATGTTGATATAATAGTGTCCAATGCTCCTAACCTGGCTGGGACCTTTCAAACATTCTTTTGCAGTAAGACCTAGCAATTGTTCAGCTAATTCTCCAAAGATTGTGGCTGTTATGATACCGCTTTTATCAGTTAGATTAATTTCAAACCGACACCTGCAGGAATTGTACCAAGATAGACACATAACCAAGAATGAAGGAAAATATATCAATTTCAATAAGTGTAGATTTAAAGAACTTCTGTTTTTTGCCTAATGTTAGCTAAAATGTAACCTTGGTTGTGCTAATTGTCGTTCGTTACAGCCGTTGCAGGTAAACTCATACTCATATGCAGCAGAAGTTGAATGGTTGCACTTTGAACAAGCCATATAATAATACTTTTGAATGATTTCTTTGAAGGTTATCTTCACCCTGACCAATGCAGTCTGCCAAAAGGAAAAAAATTTGATTTGGAAATCCTAAAAAATAATAAACCTAAAATGCTCAATTGTCACCTTAGATTCAACAAGAATGTTTGACACATCTGTCACTTCATTCTTATGAAGAATTTTGAGCTCAAGATTGTCTCCAGATTGATGATTTTGTAGGAATTCTTGAATTTGTTTTTTGTTTCTCTGAACCCTGAAATTTGTTCCTTATGAAATTAAACCATGCTTCAACAAAAGTGGTTAAATTTTTTTACGAATCTCAGAATGCTTAAAAACTTTTACATTTTACCAGTTTCTCAGCCTCAATGCTTCATCAATAGGGGGATCAACCAGAACAGTCGAACTCAGCAACGTGGTTAATTCACAACCTTCATTTGAGTTATTTAGCTACTCAGGGGTGAATAAGCAATTTGTTAAAGTTAAAGAGGTTATCTTACTACCCTTTACCATTGAAATAGTTAACACGAAGTCTACATCCAACTATGACTGGGAACTTGTTTATGTCAGAAACAAGCACTCTTCCTTGGTTATCAATGAATGAATTCCACATTGATATGTGAGAAGTTTGCATACTGCATAGCATATAAAGTAGTAAGCTGAAGTAGTTTAAAATTTAAATAAGTCATGGTATAAATATGCTTTAAATAAAAATATCAGAACTTTGTTGACCTGTCATTAATGATCAAAAATTTCTGCACAGGAAGCGGTCCGTTTTTTGTATTTGCAGTGGTCACAGGAAATGCTTGTACAACAGCAGCAACGACATCTGTATTTCATTGTATGTTATTAAAAAAATCAATATGATTTGTTAAAAACATGAAAAAGGATACTATAGAGATATTGAGATTACCAATTAACTCATTTGGTTTCTCCACATAGAATTGGAACCTTTCGAAGGGAGTGAAATTGTACTTTGTAGGCCGAACAGTAATAGGATCAACCAATTCCTCCACAACTGTATCAATCCCTATGACCCATTGCATTGTTACACCAGCTGGCCTGAAAGCAGGATTTTCAATCTTTCGAATATCTGCATTGCAAATTTTGTAGGTTTTGTAGGCCTTGAGCTTTGGTCCCATTACAGCCACAGCTCTACTAAACATTATCCCTTCCACCATAGCTCCCTAATATCATATAACAAAATAAATTTCTAAATAATAAGTAGAGGTGTAAATATTATGAAACAACTACTTTAATATAAATGTATAAACCTTGTCATAAGCTAGTATAAACTTTTGATATTGCTTCTTATTTGGTGATGTAATCACATTCATTTTCTCCCGAACAACAACTTTAGCTATCCATGGTACATCAGCATTAGTCAGCTCATCGATTCTGCGAGACTCCATTCCTGTAATTCAGATTTGAAGAACAGACAAAGAAATTATAGTTAACTAACCAATCAAAGAATATAAATATAGGATTTTAAATTTTTTCTTAAACATCTAGTTTTTTCAACATACCCTCACCAAAAATATGGATCAGTAGTTTAGTACTATTGCCTTGACATTGTAAATATCTCTTCATAAACCACATTAATAGTTTTACCATCAGTTTTGGCCTCATCTAGAGTAGGAGGGAACAATAACACCTTTACTGCCTGTGCAGTTTTTGCTCTAGAAAGAGCAACATACAATTGGCTATGAGAAAATACGGGCTCCTTTAAATATAAACCTACGAAATCTAATGTTTGCCCCTGTGACTTATTAATTGTCATTGCGAAACAAAGCCTAACTGGAAATTGAAATCTTTTAAAAGGAACTCCATGTTTTTCATTATCTGGACTGAAAATAGGAATTTTGGGAATGAAAATTTTTTTTTTCCTGATGTTGTCCAAATGCAATCTCAGCTTTTATTGAGTATTTGCCCAACTCTTTACAAATCAATCTGGTTCCATTACAAAGACCTTCGGTAGGATTCAAATTCCTGAGTAGCATAACTGGACAATTTTTCTTGAGACAAAGTTTATGATGAGGCATCCCCTTTGGATTAAGTGTGTTAAAAAAGTCCTCAAAATCTGCCTGATGCCTTTTATTTACTGTTCTGTCTGTGCTTGTATAAACACACAGTTCACCCGGGAAACGATGAATAAGCAATTCATTAATCTCATCGACAGCTTTGTTAGTGGGTGCTAAAATACATCTACCAATTGCTTGGAAGGGATGTGATGCAAACAAGTGCAAATCTAGGAAAACAGATTCAATCAACCTGAAGGAAGATAGATATTAACACAATATTAGCCATAAAAAAAAATGAAGCAAGAGACTGAGAAATTTCACAATTACAGTTTGTATTTACTTGTTTACTGACTCTTCTTTTTCTGTATATGGTATAAGCAGCGAATCAGGAAGACTAATTTCACCATTTTCATCTAATGGTTCAACACCCTCTCCGACTCGTAAAAGAAACTCCGCAAATGCAGGATCTGATAATGCACGCATATTAAAAGACAAAGACATTTTTTTAACATAACGCCACAATTCATAATTCAATATTGAAGCTTCCACCAAAGTCTGCCTTGAAGCTTTTTCAATCACAGGTAAAGTTTGCCTAAAATCTCCTCCAAAGACAATTACTTTTCCACCAAATGGCTTTTCAGAGTTCATGACATCTTTTAACAACAAATCTAATGATTCCAAAGTTTCTTTCCTAGCCATTGTAGCCTCATCCCAAAGTATTAACTTAGCAGCAACAATTAATTTACCTGTGCTACTTTGTTTGCTAACTTGGGAAACTTTGTTGTCACATGTATGTAAAGGGAGTTTAAATCTAGAGTGTGTTGTTCTACCTCCAGGCAAAACAGCAACTGCAACTCCTGAAGTTGCAACTGTAAGTGCAATGCCACCTGTAGACCTAATAGTGGCTAACAAAGCCCTGTACAAAAAAGTTTTTCCTGTACCCCCTGGACCATCAACAAAGAAAACTTGTGATTGTTCAGAATGTACATGCTGCAGGATAAGATCATAAGCAAGTTTTTTATGACAATTTAATTTTGCAGGAAGCAGTAGATCTTCACTGTTGACAACAATGTTACGTTCAGTGTCAAAATCTCTAGTTACAGGATCTTGTTGGTCTAAGTTTACATTATCTGGAAGAAAATTATAGTCTCTTATATTCTTCCCCATCTCAATTAAATAACAATTCAAGCTTTGAAAAACTTTTCTTTGAACAAACATTGAATTGTTACCAGACCATGCATAAGCTTTTTGAAAATCGGCAGACAGGTCATCTTTAAATTTCTCCCACATATCTGTAGGACTATTAGGTGCACAAAACACAAGCAAAGTTGCAAAGAGAAATCTCATACTACATGGCATTTGAAAGACAGAGGCTTCCTGAAGACAATCTTCTATGTAACTATCAGAACTTAAAAGACCAAGATTTAAAGCTGCTTCTCTAAAAGTTGAGCATTTGTGACCTTTAACAGTTTGCAAATCATGAAAAGATGTAGGACTCCTAATATGAGAAAGCAAAAGACGGAGATAATAACGTTCTCCCTCCTGAGGGCTAACTGAGACAACCCGGCCAATCACATTTCCTCTTTTTCGCTTCGTCCACAAACAGTCCTTTTTAATCCAAACAAAGTATTCAGGAAACTCTCTATACAGTAAATTCAAACTTATAGCATCAGCATTGTTTCTATTCATGCAGAAAAACTCAGTTAACATTGTTCTATGAAATATTTCATTCTCAAAGACAGTTTTCAAATTAGCTGTAGCATTAAAACTGACAAACTGATGACCTGGAAGATGTACTTGTAAACAGTAAACAGAAGGATTAATATGATGCAGCTTAAATGCAAAGATTCTCCAAACAGCTTCTACCGGTCCAACCCATCTACCATCCTGAAACAATTTTATCTCATCAACCTTTTCATTTTCAGATCCAATGTAAAATGCTGTAACATCATGCCCTTTAAAAATATATTTATGCAAATATTTAACTAACTTTATAGTAGAACATATCTCAACATTTATATGACAGTCAAAATAAGAAAGCAAATATGGATTATACGGAACAACCCAACGGTTATCAAGATCATGATTTCTGACTCTTACTTTCCGGCCATTGTTCCTCCTACGGTATTTTGGATAGCCATCATCACTACAAGTACTGTGATCAGCAAAATCCTTAGGATAATGGTTCTTACAAGTACCAGATTTCATACATGGATTGTTTTTATTCATCGAACCACATGGACCATGCATCATATGTTTTGACACTAAATAGTACAAATAGGGATTCAAATCAGGATCAGGAATTTCTGCACAAACTATTTTGTCATAAGCAATAGGACTCAAAGGTTTGGAACCAGGCATTAGAAACAGTAATAGATGACAATGTGGCAATCCCCTTTTTTGGAATTCTATGACGAACAAAAAAGCATCCACATCACCAAAGATTTTTTTTTCAACCAAAAGCTTCTTCAAATGTTCTACTTTTGCTCTGAAAACTCTCGCTAACAGATCTAGCCTATCGCTTGGCACTTGACCAGGTAGAAGATTATTGGTAATTTCAGGCCAATATGGATTACAAGTCATGGTTATAAAACCATCTGGTTTACCAAGTTTCTGCACAATTGCCATACCATCTAGGTATTTACCCCTCATATCTCTAGGTCCCCTCACAAAAGATTCAGGTAGTACAACCCTACGGCCCACATCTGACCCTTCTACAAGGCTTGAACTCATGCTATCTATTACCCCCTGCATCATTTCCGTTCTATATTGTTGTTGTTGTTTTCTGATAAATTCTAATCTAGATGTTTCTATTTTGACATAACAATCAACAACAAATTGTTGAAACAATCTACCCGTATGCAAAATCATTGAGTTATCATCATCTCGCATTTGAAATTTATAACAGTAGTACTCTCTTGCTGTTACATTTGAGGTAGAATGAGTGATAGTTTCATAACCTACAAATAATGTTTACAAATAAATAAACCATTTAGAATACCACAAATGTCTATTTTTAAGTTCTAAAATGTCAACATGAAAATTTTAAAAAATTTACCTCCCTATTCGAAATTTAACAACTCCTCCACAGATGCAAAAGGAACACCAGAATGTGAAATATGATTTCCTCCCATGCGAAGTAATTCAGATGTTCCTCTTTTTTTTTTCCGTAAGATATTCGAATACCAGCCTATTTCTCCTTTTGGAAATAAAATAGGATACTGCAAAGGGTCATAACAGCCATAGTAATGCTTTATTCTAACTGACATGTTACAATTGCTGTATATTTGAACATGTGCTGTTCTACCAGCCCCACAAGTGTCGTTTTCTTCAAAAATAGCAGCAACTTGGGATGCAGATGAAAGGTTATACCTTCGTTGGTCCAGGTTTGGGCTAGCATTCAGAACTATCACCTTGCTACCTATGTTTGGCAGATCTTTGATTTGTTTTGAAAACTGACAATAAGGATTGCTTTTAAGAACACCCACAAGCACAAACAAGGTTTTGTGTTCTAGTTTATCTGATAAAGCTAGCCTTCTTTCTACTTCTTCTTCTGTATCATAAAAATACAGTTGAATACCAGATGGTTTTTTAATCACCAATATCACTAATCCCTTTTAGGGAGTGATAAATTTTACCTTGAACTTTGAAAGTATAAACACCCCCTCTATTTTTTGTCAATTCAGTATCATATTTGGCCCCCAATGTGCTAAAAGCTAAGTTGTTATTATAACTCCTAATATTTTTTCTAAAATTCACACATTGCTCCCTCGTTCCAAGAAGAAGATCTTTAATTTCATTGGGCATTACAGATGACACTAATTCAATTCCCCCACCAGAGCAACAAAACATGGCAGGTTCTAAGTGAAACATTTTTGCTCCACAAAGAGAGCAATCTGCAACATCAGGAAGTCTCACTGAACTAAGAGGCAAATGTTCCATCGATGTACCCAAAAACAAGGGACGTGTCAAATTGTTCCTTCCTATAAAATCAATGAATCGACGAAATCAAATCATATATGCATTCAGTAGTTAAATTTTTCTATGAAAAAATAATCACTTTGTAAATAGGGAAAAAAATAAACCTAACCTCGCTGACCAGGAGAAGAGTGATTCGATGAGTTAGCAATTGTAGGAGCAATACTGATTACAGGATTAACAATAAGGCTAGGATCAGAAAGGGTCATTGCAGGGGTTTCATTTTCATTAGCCATCATGCCCTGGGTCTTTTGTTTTTTAGCCAAACGCTTAGACTTTAAGTTAGCAAGAAATGCAATTTTTTTATCATCAGGCATCTCAGCATATTTTTTACGCCGCTTTGCGTTTCTGTCCATTTCTGTGGAAGATCAGTACCTTAACATTCATTAATAAGCAAAGAACAATCCCAAGACCAATATGAAGGAATGGTAATAAAAACATATAAACTAAATGCAATCTCCAAATAAAAGTCGACATCAGAAACCACTAAGCAAATCAATAGAACACCATAAGTAACATTGAGAATGGCAAGATTTCAAAACATACCAGAAATACAGCAGGACTTTTTCAACCAACGAGAAGCAAAACCTGGTGAACAAAGATACCAAAAGACAGGAAAACGGAGACCACGATCAGAAAAAGGAAAATCATAAAAAAAAAAAACTTTGTCCATCTATGTGCAAGAACACTTACTTAACAATCATTATTAAGCAAAGAACAATCCCAAGAGCAAGAAGAAGGAACGGTAATAAAAACACATAAACTGAATGCAATTTCCAAGTAACAGTCGACAGCAGAAAGCAGTGAGTAAATCAATAAACCATCATAAGTAACACTCAGAATACTAAGATTTCAAAACATACCAGAAGCACAGTAGCACTTTTTCGACCCACGAGAAGCAGAAGCTGATGAACACACCAAAATACAGCAAAACGGAGACCACGATGAGAAGAGGAAAATTCATAAAAATACAAATAAATAAATGACGACGATGATGAAGAGGAGAAGAGGTCAGATACTCACAAGAAAAAACAAATTATGAACAACGGAAGACGATGGTTGGAAGAGCCGACGACGAAGAAATTCATATTTATATACATAGGTAATAGGTAACTCCTGAGGCAAGTTGAAAAGATAAACACGTGATTTCTGACGACCCAATTTCATTCTCTCCTTATGTGAGGAGCTCACACAACAACTGAAAGATTAGTCAGTAGATTTTACGACCTAACACACATGGGTCTCTCGGGAGGGGAAAAAATTCAACGGAAGAAAGAAGGAGAAAAAGGAATTGACCAAGGACAACAAATCTGAAAGGGAATCATTATTAAATCTCATGGGAGGGCAGATATAAGAAATGTACAGAGCAATGGGGACCGATCCCGAAGAAGAAAATGCAAAGAAGACACAGTGATTGTGGTCGGAAAATAAGACATAAGGCGTGGAAAACAGTCAAAGTCAAAGTTCCCAATGGGGGCTGTTCAATTTGTTCAGCAGAGGTCTGAAAGGAAGAAGAAAATGGAATTTGGTCTAAAAGGAAGAAGAACACGAATTTTGCAGGAAGGTAGAAATGAATAAAACGACGTCGTTTTGCCTCTGCTTAGAGTCCTCAGGCTGATGCTATCAGCAAATAGTGATCCAAGTGCACCTTCCTTCTGAAATTGGGAAATTGGGTAGATAGGGTCTTCACTCCCAAATTGGAGACTGACCCACACCCACTGAGCCACGTGCATCTTCCTTCTCAAATTTGGGAAGATAGGGTCTTCATTCCCAAATTTACCCTTCCCGTCATTCAATTTTCATAATAACCTACTAACTTCCAAAAAAAATTGGACGAACAAAGGGTGATTCGGTAACCCCTCTCACAAAAATTCATTTGTTTCCAAAATTATCCTTCCCTAATTAATATATTTACAAGGAAACCTAGTAAAATCCAAAGACAAGAGACGAACAAAAGGGTAAGACTTGGCCATTTAAGAGCCTTTATAGTCTTACCTTGGATTAGAGTCCTCAGGCTGATGCTATCAGCAAATAGTGATCCAAGTGCACCTTCCTTCTGAAATTGGGAAATTGGGTAGATAGGGTCTTCACTCCCAAATTGGAGACTGACCCACACCCATTGAGCCACGTGCATCTTCCTTCTCAAATTTGGGAAGATAGGGCCTTCATTCCCAAATTTACCCTTCCCCGTCATTCAATTTTCATAATAACCTACTAACTTCCAAAAAAAAATTGGACGAACAAAGGGTGATTCGGTAACCCCTCTCACAAAAATTCATTTGTTTCCAAAATTATCCTTCCCTAATTAATATATTTACAAGGAAACCTAGTAAAATCCAAAGACAAGAGACGAACAAAAGGGTAAGACTTGGCTATTTAAGAGCCTTTATAGTCTTACCCTGGAAAAGACTAAATTAGATTTCTGAACCCTAATCTCTTACGAAATTACATTTTGGTCTCTAAAAGTGTCAACACCCTCAATCTCTCATAGGAACCAAAAATGTTTTCTGTGGTAGTTCGTACAAATTTAATATATTATAATAAAGTTTTATTATTTTTTATACAATTTTTTCCTATTCACTATATATTTTTACATTTTTAATATATTTTTTACATTATACAATTATTTTCTAAAAACATATTTTCAAACCCGTTTTCAAAACAATAAAAAAGAACAGGCCAAGTAATAATTTGATAGTTAAAATAAAATAAATAAAGAGATTAAAAAAAACATTCTTCCATTTAAGAACATCCCCTCTAGATTGGGGTCTTGCTAAATTCGACTGGTTTTAAGCACAAATAGAATCATATGCAACAACTTTTCTCTAAATTCAAAGATATATATCTGATTAATTCTTACATTGAATAATCAGAAGCAATATACACTAGTAATCGGATGGTACATTAGCAATTGGAATCATTCCTAGCAAGGGCCTCTAGTGGATCCCTTCATAGTTACGTACTGTTCACAGAAATAGATACTTATAAAAATCATGCATGAACAAAAAACTAAGAACTCCTAATAACTTCCCTAAGTTGCATCTCTTCATCAGCTTTATAATTCAACAAAAATCAACTCTGTGCTTGCACTTCAGGGGCAGAAACCTCTGAAGGAAGCAGAGATTCATACACGGTGGGATCAAGACGATCGATCCTCTTCAAGATAACGCAGAACTTCTTGGCTCCATCTGTATCGTTTTTCTCCTCAAAGTACTTTAGAAACATCTGTATGGTTTCACCATTGGGAAACCAGTTACCATTATGCTCCAGGTTTACCTTAGCTGCACCCATTTCCAGATACTTCAAAGCAGAGTCTATCTCAGAGTTCGTTATATGATAGTGTGCTAGCATACTGAACGTCCTTAAATTTGGTTCGTTCCCTTTTGCCACCATACCTTCATAGAGAGCATTAGCTTCCTCAATCATGTTCCGATTGAGGTAAGATTCCAAGAGCACATTAGTTACTCTGACATCATACATGGAGTACTTTGATTCCCACTCTCTAAAACACTCCTCCAGGCCTTCCACGTCACCCAATTTGGAAAGAGCCAACAGCATCATCAGATAGCTAGTATTGCTGGGGGATAGGAAGACTGACTTGAGAGCCTCCCATGTCCGATTAACTCCAGACAAATCAGACATATCCTTATACAAGATAATTAAGGTGTGGAAATACTCCCGATCACGTACATTCTTCATTTCCATTTCCATCTTTTGTATAAAACTTGTGGCTTTGTCAAGAAGTCCAGCATTGATGTGAATGGTTGCCAGATTTCCATAGGTGAACCAATCACATTTTACATCCTTCGCTTTCACATCTTCAAGAACTTTCTCCACTGCATCTAAATCCTTTTGAGCAGCATAGCTGTTTATTAACAGATTATAAGTGAATATATCTGCATTTATCTTTTTCTGCTCCATTTCTTGCACGAGCAAAGGAACTTGTTCATGCTGGTTAGTATTCATGTGTAAAGCAATCACGTTGTTATAGTTCAAAGTGGAAATACAATCCCGCTCCTTCATCTCGGCAAAGAGTTCCAGAGCCTTATCCAACAATTTGTCCTTGCAGTAACAGTTAAGCAGCGATCCATAAGTCTTTGCTGTTTTTGCAGATTCCTGCAGACTGTTAAAGTATATCTCTGCTGAATGAGTGCCTCTAGTTTTGCCAAGAAGGTCAATTCGTATAGCTCGGTCAGTATTGTTCATATCAAACTTTCTGCTTTCCTGCCATTCTGACAGCTGCATTGGAAAGAAGGAGAAGTCTTTTAGAGACATGATAAACATGACGATCATATATTGTCCCACAACAGTAATATGCTCACTTGTTGACATCTCAGGAGCCAATAAGGATTCATATTCATCGGGACATAACCAATAAACAAAAAAAAAAACTTAAACAATACAACACCTTACTACAATAGTAATTCTTGAACCATTTCCTCATGCATGAAAGAGAAACAGTACTACACAAATAAATGGAAAATATAGAGGGATGTAAAGAATGGAGTTCCAAAGGCAACAAAGGTGACAGCAGCTTTAGGGTGGTATTATGAAATCTTGTTAATTATTGCAGACTGACAATTTCCATAGCACAAAGATCTTCCTGCTTTATGCAACAACAGACTACCTAAGATTCTTGAGGCACCAAAACCAAATAATAAGCACACTCACCACAATTAAGGCTTCAAAATTCAAATTTTGATATATATAAAATGATTATGGGAAGAACGGCTCTTCATTTGGTATCAAATGCTAAGCAGGATGCAAAACCTAGTAAGTTTACCTTGATGTGAGAGAGAGAGAAGCTTAACAGAGAGAGTTGACCCAATCAATGAGCAAATTATAATATTTGAACATAGGTGTACAATCCCTCATTTTAAATCATCAATGGTTGAAACCAAATAATTGATAAAAAAAAAATCCATGAATCTATCACTCTATATTAACAATGACATCGGATTTATCCAAATTTTGCAGAACAAACTGGAATTCAAATTATCTAACTTCTGGAATGTATTCAGTTCATTTAATAGATCAAGGCATACTCTCACACAAGTTTCCTTGTTTATTCACACTACATTAAGCAGTCATATCAAGGTTCGGGAACATCCGTACAGTGTCTCATATACATTTATCAATCAAATACAATACTTTATATCAAATAAACTTTGATTCATAGTACCACCAATAACAACAACAACCACTAAGCCTTTGTTCCCTTTCATGGAGATCATCGGCTATATGGATCATATATTGCATTATAAGTACCATAAATCCAACCCTAGTACCACCAATAACCCAAAAACAAAATATGTGTTCAACAATTTAATACCTCAAAATAATATCAAACATTCCAACTACCAAAAAGACATAATTTTTACAAGCAGACAAACACAACTGCTACAGTACTCAAAAGAAAAACCAATAAACCCCATCCAATTAACGGATTACTTGTCTCATCCATTAAAGCATTCTTCAAAAAAGAAAAAAGATAACATTCAACCAAGAAAGTTACCTGGAGGGCAACATGGTAGTTCTTGCGGCTACGGAAGAAGTTGATTTGGTCAACAACGTCGAACCTTCTCATTGGCTTTCCTTGGTTAGCCCATTCATCAATTATCCCTTTTATGTTAGTGTCGGAGTCTGGTCTGATTTTATGCTCTAAAAGTTTTCTGTGAAGAGCTTTTATTTTGCCTCCGGTGAAAGACGGCGCAGCTGTAGACACCGAAGAAAACCACCGGGCTGTCGCCGTTGATCGGAAGATAATAAGGCGGCCGGGCATTTTCGGTGAACTCTGGGTTTTGAGTTTTTCTCACTGGGCAGACAGGGTTTAGTGATTACCGCTGAGGAATCAGATAACCCATAGGTCCGACGTCGTATTGAGTCCCCATAATAAAATTTGGATTTATAAATGGGTAAATGTCAAAATACGCCCTGAAATTTTATAAAACATCAAAACGCCCCATAAAATTTGGAAACATCAAGACTTGTAATCTGACGCGTGATAATAAATGAAATAAGTCCCGTTCATTCTTACATGATTTTGAAAATATATTTTGAAAAAAAAAAATTTATTATAAATTTATGTAATTAAATAATAAAAATTATATTGAAAATGATAAAAAAAAAATTATAATATTTTAAACTCATTGTAAAAACTAAATTATACAAACAAAAAACGATGAACACGAACCGAGCCTAAAATATTGTTACTATACTAAACAATGAGCAATTTTGCGAGAAACTTAGGAGGAGTTGCTAGCACTGCTATAGGAAAACTTGCTCAAATTTCTCCACCACAGGGAACCGTACACTAGATGGAAATACGGAAAACATGGTAAATGAATTTTGTTACATTTAAATTTGTAAATTTCATTAATATTGGACTCCAGTCACGCCTTGCGCAACCAGCCTTATTAGTATTTTTTAATTAAGAAAAATAAACAACTAGCTTACGTATGTGGTGTGCAGATATTGTGCTTCCAAATGCTAAGATGTGCATGTAGTATTTTACTTTTGAATATGGAAGGTGTTAAATGCATGATATGTAGTATTTTACCTTTTTTTTTTTTTTTTTGGGTAGTATTTTACATTTTTTTTTTTTTTGGGGTAGTATTTTACTCCTACCCCTATAATCCCTCCTTCCGCCGCCGCCGGGCACCACCCTCCACCGTCGCTAAAGGTAAATTTTAATTATTTTTTTATTAGATCCAACTAGAGGAGAAGGAATCTAGCTGCACCAACTTCCGGAAAAAGATAAGCTAGTGCTTCTTCACCAACTTCTAGAAAATGTAAGCTGCATCAACTTCTGGAGAAGAGAAGTTAGAGCAGACGCACCAACTATCTTTTACGGAAGTTGGCGTTCCTTTTCCTCCGACGAGATCCAATAAAAAAAAATTAAATTTATGAACTATAGCGGCCGTGGAAGGTGGCGTCTGACAGCGGCAGAAGAAGGGATTTTAGGGTGGGTGAGGGATGTTAAGGGGAAGGGTAAAATGGGAATAAAGTTGTATAATGTTATCTCTTCTTCCTGTGTTTAGCGAAAAATTGTCATGCGTGTAGCACCTCATATTACTCACATATATGTGCATATGGTGTGCAGATATTGTGCATGTGGTGTTCATATATTGTGCTTGTGAATATTTATATAGGGTTAATTACGCAAAACCCCCCTGTGGTTTGCGAAAGTATATGATAACTCTCATATGCTTTAAAAAGTTGCGCAAAACCCCTATGCGGTTTCGAAACCCCTGTAAAGTAGACAAAAATGGCAATTTGCCTTATTCAGTCAAAGGGTCATCAACCCCATATAAAGGTATAAAAAAAATCTCACAAAATTTCCCAATATAGTTATCGGTAGCAATAGTGGAAATCATATGTTTTATATTTTTGGGAAATTTTGTGAGATTTTTTTATAGTTTTGGAAAATTTTGTGAGATTTTTTTATACTTTTATATGGAGTTGACTGAATAAGGGCAATTTGGTCACAAAATGCCATTTTCGTCTACTTTACAAGGTTTTGAAACTACAGGGAGGTTTTGCGTAGCTTTTTAAAATAAGGGGTTATTCTGTATTTTCACAAACTATAGGGAGTTTTGTGTAATTAACCCTATTTATATATTGTGCTTGTAAATATTTATGTACTCGCACATATGATTTGGGGCAAAACTTCATTTCCATCTTTCAAATTAAACCCAAATTTCAAGATAATATTCTCCTTTTTCAGCCATCCTTTTAACGCCACTTCAGCTACAGCCGCCTTCAGGCCACCAACGTCGATGTTGCCCTTTCAGAGGGCTTAGGATTCCCTGTTACACTTTCCTGTTATACTATGTGTTACACATCTTAATAACTCAACGTTAATATTCTTTTTTAAATTAATTTTTTCATCAATGATATTAATTAGCATTATAATAAATTTTTGGATTAAGGGTTCACCCATTTTGGTTTAGGATATATTTATTTTAATTTATTGAGATTAAAAAATCAAAAAAATACTATAAAATTATATTAAAATACAAGATTAATGTAAAAAAATAAAATAATTATATTAAAATTATGTAGAATGCCAATGAATAGCATTGGTGAAAAAATTAATTTAAAAAAGAATATTAACATTGAGTTATTAAGATGTGTAACACATAGTGTAACAGGAAAGTGTAACAGGAGTGATTGACTTCCACAACCACATTAACTATTTGGCAATGTGATCAAAATCATGATTTTGATCTCATTTTTATTTTAAAATATTAAAATTACATCGAGAATATAAAAAAATATATTAAAAATATAAAAAATTATATTAAAAATATTAAAAAAGTGTGTTAAGAATGATGAAAATTATTATAAAATGAAAATGAGATTTAAATCATGATTTGGATCACGTTTCCTAACAGGACCCAATTTGCCAAAAACAATTTCAGCTCTCCTTTTTGTTTGAGAAAAAAAATCTTCATAGTTTTATTTTGTTTTATTTTCAGAATTTGGCATACACTACTCTTTATTCACTACCATTTTTGGGCCAAGCCAGGAGGTAAAGCTCATTATATTCCTTTCCTTTTATGTGTTTTGCTTTCCAATTTCATGTTAAAATAACTTCTATTAAACTACTACAAACAAGAGTTTGGCCTAAACACTTAGGTTTCAAAGGCAAAACAAAATCAGCCCATACCATACTAACATGTACTTAGGGTTCAAAATCAAGTAACATTTTGTACAGTGTTAGTTGTGACAATTTTAATATGTACTAGTTATTTATCTCGTTATATTTTTCAAATTTTGGTGTTGATGTGCATGCCATTATTTATTGAGTTTAAGATAAAGTTCTTTATTTCCAGCAATATAATAGTGTAACAATTTAATGATTATTTGACCAATTTGTAAGTTTGTAGAATATTTTGATCCATTTAATTTGTTATCAATATAATCTACTTATTTTTAGAAGGAAAAAAAAAAAAAAAAAAACAGTACAACACACATAAGAAAGAACTTTGACATCTTAGTTTAATGATATATAACAAGTAAATTACAATTTTACCCAAAAATAATAATTGTCTCAGTTCTCTCTCTTAAACTAGAATCAGTGAGATTGAACTTCTCAATGTAATAAGAATTAGTTCAAACCAGAAGAATTAGTGTAAAGTCTATCATATCATAGTAGAGTTAAATCAGTAGGCAAACCACAAACTAATGTTTTTGAGCCCAACTTAGTATATATAGTCAAGCCAGGTAACCACATTTTTCCATTCTACTACAGAAATAGGATTAAATTAGACACCCTACCCTAGACTAGACATTCCCCCTACATGGACTAATACACTGGAAGAGCTTGGCAATTCACAAAACTCAAAAGCTAAAAGCTGGTTAGATCATACAAGAAGCAAAACTCTGCATCTTCCCATGTATTGCCTTGTAGCAACCAAGGCTGCAGAGAGGCAGTTTTGACTTGGCGTCGCGATACTTGTATGCATTTGTACAAGAAGGGCCAGCACAGTTTTCACGCGGCGCAGGATAACTGGATACAGGCATCAGAAGGAAGTTAAGGAGAAACAGGTTAAATCAGAGAACAGGCAATGGAAGAAAGAATTTTACATGTAAACCAGTTTCAATGCAATTGAATTTGAACCCAATAAACAGCCTCAAGAATGTAGGAAAGGAAACCATACCTAAGGGGTCTGGACTCAAGTATGCTAGGAAGGCCGATCTCATTGGGGAACGTGACAGTAGTTCCAGATGGACCAATCACCCATCTCACTGAATTTGAAGAATGACTTGTGTTTGCAGCCCTCTCCTGCGCAAAGGTAGACATTTGTGATTAAGAAGTTATTCAAATTGGTACAAAGATAAATGAACATCACTTCAGTTCGTCACCAGAGCCCGCTTCTCTTGTCGCCTTTTAATCTTATCCTCTTGCTTCTTTCTACTGGATTCTTGGCCCAGAATTCTCCTAATTGCCTCAGCCTGTAAATTAAAATGCCATGGTCATCTCCTTTTATATGGTATATATACTTCATCTATTCTAAATATCAATGTGGGTAGCTTTTTCTCAAAACTAAATAAATAAAGGTGGTAAAACCTCTGCCTCCCGAGCAGCCTTTTCATGTTGAATTCTACGTCTTTCAGCAGCCTCAGCTTTCTTTACTTGCAGCTCAACCTCGGATAGTTTCTCTTTTTGCTCTATAACCCAAACAGCATAATTTATAAACAGATAGTTCAATCAAATTTTAGATGTCTCCAGAACATAATTGGAAACCAGAAATGAAAGAAGGTGGGGGGAACTCACTTTTAGGTGGGGCAGGAGGTAATCCACTTGGAAACTCAATTAAGCTAGCACCAAAAGGGGAAGAATAAGCTCTGCTACTTTTGAGCGCCCGCTGGCGCGTAGTGATAGCCATTTCCCCCTTAAAATCCCCAGAGCCATCTACGAGCTCCTTTGTCCGTTTCTTCTTTGGTTCAGGTTCATCATCAGACAACAGTTCTTCATCCTCAAAATAATCAGCATCTTCAGATGCTTGCATCGATCTCAACTTCTTACTCTCCTTGTCTGATGTAGAGTTGTTATTATATCTCAAGTCTACATCATTACCATAAAGCTCACTATGAATAACCCCAGATAGAGTCCGCTCTTTCTTACTACCTTCTTCATCTATCCCTTCATCATCTGCAACATACTTTGAACCATGTCTGATACCTCTTATTTTCTCAATATACCGAATCTCATCATCACTATTGTCTTCCCCATCATCATAATCTTCACCTATCAGACGTCTCTTTGGAACACGCTTACTCTTACGAGATGACTCATAATTACCAAAGTTCTTAGCAGAGACACCTTGTTCAGGCATCCTTCCAACTGAACTATCTGTTTTCTTGATAACAAAACCACTCTTCGAGAAATCCTTCCACGGAATGCCACGCAATTGACTTCCTCTGTCTTTTGAAGTGTAACGACCCTCACCTTGATGATCCTGTAAAATAGGACAAAGCTCAGTTTAGAAACATGTTTATATGTTGATAAACAGTACACTAAAAAGATGTGCAAGAGATCTTCCTCAGATTCAAGCAAGAACAAGAAAGGTATAGGTATGCTAGGAGGGTCTACATGGTTTTGTGATCAGATTAGATACTTGTATTTGTCGCAGAAATGTCAAAGAAGCCAGATGCATGATTCTAATGTCAAAACAACAAACTTAAATATTTGAGTCCATAGGCCAATTCATGTGGACTCCACACGTGCTATTTTCTTAATCCCTTCTTGTGTCCGCAGATGGTGCATCAGTCATTGTGTGTCAAGTAACTTTTTTCAATAGCTGGAAACTTCTAACCCCAATGTCACTAGACTTAAGAAGATAACATGTTTCAATAATCAACCATTCAAGATTATTCATAAAGGTGATCAATGGGACTAAGTGGCCACATGCAGTGAACAAACCTACAAGAGATAAACCAAAATTCACACTTTTAATTTAGAGCAAGTGCAGAATCTAGAGGTCACAGATAATAGGCCAAAAGTTACCTCAGAAATTAGTTTATGCTGAGCTTGGAGACTATCAGAAGTGTTGGAAGACTTCATTGATGAAGAGGCAGCCACTGAGGAACCTTCAGAAGAAGTTTTGGTATGTAGCGTGTGAGTAACACCGCCAACCTTAAGCTTTACTGTCTTCAGTTTCCTGGTAACAGACTCATTGGGTTCTCCCACTCGTAAAACTTCATCACTAGGTTTGAAGACAGTTCCAGCTTCAGACAGGTTAGTATCTGATCCTCCAGAAATGGTTTGGTTTACATTTTCTGATCTAAAAGAAGCACTGTGAGAGGTGTTTTCATCGCTGGATGCTTTGCTCCCACTGTCTGACAAAGGGGTTGATGCCAAGGATGAATGATCATAGAAAGCTGAAGAAGATGGGGAGTCATCTTGTGGATGCCGGGGCCTGATGCTCCGCTTTTTTCGCACACTTGTGTGACCATCATCAAACCGAACACCTCCAGACTTATCCATATTAGTGGAATATAGTCAATCAAAAGCCTACTTCAGCTGCAACAGATCAAATGAAACATTATTAAAGTTTTTCAGATTTATCTTCCTCAATAACTAAGAAAAAACATGGAAATACATTTTTACAAAACAGGAAAAAATATAATGAAAGAACTATAACTGAGTTAGGCAGAAACATTAACATGATATAACAAAATTTCCATTAACATGTACATGGATTAAGAAATTGATGTCAAAACAAGCTTGCACAGAGACTATGCATTGGGCACAAAGAATCTCCAATAAAGGCCAAGAATAGTAATACCTAAACGTGAAGCCATCTTTACTAAGCAACAGCCAATTTCAAAAGAGCAAATTATCAATAGAGCAATAAATGATAACCACATCAACAATAAGCCAAGATTTCTGACAAAACTTCACAGCGAAGGACAAAAACAAACTAAGAGCTGGGAAAATCCAAAATTCCCTCGAAAACACACAAAAAAACCATCGCAAAATCAGCAGAAAAAGCGCAGAATGAATGAGTTTACCTCTTAGGCTAGCCCTGAAACCACCAAATAACAAAACCCCTCAAGAAACATGGCCTGAACTCTGAAGAATTAGAATAACCCAGTTAAGCTATTGCGTTAAAGTTGGGAACCCTTGACAAGGATTTACAATATAATGCTGAAATCACTGGGAAAAAATGACGGTAGTGGAAAGGAAGTGGCAATTAATCAGATTTTTTATCCACTGTACCATCTAACCCAGGTCTCCGAGCTCAACCGCCGAAGCCCTAACCCACAAACGCCTGTGCCGTTCAAGTTTGATGATTTAGAGGTGAGTCCAGTGGGGTTTCTGTAAAAGCCAATCCACACACGCACGCCCATGTTTTTATTTATGTTCTTACGTTTTGGTATGTTGAACTTCCACACAGTTCAGCTTGCTAATTTCCTATGAGATCGTTTTTGTTTTTTTAAAAAATTCTGGGGGGCTAAATTCACGGTAAATGAATGTCGTAATTTTTAAAAATTACCAAACTAATTTTTGTCAATTCATGATATTCATTTAGGGCTTGTTTGATAACACTACTTAATACTTAAAATTATTTAATCAAGCAATAATAATTTTTAGTGTGTTTGATAACAGAATTCAAACCTCTTAATCATTTAAGCACTGCTTATCTCCTTTAGAAAAAATTAAGAGGAAAAAGTCACTTTATTGTTTATCTCTTAATGGTCCGTGTAACAATTCTTTAAATAATTCATATTCAATTTTCCAAACTACCCTTTTTATTTTATTCATATTGATTTAACTATAAATATTTATTTTTTAATAAACCATTTTTTTCTTCATTAGCATACCACGTATTTTAAACTTTTTCCTTTCAACTAAAATTTGATTTATTTTGGTATTAATAATTTATTTAATAAATTATATCATTTACATGTTTTTATAAATCTTATTCGTACGATATGTTTTATATTACTTATGTATTTTTATTAATTATATGCGAGTGTTTTTGTAAACTATTTAATTTTTTTAGACTGCAATAGTGGATTTATTCTTCATTTTCAAGAATTTTAATAAATTGTGATAGTTTTTATTTTTTGTTTTTTGATCATTCAATTTAATGTGTTTTATCTTCTTTTGTTTTCTTATGTTTTCATTAATCATAATTTATGTTTTATTATAAAATTTGATAGTTTGCACATATAAATACAAAATATTCAACGTAAGGCAAAATTGTATATTTTCAAGATTTCAGCATTAAGATCAGTATATTTATCAAAAAAAATCGAGTGATTAAGGATTTTGATTCAGAGGTTCA
Organism: Leptodermis oblonga; assembly: GCA_016801395.1. Classification (NCBI taxonomy): domain Eukaryota; kingdom Viridiplantae; phylum Streptophyta; class Magnoliopsida; order Gentianales; family Rubiaceae; genus Leptodermis; species Leptodermis oblonga. The sequence continues at coordinate 38,933,603 of CM028755.1, forward strand.
GAAAATATATTTCAACATTAAGATGTTAAGTGCTTAATCAATTTAGTATTAAGATGTTAAGTGTTTAATCAATTCAGCATTAAGATGCTAAGTGTTTAATCAATTCAGCATTATGGTTTAGCATTAAGCATTAATTTTTATCAAACGGGCCCTCGGTAATTGGATGAATTCTTAAAATTTCTCGAGATTTATCCAAATTACTAACCGAATGTTGAGATGTAGAAAATTATTGAATGGGCCTTATTTTGTCACCTTTCTAACAAATTTAAGAAAAAACTAGTAGTGGTTTAACAAATTTTAAAGTATGTTCAATAATTTTTCTACAATCTCGGAAATTTAAACAAACATCATGGAGGTTTTGATAATTTACCCTTAGACCGATAACATTTCAATTCATCAAACAAGAAAATTAAAATTACAATTCAATTTCCAACAAATTCTATAGTTCAACCAAACAATGGGATTGAATTAGATTTGCAATTCCAATTCTATAGAATCCAAATTCTAATTCTATGGAAAACAAACGGACTCTTATAAAAATGGTGATTGGATATTTGGTACTTTATATTAGACATGTTCACGAACCTTAAGGGCCTGTTCTTTACGCCGGTTTGAAAACCGGGTTTGAGTTTTTAGGTAGAGACCGAATGGGTTGAGACCCAGAACAAAGAAACGTCGTTCTCAGACCCGGGTCCACAACACAAATTCCACCACCACCCCGTCCGCCCCGCCGCCGCGTCACCGCCACCACCGGCGCCCCAAAACCTAAATCCCCAAAATCAAATTCTTCTTCTTCTTCTTCTTTTTTCTGTTTCAATCAAACCCATTTGAGCTTGAAGTTTTAATTTTTCCCAAATTTGGGATTTGGGGATTCAAATTGAAAATAAACTATCACAAATGGGTTTGTGAGTAATTGTGGGGGAGGAAGAGGAAGAAGTGCGAAGAAGAAGAAGAGGAAGAAGAGGAGGAGGAGGAAGAAGAAGAAGAAGAGGAGGAGGAAGGGCCGGCGGCGCGAAGGAGAAGAAGACCGCCGGCGGGGAGAAGAGGAAGAAGAAGAAGAAGAAGAAGAAGAGGAGGAGGAGGAAGGGAAGAAGTGCGAAGAAGAAGGAGAGGGCAGCGGGAAGAAGAAGAAGAAGAAGAAGAAGAAGGAGGAGAAGAAGAAGAAGAAGAAGAAGAAGAAGAAGAAGAAGAAGAAGCTGAAGAAGAAGACGCGAGAAGGAGAAGAAGAAGAAGAAGAAGGAGGAGGAGAAGAAGAAGAAGAAGAAGGAGGAGAAGACCAAGAAGAAGAAGAGGAGGCCAGATTTCGGCGGCGGCAGGAGGAGAAGGGCGGCGGCGGCAGTGGGAATTGGGTTTGTGAACTGGGTTTGAGAATTGGGTAAAGAACATGGGGTTGGGTTAGATTTTTGGGTTGAGACCCAAAAAAAGGCCAGAACCGGGTCTGAGAACAACAAGAAGAACATGCCCTAAGTTATGGTTCCATGGAGAGGTAGAACTAGCCCGACCCTAAGGGGATATGGTTCTGGACCAATTTATAAATCCAATTCAGTCGTAGTTTTTGCCGGTTCGAACTCTTTTGAAAAAGAAAAAAGTTGAGGAAGATAAAAAAAAAAAAAAATTAAGTAAATTGACATCTTAGCTCCTTTAATATTTTCATGTAAAGTTAATTAATTATTTAATTTATAAATTTAAATTCAATTATTGTTATCTTATTTTATATGCATTAGTTTGTACATATAATTTAGAAATTTTATTGTATATTATAAAAATTATAAAGTAATAAAAAAACAAATAAACAAAATTTGTAGTTTTAGTACTATAACCTTTAAATGATTCATAATATATGATAGAAATTAAAATTTTTGTATGACATAATTTAATAAATACGTAAATAAATAGTATATTATGTATTATATATGTAGTAAAATTACTAGTCTTTTCTCAAATGGTGTGACCGTAAATGGTATGCCTAGGCCAGTAACCAGAATCAGAATAAAAAATGTGGCCATGTCCACTTAAACTTTAGCCTAATAAAGCAATAAGGGGGGAAGGGGGGAGACCTTGTAATCTTCTTGTAACAGGATTGAATCTTGTGAACTCTTAGAAACAAGAAAAATGTATAATCCTTAGATAACACATAGATTTAACGAGTAATGATATACTCAGTAACAAATCATAATAACTTTTTGATAGCAACTCATGTGTCATGTATTCATTAGCCAATTATTTGATATTAATAAAAATGTAACCAATGAATGCATACCCCATAAGTTGCTATCAAAAAGTTATTATGATTTGTTGCTAAGACTATCATTACTCTTTTTTTTTATCACTAATTAGCTCATAGCTTAATCCTTGATTATAAGGTGATTTATGAGGTGACGCCAATAAAAGCTGGTAGTAAAATAGCAAGTTTCTTTTATTACTACAACAGTAATTTCCATAACTTCCCATTCAAGCAAAAAAAAAAAAAAAAGTTTTACCTTTTTTTTTAACAAAACAAATACTTACATAATTACCATAGTAATATTAACGTTTAATTATATGCTTTTATTGCTAGATCCACGGCAGCAGAAAGAGTTACCAGTCTCACCACTTATGACATAATGACAATAAATTACAGCTGTAAAAGAGAAGAGGTCACTGAATCAGTAACAATAATTCCTTTAATTTTACAAAAAAAAAAAAAAAAAAAAAAAAAAGGCAGTCTCCTGCGTAACGATCTGGTCGGTAACACTATATGCGTGTTTTCTTCACTACAGTGAGTACTTTTTAAAAATCGACAATACTTTTCTAAACAGATAATACTTTAATCTTTGAATCGATATATTCTTCTTCCATACAAGCAATTTTATTTATTTTATAGAAATTGACGATACATTAGCAATTAAACTCAATTAATAAGATATAAAAGCGATACATGATACACATCAAAGACTATATGCGATACACGTTACTTTAACAACTACACTCATAACCGCGACATATCAGCAGTATAATTTGATAAATCAGAGGCGCGCTATGCCGGAAACAGTAAAATCGATACACGTGATTTCATATCACAGACGCGCTATGCTTGAAAAAGTAAAGGCGATACACGTGATTTCATGTCACAGTAAAGGCGATACACGTGATTTCATATCACAAACGCTATACTTTTTAAGCTAAAACCGATACGCATGTCGACCAAAAAAATAAAACACGAGTATCAAAATATCCGATAAGTCAAATGCAAGTTTTTGCGCAGAAAAAATTACCATTATTTCACAAGAACAAACTTACATTTACCTTAGCTAATTAATTAGTAAATTCAGTAACCGGTTTTAATACAATAATAATAAAGACAACCGCACAAGAGTCCCCCAATTAATATGGGAACGGTTACTTAATTTACTTGCTAATTAAACTTATCATCATCATCTCCTAATAACTCTCCTAATTATACGTAACTGTAACCTCCATTTTCGCCCACGTTCTCTCTTCCTCCCTTCCCTTTTCTCTCTCAATATCTACAGACGACGCCACACTCTCCACACTTAATTAGTGTTATAGTTGCTTAAACCTCTCAGGTGAACAAACAAAAAGCTTCCCAAAATCTCGTCTAGAAAGATTTAAGACAGCGGTATTACTTCTTTCTTCCTATGTTTAATTCCTTGTCTTTTGCTAAATGTCTGATATTTTGGTGCTTTTTTTTTTTTGGCAGTTAAAAAATGGCGTTGAGCTGCTATTCTTCGTCGAACTGGGGTGAGCTGGAGCATCTGAACTCCGACCTGAGTAATGTGTTTGCTGCTGCTGATTATCAACCTGATGAAGCAGAGTTTTTATCTGATATTCTTGGTTTGAATACTAATAATTACTACAATAGCGTCTCACTTGCGGACTTCCCGGATTCTTCTTACAGTGTTGTTGATCCTTTTTTTGTTGCTTCTTCTTCCCCTGACTTCTTTTACTCCGAGAATTTGAATTCTTACGCCAATGTTGGCAGTACCCTTTGCTCCGTTTACCCTGAAATCGAGTTTGAGCCAAGCTTTAACGCGAAACGCCAGAAGGGTTGTTACGATGTTGGATATGGATGTGGATATAATTGCGTTAACAGCAGCTCGGAGGTTGCCGGGTTCGTTCAGGATCCTCCTCTTCCGGGTTTGCTTTCGCCTGAGATTTTGTCTCCGTTCGGGCCGAGTTTTGCTGGCAGCAGCAGCAATCCCCTGGTGTTCAGCGGCGGTGGAAGTGAGATGGTGAATGTGAAGAAAGGTGGAAGTGGGGGAGGGACTTTGTCTTCTCAGAGCATAGCTGCGAGGCAGAGGAGGAGGAAGATTACGGAGAAAACTCAAGAGCTTGGGAAGCTCATACCCGGTGGCCAAAAGATGAACACTGCTGAAATGTTTCAAGCTGCCTCTAAGTATATCAAATTCTTGCAAGCTCAAGTTGGAATTCTTCAATCTTTGCAGGCTTCTGTTGATGATGAACAGGTAAATTTATGAATTATGTAACGGTTATTCTATCAATTTATATTTGGCTTTCGAAATTTAGTACTCTTTTACATTGAGAAAAAATAGATCGGGCGTTAGAAAAAGAATCTCATGTGAAAAAGACAAGGATTCAATAATCCTATGTGAATCTTGTTTTTTTAGCTGTTTGATGCAAATTTGACCTTCTAAGACTACTGGATTCTTGTTTGTTTACTGTTTTATGGATGGCAAATTTGACCTTTAAGACTTCTAGATTATTGTTTTTCAATTACTGTCATATGGATAAACAATTTGACCATTTTATTGTAGATTAATTATACTGGGAACTCATGCCAATAATATTTTGCATAATTGCAGGAAAATGGGGGATCATTTCACTATGAAGAACTTAATCCTCTTCTTGAATCTTCTCTTATTCAAGAAAAATTGTACTCAATGGAGAAGTGTTTGGTTCCTGAAAAATTTGTTCAGTCCATTGTTAAAGACGGGAAGATTCAAGTAAATGGTCGTGTCAGAAAAGACATCAAAGAAGTGATTGGAGCGACGGGTTAATTTTCGTCACATGACTCACATCCGTTGTTGTTTTTTTTTTTTTTTTTGTTGTAAATTAATTCCTCTTTTATAAAGGAATTAATAGCTAGGTTTTTGATGTTTCTTCAATTATCTCATTGAATTGTTTTTAATATTTTTGTAATTAAGTTTGCATTTTCTACTTCAATCACGAGGATACTAATTTCAAGCCCTTAAAATATTGTGCTTTCAATTCTGCAGTAAAATTATATATTTTTTAGTTATGTTACAACATTATATAGTTAAATTCAGAAAGAGCTTAACAATTACATAACATTCGATTTGCCTAATTACTCTTTGTCACAGAGGTTCAGTGAACAATTTTAATCTCAAAATTTAGAGATCAACACTTATAATTATTTTTTTTAAATGTTTTTAATTCAACACTTAATCTCTAATAATTTTAGAAAAGTATGACTTTTGGTCATTGGGATTCAAAATCAAATCAAATCAAAGTTAAGTGTTTGATGGTTTTGCATTTTCCTTTCAAATGATCCATGCATGTCTAAGCAGGGTCTTACTATTTATTAAAAATGTGAAATTATTGTACTTTTTAAATATTAAGATTAATAGTATTGTCCAATTAGCTAGCTGTTCAAGACTAAAATTGTTTTCTTCTTTTAAACTTATTCTGCCTCTTTATTAAATAATAGCAGATGATATTAGTCACATTTCTTAAGAGGGTGAATCCCGTAGGTACAAAAGGGTGGCACAGACGGATTTCGCAAGCTCTACAATGCATAATAGTAATTCTGCCAATGAATGTGGAAATCGTTGTGAAGCATAAAAAAAAAAAAAAAACTTTAAATAATTAACTATTTCCATGCTTTCAATAAATTGATGAAATTATGGGAGACACCAAAAATGAATGCACTATAGAAGTTATAGGGTTTCCCACATCTTCATAAAGCACACAGCGAAAGCAACTCCTCTTATGAGGCTAAGTTTGATGGCTTTAGAGACAGATGATCCCTCTCACATACTTGCGGCCTACCTCCTATGTGAGAGGAATCACCTATCGCACGTGACAGATGATATGAGCTCAAGTTTGAAGACATTGTTGCTAGTTACTCTGACTGCGGCTCTGCTAAGCACGATGGAGATCTCGCCCCTTTTGGAAGGGGGCAAAATGCATGAGCCTTTTGAAGAAGCAACATTTGCCCCGAAGTAGAGTTGACATCGTAAAGAGAACATGAAGATCAAAATCAAATTTAGGATAATTTCAGCGTACCATGAATATGAAATTCCCTGAGATTTTCATATGCACCTGAGTTTCTGTAGACATAAATCCATGAAAAGAAACACATTAGATGGAAAGAAAAAAAAAAAAAAGGAGCCTAATATTAATGTGGTTGTAGTAGTTCCTCGCTGTGGGCTGAAAGTGGCAACAGTGGCGGTGGTGACTTGAAGGTGGCAGTAGCGGAGGTGGCGTTAAAAGGATGGCTTAAAAAGGAAAATATTATCTTGATATATAGGTTTAATTTGAAAAAATGGAAGTGAAGTTTTGCCCAAATCATGTGTGTGAGTACATGAATATTCAACAACACAATACATGCACAATATCTATCCACCATACGCACATCTATGTGAATAATATGAGGTGCTAAACGCATGACAATTTTTTGCTCAATATATGGCGGAGAGATAATATTTTATAACTTTGTTCCCATTTTACCCTCCCCCTAAAATCCCTTTTTTCCACTGCCGCTGGACGCCACCCTCCACTGCCTGATGCCATCCTCTACTGCTCCTAAAGGTGAATTTCAATTTTTTTTATTAGATTCTGCTTGAGGAAAAGGAACATTCTCCGGAAGTTGGCTCAAGAGCGCCAATTTCCGGAGAAGTTGGCGCAGGAGCGCTAACTTTCGGAAAAGATAAATTGGTGCTTCTGTGCCAAATTCTCTTCTTCAGAAGTTGGTGTACCTGTGCCAACTTTAGGAGAAGGTTCATTTTCCTCTAGTTGGATCTAATAAAAAAAATTGAAATTTACCTTTAGCGGCAATGAAGGGTGGCGTCCGACTGCGACATGATGAGGGATTTTAGAGTGGAGGGCGAATTTTAGGGCGGATGAGGGATTTTAGGGGGAGGGATAAATGGGAACAAAGTTGTAAAATATTATCTCTCTGTCCTGCATTTGGCCGAAGGAAAAGGAACATAGGAGTGCCAACTTTCAGAGAAGGTTAATTTCCTCTAGCTGGATCTACTAAAAAAAATAAAATTGAAATTTACCTTTAGCAGTGATGGAGGGTGGCGTCCTGCGGCGACAGGATGAGGGATTTTTGAGTGAAGGGGGGGATTTTAGGGCGGAGGAGGGATTTTAGGGGGAGGGGAAAAATGGGAGCAAAGTTGTAAAATACTATCTCTTTGTTCTGCATGTAGCAAAAAATTGTTCCGCGTCTAGCACCTTACATATATGCACACTACATGGCCGTCTATGTGAGTATACGAATTAGTATTCACAAGCACAATATATGCACACCACATGCACAGTATCTGCACATCTATGTGAATAATATGAGGTGCTAAACGCATGATATTTTTTTTGCTAAACATAGGACGGAAACATAGTATTTTACAACTTTGTTTCCATTTTACCATTTTCCATAAAATCCCTCATTTCACCGCTGTCGGACATTACCCTTCATTGCCGGACGCCACCCTACTTTGCCAGACGCCACCCTCCACTGCCAGACGCCACCCTCCACCACTGCTAAAGGTAAATTTCAATTTTTTATATTAGATCTTGCCGGAGGAAAATGAACCTTCTCCGGAAGTTGGCGCACGAAAAAGGTAAGTTGGTGATTCCTCGCCAACTTCTCTTCACCAGAAGTTGGTGTAGCTTACCTTTTCCAGAAGTTGGCGCATAAGCACCAATTTATCTTTTCCGGAAGTTGAAACAGCTGTGCCATCTTCCAGAGAAGGTTCATTTTCCTTCGCGCGGGATCTATAAGAGTATACGAATTAATATTCACAAGCACAATATCTGCACACCGCGTGCATAAGCTAGTTGTTTATTTTTCTTAATTAATGCTAGGGACCAATATTAGTGAAATTTACAAATTTTAATGGAACAAAATTCATTGGTATAATAATGAAAGAATGATATTAATATTATATATATTAATAACAATTCAGTTTGAATAAGGATTCTATATGGGCAATAACTCTTCTCAAAACTGATAAAATTTGAGAACTTTTTTGAATAATAAAAAAAGTTTTTTCTGGCTCATATGTGCTATCAACCAAATGCACATTTGCTAAGTTAATAATATTTCTATTTGTTTTTTTTTTTTGAGACTGTGGTATTCCTGTTTAATAACACTACATTTTTAACACCACATTTTTTGTTTCTACAATAAATTCAATTTTTTTAATACTTTTTTTAATACAATTTTTATTATTCAATTTCACATTTTTATATTGATAATTTTTTTTCCAAAACATGTTTTTAAAATTACATCAGAACGAATGGGCTTATCTCATTTATTATTACTCACCCATAATATAGCTAAAGCCTTTATAGATTTATTTCTCAATAGGACACATTTGATGTTTCAAAATTTCAGGGGGCATTTTGATGTTTTATAAAATTTCAAGGGGTATTTGAAATTTACCCAAAACGCAAAAATTAGAATTGGGAATCAATACGACGTCGGACGTATAGGTTCTCTGATTCCTCACCGGTGATCACAAAACCCTACTTAAAACCCTGTCTGCCCAGTGACTAGAGAAAAACTCAAAACCCAGACTTCACAGAAAATGGCCGGCCGCCTTATTATCTTCCGATCGACGGCGACAGCCCGGTGGTTTTCTTCGGTGTCTGCAGCGGCGGCCTCTTCCACCGGAGGCAAATCAAAATCTCTTCACAAAAAACTTTTAGACCGTAGAATCAGACCAGACTCCGACACTAACATAAAAGGGATAATTGATGAATGGGCCACCCAAGGAAAGCAAATCAAAAGGTTCGAAATTATTGACCAAATCAACTTCTTCCGTAACCGCAAGAGCTACCATTTTGCCCTCCAGGTAACTTTCTTGGTTGAGTTTTTTCTTTTTTGAAGAGTGTTTTAATGGATGAGATAATAAATCCGTCAATTGGATGGGTTTTATTGGTTTTTCTTTTGAGTACTGTAGCAGTTGTGTTTGCTTGCTTGTAAAAATTGTCTTTATGGTAGTTAGAATGTTTGATATTATTTTGAGGTATTATATTGTTGAATACGTATTTTGTTTTTGGGTTATTGGTGGTACTAGGGTTGGATTTATGGTAGTTATAACGCGATATATGACCGATGACCCCACGGAGTGGGAGAAAGGCGTAGTGGCTGTTGTTATTGGTGGTACTATGAATCGAAGTTTGATTTTTTTATCTGATATAAAGGGTATGTTCTTTACGTTTTGGTTTTGGTTTCGCAACAGTAAATTTAATATTATAATCCGCTTTCATCATTTTTAATGTAACTTTTTACTATTCAGGTATATCTTTTTACATTTACAATACACTTTTTACTTTATAAAACTATTTTTCAAAAACCAAAACTCAAACTTTCAGTAAAGAACACGCCCAAAGTATTGTATTTGATTGATAAATGTATATGAGACACTGCACGGATGTGCCTGAACCTTGATATGACTGATTAATGTAGTATGAATAAACAAGGAAACTTGTGTGAGACTACGCCTTGATCTATTAAATTAACTGAATACATTCCAGAAGTTGGGTAATTTGAATTCCAGTTTGCTCTGTAAATAAGAAATTTGGATATCCGATGTCAGTGCTGATATAGAGTGATAGATTCATGGAGGTTTATCAACTCTTTGATTTTAACCATTGATGTACCTTTTTGGCTTTTCAATTTTTGAACCACCATTGAAACAATTTAAAATGCGGGATTGTACAATGTTCAAATCTTGTAATTTGCTTATGAATTGGATCAGCCATCTCTGTTAAGCTTACTGGGTATAGATCCTGATTAGCAAATTGATACCATATGAAGAGCCATTTTCCCCGTTACCATTTTATATAAATGAAACTTTGAATTTTGAAGCCTTAACTGCAGTGAGTGCTCATGTTATCTAGTTTGGTGCATAAAGAATCTTAGGTAGTCTGTTGTTGCATAAAGCAGGAGGATCTTTGTGCTATGGAAATTGTCATTCTGCAATAACTAATTAACAAGATTTCACGACACCCTAAAGCTGCTGTCACCTTTGCCTTTGGAAATCCATTCTTTTCATCCCTCTTATATTTTCCATTTATTTGGGTAGTACTGTTTCTCTTTTATGTATGAGGAAATGGATCAAGCATTACAATTGCAGTAAGGTGTTGTACTGTTTAATTTTCTTGTTTATTCGTTTTTTGTTTAGTGGTTATGCCCCAATGGAAAGGGATCTTTATTGGTTCCTGTGATGTCAGCAAGTGAGCATTTTACTGTTTCGGGACAACATAAGGTCATCATGTTTATCATGTCTCTAAAAGACTTTCCCTTCTTACCAATGCAGCTGTCAGAGTGGCAGGAAAGCAGCAAGTTTGACGTGAATAATGTTGACCGTGCTATACGAATTGACCTTCTTGGCAAGACTAGAGGCACTCATTCAGCAGAAATGTACTTTAACAGGCTGCAGGAATCGGCAAAAACAACAAAGACTTATGGAGCGCTGCTTAACTGTTACTGCAAGGACAAATTGTTGGATAAGGCTCTGGAACTCTTTGCCGAGATGAAGAAGTGGGATTGTATTTCCACTTTGAACTATAACAATGTGATTGCTTTACACATGAATACTAACCAGCCTGAACAAGTTCCTTTGCTCGTGCAAGAAATGGAGCAGAGAAAGATAAAGGCAGATATATTCACTTATAATCTGTTAATAAACAGCTATGCTGCTCGAAAGGATTTAGATGCAGTGGACAAAGTTCTTGAAGATGTGAAAGCGAAGGATGTAAAATTTGATTGGTTCACCTATGGAAATGTGGCAACCATTTACATCAATGCTGGACTTCTTGACAAAGCCACAGGTTTTATACAAAAGATGGAAATGGAAATGAAGAATGTACGTGATCGGGAGTATTTCCACACCTTAATTATCTTGTATAAAGACATGTCCGATTTGTCGGGAGTTAATCGTACGTGGGAGGCTCTCAAGTCAGTCTTCCCATCCCCTAGTAATACTAGCTATCTGATGAGGCTGTTGGCTCTTTCCAAATTGGGTGATGTGGAAAGCCTGGAGGAGTGTTTTAGGGAGTGGGAATCAAATTACAGCATGTATGATGTCAGATTAACTAATGTGCTCTTGGAATCTTACCTCAATCGGAACATGATTGAGGAAGCTAATGCTCTCTATGAAGGTATGGTGGCAAAAGGGAAAGAACCAAATTTAAGGACGATGAGTATGCTAGCACACTATCATATAACGAACTTTGAGATAGACTCTGCTTTGAAGTATCTGGAAATGGGTGCAGCTAGTGTAAGCGTGGGGCATAATGATAATTGGTTTCCCAATGATGAAACCATACAGATGTTTCTGAAGTACTTCGAGGAGAAAAACGATGCAGATGGAGCCAAGAAGTTCTGCAATATCTTGAAGAGGATTGATCGCCTTGATTCCACCGTGTGTGAATCTCTGCTTTCTTCAGAGGTTTCTGCTCGTGAAGTGCAAGCACAGAGTTGATTTTAGTTGAAATATAAAGCTGATGAAGAGATGCAACATAGGGAAGTTATTAGGAGGGCTGAATTTTTTGTTCATGCACGTTTTTTTAATCTGTGATGAACAGGAAGTAACTATGAAGGGAGTAGGATAGGGTTTTAGCTTGATTTGTACATTTGAATGCTAACTTTATTCATGTCACAGTAGTGACAAATCTCATATTGTTTTCGTCATGCACATTTGAGATGCTAACTAATTTATCATAATTTTCTTTCTTTAAAATTTGGTAGGTTGGGTTTTGTCCCACAATTCAAATTCAGCTGGAATTATTCAATTCGAAATTGAAATGTTATGTTTAAAATATGAAATTCAAATTAAATTCTCCAAATTCAGTTTTTCGAGTCTTAGGAAGATTTGAGAGCACAAAAACGGTGGAAATTAAACAGAGAAGAAAGATGGATTCACTCACTCTGTAGAAAGATTGAAATTGTGGAAATTCAGGCATCTTATCCTATTTCCCTCTATTTCCTTTATTCTTACCTCTCAATCCCAAATTTCTAATTAAAATTGTAAGATTCTTTTTTTCTATCACAAATCCAATATAAGTTTATCTTTATGCATAGAAAAAGAAAAAGAAAAAATAGAGTTGGTCTTACATGAAACGGATTCATTTGTTTCTATATTCGTATACATTTAAATGCATGTGCATATTTTTCGTTTAGATAGTTGTATACATTTAAGTGCATGTGCTTATTTTTCTTTTAATCAATAGAGTAGTAGATACTTAAAATAGTATTATGGAAAATCTTTTAAGAAACTAGTACATCTGATGACCAAAATACCATTGGTGTCAAAATGACCAAAATACTACTGTGATGGAATGACTATTCTACCCTTACACATGTGCCTTTATTTTGGGCTGAAAACTCAATGAGTCCATGTATTTTAATGTGACCGAAAGTCCACTTTTGGCTATTTGAACTTGGATGTGACAAGTTGGCTGTTTTTTATAAAAGGGTTGAGTTTTGGTTTTGAAAAAATAATTTTATAATGTAAAAAGTGTATTGAAAATATAAAAAGGTATAACTGAATAGTAAAAAATTGATAAAAATTAATTATAATATATTAAATTTACTGTTGAGACCAAAACTAATACCAAAACCAAAACTCAAAGAACATGCCCTAAAATGTTAGTGTTCTTCAAGGGACTTCCCATTATTCTTAAGCGCATCATTTGACCATCAAGTTGGATATGATCTCCCTCCTATAGTTTGTAAATTTTTTATTCGGTTATTAATATCTTACTACAGTTAAACCTCGATAAATTAATAACCTCGATTATATAATATTTCTTCTGGTCCCGAATTGGGCTAACGAACTAAAGTAATAACCTCACTAAATGCATTAAGTAATAAAAAAAAATTGAATCCTTAAGGGCCCAGTAAAAATATTAAGTAATAATTACTGGATTTCATTGAGGAAATATAGAGTGAACGACCTTTAATATACTTTTACTTTTCAAATGTGTCCGATTTGGTACATAAAATTTTTTTTTAGCCACAAATGTACCTAAACCTAATTTTAATGCTCCGAAAATGTACTTTTGCTGTTAAAAGCTAACGCCACTGACGGAACCATATTCTCGTGCAACTCACATGCCCAATTGAAGGGGCATTTTTGTCACTCGGGCTACGCGGGAAATGGTTTACGTGTTAAAGTAACTGAAAAGACTTGATAGGATCGGAAAGCCAAAAAGCATAAACGAAGCATCATCTAACTTAAAACATACTCCCTCTTCTCCTTTGCATTCTTCACATTCTGCAAAACAAATCTACTGAGACTGGAAGAATCCTAGTTCTAACATGGAGGATGGGACGAGAAAATACGGGAGGTGGGAGACACCAAGAGTCAGAAGCAAACGTCGGATCATCCCATGGACGATCAAGGAAGGAGATGAGTTTTTTGACCCCCACATTGCGTACGGTATGTAAATATTCTTTATCTAATATTTGCCATGGACTTTTGTGTTGGTGAAAAAGGTGAATCTTTAGAGATTGTGAAGCTAAAATATTGATTTTAAACGTTTGAAGGTGTGTTAGTGGGGAACATAAGGGGTTTTGTTGTGGAATGATGTTGGGTTACAACCTTTTGAATCGAAAGAACCAACCTTTTGAAGTTAAAGAACCAATCTTTAGTATAGGTATTGTTGTGTTGTTGAAATTCTTTATATTCGTGGAAAGTGGTAGTGAAATGCTTGTCATGCTCATGCATATATTTTCATTGTGGACATGATTTTTTGCATGTTTTGTATTGAATAGGAGTTGTGAGTAGTTATTACTGTTTTTTTTTCCTTATTAGGATGGTACCGTATTTGTCCTCTCTATATCATTAGTTTTGATTAGGAGCTGTGAGTAGTTATTAATGTCTTTTGTTCCTAGTTATGATTGTACCGTATTTGCCCTCACTATGTGTATATCCAGAAGCTCACATTAAATAGCACTATAACTTGTAAACAACGAGTATTAATGTGTAGGTGATTGTGCATGGAAATTCACATTGCGTGTAAGGCACGGGGGAGCAATTTCTCAGGGCATATATTGGATATATGAGGGGTCAAATTGATCACATAGACAATTGCAACGCAGATCAATTTTCTCTGGTTGAATGAATAGGTTGATGATTAGATTGGGGTACACGAAGGCCAACACAATGATGTATTACTATATGGATCCATCTGTAACTGGATTGAAGGAGGGGTTGAGAACATTGCAAACTGAAGAGCATGTACTTCAGTTATTAAAGTTATTAGAAACTGAAAAGGTGATCGAAATCGTCTCTGATCACTTACCGAAAAAGGAGATCAAGAAAAGGCAATTGGAAGCGCGAAGTGCAGAATGGGGCAAATTGTTAGAAGAAATGCAGCCCAAATCGACTGTTGTCATTGAGGAAATCGGGGAGGAACAACAACCTGATTGAATTGATTAAAAAATGAAAAAAGAGGAATGTTGCTGCCAAGTTGTAGGCAAGGATCAAATCGCACATGAATTCATATCTAGCCCTTGGATACAGTAAAGGTGAAGGGGAAATTACTGAAATAAAACAAAATTGTGACTAGGAGGACAAATAGGACGATACTACAGTTTCAGGGTCTGATAAAGAGGCTGATAATGCAGGTGGTGACAAAGAGGTTGACACTGCAGGTTCAGGGGGTGACCAAGGGGTTGAAGAGGATGCAAGGTTTGTTGAAGTGTGTACAGATGCCACAGGGAATGACATGACAGCTTAGGAACACTTACTGAAAGATGATATTTCTAAAGGACATTCTGAGAGTGACTATGGAAATGTGGAAACTAATCAAGTGGTGACTGATATGGATGCAGGGCAAGTTGAGTTGGGTGGAGATGGCACTGATATTGGTGCAGCATCACAGGGGATTGATATTGGGATGGAGTTACAACACAGGAAACACTTCTTGAACCTGAAATAGAAGTTAATGAAGATATGTACAGGGTACATGTTGGGGACAACAATCGATTGTACAATGAGGAGCAATTTGTGGTTGAAGATGCTTCTGATAATGATCTTAATCCAGGCCATGGATTCTCAGCCTACTTCAACCATAGTCTTGTTTGGGAATAAGAGATGGAAGCCATAATTGGTGAGCAATTTCTGGAAGGCTATGAAGTTCTGAATGGTGAGGAACAGGGTGACCCTAATGGTGTGGAAAATGAAGTACTAATTCTGAGGTACTTGGTGATCTGAATTGCTTTGAAGAGCAATTTGAACCAAATGTCGAGCAATCTGAAACAAATCAAGCTGCAGCAGCCGAGGCACAAGTTACTAATGGAACTTGGAAGGTCACGAGATCTATGCCAAACATGGCTGCCATTGACGACTTAGAAGAAGATAGCATAAACGTGCGGCTACATAGCAATCCAAACTCATCAGATGAAGAGATGGACAATGGAGCTGGTTTGTACACATATTTCATGCCAAGAGAGCTAATAGAAATGGTTTTTACAGTAGGCCAGAAATTTGGGTCGAAGAAAGAGTTTAGAGATGCAGTCACTTCTTATTCCATATTCAACAAGAGGCCTGTAAAAATTCCATTGAATGACAAGAGAAGATTAACAACAACTTGTGAACCTGGGTGTCCGTGGAAGGTTTATGCTACCAGAGTTAATGCCCTTGGCAGTAGAGATTATGTGGTGCAACAGTGTTAGAAAAGCATAACGGTTGCGAAGTGACCATAAAAAATAAAAGGTTAACTTCAAGGTGGTAATCTGAATGGTATGTGGAGAGAATTAGGGCTAATTTGAAAATGCCTATCAAACAAATCAGGCAGAATGTTGATAAGGATTTTGGATATGAGATCAGCAGATCAACAGCTTACAAAGCTAGACGAAAAGCATTGAAAAAGATTCTGGGCACAGCAAAAGAGCAATATAGGAAATTGTGGGACCATTTTGAAGAGCTAAAGCGATCTAATCCTGGGACTACTGTTGATATTTTCTTTGCTCCAAGACCATCTCCTAATAGTAATCCCATTTTTATGAGGTTCTACGTGTGTTTTGGGCCTTTGAAAAAGGGATTTGTGGAACACTATAGACCCATTTTTTTTCTTGATGGGTGTTTCACAAAAGGAGTTTATAAGGGCCAGTTATTGACAGCCATTAGAGTGGACCCTAATAATGGTTGGTGGGCAGTTGCATGAGCGGTTGTAGAAAAAATCAAAGGAACAATGGACATGGTTCCTAAAGTTATTGAAAGAAGATCTCAATATTCAGAATGATTTCTACTACACCATCATGTCTGACCAACAAAAGGTGGAGTCATATAAGTTTTTATTTTTTGTTTAATTGATCATTCTGCTATTTTATTGACAATGAACCATAATACATTTATTCTTTGTACTGTAGGGTCTTGCTATTGCTTTGGCCGAAGTATTTCCAAATGCTGATCGTAGGTTCTGTGTCCAACACATGTACTAGAACTTCAAGAAGAAGCATCCAGGTAAAGAGCTAAAAAATATGCGTTAGGGTTTAGCTAATACAACAAATGTGTAGGTGTTCAAATCTGAGATGGGTGAGATTGAAAATGACAATTTCTTGGTATTTCGAACATTAAAAAATGGTGCTCCCCCTATGCATTGGTGCAAGGTTTATTTTTCATTACATACTAAATGTGACGCATTGGTGAATAACATTTCTGAAACTTTTAGCCAAAATAGTTGAAGCTAGGGAAAAGCCCATAATTTCAATGTTAGATGACATTAGAGTTTTTTTAATAAGTAGGATACAAAGGAGAGTTGATTGGATGAAAACTTACCCTTTTGATGTCCCCCCAGTCATTCAAGATATTTTGGAAGATCATATAAAATACTGTAGGGATTGGAAGCCAATAAGCAATGGTGCAGATGGGTTTGAGGTGCAAGGGTCTAGTGGGCAGTATGTAGTATACTTGGGAAAAAAAACTTGTACTTGTAGACTGTGGGAACTAAGTAGGCTTCCATGTGTACATGCTGTGGCTTGTATTCTTAGGAGAAAAGAATCTGTCTATACCTACGTAGACAAATTTTACTTGAAGGATACAATGCTAAAATTGTATGAGAATGTGATGAATCCCATTAATGGGGAAAATTTGTGGCCTAAGTCGTTAATGTGCAAACTAGACCCCCCTATTCCTTGCATACAACCAGGAAGACCAAAAAAAAAAATGAGGAGGAAACAGCCCAATCAAAGAATATGTGAAGATGGTAGGATTCAGCTAAGAAGACATGTCAAAATTCATTGCCGAAAGTGTGGTAATACTGGACACAATGCAAAGACATGCAAAGAAGGCTTGGATTCTACAGATGCTTATGTTTCTAATTAGGTATGTGCGTATGTGCAGTTTTCAAAGGTGATCAACTTATTTACATTCTATTTTTTCCCCTAAATCGACAATAAATATTATGCAGGTTGGCTCAAGCAATACTACCTCTAACTTGCAAAACAACCTCACTGCTGAAGGAGTCCCAAATTTGGATGGAAACCCACCAATAAGAAAGGTTTACATCAATTATTTTTAGTGCTTTGGTTGGTGAATAGTTTATAACTTCCTGGGTTTTTTTTTTTTTTTTTTTTTTTTTTGAGACAGAGGGGTAGATCTAGAAAGACTCCCACTTCAAATGTTGGACCTGTTTTAATTGCGGCCCCTCAGTCAAGCACTCATTCTGTTCCTAATACCAGTGAACCAAGGACCAGATCTAGGAATACTGCAAGAGTTTCCAAGCCACCAACAGTTCCAATTACCAGGGTAATACCCAACAGTAATGTATATCTAATTCAGTTAATAATATTCAACTAAATTTTTTTACTTAATTTGCTCATAAATCATGCATGTACTCTTTTTAGGGTAATGCCAGAAAGAATGGTGCTTCTGCTCCTCCAACTGCTCGTGATGTTTCAAACAACAATAGAGCTTCATCTTTTAGAACCAGAAACAAGAAGAGAGTTCTGTCTGAAACTGACAAAATTAAGGTGAATACAAATGCGGGATGTCTTGGGGAAGAGCCACCAGATAAAGTCAGAAGGTGGGCTGGGAGGTCAAGAGCAACCAAAATTGGCATGGGGGATAATTAGCAATCAAAAGAATAGTTGCCTTATTTTGCACTTTGTGATGGTAGTTGTCAGGTTGATTGGTTCAACTGAATATGTGCCACTGAATTTTAATGTCTTTTGGTTAGTAGACATGTTAGTCAAGTTTAAACTTGTGTTTTGCATCTAGATTTTAAGGCATTTGGATAGCCATGTTGTTCATGTTTAGACTTGTGTTTCACCACTGGTTTTTATGGCTTCCAGTTAGACATGAAAGTCATGTTTAGACTTCTGTTTTTGGCATTGTAATTTGCCAATGGTTTATGTCTTTTGTTTAGTGTTAAACCTGTGAATGATAAGGCTGGTTTGGTTCAGGAATTTGCCTCTTTCTGAATGTTACTCTGTTTAAAGTTTAATGAGATTTATGATTGTGTCATTATTCAGGTTGTCTTTTAATTGCTTTATATAGTTTTCAGATGTTGAGATTATTTAGGTGGCTATTTATGTTATTTTGGTCAGTTTTCAGCAAGTAAAAGTGACAAGATACATAACAATGGATATGAACTTCTCATTTCCCTTTAGTCCATGATAACCAATACAACATTTAAGGAAACTCTATATTAACACACCTACTTGTTACCAGACAACACCAATAGATAAGAACTTCTAATTTCCATTCTTGAAAAACACTTAACTGAACTAAATACTAATAGATAAAACTAAATTGAATACAATATTGCTAATACTACAGAAATTGTAGAACAGGGGATGCAATAAATTCCTCCACATCTTCCCTTCCTACTTTCAGTACCCTAAACCAACATAAACCATATCACCAAAAACAGCAGCATAATGAAAACCCTCTTCAGCATGTTCGATTTCTTCTCCAATTCAGCACATAGGCTGGCGTTTTCAGGCCTTAGTTCTAGCAGACCTTCATCTTCAAGACTATCAATTTTCGCCTCTCCGCACAACTGCGATTCCAACCTATTTATTATTGTTATTAAACAGAGAATAACTTCCCTAGACCGAATCCACATTTCTGGGTCAATCCATGCCGAGAATCGACACCCTCCTGACTGCATAAAACAAACCGAACAAATTAATCTTTACCCCAAATTCCTACTAAAAATTTAATGGAAAACATACCTCAGATCTCTTGCATATTGTGAACCTCCTTGATGGGTTGTCGTCGGTCCACGGAGTAAGAATTACAGATCTATTACCGCATCCACATATAGGGGGAGTTGGGTACCTTCTACGCATTTTTAGGGTTCAGGGTGATTGTTGTTTCTCTTTCCTTCTCCGTTTCCAAGCGAGGGAGTCTTGGGCTTGCCCCTTTTATGGAAGACAGTAGCGTGGGCTAGAATGGAGGGTAAATTTTCGACGTAGCCCGAATGATGAAAATACCCTTCAATTGGGCATGTGAGATGCACGAGAATATGGTTCCGTCAGTGGCGTTAGCTTTTAACGGCAAAAGTACCTTTTCGGAGTATTAAAATTAGTTTAGATACAATCGTGGTTAAAAAAAAGTTTAGGTACCAAATCGAACACATTTGAAAAGTAAAGGTATATTAAAGGTCGTTAACTCGGATATATATATATATATATATAATATAGACCAAAATAGACCAAAATTTACCAATCAATCAACAATACACGTACAATAATCATTCCTTTTGAAAATATGCATCTATAGTTGATTGTTTTTGCTTCCCACCTAAACTAAAATGAACCTCATCCTTAGCTTTTATAGGTAAAGACTAAACCTTTGCATTTGCTATGTGTACACGAACTTATTTTTTCGAGACATTAAGTTTCACTAAAACTTTTGAGCTTTCCTAGATTCAAATAATATACTGTATCGGTAAAGACTAAACCTTTTCATTTGCTATGTACATGAACTTAGTTTTTAGAGACATTAAATTTCACTAAAACTTTTGAGCTTCACCAGATTCAAATAATTTTTACTAAAACTATATTGCAAAACTCTCTCTAAAATAATAAATATTTATTTATTGATAAATGAATAATTTATTCATTTATTGATAAATAAATAACTTCGCTAAATGAATATTTTTTTCCGGTCTCGAGAGTATTATTTTATCAAGGTTTAACTGTATTAGATACGATCCCAAAATACTAAATTTATCCTACATTTGATTCTATAATCTTTTACTAAAAGACTCTAAATAAGAATAGTTTGTATAATTTATCTATAATTTTACACATGCACATTTTGTGTAGAATCTTGCGATCTTATGATCTGATTCTATAGATTCTGAACATATCCCAAATCGATCCCACATCAAAATTCGGAAGTGATGTCTTGGGTGAATTCCTATAACATGGTATCACATGTTAAATGGAAAAAAAAAAAAAGCATTTTTAGTCCACATTCTTTACTTAAGTAGCAAATATAGTTCACTTTCTTTAAAAACTAGCAAATGCAGTCCACTTTCTTCAAAAACTAGCAAATGCAGTCTACAATCTCTTCATTATTTTGCAATTTTAGTCCAACTGACGGATAATTGACGCCAACTACCAAAAGTGCAAAAAAATGAAAAGATTGTGAACTATATTTGTTAGTTTATAAAGAATGTGGATTAAATTTATTAGGTTAAAGTATATGGACTAAAAATGCAAATTTTCTCATGTTAAATTGTCGTTTGGACTATATTTATATTATATAATTTAATTGTTATTATTATTTTTTTTATCATTTTCAATACACAATTATGACATTTTTTTTATTACTTTGTTTACATTCTTAACATAATTTTAATAGTTTTAAATTAAGGCTTAATCACTATTTACCCCCCGTGTTATTCCCTTTTCACTACTTACCCCCATGTTTTTAAAACTAACTCTTTACCCCCCATCTAACTAAGTCATGTGTAATAAGAATTGAAATGACAACATTACCCTCATTAAATGATGACCTCTCCGCCACGTCATGATTTTTTTTCCCTAATTGGCCCTGTCACCTACCTTCTCTCTCCGCCACATCATCGCAACTAGGGCTGAGAACGAACACGAACGTTCACGAACAAGCTCGGGATCGGCTCGTTAAAAGCTCGGTTCGAGATCGTTTATTTTTTAATAAACGAACACGAACAAAATTTTAGGCTCGATTAATAAACGAACAATAAATGAACAGAAAGGAGCTCGGCTCGATTACGTTCGTGAACAGCTCGGCTCGATAAGAAGCTCATTATAGATATTGAACATATGTTAAAAAAGATGTCATAATTATATTTTTTTATTGTATATAAATAAGTATAAAAAGAATAAAATGAAACAATGAATTAAGAAAAATTAGAAAGGAAATTAAATGAAAGATATAAATTTGAGCATATTAAAAAAAGCCTTCCCAAATTTGATGGTAATGGGATTCGAACCCATGTGGGTTGTATGTGAAAGTTGAACACCAACCACTCAGCCAGCCACATGTTTGGTTATATAAGTCTGAGCATATTAAATATATAGGAAAGTGGGAGCGCTGCCAACTTTGTTTGTCCCACATCGAGATTTTGTGAGTTGTTGTGTATGTTCAATGCTTATAAAAAGGGGAAGGCAGGCTGCTCCCTTCCTACACAATCAAACTTGAGCTTGGGCTTGAGCTTAGGAAAATTAAGCCGAGCTAAGCTTTGAAACGAGCTTGAGTTTGAAGTTAAATTTTGAGCTCGAGCCATTTGATTCTCTACTCGAGCCGAGCTCGAGCCGAGCTCGAGTTTTGAATAATTAGCCGAGCTCGAGCTTAAGTTTTGGGCTCGAATCGAGCTCGAGCTCGAGCTTAGTAATATTTAGCCGAGCCGAGCTCGAACACACTGAAGTTCGGGCTCGGCTCGGCTCGATATCACCCCTAATCGCAACCACCTTAAAAAAAAGGGCAATAATTTTTCTACTAGCTTGGGATTGAACACACAACCTTCAACTCCCGTGCTTATGGATCAACCACTAGGCTAGTGATGTTTTTTATAAAAAACATCACTAGCCTAACACGGGGATAAATAGTGATTAAGCCTAAAATTAATTAAAATCATATTTCAACAACAGCTAGAATGTGATTTAATATTCCGACCTAATTTTATGAAGAAAAATGGAAACGAACAAAAGAAAGCGGGAACCACTATACACAAGATAACTTCCGCCGCTGACGAACTACTGATATGCTCAGGGGATCGAACTAAACTTGGAAAGGTACGACCTCTGCCATTTTTTTCCGGCTGAACGCTTCCCATGTGTCCGCAGTTGCTTAGTAGTTGGTGTATGATTTGTAATATATTTTGAAGTTAGGTTTCACTTCATAGCTTAATCACGGTGGTGGTGATTGTTTCGGGTGGGGTGACAGGAAATTTGGGCTTTGTTGTTTTTGTTGCTTATTCTTTGAGGGATTTTGTGTTTCTCCTGCTTTTCACACCTCTGAAGTTAATGTATGCTTAGACGAATAGAGAGGTTAAAAGAGGTAGACGGAGACGTCTAGTACTCCTTTCCAGGTTTGCATTTTGATTGGGGTCTTGGAGACCGAATGAAAATTTGGTGTCAATTAGTGATGGTTTGTTTACTATGTTTGATTTGGTTACGGTGGTTTATGATTTTGATGAGTTCCCGTCCCTTTTGTGGTCTGCTACTTTGGGTTTCCAATGTGCTTATTGTTGCGTTTGGATAGATTGCTTGTTTGAGAAAACTTTAAAATCAATGTTGTGAATACATTTCTCTGTGAGTTTTTGGATCCCATAACCAAATTATTTTCTGTTAAAACTTGTTAATTTTGTAATTGTAGTGGGCTACATATATATGTACAGAACCACTGGTAGAATTTGATATTAGAAATTATTATCATTTGTATACTTTTGTAAACTTCTGCATGAATACGGGTTGCCTTGTGGTATTGCTCTAGATACTGTTTGATTTCCGGAATTTTGTGCAACTGCCCAAATACTTTATGGGTTTTAAATTTAACAATTTAGATTGTGATTGAATGTTGCTCTTCTGATGTTTAAATTATATTCTATATAACTTTTGTTCTGGTATATTGATATTATCTGGATTTAAAGCATAGGTATCTTTTAAATGTACTCATGATGAGTTGTATTAAGATTTTGATTTTCAGCAAACTGGAGGTTAGGTAACTTTGGCTTCTATCCCCATCCACATTGTTCTGTTTGTACAGCTGCTCACTTGTTGTTTATTCTGTTGATATGTGGCACTCATATCAACTGTGCTGTGGATGGGGGGGAAGAATCTGAGGTTAAAACATTTGGTGAAGCAAGGGAGTTTGATGATGGACTTTTCCTGAAAAATTAAAATTAAAATTAACACAGCCTAAGACAGAGACAGGTGAAAAGAGGCATCTAGTGATGCTGAGATTGCAAGGTTGATAGGGTTGAAGTACTGCAAAGAGATGGCAGTACTAGGGAAAACAGAGAGAAGAAAGAACATAGTGTTCGGACTGTTGGAGAAGAATTAGAGGAGGTTTAGGGGATAAAGAACTGCTCAACTTTTGTTTTTTTTTTTTTTTTTTCCTGAAACACTTATCAGGTTCGGAAATTGCTGTTAAAAGTTAATTGTTTTTTTTTAATAAAAGAAAACACACAAACTACATGTCACCATTGCATAACACTCGGTGCCTTGGTTAAATGTTAGGGAGAAGAGTGCCATGGCAGATCTATTTCAGTTAAAGAAATCAGACCAACAATCATCTAATGGCCAAATTTAAGCAGAATCATCCCCTGGTTTTGTTTCGTCCTTTGGCTTCAGAGCTACTGAAGGAGATAGAGAACCATCTTGAGTCATCTCACCTGTGGGATCATTTATGTTTTGTTCCAATTCATCAATCTGGTTCTCATCTCATCAATCTTCATAATGATTGAATCCAACATTGCCTGAAAGCTAGTTTGCATTTGTTGAAGAAGATTTTGTACAGCGGCAGTCATATCAGCTGTGCTTTGTTTTGTAGGGTCTCCATCATGTCCATCCATCTATCCAATTTCTCAACGGCTGCTGTTTGAGAGAATGAGGTTCAGTGTTTGAGTGTGTGCTACGGTGGCTTTTTTTGCTTTTCTAGAGAGGAAGAAATATGTGGTAAATTATTTGGTTTTAAATGCCTTAAATTACAGCAGGTAAAAGAAGGCACCCCTAGAACTAATTTCTCGTTTGTTTATTCGTGAAATTTCTACCAGCATACATCTTCATCCTATTTGGTTTCTTCTTTCATTTCTGTCCTACATCAGCATGTTGGTGCTCAAGAAAGCTGAATTTTAAAATTGTGCGACCTTGCAGGACTTAAAAAAGTTTGGAACCTAAACTCGGTCAGTTCTATGTCCTGTTTGAGATTTCAACACTAATAAACTGGAGATACCATGCACATAAGGGTGACCCCGTCTACAAACTGTCTATATTTGCATGTTTTATAATGTAAGTATAAAAATCTTAAAAATAAACACATGACATGTAACGCTTAATGGTGATGGGATACTACTTTATCGCTTGAATTTGTGGATGTAAAAATGAATATTGATGGGATATTGTTTAGCTGGCTGAAGCATTTGTGTTGGAAATTTAATGTACTTGACACTACTTGAGTAAATATTTCCTTTAGTTTTCAGTGGAGAAGTACATTTGATAAGTTGATTATTTCTGCATGTTTGTGCAAGTTCTAGAACGTTAAAAAATCGGAGGTATACTATAGCTATTTTGGTTTGTATTTGGCCACTGAAAGACTTCATGATAATTCTATGTTTTGAGTTTTTGGTGTTGAGTATTTGGGCATCCAGATTCAAAAATTGGTAGTCGATTTGGTTTTCCATGGGCTAAGACCTTCTCTTGGCATGGCTAGTTGAATGATGTTAGTTGTCAAATAGAGTAATTCTTATCTGTGACTGTGACCATTATGACTGTTCTTAATTCTTCATTTGCATGCCCGATTTACCTAGTGGATTTTGTCAAGTTAGTGCACGCATTGACTCGAGCCAATCTGTGCATTGGCTTATTGAGACTAGCTATGGAAGTGGTTGATTCTTACTACCTTCATTGTTTTTCCTTGCAGCTGAACTTCTAAAGATCCGGCATAGGATGCTCATGTTATAGTTTTCTGATTTGTTAAATTGGCAAGATCGATAGATAATGGCTACAAAAGGAAAGGAAGAAGAGCATCAGCCTTCAGCAGGTAACAATCAAACAGAAAACCAAGCAAATGTTGGGTTGATGGGAATGATGCAACAACAGTACCACCGTATAAAAGAAAATGCAGAAACCTACCCTTACGTGTGGGGTTCCTATGTCGTTGTTTATGGCGGATTTGGGCTTTGGCTTACATACAGATGGAGAAAGCTCCGGAAAACTGAGGATAGAGTTCGAGTTCTTCAAGAGAGGCTTCGCAAACTAGTTGAATCTCAGGAATCGGCTAGCTGTAGTGTTGCTGAAAAGACGCCACCAACTGCTGATAAACCCAAACTTTAGTTGATGGATTTTTCTTTTTTTGAATCAAACTATTCTATTACAATGGGGGGTCACAGGGGAAGGAGGAAGTTGATGGATTTTGATGCCTCCTGAGAAGTTCAATATGACTGTTTCTTAGTGGTAATTGCGTGGGGGAAAGTTGCAGAAATTGTCTTGTGAAAAAGAAGGCATTGGTTTTATACTCGGTTGCACAATTTTTTGGTCATTCAGCCATTGCTTTTTGGCAAACTGGAATATGTTAAAAGAGTTAGGCCCCGTATGGTATGCCTTTTGAAAGGTGATTTGGATTTTAAAATTATTAAAATTATATTAGAAATGTAAAAAAGTGTTTGAAAAATGTAAAAAGGGTTATTAGAATTGATGAAAAATTATTATAAAATAAAAAGTGTGAATGAAATGGGAATGAGAAGTAATTGTCATACAGGGCCTTAAGCTCTTGAAGGTATCATTTTGGCATAGTAATAGTTGTTCTTTTTTCCCCTAATTTACAGTGTCCAAAAATATGATTGAAATTGGCAAACATAAGAATCAAACCTGAATCTTTGAGTGCCCGTGCATCGTTATTAAAGTTTCGCCAATTTGTTTCTTGGATTGCGAAATTCAGATTTTGCTCAGCACTGAAGGCTTTAACACACATGACACAACTTCTGATTTTACCTGGCAAAGGATCTTCAAATTTTTCCTAATTTTTAATATTGCCCTAATAAGATGGTTAGAAAATCGAAAAATGTATTAATTAATTTTAAAAGGGATAGAGGAATTCTTAGAAAAAGAAAGAATAAAATAACTCTAGAAAATAATATGTTATAATCAAATATAAATGAATCAATATGTTTCTACCGTTAGGAACATTGTAGGAAGTATAGTAGATATTGTGAACAACATTATCAGTGAATTATTAGGTTACTATGTTTATGTCTACTCCCACTGTTCTCTATAAAAATTGTTTCTGAGGAAGAATTTAGACATATTAAGAAAAACACTAAATTATCATTTTTAACCTTAATCGATATTAAGAAAAACACTAAATTATCATTTTTAACCTTAACCGATGTTACTTTCTTTTTTCTCTCTTCGGTTAATTATTACAACAACTTATGTTTTTTATGAATAATTATTTTTTATCTCTCTCAATTTATTACTACAAGGATAAACTTGAAACTGTTTTTATTTTTGCATTGAAAGTCATTAAATGACACTTTTTGGAGCTTAAATGACGCTTTGTTATGGCGAGCATGCACCAACACCCTGCCCTCCACGGAAAACTTGCGGAAACAAAGGCTACCAATCGCGAAAGTATGCCCGCTCTGTCAACCCCGGATGGTGCCCTAAGCCACCTATTCTTTACATGCGAATACACGAAGAGGGTTTGTGGAGCCACGGGCCTCCTACGGGATACCATCTCAACCAGATAGGCTAATTTCATGCTTGCTCCAGCTGTTTCTTCCTCATTGTAGGTGTGCTCAGAGTTGAGAAAGACCAGAGAGCTTTTGCAAACATCACAAAATTTTCTCGCCAACACTCGGCTATATTTCAATTTTACTCTTAGTATTGAAAGGATCGAAAGGATCCGTGATCTTTCCCCCCAACACCAGAAAAGCAACTAAGTATAATAACATTCTCTTCTCCTCCTCAATCTCCTCGTTAGGCGTTGACTCATAAACCTTGACATTCAAGTTGAAGCTGACTTTCTTCTTTATTTTTGTGGTTATTGATTATTTAGTCTTATCTCTGCAATCAAAAGCAGCAGAAAAGACCTAGAAAACACAAACAGGCTCATATCTCAAGATCAAATGATGCATAAAAATTGTTAAAAGAGAAGCCATTATGGTGAAATGCTTTGATTTCTTTGAATGTGACAGCATCAACGTTAAGCTTTTTCACATCTGCAAACTGCAAAGACTCGCTTGTTGCTATATTAATTGAAGCCTTGTATCACATTTAATATGCAAAAGATGCATCCTTGTTGCACTATAATCTTACGATGGCATATCTGTTAGATTCCATTACACCTTTGGTAACCGACTCTAAGGCGTAACTGGCCGGCCGGTGGTTGAGGGTGGCGACATTGGTGGCTGGTAGCCAAGTATATCAAGAATCTATACAATATTTCTTCAGTTTCAATGAATTTTGAAGTTGATTTTACGTTAACTGTTTCACTTTTAGTGTCAATAATCTATATATTCCTTGGATCTTTGACTTTGTCTCGTTGAGAGAGTTTTGTTTATACGACTAAAAGAAGTATTAGAAATATATATATTAAAAGTGAAAAAACGTAAAATCAACTTCAAAATTCATCTATAGTTTCAATGGTCACGACAACCTTTTACATATAACATATCATCAAGACGACATATATATAATGAATTAAAAGATGACATAAATGATATTCTTGTTGATTTTGTTGGACTCATGTTCTCCATGAAATGCAACAAATGTTGTCTTCTTCAATTCCTTCTCCTCCAGTCATGCCAACCTATAAGTTTCACAATTCAAAGACAATAATCATTATACATATATGTATGATGAAGCATAAATGCAAGAGTATCAAAAAACAAGAGTAAGTATTAATTTGACTTTACCTTTGGTAAATCTCCATTTGTCATTCATCAACGTCGTCAGCTATTTGTTTCATTGACGAGGGCCAACGAATTTGTGTACATAAAGAATTGAGAAAGACCTCTCAAAATTCCCAGGTAGGTAATGTCACGAGTAACAAAATTGTACACAAGCTTATAAGAATCACCACCCATCAGAATGAGTTCTTCATTCTTAGTGAACTTTAAGGGTCTCCTGACTGGAAATTCCAAAACTACTGTGTACAATTTGGTCCAAGAATATTCATTCGTTTGGTAATCCTTCAATATCCATAAGTCAGAGATTGATTCACCGTGACCACGAACAAAATATTTGGGGCAGTACGTTAAAACCGATAGCGCATCCCTGAATACACCGACAAATTGCCGGTGCTCGACCATTTTAGGGTGAGAAGGCAAAGCAAACTCTCTGAATATTTCTTCCTTGACATCAAATGCCAAGATCATTAATTTTCCCCCTCGTTTGCCTCCATCCTTGGAGAGCCAGTGTAGTGATTCATTTACAAATACTTCTGAAGTTGGTTGTAAAACATACCATGGAAAGAAACCAACATCAATAGCTTTCCAAGAATCCCTGGTCATTGAGTAAACCTCAACAAGAACATCAAACCATCGGTTCTTCTGTAAGGCAACCTTTTAAAGCCATACGCGATACGAACAACCATAAAATCATCGATCTGAGAATGGTATGCAAATCCTAAATTACATCAATCACCTGACCCATATCGATGGTGGAAGATGCATTAATAGTTCTATGCTTCCAAATCAAAGGGTTGCACAGGTATATGGTGAATCCAAAAGGATCTGAATCTGTGAGACATAGGATTTCGTTGGAAGAACCAACTTCCACAACACGATTCATATTGTTCGGAGGCGGGATTCTCAAACTCAAGCATGGCTCAAAAGGTTTTTGAGCATGAAGCAAATTGAAAGATAACCCACCTGTATCAAGTAAGGAGGTATAGGAGATGAATTTCTCACCTGCCTTCTTCCCGTACTCGCTTATGAACTTCGTGTTGGATATCAGGTTCTTCCATTTCTTGGAGACGCTCCTGAATCGGAGGAGGACTTCGGGAGGCAGCAGCAGCAGGATGGTGTGGATGATTTCAATTGGTAAATAAGCCGCCGCCGTCTTTGTATCCGCCATTTTCAGCTGTTTTTGCTTTCTCAACATTTGAAGGATTGGATCGATTTCAAACTTGTTTTGAAATGGTGAAAATATTGTGCCTTGACGCTCCCTCAGTACTCCTTCTTGTTCTTTATATATACAGTTGAGGCGGTGTCATTTGGACAGGTAGGGCTAGCTGGTATTTACCTTAAAAGCTTCGAAGTGAATGAATCAATGTACTCACTATTTTAAATTCATTGCATACGTTGATCTGGCAAAATGCATTCATCGGTTTTAAGTTTTGTTTTGGTGCATTGATGTATTCAATTTATAATATTTATCAATTTTGCAATCTGGCAAAATGCATTAGTCCTAATTTCCTGATGATCCTAATATTCTGGAATTTTGTTAACCACTCGTACATTTTGTACATAAATTCAGTGCTCTAAATAAATGCAAATTTCCCCACAAATTGACAATTAATTGATGACTATATATTCATAGAGTAATGAATTAATAGCAATACTCCGTATTAAACCATGAAGGTTGGAAATACTATAGTCCGTATAATTGTTTTTGGGAAAAATCAACAAAGGTTGGAACAATATCCCGATTGTTTTAATTTTTTGTGGGGAAATTACTCAAATACTCCTAATATTTTTTAAATTAAAATTAATTATGTGTGATTTAAAAAAAATCTGGTGGGGGAAATTTCCCCACAAAGCTTGAATGTGGCTCCACCACTGTTCACCCCGAATAGAAGTGGCTTGGTCTTTTTTGCAGCCGCGCGCGTAGTGTATTTAGGTTACTGTACTCGTTTTCAAGTGGAAGCTTATGCTTTACTACTTGGGATTCTTGCGCGCTTGGACCTCAACTTATTTGTTGTACAAGTGGAAAGTGGCTCGCAATCTTTTTTGCAGAGTCTCAGTGTTTGGTACAAAACGTTTGTCTTGGATGATAGAGTAACAACTTCAACAAAGTTAGTTTTAACGTCATATCTTTTCAGCATATTTACAAGGAAGGAAATGCAATGGCAGACTCTTTGGCAAGGCATGTTGGTCTTAAGAGGTCAACCAAGCAGTTTATGTACTCTGAATTATCCCGTGAAGCGAAAGGCTTACTAGCTTTAGATGCTCGTAGTTTTCCGTATTAGAGGATATGATAGCTTTGTTTTTACATTAACTTGCATGTTTTGTTATTCACAGGAACGCATTGCATACCCTCCTTTCCTCTAGTTCTTTCGATTTATTCTTTTTTTTTTTTTAAATTAATAAACTGGTAAGGTCTACGCCAATCCTCGCAACAACAGATGGATTCTGGTGAAAAGAATAAATTAATTTCTTCTATGTTTCCTTTGTTTGATCAAACAACCTAGCTAGCTGTCTGAAAGGGTACATATATAAGTTGGTTAATTATACCCTTTTGTTAAAAAATTGAAAATTACATTAAAAATGAAAACATCTTATAAGTAATTAATGTCGAAAATGCATGGAAACGACACTAAATCTTCAAGGCAAACATATATATATATATATATATATATATATATATCTCCAACAGGAAATGGTGAAATTAGAACAAAAATATATAAAGGATGCAAAAATCCCTGTACTCCATCACACATTGGCTTCGATTAATCCCCTGGCAAATTTGGCTGTGGTAGAACTAAAGATTCAACTCATCAATATTTGGCTCATTTACTTCGCCAATAAGCGCCAAGGAATTTGCAAATGATTGAAAGGCAAGATATGCTTAGAGAGAAGCAAATGATTGAAATTAGAAAAGCACTTGACAATGGAGAAATTTGCAGTGAACGTGGTTTAAATCAAGAATCTGGGCTCAAAAGGGCGAGTGATACACGTTGGGGTTCTCATTATTGCACATTGATGAGTTTGATTTTGAGTTTTTCTACAGTTGTTGATGTTTTAGAATATGTGGTGGATGATGGTTCTCTTCCAGAACAAAAAGCTGAAGCTGCTGGTCTTCTAGACTCTTTAAGAAGATCTGATTTTGTTCTCACATTGCACTTAGTGAAGAATATATTGGGTATAACAAATAAGCTCTCCCAAAATTTTGCAGAGAAAAAATCAAGATATTATCAATGCAATGGTACAAGTTAGAGTCTCAAAAGAGCGGTTACAATTGAGGAGGGATAATGGTTGGACTGATTTATTGGATGAAGTGACAAAGTTTTGTAATCGCCATGATATTGATATTCCAGACATGATGTGAGATCTGTGTTCTCAAAGGCAAATCAAAACGTAAAGCTCCAAAGGTCACCGATTTGCATTACTACAAAGTAAGTTTATTTTGTGAAGTTTTAGATATGCAAATTTTAGATGTTAATGATAGATTCACAGAAGTGAATACTAAAATACTTCTTTGCATCGGATGCCTTAATCCTGAAAATCATTTTGTTGCTTTTAACAAGGAAAAGTTGTTTCAATTTGCAAAGTTTTATCCAATGGATTTTTCATTGAGATCTTGACCTTGGATAACCAGCTTGATAATTATTTCATGGATGTGCATTCTAGTTCAGATTTTGTGAATTTGAAAGAGATAGGGAATCTTGCAGAGGAATTAGTGAAGAGAAAAAGAGATATTATATATCCATTGTTGTATAAGCTTATTAAGCTTGCACTGGTGCTGCCTGTGGCAACTGCAACTCTGGAAAAGGCATTTTCTGCTATGAAGATTGTGAAAAGTCGACTTCGAAATCGAATGGGAGATATTGAATGAATGATTGTTTAGTTACTTATATTGAAAAAGAGATTTTTGACTCAGTTGATAATAAGTTAATTTTACCGCGTTTTCAAAATATGCGTCCTCGTAGAGAATTGTTGTAAAATATTTTATCATATTAAAATTTTTATTCTTTGAATATCTTGCCCTCCCGGACCTTAGGGGCATGTCTCCACCACTGCTAACAACCTCGGAAAATGTTCACGAATACGCCAGGGGAAGGAAGCGACATCACCAACTGCTTTCCAAGAATTACTCCGCATTTGGTTTCCCCGGAAAAACCCTGCGAAGTCTCTCCAATAGAAGGTTAGGCAGTAAAGTCTGTAGGAATTTCATCAGTAAGGTTTTAGGATATTATGGTGGCGGGGAAACGCTAGACCATAGGTTTAAATGTTGTCTGTTCGGCCGAAAATTTTAACTGGAGAAATAAGACTTATAGATCAAATTTTAACGGTTAAATATTTTTATATTATTTTCATAAGCTAATGCTGATTTTCTAGTGAAGAAAAAAAAAATCCACAAGAAAGTACATGTGAGTTTGGCATATATAACATTTTGAGTGAATTTCCTAAATGATGGTCCGACAGGCGATACTTCAATAATCAAACTCGATACACATGTTTTTTTTTCCCCTTCTTTTCAGTACTTAGTTGGACTTCGGAATGACAAAAAAAAAAAAAAAAAAAAAAGGGGGGTTTCGCGGAAACGCCCCACTCCATTTTGTTATTCTCTGCCAAACTCTAACTTAAAAAATAAAAAATAAACAAAACAAAAGTGAGATTGGATAACCATTTTATTAATGCGAAAAAAAGGAAAAACAAGTAAAGAAATACTAAAAGGAGGCCAAATGCAAGTGGATTTAAATATCAAAAAAATTTCCAAATTACTTTTTTATAATCTATTTGTGCCTCTTTTCGTGGCGCGCACAATAATAATAATAATAATATGCCTTGAATTTTCCTTCATTCCTCGGCCCTGCCAAACTCTAATTCTTTTATGGACTAGCTGTAACCTCTAGCTGCCGGCTTTCACCAAACTAAAAAAAACTAGCTAGTTAGCTAGCCGGGATCACATTAGAGCAACTTGCTTGTACTGTCTCTTTAGTTTCATAACTTTAAACAAGATTAATTCTTCTATTGTTCCCTTGATTTTTTGAATTGATAATTCATTTCCCCCCTCAATTTCAAAATTGTTCATAAATGACTCTAATCTCTAATTTAAAAAGCATTTGAGTTGTTTTTTACCAGTAGGTTACCGTTTCATGCCAAAATAAAGGCGAATGAATTGTTTATTGATTTGTTGCCCTTGCTAACGTGTATGAATCTCATGTGGTAGTCAAAAGTACCAAAATTTGAGTTCAAGGCTGATTAAAAACTACTTTTAGAGTTGAGATATAAAAAATGATTTTTTTTTTTTTATTGGTTTCAAATTGATTGGTAATAACAAGATAGCAACTCAATTCAAGAGACGAATGAAGTTACAAAACCATAATATATTAAGGGTGAATTACATTTACCTCCCATGTGGTTTGGTTAAAATACCAATGAATCCCCGCAGTTTCTAACTATTACCCAATGTATCTCCGCCTATTTTAGTCATAATCATAAATTTATCCCTATGAGAAAAATGAACGCAAACTTAGGGCTTTTTTGTTACTCAAATATATATTTTTTATAAATGATTTAAGGAGGCATTTGTAATTGTCAGATTTCATAGAGACCAATTGATTATTTAACCAAACACAGGGAAGTGAATGTAATTCACCAAAACATATTAATCTTGAAGTACCTCCTCATGAATTCTCTATAAATAGTGGTTGTAAGAAATAACCATATATCCATCAATTAGCCATGGCCGCCGCCAACAGATCAATGGCTTCCCACCTCATTGCAATGCTCTTCTTCTCCGGCATCTTACTCTTCAACGCCGCGGAGGCAAAACTGATCTTTCCACGCCCACCATTACCTCTCCTTCCACCCTGCCCCAGCTTCCCAAAACCCATCCCCATCCCCATCCCCTGCCAGCCTAGATCCCCGCCACCACCACCACGATCTACTCCTCCACCACCACCACCGCCCCCTACACCACAATCTACTACACCACCACCGCCGCCATCTACTCCACCACCACCACCGCCATCTACTACACCACCGTCATCTACTACACCACCACCGTCAACTACTCTACCACCACCGCCATCTACTACACCACCACCGTCATCTACTCCACCACCACCTCCATCTACTACGCCACCACCGTCATCTACTCCACCACCACCGCCATCTACTCCACCACCAGCCAGTCTTAGTACTCTTTTTATCTAAATCTCATGTACGTGAACCTGTGGCCGATGGCCATATATATATATATATATACATGTTGCTTTACATTTATAGTTGCTACAAATTAATGGCGAATGCATATATCCTTGGTTAAGGTTGTTCGAATAAATAAAGTCTGAGCACGAATAGATCAGCTTGAAACTTCCCAAGATATATACATATATGTGTGCGTATTTCGTATGTATTCCATGTTCTTGTATTTCATTTCCCTGTATTGAATATTATAGTTGATTTACTCTATTGATTTGCTCTTTCAGTTCAATCTTGTTTCTTTTACATATTTATTATCTGAAAATAATGTCTTTTACTTTGCTACAATATATATTTGTTCGACTGTATTTTTTGTTGCTCTACTTCTGTTAAAAACGATACGATTGATGATAGGAAGAGGAAAAGTGTAAGCAAAATGATACGGCATGTGTGAAAAAGGAAAATTTCAAATTTGTGTTTAAAAGTAATATTATCAAACTTAATAATAAAATTTTTATTTCTAGTATTAAATTTTGGTTCAAAAGCAACACTTTCATTATTTCGGAAATCAGGGAAGATTAATTGTTGTACTTTAACAGCCGAAAAAATTGTACATTTGAGAAATTAATTGGACTATTCTAGCGGAACGAAGGGGTATGTATTTACATACAATCTAGCCATTTTCCACTCACTTAGAATTGAAAATGGAATAACAATTAATTGGTAAATGTCATCGTTCATCCCTTATCTTTTAACAAAATCATTTTGGCCCCTCGCACTTCTGTTTTCAACTTTAAAAGGTCTCACACTAAACTTCAGACAAAGATATATACTAGCCACATACACACTATACACAGGTGTGTTGCAATTGTTAATGGTTGTAATTAATTATGTGTTGTTGTTTATCACATTTGTGTCGTCCATTCATTTCCCATCGAAAATAGCTCAAATTAATCTTGTTGGAATTTGGAGTTGGCGACCATTTTGAAACAATTTCTCAATTTAAGGGACTAAATTAAAATAGTTTCAAAACTATTCTTTTTAGCCTAGATTTGAGAGCAAAACTACAGAAATGAGGCGCAAAAATTATATATATATATATATATATATATTAGCATCAATGTAGTAAGGGATGAGATCCCGTATATTTATTAGTTGCGTACCATAATTTTGAAATATGCATCTTGTAAAGATAAAATTATAAATAAACCTTAAAACACCCGAATGGTATACGATCGGTACATAACAAATTGTAGATTGAGGCAATGTATATTATTCAAAGCATTAGCAGTAAATGTAATTATTCCTCACAAAAACGTTTCGTAAATAGTTGACTAAAGGATACCAAATATTAATTACCATTAAATTTTGATACCATATATAACCAATGAATGTTTGAGCTCCAAACTTCATTATGCATCACAGTAAATGCTGCTAATTTATTAAATGCAGCAAAGAGGAGGAAAGAATTCAAAATAAAATATATTGTATCTTTAATGATCCCATAATGGCGTAGTCAAACAAATTAATTGACATGTAATAACAGCACATTTGTGATTTGTTGACTTCTGTTTGCTGGTACGTAATTGAAAATATTGATAGAATGAAACAATTTATTGTGAAGAACACAGATCAGTGTTTGCAGATTGTTGGGTAGTAAGTCACGTATGGGAGGAATTTTCACATATTCTTGCGATCCCAATTTTGCATCCGCTTATTTGGGATAAGTTAGCCTTTCTGTGGCGGTTTCAGGCTAAGTCAAAGGTCCAGAGGGAGCTGGTTCACTTGCTTCCATCTTTGGTGGTTTGGTCAGTCTGGAAAGCGCGAAACAGGTGGGTTTTTGAAACCAAAAGAACAACACCAAGGGGACTGATTAGAGAGGTTTGGGGGCTGTTTATGTCGATTTTGCAGGCAAGGCCAATGGAGGGGGACCTTCTAGGGGAGGGTGTTTGGATGAATAAGGGGTTAGTCCAGAGTTTGCGGCAGCCGCGTAGAATTGAGGCGAAACTCGTTGCTTGGTCTCCGCCAATGGACCGTTGGAAGCTAAATGTGCATGGATTAGCTCTAGGGAATCCATGGTACATTGGCGCAGGTTTTGTTATCCGGGATGGATATGGAACTGTTGCATCACCCGTTTCTGTATATCTGGGATATGAGACAAATTTTGAAGCTGAGGCAAAGGCTTTGTTTCTAGGTCTAAGGGACTGTAATAGATTGAGTATTGCAGGGGCGGAAGTTGAGTCGGACTCTTTAGCTTTGGTGCAAATGGCCAGGCGCATCTTTAAGGTTCCTTGGGTCAATCTCAAAATTTTGCAGCAAATATGGCACCTAATGGAGTCACAACACAGGATTTCGCATGTCTACCGAGAAGGAAACTCAGTTGCAGAGAGCTTGGCGTGACAGGCAAGCACTACCAGGTCTACTTTTAGTTGCGGGGCCTTAGAGCTCCCTAGGTGGGTCAAGGGGCTAGTTGCACTTGATAGCCATTTGGTCCCAAATCTTAGGTTAGTCAAGATTTGAATTTTTTTGGAATTTGCTTTTTGACAAAAGTGGTAAGGTCATTATGTCCCCCTCATTTATTTGTATTAGCAATATTTAAATTATTTAATAAAGGGTCACCAAGCCCCGAGCCACCTAATCGGCTGTTCCATAAATAAAAATATATATAAGACCTGATATCTCTTCCTTTTAGCCATTCAGATTCAATTTCAACCCTTTTTGTCTGTTTTAAAACCTTCCTCTCTAAAGATGTGGGATAGAGATCTCCCCCTTGACATCCTCACATCCATTCTCCTATTGCTTTCTCCGGAGATTCTTTGCTTTGCAAGTTAATGCATGTTTGCAACTACTGGAAAAATCTGATTCAAAGCGAGGAATTCGAGGCACTCTACTGGAAGAATTCAGCCTCGAAAGGCGAGCGTTTCATCTTGTACCCTTCGCTGCAAGAGGTACAGGACATGTCTTTCAACTTGCTGAAAGGCGAATCTCTTGAGCTTGTTTCGAGGTTGAGGATCCCACCCGTAGAGCAATGGATGAGGAATATTACGCTTATTGGTTCTTTCAGTGGTGTCTTGTGTCTCAGTGAACCCGCCTTTTTTGGGTTCAACATCTACCTTTTTAACCCTACAGTTAGCAAATATAGGGTTATCAACTCTCCCGCCATTGATGACCGGTTGCTTGAAACAAGAAGAGTTTTGGGATTTGCTTATCACTTCCAAGTTGATGACTACAAGGTTGTTCGCATCGCATATGGCAAATTCAGAAAAGAGTATCACTCCCAAATTGATGATTTTCGGGTTGAGATCTATTCTCTGCGGATTAATTCTTGGATGGAGATTACGGTAGATTCTTTCCCTTGGCATAAAATTCTTCAATCGTCTTCTGAGGTGGTCGTGAATGAATCCGTACATTGGCTGGCTGCACGCGATCAAGAATTTATCCTGGCATTTGATATGAACGAAGAAGCGTTTAAAGAAGTGAGTTTTCCAGGAATGGCTGAAACAGAAGTTTGTGAGTTGTTAGGTGTGCATAAAGATTTTCTTTGTGTGTTTACATTTTGCCTCAATTTGGAAACTTATGCATTGTGGGTAATGTAAGACTATGGCAATGAGGAATCTTGGAGAAAAATTTACAGTTTTCCGATTGATTTTCTGAACTTAATCCCTTGAAGATCACGGAGAATGGACAAGTGATTTTTGTTGACGATGGAAATAGGGTGCTTGTATATGCATTTGATGATCAATTTGCGTATGCAATTGAAAATGTTGGGCCACATCAATCTGAGTTCGTCACCTACAAAAAATCCTTGGCACTTATCGGTGAAGTGAATGAACCAATTCCACCGCAGACAAATTTGCAGGGAGAATAGACGCTGCAATTCGAAGGTAATTAAAATCATTTATTATTATTATTATTATTATTATTTTTTGCATCTTTTGGATTGTTTATATATGCTGCAATTCCATCATTTCTGGTAGAGATTACCTTGGTTTACTTTGAAAAAACAAATGTTGTTTCCATCTATGATATTACTTGTTACGTTGCAAAGACTAAATTCTATATTAGCTGATATATGAAAATTGCAATTCCTAATTAAAATAAAATGATTAATCTCAAGGATCCTTTTTTTTTTTTTTTTTTGTGGGTTTGCAATGGTCAGGGTGGAGGAAAATTGTTCCTTCGGCAGATGAGGATGGGCAAACATGAAGAATAATCATTTGCAGCAGTTTTAATGTACTTTGAATCATCTGTTATACTTCCCTTCTAACAGATAATTTAAAGCGGTTTAATGTTAGACTAGTAGAATTTGAAGTCATAGTTTAGCACAATGGCATTACAAATTAAAGTGTAATCTTATGTTAAGTTAGAACATTTTTTT
This sequence comes from Leptodermis oblonga, assembly GCA_016801395.1. Taxonomy (NCBI): domain Eukaryota; kingdom Viridiplantae; phylum Streptophyta; class Magnoliopsida; order Gentianales; family Rubiaceae; genus Leptodermis; species Leptodermis oblonga. Next base: position 38,972,457 of record CM028755.1, read on the forward strand.
TCTCTATAATTTTTTTGCATTTGTTGGTTTTCCCATTCTCATATTCAAATTTTAATCTTTGTTAATGGGTACAATTTCTCTTTTATTCTAACAAAAAAAAACCTTTTTATGCATTTATAATTCTTTGATCAAATATTGCTAAATCGCTGTATCAATTCCAATGGGTGTGCAACTGTTTGAAATCCTTTTGGGCAAATGCCCTCAACCCTTAAAAGGAAGAAGTTTAGTTGCATTGTTCTCATTAATTCCTATGATTTAGAGTATTGACTTATTTCCAATTCTTGATTTGTATAACTTCAAAAGTAAAGCAAGCAAAAACAACAGACAATGGACCCAATGCAAAGTTTAGGCTCTGTTTGTTTTGTAACTCAAATAGAGAATTTCTCTTTTTGGGGAGAAAATTTTTTTTGAAGCGAATTTTTTTATGAAAAATTGTGTAAAAAAGAAGTAATGATGATGTTTGTTAAAAAAATAATGTGAGTAGAAAATTTAAAAATGAAATTTAAATTTAAGAAAAAATGAGATTGTTTGTTTACAAAGTTTTTTTTTCCAAAAAAGGTAAATAATTTCTCAAATGAGTTGCAAAACAAACATAGCCCTATTCTCATATTTATATTTACATCATTTAAAAGCTCGAGTTAATAAGTTTTGGGCCCAACATACTAATTAATTAATTTATATCACTCTTATTTTTTGATGTGGGATATTTAACACCTGCTCATGACCCACAACAATCTTAGATCTACTCCAAGCAAGGAATGAGACTTGCTGAGTAAATGGGCCAAATTTTAAGAGGCACACACGCAACGGCTCAAATCTTGGGTTCTAATACCAATTGTTGGGCATTTGCCCCACCGGAAAAATGCTCTAAAGGTATGTGCCAAAAGTCTTGACTCGCACTGGAAAAAAATACTAACACCGCACTCCAATTTCAGCTGCCACCCTCATGGCGGCCTCTCCGCCACACGCAGCACCGCCCCAACCTTCCCTCTCTTTTTCAACAGCACTGCAACGCCCCACAAAAGTTCCCTCCACCCCTATGCATGAGCATATCGATCCATCTATAGCTCCTCGAATAGCTCATCACAAGGGTGAAACAGCCTTTATCCTTCCAGAAGTTCTCGTTCAAAAGCTCTCCCGCCCGCTCAAGTTTGCACTAATTGGAAAATTTTCCCATGGTCGGGCCACAGATGGATGAGATAAGGAATTTTTTATTTTTTTTTAAAACAGCCTATTAATTGGTTGGCGGGTTTGACGACCCTTATCATTAAAAATTGCAAAGAGACATGAAGAAAAGGAAATTTATTAATGACCTTGACCTTCAAGGGAAGTTTACTGCAGGCTTATTGGATCGCAAACATGTTCTCCTGAATTTCAGCGGAGAAGTGGATTTCCTGCGCCTCTATCTAGACCTGTCTGGCAAATTTTGGGCAAGCCAATGCGCATATTCAAGTGGACATCACAATTCCATGCAAAGAGAGAACCACCCCTTGTGCCAGTTTGGATCACTTTCCCAAATCTCCTGTTTCTGAAAAGACGCCACCAACTGCTGATAAATCCAAACTTTAGTTTGATCCACGTTGATGCCTCTAGAGAAGTTCAATATGACTCTGTTTCTTAGCAGTAATTGCGTTGGGGAAAGTTGCAGAAATTGTCTTGTGGAATGAAGCCATTGGTTTTATACTAAACTGCACAATTTTTTGGTCATTCAGCAATTGATTTTTGGAAAACTGGAATATGTTAAAAGAGAAGCTCTTGAAGGTATCATTTTGGCATAGTAATAGTTGTTTCCCCCCCACCTAATTTACAATGTCCGAAAATATGGTTGAAATCAGCAAAGATAAGAATCGATCCCTGAATCTTTGAGTGGCCCGTGCAGCGTTATTAAGTTTCGTCAATTTGTTTCCTGGATTGTAAAATTCAGATTTTGCCAGCGTTCAAGATTTATACACATGACACAACTTCTGATTTTACCTGGCAAAAAATCTTCAAATTTTTCCTCATTTTTAAGATTAATTGCCCGAATAAGATGGGTAAAAAATGGAGAAACGCACTAATTAATTGTAAAAGAGATAGAGGAAGTTTTAAAAAAAGAAGAGAAAATAACTTTAAAAATTGACATGTTATATTCAAATATAAATGAATTAATATGTCTCTACTGTACATTTTAACAAGTATTGTAGATATTGTGAAAAACATTATTAGTGAATTATTACGTTAATATTTTTAGAGTCTACTCCTTCTGTTCTCTATAAAAAGTGTTTCAAGGAAAGAATTTACACATATTAAGAAAAAACACTAAATTATCATTTTGACCACTAAATTAATGTTAACAACTCATGTTTTTGATTAATAAATTTTCTTTTATCTCTCTCAATTTATTACTATAAGAATAAACTTGAAACTTGATTTTATTTTTTGCATATTTAAAATTTATCAACTAAAGAGCATGTATCAAGTTTTAGGACTGGTGAGCATGCACCAACACCTTGCCCACCACAGAGAACCTGCAGAAAAGAAGGCTACCTATCGCAGAAGTATGGCCTTCTGCCACCTGACAGTGTGTTACGGGCCAACTCATCAACGTTGCCCCGCAACCCTTGCGCACCCGCCATTGCGCTATATTGCCGCTCATCGTGTCTCGACACCAACGCTCAACTCGACATGATGACGTACTCCTCATGGTGCCCCACAATCCTCGCATGCCCACTACTGTGCTATTTTGCTGCCCATCGTGTCTCGACTGCGACGCTCGACTTGACACGATGGTTTTTACTTGTTTTTCTTAGCTAAGCCTTTGTATGTACAATATGCCCCATCTTTAGTAAGTAGGGGGATATTTAGGGTAGTATTTTGGTAGGAATAGCATTATTTTTGTAAGTGTTGAAAGATCTACATCTTTCACACCCTGTACGCTCCTACGGGAGCTTGTAACTTTTCACTAGTTTTCCTACTACGGTAGTATATGACGCATACTCTGCTACCGTACCCGAATTTAATGTAAGTTAAGCATTTGCTAGTTGATTAAAGCATTCTTTATCTACATTCTCTTGCCCACTTTAAATTGCCGTCGTGAACGTCCGAGTCCCTCCAAGTTACACTTCGTCCTTGCCGTCCCACTAAAGGCACTACGGTGCTGATTGCGTTTGGCGGCTAGGACTTGGCGGAAGCAATCTCCAACGAATTGCTTGCCACACGGCACGCTTTTACTAACCTCAAAGAGCGTCGCGTGACAGTTGGTATCAAAGCTCCAGTTGCGGAACCGGGGCAGTTTCTTTTGCTAGTTTTCACAAGTAAAGAGGAAGATGACAAACCAAGAACGGTTGGCCTCGCTAGAGGAGGCAATGGTGGTGGTTGTCTTCGATGTGTGCTCCATTGAAAAGGTCGGACATGTCCGCATTGATTCGAGGGTGAATCGGGTGGAGGATGATATCGGCCATATCAGTGAAGACATTGAGAAGACTGTGAAGGCCAAATTGGCTGAGATGGAAGTCAGACAAGACGTTTGCTTCCGTCCTTTGAGAGCCAGTGTAATGATTCATTTACAAATACTTCTGAAGTTGGTTGTAAAACATACCATGGAAAGAAACCAACATCAATAGCTTTCCAAGAATCACTGTTCATTGAGTAAACCTCAACAAGAACATCAAACCCATCTGTTCTTCTGTAAGGTAACCTTTTAAAGCCATACGCGATACGAACAACCATAAAATCATCAATCTGAGAATGGTATGCAAATCCTAAATTCACATCAATCACCTGACACATGTCGATGGTGGAAGATGCATTAATGGTTCTATGCTTCCTAATCAAAGGGTTGCATAGGTATATGGTGAATCCAAAAGGATCTGAATCGGTGAGACATAGGATTCCGTTGGAAGAACCAACTTCCACAACACGATTCATATTGTTCGGAGGCGGGATTCTCAAACTCAAGCATGGCTCAAAAGGTTTTTGATCATGAAGCAAATTGAAAGATAACCCACCTGTATCAAGTAAGGAGGTATAGGAGATGTATTCCTCACCTGCGTTCTTCCCGTACTCGCTTATGAATTTCGGGTTGGATATCTGGTTCTTCCATTTCTTGGAGACGCTCCTGAATCGGAGGAGGACTTTGGGAGTCAGCAGCCGCAGGATGGTGTGGATGATTTCAATTGGTAAATAAGCCACCGCCGCCTTTGTATCCGCCATTTTCAGCTGTTTTTGCTTTCTCAACAGTTGAGCCTTGGATCGATTTCAAACTTGTTTTGAAATGGTGGAAATATTGTGGCTTGACGCTTCCTCAGTACTCTCCTCGTTGTTCTTTATATATACAGTTGAGGCGGTGTCATCTGGACAAGTAGGGCTAGCTGGTATTTACCTTAAAAGCTTCGAAGTGAATGAATCAATGTACTAACTATTTTAGATTCATTGCATGTTGATCTGGCAGAATGCATTCATCGGTTTTTAAGTTTTATTTTGGTGCATCTATGTATTCAATTTATAATATTTATCAGAAGAAGATATTTTTCTTGAATTAATTCCTAATTTCCTGATGATCCTAATAATACTCCGTAATAAACCATGAAGGTTGGAAATACTATAGTCCGTATAATTTTTTTTGGGAAAAATCAACAAAGGTTGGAACAATATCCCGATTGTTTTAATTTTTTGTGAGGAAATTACTCAAATACTCCTAATATTTTTTAAATTAAAATTAATTATGTGTGATTTAAAAAAAATCTGGTGGGGGAAATTTCCCCACAAAGCTTGAATGTGGCTCCGCCACTGTTCACCCCGAATAGAAGTGGCTTGGCCTTTTTTGCAGCCGCGCGCTTAGTGTATTTAGGTTACTGTACTCGTTTTCAAGTGGAAGCTTATGCTTTACTACTTGGGATTCTTGCACGCTTGGACCTCAACTTATTTGTTGTACAAGTGGAAGGTGGCTCGCAATCTTTTTTGCAGAGTCTCAGTGTTTGGTACAAAATGTTTGTCTTGGATGATAGAGTAACAACTTCAACAAAGTTAGTTTTAACGTCATATCTTTTCAGCATATTTATAAGGAAGGAAATGCAATGGCAGACTCTTTGGCAAGGCATGTTGGTCTTAAGAGGTCAACCAAGCAGTTTATGTGCTCTGAATTATCCCGTGAAGCGAAGGGCTTACTAGCTTTAGATGCTCGTAGTTTTCCGTATTAGAGGATATGATAGCTTTGTTTTTACATTAACTTGCATGTTTTGTTATTCACAGGAACGCATTGCATACCCTCCTTTCCTCTAGTTCTTTTCGATTTATTCTTTTTTTTTAAATTAATAAACTGGTAAGGTCTACGCCAATCCTCGCAACAACAGATGGATTCTGGTGAAAAGAATAAATTAATTTCTTCTATGTTTCTTTTGTTTGATCAAACAACCTAGCTAGCTGTCTGAACGGGTACATATATAAGTTGGTTTATTATACCCTTTTGTTAAAAAATTGAAAATTACATTAAAAATGAAAACATCTTATAAGTAATTAATGTCGGAAATGCATGGAAACGACACTAAATCTTCAAGGCAAACATATATATATATATATATATATATATATATATCTCCAACAGGAAATGGTGAAATTAGAACAAAAATATATAAAGGATGCAAAAATCCCGGTACTCCATCACACATTGGCTTCGATTAATCCCCTGGCAAATTTGGCTATGGTAGAACTAAAGATTCAACTCATCAATATTTGGCTCATTTACTTCGCCAATAAGCGCCAAGGAATTTGCAAATGATTGAAAGGCAAGATATGCTTAGAGAGAAGCAAATGATTGAAATTAGAAACGCACTTGACAATGGAGAAATTTGCAGTGAAGGTGGTTTAAATTAAGAATCAGGGCTCAAAAGGGCGAGTGATACACGTTGGGGTTCTCATTATGGCACATTGATGAGTTTGATTGTGAGTTTTTCTACAGTTGTTGATGTTTTAGAATATGTGTTGGATGATGGTTCTCTTCTAGAACAAAAAGCTCAAGCTGCTGGTCTTCTAGACTCTTTAAGAAGATTTGATTTTGTTCTCACATTGCACTTAGTGAAGAATATATTGGGTATAACAAATGAGCTCTCCCAAAATTTTGCAGAGAAAAAATCAAGATATTATCAATGCAATGGTACAAGTTAGAGTCTCAAAAGAGCGGTTACAATTGAGGAGGGATAATGGTTGGACTGATTTATTGGATGAAGTGACAAAGTTTTGTAATCGCCATGATATTGATATTCCAGACATGATATGAGATATGTGCTCTCAAAGGCAAATCAAAACGTAAAGCTCCAAAGGTCACCGATTTGCATTACTACAAAGTAAGTTTATTTTGTGAAGTTTTAGATATGCAAATTTTAGATGTTAATGATAGATTCACAGAAGTGAATACTAAAATACTTCTTTGCATTGGATGCCTTAATCCTGAAAATCATTTTGTTGCATTTAACAAGGAAAAGTTGTTTCAATTTGCAAAGTTTTATCCAATGGATTTTTCATTGAGATCTTGGCCTTGGATAACCAGCTTGATAATTATTTCATGGATGTGCATTCTAGTTCAGATTTTGTGAATTTGAAAGGGATAGGGAATCTTACAGAGGAATTAGTGAAGAGAAAAAGAGATATTATATATCCATTGTTGTATAAGCTTATTAAGCTTGCACTGGTGCTACCTGTGGCAACTGCAACTCTGGAAAATGCATTTTCTGCTATGAAGATTGTGAAAAGTCGACTTCGAAATCAAATGGAAGATAATTGAATGAATGATTGTTTAGTTACTTATATTGAAAAAGAGATTTTTGACTCAGTTGATAATGAGTTAATTTTACCGCGTTTTCAAAAAATGCGTCCTCGTAGAGAATTGTTGTAAAATATTTTATCATATTAAAATTTTTATTACTTTGAATATCTTGCCCTCCCAGACCTTAGGGGCATGTCTCCCCCAGTGCTAACAACCTCGGAAAATGTTCACGAATACGCCAGGGGAAGGAAGCGACATCACCAACTGCTTTCCAAGAATTACTCCGCATTTGGTTGCCCCGGAAAAACCCTGCGAAGTCTCTCCAATAGAAGGTTAGGCAGTAAAGTCTCTAGGAATTTCATCAGCAAGGTTTTAGGATATTATGGTCGCGGGGAAACGCCAGACCATAGGTTTAAATGTTGTCTGCTCGGCTGGAAATTTTAACTGGAGAAATAAGACTTATAGATCAAATTTTAACGGTTAAATATTTTTATATTATTTTCATAAGCTAATGCTGATTTTCTAGTGAAGAAAAAAAAATCCACAAGAAAGTGCATGTGAGTTTGGCATATATAACATTTTGAGTGAATTTCCTATCTGACGGTCCAACAGGCGATACTTCAATAATCAAACTCGATACACATGTTTTTTTTTCCCCTTCTTTTCAGTACTTAGTTGGACTTCGGAATGACAAAAAAAAAAAAAAAGGGGGGGTTTCGCGGAAACGCCCCACTCCATTTTGTTATTCTCTGCCAAACTCTAACTTAAAAAATAAAAAATAAACAAAATAAAAGTGAGATTGGATAGCCATTTTATTAATGCGAAAAAAAGGAAAAACAAGTAAAGAAATACTAAAAGGAGGCCAAATGCAAGTGGATTTAAATATCAAGAAAATTTCCAAATTACTTTTTTATAATCTATTTGTGCCTCTTTTCGTGGCGCGCACAATAATAATAATAATAATAATAATAATATGCCTTGAATTTTCCTTCATTCCTCGGCCCTGCCAAACTCTAATTCTTTTATGGACTAGCTCTAACCTCTAGCTGCCGGCTTTCACCAAACTAAAAAAAACTAGCTATCTAGCTAGCCGGGATCACATTAGAGCAACTTGCTTGTACTGTCTCTTTAGTTTCATAACTTTAAACAAGATTAATTCTTCTATTGTTCCCTTGATTTTTTGAATTGATAATTCATTTCCCCCCCTCAATTTCAAAATTGTCATAAATGACTCTAATCTCTAATTTATAAAGCATTTGAGTTATTTTTTACCAGTAGGTTACCTGTTTCATGCCAAAATAAAGGCAAATGAATTGTTTATTGATTTGTTGCCCTTGCTAACGTGTATGAATCTCATGTGGTGGTTAAAAGTACCAAAATTTGAGTTCAATTAAGGCTGATTAAAAACTACTTTTAGAGTTGAGATATAAAAAATGATTTTTTTTTAAAATTTTATTGGTTTCAAATTGATTGGTAAAAACAAGACAGCAACTCAATTCAAGAGACGAATGAAGTTACAAAACCATAATATATTAAGGGTGAATTACATTTACCTCCGATGTGGTTTGGTTAAAATACCAATGAATTCCCGCGGTTTCTAACTATTACCCAATGTATCTCCGCCTAATTTAGTCATAATCATAAATTTATCCCTATGAGAAATGAACGCAAACTTAGGGCTTTTTTGTTACTCAAATATATATTTTTTATAAATGATTTAAGGAGGCATTTGTAATTGTCAGATTTCATAGAGACCAATTGATTATTTAACCAAACACAAGGAAGTGAATATAATACACCAAAACATATTAATCTTGAAGTGCCTCCTCATGAATTCTCTATAAATAGTGGTTGTAAGAACTAACCATATATCCATCAATTAGCCATGGCCGCCGCCAACAGATCAATGGCTTCCCACCTCATTGCAATGCTCTTCTTCTCCGGCATCTTACTCTTCAACGCCGCGGAGGCAAAACTGATCTTTCCACCCCCACCATTACTTCCCCTTCCACCCTGCCCCAGCTTCCCAAAACCCATCCCCATCCCCTTCCCCTGCCAGCCTAGATCCCCGCCACCACCACCGCCACCACGATCTACTCCACCACCACCACCAACACCACCACCACCACCACCACCGCCCCCTACTACACCACCACCGCCGCCATCAACTCCACCACCACCGCCGCCATCAACACCACCACCAACACCACCACCACCGCCGCCATCAACACCACCACCGCCGCCATCAACTCCACCACCACCGCCGCCATCTACTACACCACCGTCATCTACTCCACCACCTCCGCCATCTACTACACCACCACCGTCATCTACTCCACCACCTCTGCCATCTACTACACCACCACCGTCATCTACTCCACCACCACTGCCATCTACTCCACCACCACCGCCATCTACCAATCCACCACCAGCCAGTCTTAGTACTCTTTTTATCTAAATCTCATGTACGTGAACCTGTGGCCGATGGCCATATATATATATATATATACATGTTGCTTTACATTTATAGTTGCTACAAATTAATGGCGAATGCATATATCCTTGGTTAAGGTTGTTCGAATAAATAAAGTCTGAGCACGAATAGATCAGCTTGAAACTTCCCAAGATATATACATATATGTGTGCGTATTTCGTATGTATTCCATGTTCTTGTATTTCATTTCCCTGTGTTGAATATTATAGTTGATTTACTCTATTGATTTGCTCTTTCAGTTCAATCTTGTTTCTTTTACATATTTATTGTCTGAAAATAATGTCTTTTACTTTGCTACAATATATATTTGGTCGACTGTATTTTTTGTTGCTCTACTTCTGTTAAAAACGATACGATTGATGATAGGAAGAGGAAAAGTGTAAGCAAAATGATACGGCATGTGTGAAAAAGGAAAATTTCAAATTTGTGTTTAAAAGTAATATTATCAAACTTAATAATAAAATTTTTATTTCTAGTATTAAATTTTGGTTCAAAAGCAACACTTTCATTATTTCGGAAATCAGGGAAGATTAATTGTTGTGCTTTAACAGCCGAAAAAATTGTACATTTGAGAAATTAATTGGACTATTCTAGCGGAACGAAGGGGTATGTATTTACATACAATCTAGCCATTTTCCACTCACTTAGAATTGAAAATGGAATAACAATTAATTGGTAAATGTCATCGTTCATCCCTTATCTTTTAACAAAATCATTTTGGCCCCTCGCACTTCTGTTTTCAACTTTAAAAGGTCTCACACTAAACTTCAGACAAAGATATATACTAGCCACATACACACTATACACAGGTGTGTTGCAATTGTTAATGGTTGTAATTAATTATGTGTTGTTGTTTATCACATTTGTGTCGTCCATTCATTTCCCATCGAAAATAGCTCAAATTAATCTTGTTGGAATTTGGAGTTGGCAACCATTTTGAAACAATTTCTCAATTTAAGGGACTAAATTAAAATAGTTTCAAAACTATTCTTTTTAGCCTAGATTTGAGAGCAAAACTACAGAAATGAGGCGCAAAAATTATATATATATATATTAGCGTCAATGTAGTAAGAGATGAGATCCCGTATATTTATTAGCTTGCGTACCATAATTTTGAAATATGCATCTTGTAAAGATAAAATTATAAATAAACCTTAAAACACCCGAATGGTATACGATCGGTACATAACAAATTGTAGATTGAGGCAATGTATATTATTCAAAGCATTAGCAGTAAATGTAATTATTCCTCACAAAAACGTTTCGTAAATAGTTGACTAAAGGATACCAAATATTAATTACCATTAAATTTTGATACCATATATAACCAATGAATGTTTGAGCTCCAAACTTCATTATGCATCACAGTAAATGCTGCTAATTTATTAAATGCAGCAAAGAGGAGGAAAGAATTCAAAATAAAATATATTGTATCTTTAATGATCCCATAATGGCGTAGTCAAACAAATTAATTGACATGTAATAACAGCACATTTGTGATTTGTTGACTTCTGTTTGCTGGTACGTAATTGAAAATATTGATAGAATGAAACAATTTATTGTGAAGAACACAGATCAGTGTTTGCAGATTGTTGGGTAGTAAGTCACGTATGGGAGGAATTTTCACATATTCTTGAGATCCCAATTTTGCATCCGCTTATTTGGGATAAGTTAGCCTTTCCGTGGCGGTTTCAGGCTAAGTCAAAGGTCCAGAGGGAGCTGGTTCACTTGCTTCCATCTTTGGTGGTTTGGTCAGTCTGGAAAGCGCGAAACAGGTGGGTTTTTGAAACCAAAAGAACAACACCAAGGGGACTGATTAGAGAGGTTTGGGGGCTGTTTATGTTGATTTTGCAGGCAAGGCCAATGGAGGGGGACCTTCTAGGGGAGGGTGTTTGGATGAATAAGGGGTTAGTCCAGAGTTTGCGGCAGCCGCGTAGAGTTGAGGCGAAACTCATTGCTTGGTCTCCGCCAATGGACCGTTGGAAGCTAAATGTGCATGGATTAGCTCTAGGGAATCCATGGTACATTGGCGCAGGTTTTGTTATCCGGGATGGATATGGAACTGTTGCATCATCCGTTTCTGTATAACTGGGATATGAGACAAATTTTGAAGTTGAGGCAAAGGCTTTGTTTCTAGGTCTAAGGGACTGTAATAGATTGAGTATTGCAGGGGCGGAAGTTGAGTCGGACTCTTTAGCTTTGGTGCAAATGGTCAGGCGCATCTTTAAGGTCCCTTGGGTCAATCTCAAAATTTTGCAGCAAATATGGCATCTGATGGAGTCACAACACAGGATTTAGCATGTCTACCGGGAAGGTAACTCAGTTGCAGAGAGCTTGGCGCGACAGGCAAGCACTACCAGGTCTACTTTAAGTTCCGGGGCCTTAGAGCTCCCTAGGTGGGTCAAGGGGCTAGTTGCACTTGATAGCCATTTGGTCCCAAATCTTAGGTTAGTCAAGATTTGAATTTTTTTGGAATTTGCTTTTTGACAAAAGAGGTAAGGTCATTATGTCCCCCTCATTTATTTGTATTAGCAATATTTAAATTATTTAATAAAGGGTCACCAAGCCCCCCGAGCCACCTAATCGGCTGTTCCATAAATAAAAAAATATATATAAGACCTGATATCTCTTCCTTTTAGCCATTCAGATTCAATTTCAACCCTTTTTGTCTGTTTTAAAACCTTCCTCTCTAAAGATGTGGGATAGAGATCTCCCCCTTGACATCCTCACATCCATTCTCCTATTGCTTTCTCCGGAGATTCTTTGCTTTGCAAGTTAATGCATGTTTGCAACTCCTGGAAAAATCTGATTCAAAGCAAGGAATTCGAGGCACTCTACTGGAAGAATTCAGCCTCGAAAGGCGAGCGGTTCATCTTGTACCCTTCGCTGCAAGAGGTACAGGACATGTCTTTCAACTTGCTGAAAGGCGAATCTCTTGAGCTTGTTTCAAGGTTGAGAATCCCACCCGTAGAGCAATGGATGAGGACCATTACGTTTATTGGTTCTTTCAGTGGTGTCTTGTGTCTCAGTGAACCCGCCTTTTTTGGGTTCAACATCTACCTTTTTAACCCTACAGTTAGCAAATATAGGGTTATCAACTCTCCCGCCATTGATGACCGGTTGCTTGAATTTGGGATTTGCTTATCACTCCCAAGTTGATGACTTCAAGGTTGTTCGCATCGCATGTGGCAAATTCAGAAAAGAGTATCACTCCCAAATTGATGATTTTCGGGTTGAGATCTATTCTCTGCGGATTAATTCTTGGAGGGAGATTACGGTAGCCCTTGGCATAAAATTCTTCAATCGTCTTCTGAGGTGGTCGTGAATGAATCCGTACATTGGCTGGCTGCACGCGATCAAGAATTTATCCTGGCATTTGATATGAACGAAGAAGCGTTTAAAGAAGTGAGTTTTCCAGGAATGGCTGAAACAGAAGTTTGTGAGTTGTTAGGTGTGCATAAAGATTTTCTTTGTGTGTTTACATTTTGCCTCAATTTGGAAACTTATGCATTGTGGGTAATGTAAGACTATGGCAATGAGGAATCTTGGAGAAAAATTTACAGTTTTCCGATTGATTTTCTGAACTTAATCCCTTGAAGATCAATTTGCGTATGCAATTGAAAATGTTGGGCCACATCAATCTGAGTTCGTCACCTACAAAAAATCCTTGGCACTTATCGGTGAAGTGAATGAACCAATTCCACCGCAGACAAATTTGCAGGGAGAATAGACGCTGCAATTCGAAGGTAATTAAAATCATTTATTATTATTATTATTATTATTATTTTTTGCATCTTTTGGATTGTTTATATATGCTGCAATTCCATCATTTCTTGTAGAGATTACCTTGGTTTACTTTGAAAAAGCAAATGTTGTTTCCATCTATGATATTACTTGTTACGTTGCAAAAGACTAAATTCTATATTAGCTGATATATGAAAATTGCAATTCGTAATTAAAATAAAATGATTAATCTCAAGGATCTTTTTTTTTTTTTTCTTTTTGTGGATTTGCAATGGACAGGGTGGAGGAAAATTGTTCCTACGGCAGATGAGGATGGGCAAACATGAAGAATAATCATTTGCAGCAGTTTTAATGTACTTTGAATCATCTGTTATACTTCCCCTCTAACAGATAATTTAAAGCGGTTTAATGTTAGACTAGTAGAATTTGAAGTCATAGTTTAGCACAATGGCATTACAAATTAAAGTGTTATCTTATGTTAAGTTAGAACAGTTTTTTCTCTATAATTTTTTGCATTTGTTGGTTTTCCCAGTCTCATATTCAAATTTTAATCTTTGTTAATGGGTACAATTTCTCTTTTATTCTAACAAAAAAAAACCTTTTTATGCATTTATAATTCTTTGATCAAATATTGCTAAATCGCTGTATCAATTCCAATGGGTGTGCAACTGTTTGAAATCCTTTTGGGCAAATGCCCTCAACCCTTAAAAGGAAGAAGTTTAGTTGCATTGTTCTCATTAATTCCTATGATTTAGAGTATTGACTTATTTCCAATTCTTGATTTGTATAACTTCAAAAGTAAAGCAAGCAAAAACAACAGACAATGGACCCAATGCAAAGTTTAGGCTCAGTTTGTTTTGTAATTCAAATAGAGAATTTCTCTTTTTGGGGAGAAATTTTTTTTTTGAAGCGAAATTTTTTATGAAAAATTGGGTAAAAAAGAGGTAATGATGATGTTTTTTTTAAAAAAATAATGTGAGTAGACAATTTAAAAATGAAATTTAAATTTAAGAAAAAATGAGATTGTTTGTTTACAAAGTTTTTTTCCAAAAAGGTAAAGAATTTCTCAAATGAGTTTCAAAACAAACAGAGCCTTATTCTCATATTTATATTTACATCATTTAAAAGCTCGAGTTAATAAGTTTTGGGCCCAACATACTAATTAATTAATTTATATCACTCTTATTTTTTGATGTGGGATATTTAACACCTGCTCATGACCCACAACAATCTTAGATCTACTCCAAGCAAGGAATGAGACTTGCTGAGTAAATGGGCCAAATTTTAAGAGGCACACACGCAACGGTTCAAATCTTGGGTTCTTATACCAATTGTTGGGCATTTGCCCCACCGGAAAAATGCTCTAAAGGTATGTGCCAAAAGTCTTGACTCACACTGGAAAAAAATACTTACACCGCACTCCAATTTCAGCTGCACCCTCATGGCGGCCTCTCCGCCACACGCAGCACCGCCCCAACCTTCCCTCTCTTTTTCAGCAGCACTGCACCGCCCCACAAAAGTTCCCTCCACCCCTATGCATGAGCATATCGATCCATCTATAGCTCCTCGAATTGCCCATCACAAGGGTGAAACAGCCTTTATCCTTCCAAAAGTTCTCGTTCAAAAGCTCTCCCGGCCGCTCAAGTTTGCACTAATTGGAAAATTTTCCCATGGTCGGGCCACAGATGGATGAGATAAGGAATTTTTTATTTTTTTTTAAAACAGCCTATTAATTGGTTGGCGGGTTTGACGACCCTTATCATTAAAAATTGCAAAGAGACATGAAGAAAAGGAAATTTATTAATGACCTTGACCTTCAAGGGAAGTTTACTGCAGGCTTATTGGATCGCAAACATGTTCTCCTGAATTTCAGCGGAGAAGTGGATTTCCTGCGCCTCTATCTAGACCTGTCTGGAAAATTTTGGGCAAGCCAATGCGCATATTCAAGTGGACATCACAATTCCATGCAAAGAGAGAACCACCCCTTGTGCCAGTTTGGATCACTTTCCCAAATCTCCTGTTTCTGAAAAGACGCCACCAACTGCTGATAAACCCAAACTTTAGTTTGATCCACGTTGATGCCTCAAGAGAAGTTCAATATGACTCTGTTTCTTAGCAGTAATTGCGTTGGGGAAAGTTGCAGAAATATTCTTGTGGAATGAAGCCATTGGTTTTATACTAAACTGCACAATTTTTTGGTCATTCAGCAATTGATTTTTGGAAAACTGGAATATGTTAAAAGAGAAGCTCTTGAAGGTATCATTTTGGCATAGTAATAGTTGTACCCCCACCTAATTTACAATGTCCGAAAATATGGTTGAAATTAGCAAAGATAAGAATCGATCCCTGAATCTTTGAGTGGCCCATGCAGCGTTATTAAGTTTCGTCAATTTGTTTCCTGGATTGTAAAATTCAGATTTTGCCAGCGTTCAAGATTTATACACATGACACAACTTCTGATTTTACCTGGCAAAAAATCTTCAAATTTTTCCTCATTTTTAAGATTAATTGCCCGAATAAGATGGGTAAAAAAACGGAGAAATGCACTAATTAATTGTAAAAGAGATAGAGGAAGTTAAAAAAAAAAAAGAAAATAACTTTAAAAATTGACATCTTATATTCAAATATAAATGAATTAATATGTCTCTACTGTACATTTTAACAAGTATTGTAGATATTGTGAAAAACATTATTAGTGAATTATTACGTTAATATTTTTAGAGTCTACTCCTTCTGTTCTCTATAAAAAGTGTTTCCAGGAAAGAATTTACACATATTAAGAAAAACACTAAATTATCATTTTGACCACTAAATTAATGTTAACAACTCATGTTTTTGATTAATAATTTTTTTTTATCTCTCTCAATTTATTACTATAAGAATAAACTTGAAACTTGTTTTTATTTTTTGCATATTTAAAATTTAATTATCAACTAAAGAGCATGTATCAAGTTTTTGGACTGGTGAGCATGCACCAACACCTTGCCCACCACAGAGAACCTGCAGAAAAGAAGGCTACCTATTGCAGAAGTATGGCCTTCTACCACCTGACAGTGTGTTACGGGCCAACTCCTCAACGTTGCCCCGCAACCCTTGCGCGCCCGCCATTGCGCTATATTGCCGCTCATCGTGTCTCGACACCAACGCTCAACTCGACACGATGACGTACTCCCCATGGTGCCCCACAATCCTCGCATCCCCACTACTGTGCTATTTTGCTGCCCATCGTGTCTCGACTGCGACGCTCGACTCGACACGATGGTTTTTACTTGTTTTTCTTAGCTAAGCCTTTTTATGTACAATATGCCCCATCTTTAGTAAGTAGGGGGATATTTAGAGTAGTATTTTGGTAGGAATAGCATTATTTTTGTAAGTGTTGAAAGATCTACATCTTTCACACCCTGTACGCTCCTACGGGAACTTGTAACTTTTCACTAGTTTTCCTACTACGGTAGTATATGACGCATACTCTGCTACCGTACCCGAATTTAATGTAAGTTAAGCATTTGCTAGTTGATTAAAGCATTCTTAATCTACATTCTCTTGCCCACTTTAAATTGCCGTCGTGAACGTCCGAGTCCTTACAAGTTACACTTCGTCCTTGCCGTCCCACTAAAAGCGCTACGGTGCTGATTGCGTCTGGCGGCTAGGACTTGGCGGAAGCAATCTCCAACGGATTGCTTGCCACACGGCACGCTTTTACTAACCTCAAAGAGCGTCGCGTGACAGTTGGTATCAGAGCTCCAGTTGCGGAACCGGGGCAGTTTCTTTTGCTAGTTTTCACAAGTAAAGAGAAAGATGACGAACCAAGAACGGTTGGCCTCACTAGAGGAGGCAATGGGGGTGGTCTTTGATGTGTGCTCCATTGAAAAGGTCGGACATGTCCGCATCGATTCGAGGGTGAATGGGGTGGAGGATGATATTGGCCATATCAGTGAAAACATTGAGAAGACTGTGAAGGCCAAATTGGCTGAGATGGAAGTCAGACAAGACGTTTGCCTCCGTCCTTTGAGAGCCAGTGTAATGATTCATTTACAAATACTTCTGAAGTTGGTTGTAAAACATACCATGGAAAGAAACCAACATCAATAGCTTTCCAAGAATCACTGTTCTTTGAGTAAACCTCAACAAGAACATCAAACCCATCTGTTCTTCTGTAAGGTAACCTTTTAAAGCCAAACGCGATACGACCAACCATAAAATCATGAATCTGAGAATGGTATGCAAATCCTAAATTCACATCAATCACCTGACACATGTCGATGGTGGAAGATGCATTAATGGTTCTATGCTTCCTAATCAAAGGGTTGCATAGGTATATGGTGAATCCAAAAGGATCTGAATCGGTGAAACATAGGATTCCGTTGGAAGAACCAACTTCCACAACACGATTCATATTGTTCGGAGGAGGGATTCTCAAACTCAAGCATGGCTCAAAAGGTTTTTGATCATGAAGCAAATTGAAAGATAACCCACCTGTATCAAGTAAGGAGGTATAGGAGATGTATTCCTCACCTGCCTTCTTCCCGTACTCGCTTATGAATTTCGGGTTGGATATCTGGTTCTTCCATTTATTGGAGACGCTCCTGAATCGGAGGAGGACTTTGGGAGGCAGCAGCAGCAGGATGGTGTGGATGATTTCAATTGGTAAATAAGCCACCGCCGCCTTTGTATCCGCCATTTTCAGCTGTTTTTGCTTTCTCAACATTTGAGGCTTGGATGGATTTCAAACTTGTTTTGAAATGGTGGAAATATTGTGGCTTGACGCTTCCTCAGTACTCTCCTCCTTGTTCTTTATATATACAGTTGAGGCGGTGTCATCTGGACAAGTAGGGCTAGCTGGTATTTACCTTAAAAGCTTCGAAGTGAATGAATCAATGTATTCACTATTTTAGATTCATTGCATGTTGATCTGGCAGAATGCATTTATCGGTTTTTAAGTTTTATTTTGGTGCATCGATGTATTCAATTTATAATATTTATTTTGGTTCTTCCATTTCTTGAAGATATTTTGTTAACCCCTCGTACATTTTGTACATAAATTCAGTGCTCTAAATAAATGCAATTTTCCCCACAAATTGACAATTAATTGATGACTATATATTCATAGAGTAATGAATTAATAGTAATACTCCGTATTAAACCATGAAGGTTGGAAATACTATAGTCCGTATAAATTTTTTTGGGAAAAATCAACAAAGGTTGGAACAATATCCCGATTGTTTTAATTTTTTGTGGGGAAATTACTCAAATACTCCTAATATTTTTTAAATTAAAATTAATTATGTGTGATTTAAAAAAAATCTGGTGGGGGAAATTTCCCCACAAAGCTTGAATGTGGCTCCGCCACTGTTCACCCCGAATAGAAGTGGCTTGGTCTTTTTTGCAGCCGCGCGCGTAGTTTATTTAGGTTACTGTACTCGTTTTCAAGTGGAAGCTTATGCTTTACTACTTGGGATTCTTGCGTGCTTGGACCTCAACTTATTTGTTGTACAATGGAAAGTGGCTCGCAATCTTTTTTGCAGAGTACTCTCAGTGTTTGGTATAAATGTTTGTCTTGGATGATAGAGTAACAACTTCAACAAAGTTAGTTTTAACGTCATATCTTTTCAGCATATTTACAAGGAAGGAAATGGAATGGCAAAATCTTTGGCAAGGCATGTTGGTCGTAAGAGGTCAACCAAGCAGTTTGCTGAATTATCCCGTGAAGCAAAGGGCTTACTAGTTTTAGATGCTCGTAGTTT
The DNA here is from genome assembly GCA_016801395.1 of Leptodermis oblonga. Classification (NCBI taxonomy): domain Eukaryota; kingdom Viridiplantae; phylum Streptophyta; class Magnoliopsida; order Gentianales; family Rubiaceae; genus Leptodermis; species Leptodermis oblonga. Next base: position 38,991,178 of record CM028755.1, read on the forward strand.
TCTGTATTAGAGGATATGATAGCTTTGTTTTTACATTAACTTGCATGTTTTGTTATTCACAGGAACGCATTGCATACCCTCCTTTCCTCTAGTTCTTTTCAATTTATTCTTTTTTTTTAAAATTAATAAACTGGTAAGGTCTACGCCAATCCTCGCAACATCAGATGGATTCTGGTGAAAAGAATAAATTAATTTCTTCTATGTTTCTTTTGTTTGATCAAACAACCTAGCTAGCTGTCTGAAAGGGTACATATATAAGTTGGTTAATTATACCCTTTTGTTAAAAAATTGAAAATTACATTAAAAATGAAAACATCTTATAATTAAGTAATTAATGTCGGAAATGCATGGAAACGACACTAAATCTTCAAGGCAAACATATATATATATATATATATATATATATATATATTTTTATATATATATATATCTCCAACAACAAATGGTGAAATTAGAACAAAAATATATAAAGGATGCAAAAATCCCGGTACTCCATCACACATTGGCTTCGATTAATCCCCTGGCAAATTTGGCTGTGGTAGAACTAAAGATTCAACTCATCAATATTTGGCTCATTTACTTCGCCAATAAGCGCCAAGGAATTTGCAAATGATTGAAAGGCAAGATATGCTTAGAGAGAAGAAAATGATTGAAATTAGAAAAGCACTTGACAATGGAGAAATTTGCAGTGAACGTGGTTTAAATCAAGAATCAGGGCTCAAAAGGGCGAGTGATACACGTTGGGGTTCTCATTATGGCACATTGATGAGTTTGATTGTGAGTTTTTCTACAGTTGTTGATGTTTTAGAATATGTGGTGGATGATGGTTTTCTTCAAGAACAAAAAGCTGAAGCTGCTGGTCTTCTAGACTCTTTAAGAAGATTTGATTTTGTTCTCACATTGCACTTAGTGAAGAATATATTGGGTATAACAAATGAGCTCTCCCAAAATTTTGCAGAGAAAAAATCAAGATATTATCAATGCAATGGTACAAGTTAGAGTCTCAAAAGAGCGGTTACAATTGAGGAGGGATAATGGTTGGACTGATTTATTGATGAAGTGACAAAGTTTTGTAATCGCCATGATATTGATATTCCAGACATGATATGAGATCTGTGCTCTCAAAGGCAAATCAAAACGTAAAGCTCCAAAGGTCACCGATTTGCATTACTACAAAGTAAGTTTATTTTGTGAAGTTTTAGATATGCAAATTTTAGATGTTAATGATAGATTCACAGAAGTGAATACTAAAATACTTCTTTGCATTGGATGCCTTAATCCTGAAAATCATTTTGTTGCATTTAACAAGGAAAAGTTGTTTCAATTTGCAAAGTTTTATCCAATGGATTTTTCATTGAGATCTTGGCCTTGGATAACCAGCTTGATAATTATTTCATGGATGTGCATTCTAGTTCAGATTTAGTGAATTTGAAAGGGATAGGGAATCTTACAGAGGAATTAGTTAAGAGAAAAAGAGATATTATATATCCATTGTTGTATAAGCTTATTAAGCTTGCACTGGTGCTACCTGTGGCAACTGCAACTCTGGAAAATGCATTTTTTGCTATGAAGATTGTGAAAAGTCGACTTCGAAATCGAATGGGAGATAATTGAATGAATGATTGTTTAGTTACTTATATTGAAAAAGAGATTTTTGACTCAGTTGATAACGAGTTAATTTTACCGCGTTTTCAAAAAATGTGTCCTCGTAGAGAATTGTTGTAAAATATTTTATCATATTAAAATTTTTATTACTTTGAATATCTTGCCCTCCCAGACCTTAGGGGCATGTCTCCACCAGTGCTAACAACCTCGGAAAATGTTCACGAATACGCCAGGGGAAGGAAGCGACATCACCAACTGCTTTCCAAGAATTACTCCGCATTTGGTTGCCCCGGAAAAACCCTGCGAAGTCTCTCCAATAGAAGGTTAGGCAGTAAAGTCTCTAGGAATTTCATCAGCAAGGTTTTAGGATATTATGGTCGCTGGGAAACGCCAGACCATAGGTTTAAATGTTGTCTGCTCGGCTGAAAATTTTAACTGGAGAAATAAGACTTATAGATCAAATTTTAACGGTTAAATATTTTTATATTATTTTCATAAGCTAATGCTGATTTTCTAGTGAAGAAAAAAAAAATCCACAAGAAAGTGCATGTGAGTTTGGCATATATAACATTTTGAGTGAATTTCCTATTTGACGGTCCGACAGGCGATAATTCAAAAATCAAACTCGATACACATGTTTTTTTCCCCCTTCTTTTCAGTACTTAGTTGGACTTCGGAATGACAAACAAAAAAAAAACAAAAAAAAGGGTTTCGCGGAAACGTCCCACTCCATTTTGTTATTCTCTGCCAAACTCTAACTTAAAAAATAAAAAATAACAAAATAAAAGTGAGATTGGATAGCCATTTTATTAATGCGAAAAAAAGGAAAAACAAGTAAAGAAATACTAAAAGGAGGCCAAATGCAAGTGGATTTAAATATCAAGAAAATTTCCAAATTACTTTTTTATAATCTATTTGTGCCTCTTTTCGTGGCGCACAATAATAATAATAATAATAATAATAATAATATGCCTTGAATTTTCCTTCATTCCTCGGCCCTGCGCATGCCAAACTCTAATTCTTTTATGGACTAGCTCTAACCTCTAGCTGCCGGCTTTCACCAAACTAAAAAAAACTAGCTAGCTAGCTAGCCGGGATCACATTAGAGCAACTTGCTTGTACTGTCTCTTTAGTTTCATAACTTTAAACAAGATTAATTCTTCTATTGTTCCCTTGATTTTTGAATTGATAATTCATTTTCCTCCCCCCTCAATTTCAAAATTGTTCATAAATGACTCTAATCTCTAATTTAAAAAGCATTTGAGTTATTTTTTACCAGTAGGTTACCTGTTTCATGCCAAAATAAAGGCGAATGAATTGTTTATTGATTTGTTGCCCTTGCTAACGTGTATGAATCTCATGTGGTAGTCAAAAGTACCAAAATTTGAGTTCAAGGCTGATTAAAAACTACTTTTAGAGTTGAGATATAAAAAATTATTTTTTTTTTATTGGTTTCAAATTGATTGGTAAAAACAAGACGACAACTCAATTCAAGAGACGAATGAAGTTACAAAACCATAATATATTAAGGGTGAATTACATTTACCTCCCATATGGTTTGGTTAAAATACCAATGAATCCCCGCGGTTTCTAACTATTACCTAATGTATCTCCGCCTAATTTAGTCATAATCATAAATTTATCCCTATGAGAAAAATGAACGCAAACTTAGGGCTTTTTTGTTACTCAAATATATATTTTTTATAAATGATTTAAGGAGGCATTTGTAATTGTCAGATTTCATAGAGACCAATTGATTATTTAACCAAACACAGGGAAGTGAATGTAATTCACCAAAACATATTAATCTTGAAGTACCTCCTCATGAATTCTCTATAAATAGTGGTTGTAAGAAATAACCATATATCCATCAATTAGCCATGGCCGCCGCCAACAGATCAATGGCTTCCCACCTCATTGCAATGCTCTTCTTCTCCGGCATCTTACTCTTCAACGCCGCGGAGGCAAAACTGATCTTTCCACGCCCACCATTACCTCTCCTTCCACCCTGCCCCAGCTTCCCAAAACCCATCCCCATCCCCATCCCCTGCCAGCCTAGATCCCCACCACCACCACCACCACCACGATCTACTCCTCCACCACCACCTCCATCTACTACGCCACCACCATCATCTACTCCACCACCACCGCCATCTACTCCACCACCAGCCAGTCTTAGTACTCTTTTTATCTAAATCCCATGTACGTGAACCTGTGGCCGATGGCCATATACATATATATATATATATATATATATATATACATGTTGCTTTACATTTATAGTTGCTACAAATTAATGGCGAATGCATATATCCTTGGTTAAGGTTGTTGGAATAAATAAAGTCTGAGCACGAATAGATCAGCTTGAAACTTCCCAAGATATATACATATATGTGTGTGTATTTCGTATGTATTCCATGTTCTTGTATTTCATTTCTCTGTATTGAATATTATAGTTGATTTACTCTATTGATTTGCTCTTTCAGTTCAATCTTGTTTCTTTTACATATTTATTATCTGAAAATAATGTCTTTTACTTTGCTACAATATATATTTGTTCGACTGTATTTTTTGTTGCTCTACTTCTGTTAAAAACGATACGATTGATGATAGGAAGAGGAAAAGTGTAAGCAAAATGATACGGCATGTGTGAAAAAGGAAAATTTCAAATTTGTGTTTAAAAGTAATATTATCAAACTTAATAATAAAATTTTTATTTCTAGTATTAAATTTTGGTTCAAAAGCAACACTTTCATTATTTCGGAAATCAGGGAAGATTAATTGTTGTACTTTAACATCCGAAAAAATTGTACATTTGAGAAATTAATTGGACTATTCTAGCGGAACGAAGGGATATGTATTTACATACAATCTAGCCATTTTCCACTAACTTAGAATTGAAAATGGAATAACAATTAATTGGTAAATGTCATCGTTCATCCCTTATCTTTTAACAAAATCATTTTGGCCCCTCGCACTTCTGTTTTCAACTTTAAAAGGTTTCACACTAAACTTCAGACAAAGATATATACTAGCCACATACACACTATACACAGGTGTGTTGCAATTTTTAATGGTTGTAATTAATTATGTGTTGTTGTTTATCACATTTGTGTCGTCCATTCATTTCCCATCGAAAATAGCTCAAATCTTGTTGGAACTTGGAGTTGGCGACCATTTTGAAACAATTTCTCAATTTAAGGGACTAAATTAAAATAGTTTCAAAACTATTCTTTTTAGCCTAGATTTGAGAGCAAAACTACAGAAATGAGGCGCAAAAATTATATATATATATATATATATATATTAGCGTCAATGTAGTAAGAGATGAGATCCCGTATATTTATTAGCTTGCGTACCATAATTTTGAAATATGCATCTTGTAAAGATAAAATTATAAATAAATCTTAAAACACCCGAATGGTATACGATCGGTACATAACAAATTGTAGATTGAGGCAATGTATATTATTCAACGCATTAGCAGTAAATGTAATTATTCCTCACAAAAACGTATCGTAAATAGTTGACTAAAGGATACCTAATATTAATTACCATTAAGTTGTGATACCATATATAACCAATGAATGTTTGAGCTCCAAACTTCATTATGCATCACAGTAAATGCTGCTAATTTATTAAATGCAGCAAAGAGGAGGAAAGAATTCAAAATAAAATATATTGTATCTTTAATGATCCCATAATGGCGTAGTCAAACAAATTAATTAACATGTAATAACAGCACATTTGTGATTTGTTGACTTCTGTTTGCTGGTACGTAATTAAAAATATAGATAGAATGAAACAATTTATTGTGAAGAACACAGAGAAGTGTTTGCAGATTGTTGGGTAGTAAGTCACGTATGGGAGGAATTTTCACATATTCTTGAAATCCCAATTTTGCATCCGCTTATTTGGGATAAGTTGGCCTTTCTGTGGCGGTTTCAGGCTAAGTCAACCGTCCAGAGGGAGCTGGTTCACTTGCTTCCATCTTTGGTGGTTTGGTCAGTCTGGAAAGCGCGAAACAGGTGGGTTTTTGAAACCAAAAGAACAACGCCAAGGGGACCGATTAGAGAGGTTTGGGGGCTGTTTATGTCGATTTTGCAGGCAAGGCCAATGGAGGGGGACCTTCTAGCGGATGTTTGGATGAATAAGGGGTTAGTCCAGAGTTTGCGGCAGCCGCGTAGAGTTGAGGCGAAACTCATTGCTTGGGTTCCGCCAATGGACCGTTGGAAGCTAAATGTCGATGGATTAGCTCTAGGGAATCCAGGGTACATTGGCGCAGGTTTTGTGATCCGGGATGGATTTGGAACTGTTGCATCACCTGGTTCTGTATATCTCCGATATGGGACAAATTTTGAAGCTGAGGCAAAGGCTTTGTTTCTGGGTCTAAGGGACTGTAATAGATTGAGTATTGCAGGGGTGGAAGTTGAGTCGAATTCTTTAGCTTTGGTGCAAATGGTCAGGCTCATCTTTAAGGTCCCTTGGGTCAATCTCAAAATTTTGCAGCAAATATGGCACCTGATGGAGTCACAACACAGGATTTCGCATGTCTACCGGGAAGGTAACTCAGTTGCAGAGAGCTTGGCGCGACAGGCAAGCACTACCAGGTCTACTTTTAGTTGCGGGGCCTTAGAGCTCCCTAGGTGGGTCAAGGAGCTAGTTGCACTTGATAGCCATTTGGTCCCAAATCTTAGGTTAGTCAAGATTTGAATTTTTTTGGATTTTGCTTTTTGACAAAAGCGGTAAGGTCATTATGTCCCCCTCATTTATTTGTATTCGCAATATTTAAATTATTTAATAAAGGGTCACCAAGCCCCCTATCCACAGAATCGTCTGTTCCATAAATAAAAAAAATATATAAGACCTGATATCTCTTCCTTTTAGCCATTCAGATTCAATTTCAACCCTTTTTGTCTGTTTTAAAACCTTCCTCTCTAAAGATGTGGGATAGAGATCTCCCCCTTGACATCCTCACATCCATTCTCCTATTACTTTCTCCGGAGATTCTTTGCTTTGCAAGTTAATGCATGTTTGCAACTCCTGGAAAAATCTGATTCAAAGCGAGGAATTCGAGGCACTCTACTGGAAGAATTCAGCCTCGAAAGGCGAGCGTTTCATCTTGTACCCTTCGCTGCAAGAGGTACAGGACATGTCTTTCAACTTGCTGAAAGGCGAATCTCTTGAGCTTGTTTCGAGGTTGAGGATCCCACCCGTAGAGCAATGGATGAGGAACATTACGCTTATTGGTTCTTTCAGTGGTGTCTTGTGTCTCAGTGAACCCGCCTTTTTTGGGTTCAACATCTACCTTTTTAACCCTACAGTTAGCAAATATAGGGTTATCAACTCTCCCGCCATTGATGACCGGTTGCTTGAATTTGGGATTTGCTTATCACTCCCAAGTTGATGACTACAAGGTTGTTATCGCATATGGCAAATTCAGAAAAGAGTATCACTCCCAAATTGATGATTTTCGGGTTGAGATCTATTCTCTGCGGATTAATTCTTGGATGGAGATTACGGTAGATTCTTTCCCTTGGCATAAAATTCTTCAATCGTCTTCTGAGGTGGTCGTGAATGAATCCGTACATTGGCTGGCTGCACGCGATCAAGAATTTATCCTGGCATTTGATATGAACGAAGAAGCGTTTAAAGAAGTGAGTTTTCCAGGAATGGCTGAAACAGAAGTTTGTGAGTTGTTAGGTGTGCATAAAGATTTTCTTTGTGTGTTTACATTTTGCCTCAATTTGGAAACTTATGCATTGTGGGTAATGTAAGACTATGGCAATGAGGAATCTTGGAGAAAAATTTACAGTTTTCCGATTGATTTTCTGAACTTAATCCCTTGAAGATCAATTTGCGTATGCAATTGAAAATGTTGGGCCACATCAATCTGAGTTCGTCACCTACAAAAAATCCTTGGCACTTATCGGTGAAGTGAATGAACCAATTCCACCGCAGACAAATTTGCAGGGAGAATAGACGCTGCAATTCGAAGGTAATTAAAATCATTTATTATTATTATTATTATTATTTTTTGCATCTTTTGGATTGTTTATATATGCTGCAATTCCATCATTTCTGGTAGAGATTACCTTGGTTTACTTTGAAAAAACAAATGTTGTTTCCATCTATGATATTACTTGTTACGTTGCAAAAGACTAAATTCTATATTAGCTGATATATGAAAATTGCAATTCGTAATTAAAATAAAATGATTAATCTCAAGGATCTTTTTTTTTTTTTTCTTTTTGTGGATTTGCAATGGACAGGGTGGAGGAAAATTGTTCCTACGGCAGATGAGGATGGGCAAACATGAAGAATAATCATTTGCAGCAGTTTTAATGTACTTTGAATCATCTGTTATACTTCCCCTCTAACAGATAATTTAAAGCGGTTTAATGTTAGACTAGTAGAATTTGAAGTCATAGTTTAGCACAATGGCATTACAAATTAAAGTGTTATCTTATGTTAAGTTAGAACAGTTTTTTCTCTATAATTTTTTGCATTTGTTGGTTTTCCCAGTCTCATATTCAAATTTTAATCTTTGTTAATGGGTACAATTTCTCTTTTATTCTAACAAAAAAAAACCTTTTTATGCATTTATAATTCTTTGATCAAATATTGCTAAATCGCTGTATCAATTCCAATGGGTGTGCAACTGTTTGAAATCCTTTTGGGCAAATGCCCTCAACCCTTAAAAGGAAGAAGTTTAGTTGCATTGTTCTCATTAATTCCTATGATTTAGAGTATTCACTTATTTCCAATTCTTGATTTGTATAACTTCAAAAGTAAAGCAAGCAAAAACAACAGACAATGGACCCAATGCAAAGTTTAGGCTCAGTTTGTTTTGTAATTCAAATAGAGAATTTCTCTTTTTGGGGAGAAATTTTTTTTTTTGAAGCGAAATTTTTTATGAAAAATTGGGTAAAAAAGAGGTAATGATGATGTTTTTTTTAAAAAAATAATGTGAGTAGACAATTTAAAAATGAAATTTAAATTTAAGAAAAAATGAGATTGTTTGTTTACAAAGTTTTTTTCCAAAAAGGTAAAGAATTTTTCAAATGAGTTGCAAAACAAACAGAGCCTTATTCTCATATTTATATTTACATCATTTAAACCTTCATGGCTCGTGAGGCTCTAGAGCCCAATAAACAAATTGAAACCCAACCTAACCTAAAAGCTAGAGTTAATAAGTTTTGGGCCCAACATACTAATTAATTACTTTATATCACTCTTATTTTTTGATGTGGGATATTTAACACATGCTCATGACCCACAATAATCTTAGACCATATCTACTCCAAGCAAGGAATGAGACTTGCTGAGTAAATGGGCCAAATTTTAAGAGGCACATACGCAACGGCTCAAATCTTGGGTTCTAATACCAATTGTTGGGGAATTTGCCCCACCGGAAAAATGCTCTAAAGGTATGTGCCAAAAGTCTTGACTCGCACTGGAAAAAATACTAACACCGCACTCCAATTTCAGCTGCACCCTCATGGCGGCCTCTCCGCCACACGCAGCACCACCCCAACCTTCCCTCTCTTTTTCAGCAGCACTGCAACGCCCCACAAAAGCTCCCTCCACCCCTATGCATGAGCATATCGATCCATCTATAGCTCCTCGAATAGCCCATCACAAGGGTGAAACAGCCTTTATCCTTCCAAAAGTTCTCGTTCAAAAGCTCTCCCGGCCGCTCAAGTTTGCACTAATTGGAAATTTTTCCCATGGTCGGGCCACAGATGGATGAGATAAGGAATTTTTTATTTTTTTTTAAAACAGCCTATTAATTGGTTGGCGGGTTTGACGACCCTTATCATTAAAAATTGCAAAGAGACATGAAAAAAAGGAAATTTATTAATGACCTTGATCTTCAAGGGAAGTTTACTGCAGGTTTATTGGATCGCAAACATGTTCTCCTGAATTTCAGCGGAGAAGTGGATTTCCTGTGCCTCTATCTAGACCTGTCTGGCAAATTTTGGGCAATCCAATGCGCATATTCAAGTGGACATCACAATTCCATGCAAACTGAGAACCACCCCTTGTGCCGGTTTGGATCACTTTCCCAAGTCTCCTGTTTCTGAAAAAGACGCCACCAACTGCTGATAAACCCAAACTTTAGTTTGATCCTCGTTGATGCCTTAGAGAAGTTCAATATGACTCTGTTTCTTAGCAGTAATTGCGTTGGGGAAAGTTGCAGAAATTGTCTTGTGGAATGAAGCCATTGGTTTTATACTAAACTGCACAATTTTTTGGTCATTCAGCAATTGATTTTTGGAAAACTGGAATATGTTAAAAGAGAAGCTCTTGAAGGTATCATTTTGGCATAGTAATAGTTGTTTCCCCCCACCTAATTTACAATGTCCGAAAATATGGTTGAAATCAGCAAAGATGAGAATCGATCCCTGAATCTTTGAGTGGCCCGTGCAGCGTTATTAAGCTTCGTCAATTTGTTTCCTGGATTGTAAAATTCAGATTTTGCCAGCGTTAAAGATTTATCCACATGACACAACTCCTGATTTTACCTGGCAAAAAATCTTCAAATTTTCCCTAATTTTTAAGATTAATTGCCCGAATAAGATGGGTAAAAAATGGAGAAATGCACTAATTAATTGTAAAAGAGATAGAGGAAGTTTTAAAAAAAGAAGAGAAAATAACTTTAAAAATTGACATGTTATATTCAAATATAAATGAATTAATATGTCTCTACTGTACATTTTAACAAGTATTGTAGATATTGTGAAAAACATTATTAGTGAATTATTATCATCTCAACCAGATAGGCTAATGCGGAATAGTTCATATACTTCATGCTTGCTCCAGCTGTTTCTTCCTCATTGTAGGTGTGTTCAGAGTTAAGAAAGTCTTGAGAGCTTTTGCAAACATCACAGAACTTTCTCCCCGACACTTGGCTATATTTCAATTTTACTCTTAGTTGAGAAAGGATTCGTAATCCAACCTATACACCCCCCCCCAACCCCCCCCCCCCCCCCCCCCCCCCCCCCCCCAAACATTCTCTTCTCTGAATGTGGCAGCAGCATCAACGTTAAGCTTTTTCAGAAGTGCAAAGACTCGCTTGTTGCTATATTGCTGGCAGCCTATATATATCACATTTACTGTGCAAAAGATCCTAGTTGCACTATAATCTTTTATTATCTATAACACTTTTATAATTTAACATGTATAAAAATAATATTAGAACGATTTTGGAAGACCAATAAATTAATTTTCACAAAGAAACATTGCACAATTTGAAAGTATTTATTGCTAAAGATGTTGAATGGCGGTTCATAATGGTGAAAATTAAACCCTGCAATTGAAACAAACCTAAAGTAAAAACGAGCACCCTCCTACAAAATTGTGATTTGTCATATTGAAAATTGGGAAGTCTCTTATCAGGCTCTAAGCCGTAATGGCCGGCCGGTGGTTGAGGGTGGCGGCATTGTTGGCCGATAGCCAAGTACATCAAGAATCTATAAAATGTTACTTCCGTTTCAAAGAATCCAATATATATTTTTGATATTGCTTTTAGTCTTATAAGCAAAACTCTCTTAACGAGAAAAAGTCAGTGATCGAGACAATATATAGATTATTAACACTAAAAGTGAGAAAACGTAAAATCAACTTCAAAATTCATTTATAGTTTCAAAAAATTCATTTATAGTTTCAACGGTCACAACAACCTTTTACATATTACATATAATATATAATTAATCATCAAGACGACATATATATAATGAATTGAAAGATGACATAAATGGTAGTCTTGTTGATTTTGTTGGACTCATGTTCTCCATGAAATGCAACAAATGTTGTCTTCCTCAATTCCTTCTCCTCCAGTCATGCCAACCTATAAGTTTCACAATTCAAAGTGAATAATCATTATACATATATGTATGATGAAGCATATACGCAAGAGTATCAAAAATCAAGAGTAAGTATTAATTTGACTTTACCTTTGGTAAATCTCCAGTCGTCATTCATCAACGTCATCAGCTGTTTGTTTCATTTGACGAGGGCCAACGAATTTGTGTACATAAAGAATTCAGAAAGACCTCTCAAAATTCCAAGGTAGGTAATGTTACGAGTAACAAAATTGTACACAAGCTTATAAGAATCACCACCCATCAGAATGAGTTCTTCATTCTTAGTGAACGTTAAGGGCCTTCTTATTGGAAATTCCAAAACTACTGTGTACAATTTGGTCCAATAATATTCATTCTTTTGGTAATTCTTCAATATCCATAAGTTAGAGATTGATTCACCGTGACCACGAACAAAATATTTAGGGCAGTACGTTAAAACTGATAGCGCATCCCTGAATACACCGACAAATTGCCGGTGCTCGACCATTTTAGGGTGAGAAGGCAAAGCAAACTCTCTGAATGTTTCTTCATTGACATCAAATGCCAAGATCATTAATTTTCCCCCTCGTTTGCCTCCGTCCTTTGAGAGCCAGTGTAATGATTCATTTACAAATACTTCTGAAGTTGGTTGTAAAACATACCATGGAAAGAAACCAACATCAATAGCTTTCCAAGAATCACTGTTCATTGAGTAAACCTCAACAAGAACATCAAACCCATCTGTTCTTCTGTAAGGTAACCTTTTAAAGCCATACGCGATACGAACAACCATAAAATCATCAATCTGAGAATGGTATGCAAATCCTAAATTCACATCAATCACCTGACACATGTCGATGGTGGAAGATGCATTAATGGTTCTATGCTTCCTAATCAAAGGGTTGCATAGGTATATGGTGAATCCAAAAGGATCTGAATCGGTGAGACATAGGATTCCGTTGGAAGAACCAACTTCCACAACACGATTCATATTGTTCGGAGGCGGGATTCTCAAACTCAAGCATGGCTCAAAAGGTTTTTGATCATGAAGCAAATTGAAAGATAACCCACCTGTATCAAGTAAGGAGGTATAGGAGATGTATTCCTCACCTGCCTTCTTCCCGTACTCGCTTATGAATTTCGGGTTGGATATCTGGTTCTTCCATTTCTTGGAGACGCTCCTGAATCGGAGGAGGACTTTGGGAGGCAGCAGCAGCAGGATGGTGTGGATGATTTCAATTGGTAAATAAGCCACCGCCGCCTTTGTATCCGCCATTTTCAGCTGTTTTTGCTTTCTCAACATTTGAGGCTTGGATCGATTTCAAACTTGTTTTGAAATGGTGGAAATATTGTGGCTTGACGCTCCCTTAGTACTCTCCTCCTTGTTCTTTATATATACAGTTGAGGCGGTGTCATCTGGACAAGTAGGGCTAGCTGGTATTTACCTTAAAAGCTTCGAAGTGAATGAATCAATGTACTCACTATTTTAGATTCATTGCATGTTGATCTGGCAAAATGCATTCATCGGTTTTTAAGTTTTATTTTGGTGCATCGATGTATTCAATTTATAATATTTATCAGAAGAAGATATTTTTCTTGAATTAATTCCTAATTTCCTGATGATCCTAATATTCTGCAATATTATTAACCACTCAAACATTTTGTACATAAATTCAGTGCTCTAAATAAATGCAATTCCTCCACGCCCCCCCCCCCCCCCCCCCCCCCCCCCCAAACCCCAATTTGACAATTAATTGATGACTCTATACACAGACACACATAGGGTAGTTAATTAATAGTAATACTCCGTGTTTAGCATGAAGGTTGGAAATACTATATAATTTTTTTTGGGAAAAATCAACAAAGTAGGAAAAATACCCCGATTATTATAATTTTTGTGAGGAAATTACTCACATATACCAAATATTTTTAAAATTTATTTATAAAAAATTTGGTGGGGGAAACTGCCTCCCACAAGGCTTGAATGTGGCTCCGCCACTGGTCACCCTGAATAGCAGTGGCTTGGTCCTTTTTGCACCGGCGCATAGTGTATTTAGGTTACTGTACTCGTTTTCAAGCGGAAGCTTATGCTTTACTATATACTTGGGATTGTTGCATCCTTGGGCCTCCACTTATTTGTTGTACAAGTGGAAAGTGACTTGCAATCTCTTTTCAGCATATTTACAAGGGAGCAAATGCAATGGCGAACTCTTTGGCAAGGCATGCTGGTCCTAAGAGGTCAACCAAGCAGTTTATGTACTCTGAATTATCCCGTGGAGTGAAGGGCTTACTAGCTTTAGATGCTCGTAGTTTTTCGTATCTGAGGTACGATCACTTTGTTTTCACATTAACTTGCATGCTTTGTTTTTCACAGGAACGCATTGCAGACACCAATCACACTACTATTGTGCGCATTTTCTTTTCTTTTTTTATTTTAAAAACAGCCGATAAGTGGCTGGCGGGATTAGGTACCCTATTATTATTATTATTATTCGGAAAAATAAAAGTACATCCAAAAGAGGGGGATGTAATGAGCCTGACCCTCAAGAATAGCATCGTGAACAAGGCGTTGTGTGGTGTGAATGCAATCCATGAAAATGTAGACGTTTACAAGCATGAAAGAAAAATTAGTGGTGTTGAACTACTAGTATGTAGGGGACTCCTTGTTTGTCCAGGAGGCACAACCCCTCAACTCCCGTAGCGAATCCTGTGCAGTATAGGTAGTCCGTTTTTGAGTGGTACTCGCTCTCTTGGCTAGCCAATCTGCTGGTGCATTGACCTCTCTGCTGAAAAGTGTAGTGCATTTCCCCCATGATTTGCACTATCTGCTGGAGGTAGCCTGCGAGGAGCCAAGGCCACCTTGCCGATCAGGACACGTAGCAAATTAGGACTTGTGAATCCGATTTGAATTGCACATCTCTCAACCCTGTCAATCTGCACTACTATTCTGCACATTGTTTCTAAATGCTACAAGAGGTAATAAAGCTCATTACGTACCCTCCTTTCCTTTTGTAGCTCTTTTCGATTTATTCTTTTTCCGAATTAATAAACAGGTAAGGTCTACGCCAAACCCCGCAAAATGGATTCTAAAATTAATAAATTAATTTCTTTTATTTTCCTTTTTTTAACCAAACAACCTAGCTAGCTGTCTGAAAGGTACATATATAAGTTGCCCTTTTGTTAAAAAACTGAAAATTACATTAAAAATGAAAACACCTTATCAGTAACAAATGTCGGAAATGAATGGAAACAACACTAAATCTTCTAGGCAAACAACACCAACTGCTTTCCAAGAATTACTCCGCAACGGAAGGTTAGGAAATAAAGTCTCTAGGAAATTCATCAGCAAGGTTTTAGGATATTGTAGTCGCGGGGAAATGCCAGATCATAGGTCTAACCGTTGTCTGTTCGGCCGGAAATTTTAACTGGAGAAATAAGACTAATAGATCGAATTTTAACGGTAAAATATTTCTATAGTATTTTCATAAGGTAATGCTGATTTTCTAGTGAAGAAAAAAAAAATCCACAAGAAAGTACAAGTGAGTTTGGCATATATAATATTTTGAGTGAATTTCCTGTCTGACGGTATGACAGGCGATACTTCAATAGTCAAACTAGATACATATGTTTTTTTTTTTTTTTTCAATGCTTAGTTGGACTTCGGAATTTCCCAAAAAAAAAAAAAGAAAAAAAAAGGTTTCGTGGAAACCCACTATATTTTGTTATCCTCTGCCAAACTCTAACTTAAAAAAGAAAAGTTAAATAAAATAAAAGTAAGAATGGATACTCATTTTATTAATGCGAAAAAAATGAAAAACAAGTAAAGAAATACTAAAAGGAGGCCAAATGCAAGTGGCTTTAAACATTACGAAAATTCCAATTTTTTTTTTATAATCTATTTGTGCCTGTTTTCGCAGCGCATAATAATAATATGCCTTGAATTTTCCTTCATTCCTCGGCCCTGCCAAACTCTAACCTTCTAGCTGCCGGCTTTCACCAAACTAAAAAAAACTAGCTAGCTAGCCGGGATCACATTATACCTGCTTAGAGCAACTTGCTTGTACTGTCTCTTTAGTTTCATAACTTTAAACAATATTAATTCTTCTATTGTTCCATGCCAAATTAAAGGCAAAAGAAATGTTTTTTGGATTTGTTGCCCTTGCTAACGTGTATGAATCTCATGTGGTAGTCAAAAGTACCAAAATTTAAGTTCAAGGCTGATTTTAAAACTACTTTTAGAGTTGAAAGGCTGATTTTAAAACTACCTTTAGAGTTGAGAGATAAAAATTTATTTTTATTTTTTGCTTTCAAATTGATTGGTAAAAACAAGATGACAACTCAATTGAAGAGACGAATGAAGTTACAAAACCATAATATATTAAGGGCGAATTACATTTACCTCCCATTTGGTTTGGTTAAAAAACCAATCAATCCCCGCGGTTTCTAACTATTACCCAATGTATCTCCGCCTAATTTAGTCATAATCAGAAATTGATCCCTATGAGAAAAATGAAAGCTAACTTAGGGCTTTTTTGTTACTCAAATAAATATATATATATATATATATTATAAATGATTTAAGGAGACATTTGTAATTGTCTGATTTCATAGAGACCAATTGATTATTTAACCAAACACAGGGAAGTGAATGTAATTTACCAAAACATATAAATCTTGAAATACCACTCCATTTCTCTATAAATAGTGGGTGTAAGAAATAACCATATATCCATCCATTAGCCATGGCCGCCGGCAACAGATCAATGGCTTCCCACCTCATTGCAATGCTCTTCTTCTCCGGCTCTTACTCCTCAACGCCGCAGAGGCCCAACTGAACTTTCCACTCCCTCCATTCTCACCATTCCCTCTCCTTCCACCCTGCCCCCACTTCCCCCTCCCCTTCAACATCCCTTTCCCATTCCCATGTCAGCCTAGATCCCAGCCACCACCGCCGCCACCATCACCACCTCCGCCGTCACCACAATCTACTCCAACGCTGCCGCCATCTATTCCACTCCCACCATTCCCTCCCCTTCCACCCTGCCCCCCCTTCTCCCTCCCCTTCAACATCCCCTTCCCGTTCCCATGTCAGCCTAGATCCCCGCCACCACCACCGCCATCACCGCCCCCGCCGCCATCACCACCACCGCCACCACCACGATCTACTCCAACGCAGCTGCCATCTACTCCACCACCAGCAGCAGCCAGTCTTAGTACTCTTTTTATCTAAATTGTGCGTACGTGAACGTGTGGCCCTATATATATATATATATATATATATATATCTTTCTTTCCACTAATAATACAATTATAAGATGTTACAAATTATCGACTAATGTATCCTTGGTTAAGGTTGTTTGATAAAGAAAAGTCTTGAGCACGAATAGATCAGCTTGAAACTTCCCAAGATATATATGTGTGTGGATTTCATACGTATTCCATGTTCTTGTATTGAATATTGTTGTTGATTTTCTCTATGGATTTGCTCTTTCAGTTCAATCTTGTTTCTTTTACATATTTATTATCTGAAAACAACGTTTTTTACTTTGCTACAATATATATTAATTTGCTCGACTGTATTTTTTGTTGCTCTACTTCTGTTAAAGATGAGTGATGATAGGAAGAGGAAAAGTGTAGGCAAAATGATGCGCATGTGTAAAAAGGAAAATTTAAATTTGGGTTTAAAAGTAATACTATCAAACTTAATAATAAAATTTTCATTTCTAGTATTAAATTTTGGTTCAAAAGCAACACTTTTATTATTTCAGAAATCAAGGAAGATTAATTGTTGTACTTTAACATCCAACAAAATTGTACATTTGTGGAAATCCACTCACTTAGAATTGCGCATGGAGTAACCATTAATTGGTAAATGTCATCGTTCATCCTTTATCTTTTAAGAAAATCATTTTGGCTCCTCACATTTCTGTTTTCAACTTTAAAAGGTCTCACACTAAACTTCAGAAAAAGATATATACTGGCCACAAACACACTATACATTGGTGTGTTGCAATTTTTAATGGTTGTAACTAATTAAATAAGTGTTGTTTATCACATTTGTGTCACACATTCATTTCCCGTCGAAAATAGCTCAAATCTTGTTGAAATTTGGAGTTGGCGGCCATTTTGAAACAATTTCTCAAGTTAAGGGACTAACTTGAAACAATTTCAAAACTATTCTTTTTAGCCTAGATTTGAAAGCAAAACTAAGAAATGAGGAGCAAAAAGTATATATATATAGAAAAGATCTCGTATATTTATTAGTCGCGTACCGTAATCTTGAAATATGCATCTTGCAAAGATAAAATTATAAATAAACCTTAAAACACCCGAATGGTATACGATCCGTACATAACAAATTGTAGATTGAGGCAATGTCTATTATTCAACGCATTAGCAGTAAATGTAATTAATCCTCACAAAAACGTATCGTAAATAGTTGACTAAAGGGTACCAAATATTAATTACCATTAAATTGTGATACCATATATAACCAATAAATGTTTGAGCTCCAAACTTCATTATGTATCACAGTAAATGCTGCTAATTTATTAAATGCAGCAAAGAGGAGGAAAGAATTCAAAATAAAATATATTGTATCTTTAATGATCCCATAATGGCGTAGTCAAACAAATTAATTAACATGTAATAACAGCACATTTGTGATTTGTTGACTTCTGTTTGCTGGTACGTAATTGAAAATATTGATAGAATGAACGAATTTATTGTGACGAACACAGATCAGTGTATATATAAGACCTGATATCTCTTCCTTTTATCCATTCAGATTCAATTTCAACCCTTTTTGTCTGTTTTAAAACCTTCCTCTCTAAAGATGTGGGATAGTCTCCCTCTTGAGATCATCGGGTCCATTTTCCTATTGTTTTCACCGGAGATTCTTTGCAAGTTAATGCATGTGTGTAACTCATGGAGAATTCTAATTCAAAGCGAGGAGTTCGTGGCACTTTACTGGAAGAATTCAGCCTCTAAAGGCGAGCGTTTCATCTTGTACCCGTCGCTGCAAGAGGTACAAGACATGTCTTTTAACCTGCTGAACAGCGAATCTCTTGAGCTTGTTTCGAGGTTGAGAATCCCACCCGGAGAGCAATGGATGAGGAACATTACTCTTATTGGTTCTTTCAATGGTGTCTTGTGTCTCAGTGAACCCGCCTTTTTTGGGTTCAACATCTACCTTTTTAACCCTACAGTTAGCAAATATAGGGTTATCAACTCTCCCGCCATTGATGACAGGTTGCTTGAAACAAGAAGAGTTTTGGGATTTGCTTATCACTCCCAAGTTGATGACTACAAGGTTATTCGCATCGCATATGGCAAATCCAGAAAAGGGCATCACTCCCAAATTGATGATTTTCGGGTTGAGATCTATTCTCTGCGGAGTAATTCTTGGAGGGAGATTACGGTAGATTCTTTCCCTTGGCATAATATTCTTCAATCGTCTTCTGAGGTGGTCGTGAATGAATCCGTACATTGGCTGGCTGCACGCGATCAAGAATTTATCCTGGCATTTGATATGAACGAAGAAGCGTTTAAAGAAGTGAGTTTTCCAGGAATGGCTGAAACAGAAGTTTGTGAGTTGTTAGGTGTGCATAAAGATTTTCTTTGTGTGTTTACATTTTGCCTCAATTTGGAAACTTATGCATTGTGGGTAATGGAAGACTATGACAATGAGGAATCCTGGAGAAAAATTTATAGTTTTCAAATTGATTTTCTGAACTTAGTGCCCTTGAAGATCACTGAGAATGGACTGATTTTTGTTGACAATGAAAATAAGGTGCTTGTATATGCATTTGATGATCAATTTTCGTATTCGATTGAAAATGTTGGGCCACATCAATCTGAGTTCGTCACCTACAAAAAATCTTTGGCACTTATTGGTGAAGTAAATGAACCAATTCCACCGCAGCCAAATTTGCCCGGGGAATAGATGCTGCAATTCCAAGGTAACTAAAATCAATTTATCTTTTTGCTTCTTTTTTTCTTCTTCTTCTTTTTTTTTTTTTTTTTTTTTTTTTTTGCATCTTTTAGATTGTTTATATATGCTGCAATTCCATCATTTCTTGTAGAGATTACTTTCGTTTACTTTGAAAAAATAATGTTGTTTCCATCTATGATACTCCCTCCGATCCAAAATAAGTGTCATTTTAGAAATTTTCAGACAAATTAAGAATCCATTACAAATTTATTTAAATGACAATTAACCCCCTACTTGTTGTAATATAATAGTACAAGAAGTCTAGAAGTTGTAATCTAATTGTACTAATATTTAGTATTTAAGATAATCACAAACTCTAAAAAGATAAGTTAAGACAAGGGCAAATTAGGAAAAATTTTATGTTTGTTCTAAAACGTTACTTATTTTGAAGATTTCTACTCCCTCTAAAATGAGACTTATTTTGGATCAGAGGGAGTATCACTTGTTACGTTGTAAAAGACTAAATTCTATATTAGCTTATATATGAAATTGCAATTCCTAATTAAAATAAAATGAATAATCTCAAGGATTTTTTTTTTTTTTTTTTTGTGGGTTTGCAATGCACAGGGTGGAGCAAAATTGTTCCTACGGCAAATGAGGACGAGCAGACATGAAGAATAATCGTTTGTAGCGGTTTTAATGTACTTTGAATCCTCTGTTATACTCCCACGGAACAGATAATTCAAAACTGTTTTAATGTTAGACTAGTAGAATTTGAAGTCATAGTTTAGCACAATGACATTACAAATTAAAGTTTAATCTTATGTTAAGTTAGAACATTTTTTTCTCTATAATTTCTTTTGCATTTGTTGGTTTCCCCATTCTCATATATATTCAAATCATAATCTTTGTTAATGGGTACAATTTCTCTTTTTTTATTCTAAATTGTTTTGCTAATCGTTGTATCAACTCCAGTGGGTGTGACTGTTTGAAATCCATTCGGGCAAATGCCCTCAACCCTTAAAGGAGAAGACCCCCAAACCCCTAATTTTAATGTAGTACTACTATTAGATTTATTCCGGCGGGGGTCTTTGAAGCTCAGAAGCTTCTCCAGTTGGAGAAGAAGGCTTCTTTTAAAGCAGCTACTTTTTTTTAAAAAAAAAAAGTGGAACAACGTCGTTCCACTTAACTGTTTTTAGAAAAAGTGGAACGGCTCAAAACGACGCCGTTCCACTAAACTTAAAAAACAAAAATTTAGAAAGGCCCCCAAACCTTCATTTCTCTCTTTCTCTCCCTCATTATTTTTTCATTCTCCCTCCCACCCCTCGCATCACCAGTCAGTAGCCTGGCCCTGAACCCATTTCTTTCACCCAAAAGCTTAGTGAATTTTTCTCATTTTCTCTTTTTTTTCAAAGGAAAAAAAAAATTTAAGCAGTAATTTTTTTTGTTTTTTTGCTTTGGATGTTCAACCCTCTATTTATTCTCTTAAGTTGTTTACTGCTTTTTAAATTATGAATTTTGATATAGTGTGTTTAAATACATTTATTTATTGACCATAAAAAGAAAAAAATGCAATAGTTATTCTAGACCTCTCTCCCAAAAAATCCTGGCTACGCCACTGCCTCCACACACAGCACCACCCCCACCTCCCTCTCTTTCTCAGCAGCACGACAACGCCCCACAAAAGTTCCTCCCTCCCCTATGCATGAGCATATCGATCCATCCATAGCCCCTCGAATAGCCCATCACAAGGGTGAAACAGCCTTTTTCCTTCCAAAAGTTCTCGTTCAAAAGCTCTCGGCAGCTCAACTTTGCACTAATTGGGAAATTTTCCCCTGGTCGGCCACAGATGGATGAGATAAGGAAATTTATTAATGACCTTGATCTTCAAGGAAAGTTTACTGCAGGTTTATTGGATCGCAAATATGTTCTCCTAAATAGCAGAGAAGTGGATTTCCTACACCTCTATTCAAGACCTCTCTGCCAAATTTTGGGCAAGCCGATGCGCATATTCCAGTGGACATCACAATTCCACACAAACAGAGAATCTTCCCTTGTGCCGGTTTGGATCACTTTCCCAAATCTCCCGGTGTAGATGTTTAACAAACAATTACTCTTCTCTTTTGCCTCGGCAATAGGTCATCCTCTCCGGCTAGACGTGGCCACAAAAGACTTTAAACGCCCATGTCCTAGCAGGGTTCAAATTGTATTAGATTTTCCGAAAGCTATAAAGGATAAAATTGGATTATAGAAGAGGGAGAGGAAGGCTTTTGGCTGCGTATTGAGGTGGAAAGTCCTCTGCCCCTTACTACAAATTCTATTGAAACAATGCCCAGCCCAGTCCAAGCTTTAATGGTTCTGGTTGAGCATACATATAGTAGCTAAGGATAAATAGATCTGGTCAAAAAATATACAGTTGAGGCTGCAGAATGACCCTCCGAATGACCATACAGAAGGCTTCAAGCTGAGCTCACAGAAGCAACAGAACCTGAAGCTGAGGAGCAACACTGGTAGCTGTGGTAAGCCTCCTCCAGCAGATCAAATCCAATTGAAACGTGATCCACCTTGATGAGCTGTCAGATCTCATTAGATATTTTTGGATCATGCTTAAATTAATGGAGTACAGCTGTCATCTCCTAAGCTGTCAAGTTGCTATTTTTGGAGGAAAATTCAGATAGAGATTAGATTAGCTGCACTTGATGTGCAATGTATGATCTGTAGTCTTTAGTTTCAGGTACTTGTATAAATAAGCAGTAGGTGATTATTGTAATCAGCTTTTTCATTTTTTCTTCTTCTTCGATTAATAGAAGTTCAGAAAATTCTCTCACTCCTCTCTTCATTTTTTCTTAGCTTAATGTTTCTTGCTTGAATATTGCTGCAATTCTGTCAATTCTATATGGTATCAGAGCGGTTCTAGCATCAATTAGATCCTGATCTTATAATTTGTAGAAAATCAATTGAAACGCAAGCTTCGTAATGGCAGAAAGTTCAGAGAATTTCAAAAACAATTCGACTACTGGAAATGGAGGAATGGATTAGGCAAATTGGCTGGAGTCTCAACTTACAGAGGCTATGACACTTCATGGATCAGATCACCCAGGTTTGATCCTAGTTAGTTGTCAACTCACAGAGTTCAATTATGTGATCTGGACTAGAGCTATGACTTTGGCATTATGAGCAAAGAAAAAGCTAGGTTTTGTTGATGCAAGTGTTAAATCACCTGGTTTCAATTCTCTGCTTTACCAACTCTGGAAAACTACTGATGATATGGTGCCTTCTTGGATAATCACCACCATCTCTAAGAGTTTGGTGGATGGATTCATGTTCTCACCAACAGCTAAAGATCTATGGGATGATCTAAGGCAAAGGTTTGGAGGAACAAATGGACCTTTGATCTACCAAATTCAGAGGGATATTGCCTCCGTGAGCCAAGGAAACATGAATTTGGTTGGATATTTCTCCAAATTGAAGAGGCTCTGGGATGAGCTTGAAACTTTGAAGCCACTGGCTCCTTGCTCTTGCATTCCAGAATATGGATGTCAACAGAATCAAGGAGTTCAGGATATGGATAAGAATAACAAACTTATGCAATTTTTTCTTGGCTTGAATGAATCTATGGATGCTGTAAAGAATCAGATCCTTATGATGGATCCGTGGCCAACTATTGGACAGGCATATTCTATGGTTCAAACAGTAGAAAGGAAAGGACAACTTGGATCCACCTATTTTGTTGTTAATGAGAATAGTGCACTGAAGGTTAACTCCCAAGTGGATGGACATGCTCCAACTGCTTCATCCAGTCAAAATGTTGGAAAGAAGAAGGTAAAGAATGGCCTTAAGTGGGATTTCTGAAAAGAAGAAGGTCACTCAAAGGATTCCTGCTTCAAAATTATAGGATATCCAGTTTGGTGGAAAGGTGATAACGGAAAGGCTCCGAATGGCCATGCAGTGAATGTTCTAGAAACTCCTTTGGATTTTTCTGAAACTCAGGGGAATTCTAATTTGGAAGAAGTTATTGCAAATGTCTTGCAGAGAGAATTGAGTAAGATGATGCAAGGAAGGAACGACTCTGGAGCTAGTAGCAGTACAAATACTCCTTCTTCTACTGATCTTATCAATCTCACTCATATTGGGGAATTTGCAGGTATGTGTTCTCCTTTCATCTCTCCCTTTTCTGATTATATCAACAAAGACTCATGGATTATTGATACGGATGCTACAAGTCATGTTTGCATTAATCCATCATTTCTCAAAAACATGAAACCAGTAGCTAGTTTCACTCCTGTGTGTCTTCCAGATGGTACAGTCAAATTAGTATCTCATTCTAGTTGGGTACACCTGTATGATCATTTGATTCTTGGAGATTGTTTATATATTACATCTTTTAGGTTCAATCTCTTATCTGTTACAAAGTGTGCAGCCATAGCTAAAGTCCTATTTCTATTTCATCCTGAGTTTTACCTACTACAGGACCAATATACTAGGAAAGTAGTTGGAGTGGGAAGAACAGTCAAAGGACTTTACATTCTTGATCAAAATCCTTTAAGCCTTGAAGATAAAATGGAGTCTTCAAGACTTAAGAATGCAGAAAATAAGTAAGAAATATAAGAAGGAGAAAGACTTTAACAAGTCACAAAGAAAAGAAATATAAGGCGTGTGAATCACTTTCCTTAAAGTGTTTAATGCCCCCACTATATGTCTAACAGGGAATGTGGCAAGATCACTTCTAGGATACAATAGACTTTTTGTAAACAACTAAGTAGACAATTCTTAGATTGTTTAGACAAGAAAGAAGATGGAAATTAGTTGATTTAATTTGTGGCATTCACCCTCTATTTATAGAGTTGAAAGGTTACGTTTATGGGGTACGATCAGCCTATGAATGGATGCAATCATCCATTCATGAGTTAGGATGCAACACTTCAACCAAAAGACGCATCCAAAGGAAGAAATCAAAGAGTTGCACCTCATAGAAGCTACTGGAGCTTGTCCGACAAACCGTCCGAAGCGGACAAGGATTCGAACTGCACTCGCTTCCTGCAACCGAGTGAGTTTCGCTCACTAGAGCTCGTCCGACTGGGCATCCGCTTTAGACGATCCATCGGACGGATTGCTGATCCAGAAGCTTGCTTTCAGCTTAACTTGCATGAATTTTTCCTAATGGTTTTTCCTTATACTATAAACTACAAGAGAATTTTCAACAATCCCCCACTTAGTTTATAGTATAAACTATCAACACTTACATGAAATCACACTTAGGAGAAAGTGACTTTCGTCTTGAACTTTCATTTAGTGCAACTAAGTCACTAAACTGAGCAAAAGTTGGTGGCGCAATGCTTAAACCAAAATTTGATCTCAATTAAAACTTAGCACACATGCGAACCTCATTTTCCATATTACAATCACAACTGGTTGTTGCACTCATATGGCCGTGTGCTCATCCTAGTTCTGTAACCATGTACTAGAGATAACTCTAAACTCTAGCCGAAGGCGGCACCACCTCTATGATTACATAGGTGAAATTTGCTCCAGTTTATTTATAATTCACCAAATAAACACTTAAAGAAAATTTCATTAAGACACTTAAGTCATCCTCTCACTTAAGAGTTACTTTGTTTAACACCTTTCCTTGGTATGGTCTACACATAAGTTAGTGTTCACAATTGTTCTAGTGACTTGTTGTTACCCTTTAAACCTCTCATACTAGGGATACTAGAAGGAGGTTAATTGGGTTCCCATCATCTAGCAATTCTAGATCAGAGCTCTCAATCCCATACCCAATGTTGTCGAATTCACCAACTCTCTTGCAAGAGGTTTGGTTAACGGATCCGCTAGATTTTTGTGTGTTCTAACAAACACAATGGTGACAACATTGTTCTTCAATTCTCTAATGTAGGCATGTCTTAAGCTTATATGTCTAGACTTTCCATTGTATACATTGTTCAAAGGTCTAGACATAGTTGCTTCACTATCACAATAGATAGTAATAGTTGGCATTTGCTTTGGCCAGAAATCTATATCCAACAATAGATCTCTCAACCATTTAGCCTCCTTTGCTGCTGAACACAAAGCAACAAACTCAGACTCCATGGTAGAATGAGTTATAATTGTTTGTTTCTTTGATGCCTAAGAAACAGCACCATTTCCAAGCATGAAGATCCAACCACTTTTAGGCTTTTGATCACTAATGCTTGTTATCCAACTAGCATCTGAGAATCCCTTAATTACACTTGAAAAATTATTGTAATAGAGTCCCAAATCTCTTGTTTTCAAGAGATAACCTAGTACTCTTGCCACAGCCATCCAATGATCATTGCTTGGATTCTTTGTGTACCTTGCCAATCTGCAAACCGCATATGCAATATCTGGCCTTGTACAACTCATGGCATACATGACACTACCAATGACACTTGAATATTCAAGTTGTGCTATTGGTTCACCTTGGTTTTCAACAAGCCTAACACTTGGATCCATAGGAGTACTCACTTCTTTCACACTCAAATATTGATACTTCTTCAAGATTTTATCAACATAATGAGATTGAGAAAGAGCATAACCCCCACTATGCTTCTTTACTTTTATCCCCAAAATCGTATCAACCTCACCAAGATCTTTCATTTGAAACTTAGAGGCAAGATACTTTTTAGTTTCTGTAATACCTTTCAAGGTATTGCTCACAATTAGCATATCATCCACATATAGGCATATCAACACAAAATACTCACTTGTATTTTTAGAATAAATACACTTATCTGCATTATTGAATCTAAAACCACCAAGTAGTATAGCATTCTCAAACTTCTCATGCCATTTTTTATGAGCTTGTTTAAGTCCATACAATGATTTAACCAATTTGCATACCTTGTGTTCATTTCTAAGAAGTACAAAGCCTTTTGGTTGTTCCATGTACACCTCTTCATGCAAATCACCATTTAAGAATGCTGTCTTTACATCCATTTGATGAACATAAAGCTTAAAAACTGAAGCCAAGGCCATCACAATCTTAATAGATGCAATTCTAGCAACAGGTGCATAAGTATCAAAGTAATCAATACCTTCTTTTTGCTTATAACCCTTTGCTACTAACCTTGCTTTGTATGTGAGAATTGTTCCATCCATTGCTCTCTTCCTTCTGAACACCCACTTGCATCCAATAGGTCTTGAACCATGTGGTAAATCAACTAGGATCCATGTATTGTTAGACAATATTGAATCCATTTCATCATTTACCGCTTCTTTCCAAAATGCAGTATCCCTTGATTTTATAGCCTTATTATATGTCTTAGGGTCATCTTCTACACTTAACAAAATAGGAATTTTATTAAGTAGAGTATTCCTACTTCCATCAACTAAGAAGACAATAGATTGAGAGGAAATAAAATCTGAAGGTAAGATGTTTCTCCTTCCTTTGTCTTTGACTTCTTCTTGGTTCATTAGAAGAATCAAGTTCCTCTCTTGTTGCATTTTGTGTACTGGGTTCCTGAGATGGAACATCACTATCCTTTAAATTCTGTAGAAACTTATCTTCTAAGAACTCAACTTCCCTTGATTCCACAATTACATTGGAATCAACTTCTAGCAGCCTATAAGATTTAGAATTTTCTGTGTATCCTAAGAACACACACTTTAGTGCTCTTGGTCCTAACTTAGTCCTCTTGAATTCAGGGACACGATAGTTAGCAATACAGCCCCAAACCTTCAAGTATGATAGGTTTGGTTTTCTGCCT
Organism: Leptodermis oblonga; assembly: GCA_016801395.1. Taxonomy (NCBI): domain Eukaryota; kingdom Viridiplantae; phylum Streptophyta; class Magnoliopsida; order Gentianales; family Rubiaceae; genus Leptodermis; species Leptodermis oblonga. Next base: position 39,018,291 of record CM028755.1, read on the forward strand.
TTCCAAATCTCATAAGGGGACACTTTAGTCCTCATAGAAGGAATTCTATTATGCACATGGCAAGCAGCCAACAAGGCTTCTCCCCACAGATTCTTTGGCAAACCTGAACTTATTAACATGGCATTAACCATATCCTACAAAGTTCTGTTTTTCCTTTCAGCCAAGCCATTTTGCTGTGGAGTATATGGTGCACTTGTTTGATGCACAATGTCATTTTCTTCACAAAATTTATTGAAGTCACTAGAAAGGTATTCCCCTCCTCTATCACTTCTCAAAATTTTTATCTTCTTGTTCAACTGATTTTCTACAAGAGCCTTGAATGCTTTAAACATTCCAAATACCTCATCCTTGTGTTTCATTAGATAAACATGCACAAATCTTGAGCAATCATCTATGAAAGTGACAAAGTATTTATTTCCACCCCTAGTTAGAAAACCATTTAACTCACACACATCTGAATGAATTAATTCAAGTAACTGTGTGTTCCTTTCCACTCTTGGAAATGGCAACGTTGTGATCTTTGCTTGTATGCAAGTCTCACATTTCTTATTCACTGGATCATTGAAGGATATGAAATCATTTTCAGACAAAAATTGCAACACCTTATGATTCACATGTCCTAATCTACCATGCCATAAACCATACGAACAAGACTCAAGCATATAAGTAGAAGATTAAACTTTATTGATAGAGAGCATGAACATGCCATTACAAGAGTAGGCTTTTCCTAAGAAAATACCATTATTAGAAAATATTACATTGTCAGATTCTAAGACAGCCTTTATTCCCTTCTTGTTGAGAATGTCTGCTGAAACCAGATTCTTGACAACTTCTGGAACATGTAGTACATTCGTGAGAACAAGCTTTTTGCCAGAATTGAAGACTATGTGAACATCTCCCTTTCCATGCACTTTTTCCTTTCCACCATTAGCCATGACCACAAAATGATTTTCAAGAACTTTGTAGTTCTCAAACTGGTCCTTGTCATTGCACATATGCACTGTAGCCCGGGAATCATAAAACCAATCTTTGTTGGAAGTGATAGTTGCCATGTGTAGTTCAGTCACCATTCCTAAGGATAACATAGCAATTACTTCTGTGCACTCTTCCATAAGATTAGTACTCTGGGAATTTCCTAAATTTCCCTTCTGTCTCTTGGACCTGCACTCTGCCTTGTAGTGGCCTTTCTTTCCACAGTTGTAACAGGCCCTATTTTTCTTCTTATCATTTGCTGCAGCAAAGTCAGGCTTCTTTCTCTTGTTGTTTGTTGGCTTGTTTTCCTCAACAGCATTTACTTTAGGATCACTTGCTTCAAGATCATCCTTGTGCAAGATCCTTGTTCCCTCTTCAATTCATAAATGCTTCAACAAACTAGATAAGGTTAAAACTTCAGAAGTGTGTAACATCTTCTTTTGGTAACCTTTCCATGTAGAAGGAAATTTTGAAATAATTGCTCCAATCTGGAATGGTTCACGAAGTTCGATCCCATTGTCTTTTATTTTAGAAACTATCACTTGAAGATTATGAACTTGATCAAGAAAAGGAGTGTTGTTTACAAACTTGAAATCTAAAAAAAATTTAATTAAAAACTTATCTGAGCCTTGCTTTTGAATTGCATATTCTTGCTCCAATGTAGCCCATATCACCTTGAATCTTTCTCACTTGTATACATGTCATAAATGTTGTCTGACACGTTGTTGAGAATGTGCCAATGACAAAGCAGTTTATCTTCAAGTCGCTTCTTCCTTAGCCTCCGAATTTCATCGGTGTCTTTGTCTGAAGGAGGAGGAAGCACAGGAAGATTTTCTTCCAAGATGTATATGACATTTAGAGCAGTCAGGAAGAAAATGAGTTTGTCTTTCCAACGCCTAAAATTTGTCCCCATGCCATCGAGTCGGTCAAGCTTCAGAAAATCTTGATTCATGAATTTCATGGTTGATTCATGAGTTGTCTCCATTATGAACGAGGATTAAACACTTTAAGATTGAAGATAAAATGGAGTCTTCAAGACTTAAGAATGCAGAAAATAAGTAAGAAATATAAGAAGGAGAAAGACTTTAACAAGTCAAAAAGAAAAGAAATCTAAGGCGTGTGAATCACTTTCCTTAAAGTGTGTAATGCCCCCACTATATATCTAACAGGGAATGTGGCAAGATCACTTTTAGGATACAATAGACTTTTCGTAAACAACTAAGTAGACAATTCTTAGATTGTTTAGACAAGAAAGAATATGGAAATTAGTTGATTTAATTTGTGGCATTCACCCTCTATTTATAGAGTTGAAAGGTTACGTTTATAGGATAGATCAGCCTATGAATGGATGCAATCATCCATTCATGAGTTAGGATGAAACACTTCAACCAAAAGACGCATCCAAAGGAAGAAATCAAAGAGTTGCATCTCGTAGAAGCTACTGGAGCTTGTCCGACAAACCGTGCGAAGCGGACGAGGATTCGAACAGCACTCGCTTCCCGCAACCGAGTGAGTTTTGCTCACTAGAGCTCATCCGACTGGGCATCCGCTTCGGACAATCCATCAAACGGCTTGCTGATCCAGAAGCTTGCTTTCAGATTAACTTGCATGAATTTTTCCCAATGGTTTTTCCTTATACTATAAACTACAAGAGAATCTTCAATAAGCCTGAAGTCATAAAGTCCTATGAGTCATCATTAGTAGCAAATCTGCATCAGTTGCAACCAAAAGAAGCATTGTCCTTTCAAGAAGCTTATCTGTGGCATTATAGATTAGGACATTCTTCATTTGATGTTATGAACAAGCTTAATCTGCCAATTTCTTATGATCATTGTAAACTTCATCCCTGTACTGTTTGTCCTCTAGCTAAGCAGCATAGAATTCCTTTTCCTGTAAGCACTACTCATACTACTAAGTGCTTTAATCTTGTACACATGGATGTTTGGGGTCCATATTCTAAACCTTTAATAAATGGTTGCTCTTACTTTCTTATTATTGTGGATGACTACAGCAGAACCACTTTGACATACTTTCTTAAGAGCAAAAGTGTAGTTCATTCTATCATTTCTAACTTTCTCAATTTGATTAAAAATTAGTTTCAAACTTCTGTCAAGGTTATTAGAATAGATAATGGCACAGAATTTACAAATTCTTCTTGTCAAACTTTATTCTCTGAACTTGGCATCATTCATCAAAAATCATGTCCTTACACCCCTCAGCAAAATGGTGTTGTTGAGAGAAGCATCAACATCTTTTGTAGATAGCCAGGTCTCTTATGTTTCAATCTTCCTTGCCAAAGAAATTCTAGACAGAATCAGTACAGCCACATACCTTCTGAATAGGTTACCTTCTGCCATCTTACAATGGAAATCTCCTTTTGAGATTCTTCAGGGATCAATTCCTTCTCTTCAGAATCTTAGAACTTTTGGTTGTTTATGCTTTGCAACCAACAATGTTCCTCATAAAGATAAATTTGATGCCAGACCCATCAAATCCATTATGATAGGGTAACCCCAGGTCAAAAAGGGTACAAACTCTATAGTATAGAAGACCATAAGGTTTTTGTATCAAGGGATGTTTCATTTCATGAGTTTATATTTCCTTATGCAGAAACTGTCAGTTGTTCAGATCCTCCTTCGAAGTCAACAGCACCTATTTTTAATCCAATGCTAGATTTTGATTTCAGATCTTCTCAGTCATCCATAACTGCTGATTCTCTCTTAAAAACATCCATATCCATTCCCACTGATCAATCTCCAATATCATCTAATACTTTAGATTATTCCTCTGTGTCAGCATCCAATTCATCTGCAAATGAGTCTCCTGATCCTCAGCTTGAATCTCCTTATCTTGTACACCTCATTCCTCTTAGACACAGCTCTAGAGTCAGAAAACCACCACAATGGATGCAGGACTTTGTTCTTGCTCCCACTCACAAATCACCAACTCCCTTAATCTCTCAAGCATCTGATGTTATGCATTCCACTCTTTCATCCGCTCACATGAATTTTTTAGCTAACATATCACATATCCATGAGCCTTGTTCATATAAGCAGGCAAAGGGTCATGTTGAATGGGAAAATGCTATGCAGCAAGAGTTGCAGGCTCTGGAAGCTAATGAAACTTGGGATGTCACCTCATTACCTGTTGGTAAGAAAGCCATTGGTTCTTGATGGGTTTTCTAAGTCAAAAGACTACCATATGGTTCAATTGATAAGTTTAAAGCCAGATTAGTGGCAAAGGGGTATACTCAGATTGAAGGGAGAGATTATTATGAGGTATTCTCTCCTGTTGTTAAAGTGGTGACTGTCAGGATTCTCATTGCTTTGGCAGCTTCCTATAATTGGCCCTTGCAGCAAATGGATATGAATAATGCCTTTTTGCATGGAAATTTGGAAGAGGAGGCTTATATGTTACCTCCTCCTGGATACAGCAAAGCTTCTGAAGGACAAGTTTGTAAGTTGAAGAAGTCATTGTATGGTCTTAAACAAGCCTCTAGGCAATGGAATCATGAGCTTACTAAAAGCCTGATAGCCTATGGATTTGTGCAGAGTGAACATGATTACTGTCTCTTTACCATCAACAAATCTGACCTGCAACTATTTTTGTTAGTTTATGTGGATGATCTCTTAATTACAGGTCCTTCAGAAGCTGCAATTGCTGAAGTTAAGAAGTTCCTGCGTGACAAATTCACCATCAAAGACCTCGGATCTGCAAAATACTTCCTTGGGGTAGAAATTACAAGGTCTACTTCTGGTATTTCTCTAAATCAAAGCAAGTATGCTAATGATATTCTGCAGGATTCTGGTCTTGCTGATGCTAAGCCAGTCATAGTTCCTATGATCCCTGGTCTTCTGTTGGAGCATGATCATCTCCTCTATTTGGTGATCCTGAGCAGTACCGCAGGCTCATTGGTAGGCTCCTCTACCTTGGCTTCACTAGACCAAACCTTGCTCATGCTACAAAGCAACTGAGCCAATATGTCAATGCTCCAAAATAGAATCACTGGGATGCTGCCTTACATGTTCTTCGATTTCTTAAGGGGAGCCCTGCCAAGGGTTTGTTCTATCCAGCAAAGCCTATTTCCCAATTGACTGCATATTCAGATGCAGATTGGGCTACTTGCAAGAAGACAAGAAGGTCCCTTACTGGTTTCTGTGTGTTTCTTGGGGATTCTTTGATTTCCTGGAAGTCTAAGAAATAGGCTACTGTCTCTAAATCTTCTGCTGAAGATGAGTATAGAAGCATGGCTTCCATAGTTTGTGAATTACAATGGATCAGTTACCTTGGGCCTTGCAGTTCCTATCACATTTCCAATCCCCTTTTACTGTGGTAATCAGGCAGCATTGTACATCACTGCCAATCCGGTTTTCCATGAGAGAACAAAGCATCTAGAGATTGATTGCCATATTGTTCAAAACCAGTACAAAGCAGGATTGATTAACCCTCTTTACATTCCATCCAAGCTTCAGCTGGTAGACATTTTCACCAAGAGTCTTCATTCTCCTCAGTTTTTGTTTCTCAGTTCCAAGCTTGGCTTGATTACCTTTAATCCAGCTCAGCTTGAGGGAGGTGTGCAGAATGACCATCTGAATGACCATTCAGAAGGCTCCAAGCTGAGCTCACAGATGCAACAGAACCTGAAGCTAAGGAGCAACACTGGTAGCTGTGGTAAGCCTCCTCCAGCAGATCAAATTCAATTGAAACGTGATCCACCTTGATGAGCTATCAGATCTCATTAGATATTTTTGGATCATGCTTAAGAGCATGCTTAAGTTAATGGAGTACAGTTGTCATCTCCTAAGCTGTCAAGTTGCTGTTTTTGAAGAGAAATTCAGTTAGAGATTAGATTAGCTGCACTTGATGTGCATTGTATGATCTGTAGTCTTTAGCTTCAGGAACTTGTATAAATAAGCAGTTGGTGATTATTGTAATCAGTTTTTCCATTTTTCCTTCTTCGATTAATAGAAGTTCAGAAGATTCTCACTCCTCTCTTCATTTGTTCTTAGCTTAGTGTTTCTTGCTTGAATATTGCTGCAATTCTGTCAATTCTATAATATTTATATTTACATTATTTAAATGCTTGAATTTTATACTTCTTTGTTTCAGCCTTAATTATTACCTTCTTCGTTGTCAATCTCAAAACAGAATTCACGAATTTTTAAGCTTTTTTCAAAGGCTATCAAATTGTGCTAGAATAATTTAATTTCGAATCTTCTATTGTTAGATATGCCATTGACAATTTGTATTTGTTTAGTACTAGTCCGTTCCCCCAACGACCCGATGACTTCTTTTTTTTCTTTGTTTTCTTATCGTCTTTGCACCATACTTTTTGCTCAAGCCTGCACTAAATGATCACAAACCTTACAGTTGTGACTGTTAGCCTACATTTGAGAACAAAACTAAGGAAATTATGTGGTGCAAAATGTATATATATAACATATTCGCGTCAAATTATTAGGAGATGAGATCTCCTGTAGCACTTACTATGTATTAGTCATGTATCATATAATCTTAAAATACACACGCATCTTTTAAAGGCACAATTATAAATGAACCTTGCGTGATACACGATTAGTACATAATGAATGGTAAATGAGATCGCTGAATTTGTGTGGTATACTCATCTTATGAATATAGTCTACCAATTAATTCACGAAAATTTTCATTTAATAAGATCACTGAATTTCAGTACAAAAAGTATGAGTCGGCTGGGCTGAATTTCATTATAAAGAATACATTGCACCAAAAGCAAACTTAAAACCAATGAATGCATTTTGAAAAATATACATTGCTTCACTTTGAAGCTTTTAAGGTAAATACCAGCTCAATAAAACGGCTAACCAATCCCAGACTTTATTTTAATAAAGATAAAAAAAAGGTAAATACCAGCTTGCCCTACTTGTCCAGATGATAAATTGACACCGCCTCCTCAACAGTATAAAGGTAAACACCAGCAGGAAGAGTCTAGCCACAATACTTCCAGCATTTCAAAGCTACACAATTTGAAATTCCATCCTTCAAATTAAAATATAGAGAAAACAAAAAAGTAGAGAGCTGATAATGGCAGTGTACTTTCCAATTGATGTCATCAACACCATCCTGTTGTTGTTGCCGCCCTACATCCTCCTGAAATTCACCACCGTGTGCGAAGAATGGGAGAATCTCATAACGAACCCGAGATTCATAAGGGAGTACGGGAAGGAGGCAGCTTCTAGAGGTGAGAATTACATCTTGCATACCTCTATACTTGATTCAGGTGAACTTTCTTTCAAATTGTTTAATGAGAATAATTTTGAGCCATATTCAAGCTTGAGAATCCCAAATCCACAGTCGACTCAAAGGAGTGTTACGATAGTTGGTGTTTCAAATGTAATCCTGTGTCTCACTGACTCAGTTTATTTTGGATTCTCTATATCCCTAAGAGACCCTTTTATTCGGAAGCATAGAACCATTGCTTCTTCTACCATCAACATGGAGCTTGTGAGAAGTGTGGATTCAGGATTTGCTTATCATTCCCAAGTACACGATTTTAGGGTTCTTCGTATCGCGCATGGTATGTTTAAAAAGTCTCCTTGTGATGTTCGTGTGGAGGCTCACTGAATATGAATTCTTGGAAAGCTATTAAGGTTAATTTGTTTCCATGGTACATTTCCCAACAAAGTTCAGATGTATTAGTCAACGAGTCGTTACACTGGCTGCCAATGGCAAAAGATGAAGGCAAAGAAGGGGGGAAAATAATTATCTTCACATTTGATCTAATGAAAGAAACATTTAAGGAGCTTTCTTTGCCTTCCGATCCTTAAAGGGAGCCGGGAAATAATAACCTACAGCTCGTAGGTGTGTTCAAGGATGCACTCTCAGTTTTGGTATACCGCCCGGAATATTATGGTAATGGTGAAGGACAGTGTGACTTGTGGCAATTGAAGGATTATGAAAAGAGTGATTCTTGGACCAAATTGTTCACAATTATGAATTCGGAGGTTCCAATCGAAATGCCCTTAAAGTTCATAAGGCATGAAGAAATTATTATGGTGGATGGAGATCATCGTCCGTTTGTGTATAATTTTGTTACTCGTCGCATTACTTACCTTGGATTCAATGTTGGACCTCTATCTAAATTCTGTATGTACACAAGTTCCTTGGCCGTCATCAGTGAATGAAGGAAGATAAGTATAGTGTTGTTGCATTTCATAAATTTATCTCATTTCTTTCAATTTGTTTATTATATATGTCATGCCGTATATAAACATATATAATCATGACTATTATGTCCCTTTTGATTAATAAGTTTTGTGCTTTGATTATTAATGAAGGGTCTTTAGATATGTGTTATCCATTTTAATTGATTGTTTTCCAAAAAAATAATATTAATTGACACCTTGATCGATCATGCAATTTATTTCTTGTTCTGCCGCTGAATGGATTGTCGAACGTAAGTTTGAGCTAATATATAATTTTGTAGTTGATATGGCTGTCATCCATCCAAAGTGGTGATTTTCTTGGCTGCAAAAGGCGATATCCCTCGCCCGCAGGGCCCACACCGCCCAGCCCCATGAGCCTCGTGTGGGAGGTAAATCAGGGTGACTCAGCGATAACCTTGGCAGGAGGACCAGTGCCTAGTGCCCACAAGGATCCACCCCCCACATTGGGGGGATGAAAATCCCACACTGCGGCTGCCAGGACTCGATCCTGCGTCCTTGGCTGCAATCTGCTGCCAAGTTACCAACTGAGCTAAGCCCCTGGAGGCAAAGTGGTGATTTTCTGAACCAACGATGAAGTTGGGACTATAAACAGTATGTTGTTCAGCAAGGATAAGTTGCAAATTTGTACTTTCTTTTTCTTTTTTTCCTTCTTTTGGTTGCAAAAAATCATCATCATTTTGCACAGCTAGTCTTCTTCTAGCTAGTCATCTTCTTTCTCCCAATGGCTATATTCATATATCGTCAAGAGTTTCATGCTGATCAAGCTTTTTGAACGGACCAAATATTTGTATATAATATTTTTTTGGTACTAAAATATACATACCTTCTAAATTAAAAAATAAAAATAAATCTTTTAGCCGTCTAGCACCTCCTTGTTCTAAGGAAGCTCCGCCTCTGAGTGAGTGGCTGGGCTGAATTTCATTATTAGTTAACATAATCAATATCTTTTTTGATTAACATTGAATACATTGCACCAAAACCAAACTTAAGACCAATGCATTTTGCAAAAGCAACATCCAATAAATTTAAAATAATATTGAATGGCATTTTGATGGCAAAATCAGTACTGAATACATTGATTCTTCGAAGGTTTTAAGGTATTAACAGCTAGCCATAGTATTATTGAATTAAGTTTCCCATTTTGTTTGTTTCCGATTTAGTTTAGTATTTGTTTTCAGAAACCTAGTGATCTGACCAGTTTTGGACTATTATTTTAGCATCTTTGAAGGCAGTTCTCACGGGCTTTTGCCCAAGTTGTTAGTGTTTTATGACAGGTTTGGAGAACAGCCCAAATAAGGAGGAAAGACGCTAAAACAAGGATTTTGGAGCAAGAGATGTTTGGGTAGAATGTCACAGGGGTTGTGGCCCAAAAAGAAGGAGAAAACTAAAGCCCAGTAGAGCAGCTGAAGTTCTAGAAGGATCCAAAAATTACTACAGTAGACGTAAAAGCTGAAGTTCTAGAAGGATCCAGAAATTACTGCAGTGAAAATTAAAAGCAGAAGCTCTAGAAGAATCTCCAGAAAATCAATCGGTTGTTTCCTTCATCTGAGTGATGTGCTGACTTTGTCAAAGATTGCTCTACTCCTTAACTGATGGGATATTTTTACTGAGAGATGATTGTTTTCATCTCTATAAATAGGAGTGCTCTCTAGGTAGAAGTCATTCAGATTTACACTCAGTATTCATTTTAGTTTCTCATTCTTTATTCACGTAGAGTTCTTTCTTTAGTTCTGATAGAGTTAGAATTTCACGATACATTATTTTAGCAGTAGTTCTATTTTATTTGAGAGTTCCTTCCGGCAGGCTACCCATTGCCCAAACGGGAAGAGTCTCCAGTAGCAATATTCAGTAAAGTATCTCTTTTTCATATTCCATCCTTGCCTTCATTTCATGGCTGCTTTAATCTTATTTCATGAGATGTTTAGTTTTATGAGTAGCTAAATTCTCTTATTCTAGTATTATGTGAGAAACCTTAACCATTGCATGTATGAAACCAAAGCATGAATTCCAGTCTAATTAACTAGTTCCATAATTGCCTGTGTTTATATGTCTAAAAACTAAGGTCGTATTAAGTTTGATCACCTTAATATAGATCTGGTAGGGCCAGTGAGTGGCACGACTACCGGCCGAGTAGTACAGGTTTAATTGGGTAGTAATCTCTTGAGCATCGTCGAGGGGGGTTACTGGTTTTGGGTTCTTCTTATTCTTAATGCTTCTAGCTTAGTTAATACGATGATTACGGGAACTCACGGCCTGTTAATTAAACTAGATAGAGAAATAACATTGACTGTGGGGACTCACGGGGGTTATCGATTCATTAAGGGAGAATTGGATTATGATTGCAGGGACTCGCGGTAATCTATAACTGAAACGACATAGGATAATTAGACAGAAAAAGGGGTTTATGATTACATGCATACGGTTAAGGTGGATTGCATAATGCTAGGATATTCTTCTTAATTGATTCTTAATCTATTTTGCATATTTGTTTTTGCTTATTTCACATTTCTACAAATTCAAGGTCTCTAGGAGACACAAAAGGTGACTGCTAGTCAAGTTTGGTTAAACTGCATGTTAATTTGGAAATTGTGTTGAATTTGCCGTCTCTGTGGATCAACCATGTACTCTGCTATGCTACATTTTATTTAGCTAAATTGGCGCAGGTTTTTAACAGTATTTTTACTGCATTTGATAGTCCTACGACGGGTTTATCACCTAGCTAATTGTTTTAGTAGATAGTTTTGAAAAATTTTGAGCCATTTTTGAGCTTGAGAATCCCACCCCTTATCCAATTGACACAAGTGTTACATTAGTTGGCGCTTCTAATGCAATCCTATGTTTCACTCGATCGACCTATTTTGGATTCCCTATATACCTATCCAACCCTTTGATTCGGAAGCATAGAACTGTTACATCTTCCACCCTCGACTTGGAGGATGTCAAATTTGTAGGGTTAGGGTTTGCATATCATTCCCGAATCAATGATTTTCGGGTTATTCATATCGAGCATGGCGAGTATAAACCCCTTGTGATGCTCGTGTGGAGGTTTACTCGATGCATACTAATTCTTGGAAAGCTGCTGAAGTAGGATTCTTTCCTTGGTATTTATTTTAACAAATTTCAGAACTATTAGTGAATGAATGTTTACACTGGCCGATAAAGGATAAAGACAGTGAAGGGAGAAAATTGTCGATATTGGCTTTTGATCTCAATGAAGAGACCTTTAAGGAGTTTTCTTTGCCTTCCGATCTGAAAATGGAACCGAAAAACCATTACCAACAATTTGTAGGAGTATTCAAGGATTGCACTCTCGGTCTTGGCCTATCGGCCTCATTGTTATAATTGTGGTGAAGCATATGAGTTGTGGATTTTACGAGATTGTGGAAACAATGATTCGTGGACAAAATTGTACACAATAAGTTCGGGCATTCCAATAGATTTTCCTTTGAGGTTCACAAGGCATGAAGAAATGATTTTGATAAATAATAAATATGGACGTCAGTGTGTGTACAATTCTGTTACTCATCGCACTAGTTACATCGATTGCTATCGATGGGAATTCATTCCAGGGGACTTGTTTATGTACAAATATGTGAGAAAAATGGATTTTTCAATCCTTAGTTCACAAATAGCTGCAATGGTGCAACACAACTCCGGAGCAAAAATCACAGATACATGTTCAGCACCGCCATGTTGGATTTAATGAACCAACATGTCCCTTAGTTGAAATCATTAATGAAGGGGCATTTTTCTCTGAAGTGGTACGAAGCAACTCATGAAGGAATGCAACTCCATTGTGGTGTCTGCTCATTAAGGGACACGAAACTCTATAAATAGGGTCTCCTTGGAATCTAGAGGTTGTAGATTTTAGATTTACAAGACTTGTAAAAACATTGCTCTCCCTCTCTTATTTTCTGTAGTTTAAGAGTTTAGTGCAGAACTTCTTAAACTTTTCTTCATCTTATCCTACAAGAATTTCTTCCTAGTTTATTGCACTTTGTAGTAGAAGAAATAAACCTAAAGGAAAGTGTCTAGTACATGATTTGAAGTGTTGCCATTTCTTTCTTTCTCCACTCTGAATATTCTCAACAATCTTTAGGTTTATTTAGTTGATTGAAATGGCATCTTCAATGAAAGACTTAGCCTCCAACATTGTTAAGTTGGACCGCTTTGATGGTCGCAACTTTATCCGATGGAAGAAAAGAATGCACTTCTTTTTGGTGGCTCTCAAAGTTGCCTATGTTCTTGTTGAACCCAAGCCTACCACCATTGCTGATGAAGAACCTCTTGATGACATCCGCAGATGCCAAAAATGGGAAACAAATGATGAAATATGAGGGGTCACATTCTTAATGGAATGCAGGATAATCTGTTCAATGTCTACCATTCAGTTCCCTCCGCCAAAAGAACTTTGGGACAAACTAGAAGCAAGGTACATGAGGGAAGATTCTACAAGTAAGAAATTTCTTGTATCTAGTTTCTTCAACTATAAAATGGTAGATGGAAGGTCTTTCTAAACTTGAACACATACTGAATCATTTTAACCAACATGACATGAATATGGATGAATCTATTATTGTTGGTTCTTTGATAGACAAATTACCCCCATCTTGGAAAGAATTCAAGAGAGATCACTCTTGAAGGATTGGCTAATTCTCTTCGCGTAGAAGAAGAATTTAAATTACAGGAAACCAAGATGCAACCACCTAAGGAGGAAGGAAAGGACAATGATCCATCTTCCAAGAAGATCAATGTGGTGGAGGAAGGGCAAACAAGCAGGTCCATCAACAAGAAAAGATCCAAAAACTTCAAACAGGAACAATCTAACAAAATGAAAAAGAAAGGTAAATGCTTCCATTGCAAGAAGGAAGGGCACTACAAAAATGAGTGCAGGCTTCTTAAAAAGAAGCAGGAAAACTCTTCTTACAACACCAACAATGAAAGCAAGAGTCCTGTTGCCATGATTTCAGAAATCAACCTTATAGAGGAAGATCTTGTTTGGTGGATTGATTCTAGTGCTACTCGCCAAGATCTTGTTTGGTGGATGATTCTGGTGCTACAAAAATGAGTGCAAGCTTCTTAAAAAGAAGCAAGAAAACTCTTCTTACAACACCGACAATGAAAGCAAGAGTCTTGTTGCCATGATTTCAGAAATCAATCTTATAGAGGAAGATCTTGTTTGGTGGATTGATTCTGGTGCTACTTGCCATGTGTGCAAAAATAAGGATTTCTTTAAATCCTTGAAAGATGTGGATGACAAAGAGTCCATTGTCTACATGGACAATTATGCCACCGCACCAATTAAAGGCATAGGGGTAGTGGACCTTAAATTCACTTCCGGACATGTGGTGACTCTCACCAATGTTCTTTATGTACCGGAAGTTAGAACGAATTTAGTGTCTGATAGTTTGTTGAACAAGTTTGGATTTAAACATGTATTTGAGGCTAATAAGTTTGTACTCTCTAAGGGAGGAATGTTTGTGAGGAAGGGCTATCATTGTAATGGCATGTTCAAACTAAATGTCATGCCTATTAACAAGATGAATAATAGTACTTCTTTTGCTTATGTGCTTTGAGTCTTCATCTATTTTGTGGCATAATAGGCTTGGACATGTGAATTATGGAAGAATAAATGAAATGATCAAACTTGATTATTGCCTAAATGCAGCCAAAAGAATGATGAGAAATGTAGGACATGCATGTTAACCAAAATAACAAAGCAACCATTTCCAAGAATTGAAAGGCAATCAAAGTTAGAAATAATACATAGTGATGTATGTGATTTTCATTCTACACCATCATTGGGAGGAAATAAATATTTCGTTATTTTTATTGAGGATTGTACAAGAATGTGACATGTTTATTTGTTACATTCTAAGGATCAAGCATTGGCATATGTTTAAGGTGTACAAAAATGAAGTTGAACTTGCATGCAATATGTTGATTAAATGCTTGAGAACTGATAGAGGTGGTGAGTACTACAATAAAGAATTTTTTGAGTCTAGTGGTATAAAGCATGAAGTGACGCCCCATACACACCACAACAAAATGGTGAGGCTGAGAGAAAAAATTGGGTCTTAACCGAAATGGTCAATTCCTTGTTGTCCAAATCAGGACTAAGCCAAGGATTTTGGGGTGAAGCTATTTTAACAGCTTGCTACATTCTGAATAGAGTTCCAAACAAAAAGAACTCTATTACACCCTATGAATTATGGCACAAAAGGAAACCAAACCTTAATCATTTAAGAGTTTGGAGCTCCAGACCTATTGTCAGGGTACCTGAACCCAAGAAGAGAAAATTGGGAGAAAAAGGTGTTGAGTGCATTTTTATTGGTTATGCACAAAATAGCAGGCCTATAGATTTTTAATCATAGAGCATAATGATTCTATGTCAATAAACACGATCATAGAGTTAAGCTATTTTTGATGAACAACAATTCACCTCGGTTCCTAAGAATATAGACAACAGTTCAAAACAGGTTGCGACAACAAGTGCGAATGACAAAGAAGTCATTGGGCCTAGAAGAAGCAAAAGGCCTAGAAATCTTAAGTCTTTTGGTATTTATTTTATCACTTACCTTGTTGAAGGATCTAGAAATGATATAAGCAATAAAATTGCTTATTGCTTTAATACTGAGGCAGATCCTAAAACATTTGAGGAAGCAGTGAAATCAAGAGATGCTTTGTTTTGGAAAGAAGCCATCAATGATGAGATGGACTCAATTATGGGAAACAAAACTTGGGTATTAGCCAATCTACCACCAGGTTCCAAACCTATAGGTTGCAAGTGGATCTTTAAAAAGAAGATGAAGGTAGATGAAACAATTGACAAGTTTAAGTCCAAGTTAGTCGCCAAAGGTTTTACACAGAACCATGGTATAGACTACTTCGACACCTACTCACCAGTAGCAAGAATAGCTACGATAAGAGTTCTACTTGCTAGAGCCTCAATTCAAAAATGGGTGATTTGCCAAATGGATGTTAAAACAGCATTCCTAAATGGTGAATTGAATGAAGAGATTCACATGAATCAACCCGAAGGATTTGTTGTAAAGGGGCAAGAGCAAAAAGTATGCAAACTTATGAAATCTCTATATGGGCTAAAGCTAGCTCCAAAGCAGTGGCATCAAAAATTTGATGAGGTAATACTTGCTAGTGGATTCAAAATCAATGAATCAGACAAATGCATATATAGCAAGTATTCAAATGGTAAAGGCGTTATAATATGCCTGTATGTGGATGACATGTTAATCTTGGGTACGGATTTGGAACAAGTTCTTGATACCAAAAAGTTGCTATCTAGCAAATTTGAAATGAAAGATATGGGAGAGGCTGATGTCATCCTTGGTATAAGAATCCAGAGAGAGCATGGTCAAATAATGCTCACACAATCTCATTACATTGAGAAGATTCTTAAGCTCTTCAATCATGAAGATTGCAAACCAGCCTCAACACCAATTGACCCTAGAGTGGAATATATAAAAAATGATGGCTCTCTAATTTCACAATTGGAGTATACTGGGGTCATAGGATGCTTGATGTACGCAATGACATGTACTCGACCGGATATAGCCTATGCGGTAGGAGTGTTAAGTAGGTACACAAGCAATCCCGAAAAACAACATTGGTTGGGAGTGACAAGGGTCTTTAACTACCTGAAACAAACAAAAAACTATGGAATTTGCTATAGTGGAACTCCCTCGGTACTTGAAGGGTACTCAGATGTAAGTTGGATAACCAACAAAGATGATCACTCATTAATGAGTGGTTGGATCTATATGATATGTGGATGTGCTATTTCCTGGGTTTCAAAGAAGCAAACATGCATCACAGATTCAACAATGGCATCTGAGTTTGTAGCACTAGCCTCAGCTAGTAAAGAAGCTGAGTGGTTGAGAAACCTAAAATACCAATGTGGCCTAAACCGATTTCTCCAATATCTATTCATTGTGATAGTACATCTATGATTGCTAAAGCATATAGTCAATCTTACAATGGAAAATCAAGACACGTTGGACTAAGGCATAGCATGGTAAGAGACTTGATCACCAATGGAGTGATCACACTTGATGTTGTAAGGTCAAAGGAAAATCTAGCAGATCCTTGCACAAAAGGATTAACTAGAGACATGGTGTTAAAAACATCAATAAATGTGGGATTGAAGTCCAATTGTAAAACACTAACAATGGAACCTTAACCCAATTCTAGTCTTGATAACTAGCTTGGATTCAATGAGTGAAAGTACATTGTCATCAGTGGTTTGTAAACTACCAAATAATCCCAAGGGTAACAGTGTGTTATTTTCCCTTTAGTGAAAAGAAAGGTTGAACTATGGAGTTCTTAACAAGTCTCAGGAAATGTCACAAATGGCAGGGGCATTTGAGATCTTGCCTAAAGAAGTCTTGGATTTTGGCATCTACAAAGCTTTGGACTTAGCTTTGAAACACTTATGAAAGGATATGGATACAAGACCTATGTATCGTATACACAGCAATGAGTTAGGAGCGAAATTGTGTGTGGAGGTTTACGTGGCTTGTCAAATAGTCATTTGGTTCAAAGCTTGTATACCAAATTGATATCGGTAAGTTATAAATAATCTCTGCTAAAATAGTGGTTCAATCGAAAGACACCATTGTTGACGCACAATTATCAGTGTTTTCAGTGACTCGGCCTATAGAGCAAAGAATTGAAAAATGGCGGGGGATTGTGAGAAAAATAGATTTTTCAATCCTTAGCTCACAGATAGCTGCAACGGTGCAACAACTCCGGAGCAAAAATCACAGATACATGTTCAGCACCGCCATGTTGGATTTAATGAACCAACATATCCCTTAGTTGAAATCATTAGCGAAGGGGCATTTTTCTCTGAAGTGGTACAAAGCAACTTATGAAGGGATGCAACTCCATTGTGGTGTCTGCTCATTAAGGGACACGAAACTCTATAAATAGGGTATCCTTGGAATCTAGAGGATGTAGATTTTATATTTACAAGACCTGTTAAAGCATTGCTCTCCCTCTCTTGTTTTCTGTAGTTTAAGAGTTTAGTGCAGAACTTCTTGAAGTTTTCTTCATCTTATCCTGCAGGAATTTCTTCCTAGTTTATTGCACTTTGTAGTGGAAGAAATAAACCTAAAGGACAGTGTCTTGTACACGATTTGAAGCCTACTTTATTGTTTTGTTGCCATTTCTTTCTTTCTCCACTTTGAATATTCTCCACAAAATATTCGTTGGCCCTCGTCAATGAATGAAACATGATAAACAGAAATACTCGTTCTGTCATACTCAAAAAAGTTCATTTTGTATTATTAAAAATGATAATACAAAGTGGACTTTTTCAATGGGACGGAGGAAGTATATGATAACACATATTTTTCTTTCTTTTTCTTTTTTTTTTGGTTCTTTTATTGATAGTACGTATAAATTAGGTATGGAAAGTTGGGAGAAAGAAAGGTCAAAGTATTTTTATTCTATTTATTCCTATCAAATGATTTTTTTTTATTCTTTAAGGGAGCATTTTTATAAGATGCTTTTTTGGAATTCAAAAAATAAGAGTTATGTTTCACGTTCTCCAGTGTTGTGTGCTTTATATAATACTTACTTTGTTCCGTTAAAATATTCTACTTTGATATAGTTACAACTTATTATGAATGTCAATGTACAACACTTAAAATAGCTAATTTAACGGTATTTGTTTCATTCATATATATCCTTACTTGCTAATTGTAAACCACAAATAATTATAAAATTCAGCATGGATCAAACCAGTTTACGGGTTCAAAACATTCTTCAAAATCGATTTATCAAAAACTATAAAATGTTGCATTGATTTGCACGGGCGGAACATTTTTTTAGTGCGTTTGATTTCATGAGATGCAATATATGTGTAAATTAATTGTAAAACACAAAAGAAAATTAGTTTATAGATTGATATCAGGTTTATTACGTGGCCTTTGGTCAAACTTTTCACTTTAATTATTAATAAAGTGTCACATACCCTAGATCACATAATCAGATATTCTCTACACACACCAAATAATAATAATAATAATAATAATAATAATAATAATAATAAATTAAAAAATAAAAATTGATTGACACCTTGATCGTGCAATTTATTTATTGTTCAGCCACTACATGGATGACGGACGTTTGAGCTAATATATAATCGTGCATTGGCTCGAACATGGCTCTCGTCCATCCAACAATGAAGTTGGCGTTGAATGTACAAGTTACTCTTGCACTAAAGAAACCAAATGGGACTCTAAACTAACAAGAGTAAGGATAGACATCTCAAAAGTATGTTGCTCAACCGGAATAAGTTTCAAATTAGTACAGTACTTCTTTTTTTTTTTTTTGATTTGCAATTTTAAAATTAATCTCAAACATGTTTAAATTTTTTCTAAAAATATTAAAAGTAAACGAGTACCCATCTTTTTAATGCAAGAAAAAAAAATCCAAAAGAAAACGAAAAAGTAAAAAACCAATGACCAAAAGCAGACTTAATATATGTATGGGTCTTATGCCATCTCCAAGGGTAGCTTGTGTCTACCTGTGGTAAATGGCATTTTGCCATTCTCCAACTGTAGCTAAAAATAGCTAACGATTATTGTTTACCTCTATTATTTTATTTTATTTTTTTAAACATGGTTTTTAAATATTTTTGTAAATATGTGAATAATACCATACAATATTTCGGTATTAAACTCAAGATGAAATTATATCTTATTAATACAAAATATTTAATTTGAAAACAAAAAACAAAAATAAAATACAAGAGAGACGAAAAACGTACCACTCTATTTTGTTATACTCTGCCAAACTCGAATTGGTTTATAGGGTAGCTCTAACCCTCTAGTTGCCGGCTTTTACCAAACTATAAAAAAAAACTAGCTAGCCTATCCCAGCTTAGAGCGCCTTGCATGCAATGGCTCTTTTTTTTATAACTTGTTTAATCCTTCAATTTGTCTCTTAGTTTGTACGGTGTTTCGTTTTCGTTCCTTAATTTAAAAGGTTATTCACAAGTCTCTAAATTTTAACAAAAAATAGCAATCGAGTTATTTCAAATTAGCACGTGAACTATTTCATACTATGTTAAAGAGCGAATGACATGGTTGCCGTCCTTGGTAATGTGTCAGATGAATCTCATGTGCTAGCTAGTTGGAAGTGTCAGAGTTTGAGCTCATGAAAGTATAGAAACTGTTTTTAAACTTGAGAGATAAAGATTATAGGGCGGCAAAAACAACCCCGAGGTTTCACATATGTACAAAATCAATCTCGTGTTTTAAAAAAATACAAAATAAACCCTGTGGTTAAGGGTGTAGAAACAAAATCAACCCTCCTAACAGTCAACTAACAAATCAGAATTATTTTTTTTCCTAAAAATCCCACAATACCCTCTAAATAACTCTAATAAGTTAGTAACTATATCCCTCAAAAGATGGGGTTTGCAAGCACTTCTCCTCCGTGACCTTTCGTTGATTCTGTCCAAAAACTCGCCATTCTTATGAGAAGCAGAGGCGGGGCTACTGGTCGCATGGCGGCTGAAGAAGCCAGCCACTTGATTTTGGTGTGGTTGAGACGCACACATGATGGATCAACAGTGGTAGGCGCGGCGGCGCAGAGGAGTCTGTCGCTTCGTCGTCCTCAGATGACATGCAAAGTCACGACAGCGGTTTTGTTCAAAGGCCTTGTCACGTTTAGAAACATCATTAAGGACAGCCGCAAGTGATGTAGACATCGAGGGTGGTAGAACAGAGATCAATTGTGGACCAGGCAGAGGAGGTGGCGACGTAAATGCCAACAACGGACCAGATTCATGGCTTATTTCATTGTGACCGTTGCTGGCTACCTGGGTTATTCAATGCTCCAAATTTGGTAGTTTTTGGTATCTGTATAAATGTGGTTGTAGTTTACACAGTTGAAAACCAATTGAATCAGGCCGTTCATAATCTATAAGTTATATCCAAAAGCTTTGTCTTCAGTTGCTTTAAAGCTCTGTAGATTGATTTAAAGATCTTTAGTTGCTATTTCACACAATTGTAAGACTCAATTTCTGCTCTTTTTTTAACTGGGCCATTGGGGTGATGACAATGATGGCTGCATAGCCTCCCATTTTACTATCCAAAAGAGACTAATTTTGATGCATAATGCTACTACTGCCTATAGAGAATGGTTGATGGATTTAGCTAATTACCATTTTTTATTTTGATATCAACACAGCAGCAACAAGTTGCTGAAATTCAGCGCTGCTATGAACGATTCGGAGGAAGAGGGCAAGGGAGAAGAGGACTAGTTTTTGGGCTGAGATAGAAAAAAATTACTAATGGTTTGCTGGACTTAGTGGTCATTTTACCAAATTTTTAATAGCTATTCACAGAAGAGTTTGTTTCTAAACCTCAAGGTTTGTTTTGTATTTTTTGAAACCACGAGGTTGATTTTGTTCTTATGTCAAAACTCGGGGTTGTTTTTATATTTCGTCCAAGATTATAAAAGAAGAAAAAATCAAATTGAGAGATGAAGAACGAATCGAATTTATAACCAAAAGGTGTCGAAATTGTAAAGGTGAATTACATTTACCTCCGTGTAATGTGATCAAAATACCTATCGATCACCGCAGTTCCCGAATTACCTAATATATATACCTTCCTTTGATTCGGTCTTAATCCAAAATCAATAAGTACAAAAAATGAACACAAAGTTGAGGGGCTTTTTGTTACACTTCAAAAAAATTAGAATGATTTGAGGACGCATTTGTAATTGCCAGATTTCACAGAGACCAATTGATAATTTAACCAAACATAAGGAAAGTAAATGTAATTTACCAAAACATATAAATCTTGAAGTACCACTTCATTTCTCTATAAATAGTGGGTGTAAAAGATAACCATATATCCATCAATTAGCCATGGCCGCCGGCAACAGATCAATGGCTTCCCACCTCATTGCAATCCTCTTCTTCTCCGGTATCTTACTCTTCAACGCCGCGGAGGCACGCCCAGACCCATCATCACTTATAAGCTTTCCACCCTGCCTGCGCTATCCACCCTTCCCCTTCCCCTTCTCCTTCTCCTTCCCCTTTGCCTGCCCGCCGCCACCGCCACCACCACCACCGCAGCCACGATCTCCTCCTCCACCACAGCCAGCAAGTCTTAGTACTCTTTTTATCTAAATCGTACGTACGTCGTGCGTGTGGCCGGCCGGGGGCCCTATGTTATGGTTTTGTTTTAATAATATAATTAATTAAGTTGTTGCAAATATGTCCTTGAATTTGAATAAATAAGGTTTGAAGAATAAATAAAGTCTGAGCAATGAGCATGCAATGATCAGCTTATATATGTGTTTCATCCGCCATGCATGTTAATGGCCGGTGATTTATCATATGTAGATTTCGTATGTTCTTGTGTTTCATTTCTGTGAATTCGATCAATATATATAGTTGATTTTCTTTATGGATTTCGCTTTTTCAGTTAAATGTTGTTTCTTTTATTTATTAATTATCTGAAATTAATGTCTTTTATTTTGCTATAATGATATTTGTACGATTTTATTTTTGGCTGCTTTACTTCTGTAATAAAATTCATCTACAACGACAACATATATATGTTCACTAACCAAAAGGTGAAATAATCACTATTTACATGATACTTGTAATTCATTTTCTTACCAGTTATTTCTAAACAAAGTATCGTCGCTAAAAAAAAATTAGTGTTCGTCTCAAAAACAAAACAGAAGAAGTGAAAACAATAAGTATCGCCTATATTAAAAAAATATTAATTTAAGAAAAGTATCAAAATTAAAGAAGAAAACACGTATATCGATTTTAAGAATTAAAATATCTCCAGGGCAATAAGAAACGTCTCACATTCCAATAAGTTTTTTTTCTCTTTTCCTTTTTAAATTAAACAGCGTAACGATTACCCTTTTATTAAACTATTAGAACTTATATTGGTTTCTCCACAATGATTGGAAAGGTGTTCCTTAACTTTATCGACATTGTTATTTGCAAGGACTAAATTACTATTCACAGGAACATTTTCCTATGAAAAGTCTATAATATCCCTTATTTATAAATATAGAAGAAAAAAAATCATATTCAAGCAATAAAAATCCCGCCCGGAATGGGCGGGATTTTCTTAAAATCCCATCCCGAGTGGGATTTTGCTTAAAAATCCCGCCCATCCCGGGTGAGATTTTGAAGCAAAATCCTGTCAAATCCCTCCTGGGCTTCAAAATCCCACCCCACTTGCTTAAAAATCCATCCCATCTCGGGTGGGATTTTCTCCAAGACCTTTTTTTTTTTCTTTAAATATTAAGGGCATTATAATAAATTCATAAAAAAAAAATATTCCTGCAAATAGTAATTTAGTTCCTGCAAATAGTATGCTCGAACGTTATGTGCTTTTGCTGGTATAGTTCCTTTTCTGTGTAATTAATCTGCCAAATTCAATTTTTCCCTTTTCGGACAAAATACCTTATGGATGTGTTTGTCGCACGAAAATAGGAGGAATGCGCATCTGATCCTTAAAATTAAAACTCCTATGTTTTGTACGTACAAAAATTTAATAATTTAAAATATTATATCCACTAAAAAACAATCTAATATTTATTTATAAAAAGATTAATTTATTCATTCCAAATATGAGCCGCTCTCATTCTCACTCCCATTCTAGCGTGCCAAACGCACAAATTTGAGGGTTTTTACCAAAGTATACCAGCATCCTTAATTTGTACCACATTTTTGTTCAGTCTGAATTACTACAATTTACAAATGCCAAACGAATCACTACAATCAAATGCATGTTTTGTACTATTTTAGGAGTATGTTACACACGAAAAATGAACAGGAGATCAAACCAAACAATAACTAAACTCGACGACGTTTAAACTTTAAAGCCGATCCATGGGTGTGAAGGAGATAGCTTTGTTATTAGCAACCCGGTACCCTACAAAAACCGAAATGCAGAAAGCAACGAAGGAAAGGAGAAGAGCAAAGCCACTAGCGGCGCCCCAAGCACTTCCCGGCGACCCTTCTTTAACTGCGGAAGAAGAGCCCGGAGCCGCATCCAGGGATACCCAGTCACAGCTGATGGAGTAATGTGCTGATCCATGCCAGGGATTTCCGTCAGTCGGGTACCAAAAAGCAGCAGAAAACTTGCTTGATTGACCAATAGTGAATTGCACATCCTACATGTATAACAGAGGATTCATTAATGCATTCAAGTCTCATATGCCAAACAAAGTCAATCCCAAAGTTGCCTTCTAAAGTATGCCATTGAGATCTTCGTCGTGCAATGACGATGCGTCAAATGCAAAAGAAATGTTTTGGATTCAAATCCTACTCATAGGATCGAAGGACAAGTCTAGGCCAATCAAATTCCATGCGTAAACTTGAAATTTCAAGTATTTTAAAGTTCGTCGAATCAAGAGCTAGTGCAAACTATTTGGTTTCCACTCAAATGGCATATACAGGCATGGGCACAAGGATTTATAAGGCAAAGAGCAGTGTTGGCTAAAGTCCATGCATTGCATAAAGCTGCAGAAACTGATCAGAGCATTGCCTAAAACACATCATATATAAACGACTAAATCTAGAAGCAGAGAACCTGCTGAAGACGATCCATGGTTCTTAGAGGCCTTGAAAATTCAAAGTAGTATGTGCCCTTCTGGCCAGATTTTGCATAGGGGCTGTCTTCTGCTAGATAACCTGTTACGCAGCAGAAAATTTAAGCTTAGAAGAAATTTGAAAATGCCTTGATGCATCATCGAGAGGCGCACAAGCTAATTTCATCCATAGAAAGAAATTTGAAACAATTTAGACTAGAAAAGAAGCATGAGGAAATGGAAAAGGAAAAAATGAACAAGATCTGAACTGATTTATGCATCAAATAACTAAGTATGAACAATAAGTATCAATACCAAACAGTCTGTTTTCTTTTAAACAACTAATCCAAAAATAGACATATGAATGTTTTAAAGATTCAAGATTCCAATTTTTGGGAGAGACCTCAAGAGGAAAATAATCAACTGAAAAAAGGGAAAAAATAACTGACAACCGCATGCATACACATGAAAGATTATGCATGAAGTTTCTTCAAGGGGAACACTGTTTGTATCACGACACAATAAAAGACAGTCTGTGTCCTTCCTAGGATCAGTACTCCTATGGGAAGTATAGGTTAAAAAATTCACCTGTATGGGTAGTAAAACTGCTGTGCCACCATGCACCCTTCCAATCATTCTGTGCTGTCGAGTCATTTCCTGTAAAAGGAGAAAAAATTAAGAGAAAGGCATAGCATTTGACTTAATATCACAGGAAAGGAAACTCCAAAAACAGCCTTTGGATTGGTAGTATAAGTTATAGGGACCATAGATAATAAGATGCTCATCCAAAACAATTTAAGTTCATCATAAAGTCAATTTCTTATGGATTTACAACCATTACATATTGGCAGCAAACTACCAAAACATCATACGCTTGATAGAGCGACAGAAGACCATGTATCAAACTAGTTAAATGTTGACAAAAACATTTTCATTCTGCTACATTAGTCTTCGAATCAAAGATCTTAAAAATATTTATGACTGCATATTAATGCGTTCCTCAACTGGAGAGAGGAAGAACTACCTTCCCGATCTCAAAAGTTACCTGAAGAACTAACCCCATCAAGGTTCCTACAGTGGGGATTCCAAGAATACAAGTCAACTAAATGACCAAACCTGTTTCAGATGAATAAAATTATGTCAAAACCACCGCCATTAACCATCCAGAGGTTAACAAAAATCCATTTTTTACAATTTACCTGTCTCCTCCATGACCCTCCTGGTTGTCTGTTGGGTTCCCCCCATACAACCGACCGGGCACAGCAGTTCCAAGGGAGAAATGCATGATGTCAACTTCATATCCACGGCAACTGGTCCTGTTGCATGTATCTGGAGATTCTTTACACCCGCCCATCTAGTCCAATGAAGTAAAATTAATAATTTAGCATGAAGATACTGAACAGAACAGAAGAATTACATGAACTCACTTATGTAAAATAAGGGGTATAGTTAAACTACTAAAAAGTAACCCAAATCATTCAACCTAACTCTATTTCACAAAGAGTTTAATACTTACTCTGTGGTAGGAAGCACTATCACCAATTTGAAACATCAGCGCCACCGAAGGGCATCCATATCCATTTCTATACCATAGAAAAACCTTTAATTTAACTCAAGAAACCACATATGGAATATACTTTAAGCAACTACAATAATGATAGCTAGTGAGATTTCTAAATACCAAACTATGGAAGTCCTGACTAGTTCAGTGTGTTTAAAATAGGAACACTGATTCACAGCTTTATCATGTTTCCTTTTCAAAGTGCTGTATACAGATACTTCCGTTTCTTTGAACATCCTTTGGTTGATTATGTTCAAACAAAAAAAATTCTGTTGGAAAATTTAGACAATTGAAAATAAGTCTGATGCAGACTGTTACATATCAAAATAAATCCTGACTGCAGCTAATCCTGCATCTGCATCAATTGCCTTACAAGAAACAATTTAACCTTTTCCATCTACCTCGGTAGAACTGCTGTTTAAACAATTGACAAATCAACACTCCACCAAGGACAATGTGTGAAAAGTTGCATATGTATAAAGTTCAAAATTATAAATTTATATTCTGAAGAATCCAAAATTTTCATTTGACTTTCAGATACTATTGAAGTAGCATACCCATAATAAGTCTTAAGCCTACAGATGGTTGGTTAATATGCATTCACTATTAGTTGCTTTTCAACCTGCAATGTGCACTGGCCTGGGTCTTTTTGGATACTGGATGAACGTGTATTTTATCCTAATAGCAGGCAATGAATGCTGCATATTTATGCTTGTGAAACAATAGATAGTGTTTTACAGAGTATCCTCCGATTAGTTATTATTATTTATTAGACCTAGTATATGAAAATAAACCAAAAACCCAATATCACCAACACACATGACATATATCACTCCTCTGAAGCCAAAGAAAAGCATAATACAATATCCGGAATACAACACCAAGAACATCCTACATTTCCAAGTAAAAATAGGGGAAGTTTAAAGGTGACCTTTGTAAAATGGGATCATTCAATGTGTGCCAACCACCACAAATAATGTTATGCCCTAAAATTGATAAGCTCATCATAACAGGAATAGTAAATGAGACTCATGTAATGGACAATACAGACTCGCATTCTCTCATGCATTTAAAATCCAAAACTGGCAACTAGGCATCATATTCGAACATGCTAACCTATTTGTGTACATAACTGCAATGATGCCAATTTGAGTAGAAGTATAATTACTACAGCTCCCAGAAAAAGGGATTGCTTTTAATGTGGTTGTGCACCTTAGTCACTTACCTGCATGACACATTAACATTTTATCTATATTATAAATGAAACAGTGTGTCTCGACATTACACAATGGCAAGACATTATCCATATAGCCGACCTCAC
Source organism: Leptodermis oblonga (assembly GCA_016801395.1). Taxonomy (NCBI): domain Eukaryota; kingdom Viridiplantae; phylum Streptophyta; class Magnoliopsida; order Gentianales; family Rubiaceae; genus Leptodermis; species Leptodermis oblonga. Next base: position 39,044,950 of record CM028755.1, read on the forward strand.
ATAGTGGGATAAAGGCTTAGTTTGTTGTTGCTGTAAAAAAGTTAGCATTCAGATCAAAATGCACATATATCTCTGTTCACTACAGAACCACTTCATTCCCTTTCCCACTTCCCTGCTTTCTTGGCTTCACTCTACCATTCAATTCTTAAATCGGTACCTCTTCTCTCGTGATTTTCCTTATTTTCCGGAGTTCTGTGCACTCCCTTTACAATTTATTTCCAGCATGTTCCAACAGTCCTGCTCCCTCATTCTTCTAATGCATCATGGAATAGCTTTAATTTGTCATTGCTACCTTGAAAAGATTAGTTGAAGGGGCATAACTGCCTAATCACAAAAGAAATTCACAACGAATGCATCATCCACATACTATCCTCTAGAGTCCAAAAATTCACCCATTCAGCATATAGGAGAGGTTAGTTAGTTATAATGCTGTAAAAAAAAAAGCCTAATTCCCCAAACTAGTCACTACTTTCCATGTGTGTCAAACTTCTGACCTACTAAGTAGAATGGAGCAACCTTAACGAAAACAGTTCAGCTCTCACAAATTAGTTACAGAACAACATAACATAAATACGCATTTCCATCCAATTTCACTCATTAAAAAAAAAGGAAATACAATGAAAATTAGCGACATCAGTAAAAGGAAATTCTCGGACACATGCAAATCTAAATCAGAAAAACTAACCCTTTTGAGTACACATAGTCACCATCCACTTGCATCAAGAAGAACATATCCTTCCCATCATGCAAAGCCTATGAAGAAGCATCATCAAGAACCACACTTTATTCAAATTTAATTAACACAAGAAAAGGGGAAAATTTACATTTCTAGAAAATTCCCACCATTGAGGAGCTACATGTGTGTGGAGAAAAGTCAACAGTCAACGATTACCAACCTTAACGGTCATCTTCCCACCTTTGTAGGCCTTATCTTGATCTGGGTCGAGCGCGGGGAGGAGCGGGAAATCAAACCCATAAATATCCTTCCAATCGTCAGCGTGGCCGTCGAGTGTGATGAGTCCGGGCCTGAACTCGGCGACAACTCGGGACTCGGAGTCGGGCTCGCAGTGCCACTCGCCGGATTCTTGATGGGACGCCACGAGCTGAACTCGGTGGCAGCCCAAGATGGCAAGGATGAGCAGGATTAAACGAAGAGATGAGAGCGGTGCCATTGGAGAAGGCAAGTGTAACAGATGCTCTGGCTCTTTGGCTGTTTCGTTATGATTCCAGATTAAATTAGCCGCCCATGAAAAATCAAAGACTCGTTGTACAACTTGTACGACGATTAGAAAAGTACACCTATTTTTTCTCTGATGTTTCCATGGATTGACAAAATCTCAATTTTCACACGGTGTGTAAAATATTGTCACCGCTTTCTTATAATATTAAATTGGATGTAAATAAGTTGACAGAATAGTTATAAATTATAACGGATCGCGGTTAAGTAATCTTTTTGTATCATGTCAATATTATCCGTCTGATTTTGGTCTTAAATACTAAAATAATTGTTTCCTATATTTACTACAACCACGATTTCAACATATTTAAGAAACTTAAAAATTTGTATTTAATCGTCTGACAACACACGTATCGAATTTAACAGTTGATTGTATCATAGTTATGTTATAAAAATACGTTTATTGATTGAATTTAGTATCTGATGTATTAAGAGTGTAACTCTTGATGAATCGCGATTACAAGTTTAATTGTTAAAGTATCGTGTATCGAGTTTAGCCTCATATGTATCCGCGTATTAAGTTTAACTTCTCATGTATCTAATATAGTTATTAATATATCGCAATTATGAATTTAACCCATATTAACTTAACCAATAATAGATCACATATTCACGTATCAAGTGTAATATATAGTGTAACAACTTTTACCCATAATATATAGCAATTATATGTTAATTAAGTACAAGTATGATATGTAGTGAAAATAACAAACGTGTGAAATTTATCTTACGATGTATTAATGCACGTCAAACCGTCTAATATCAATTCCCCCTTTAATAAAAAGCAATTCCATGCAAGTAGCGTTTTCGGATATTGGAAAAGCTTGTGTTTGAAGCTTTATTCTTGTTCGCCATTGCTTGGCATACAAGTGCATATTACGTGCTGTTGTGTTGATCTTAATTTGTTTGGGAATAATTCTGTGATAACATTTCTAGACCGACAAAAGGTAATATTCCAGCTTTTCCTAAATATTTTCTAACTTCTATTCTTTGAAAAGCTAATATTCAGAAATTATTCCTAATTAACGCGATAAAGTATTTGGTGTATAAATCATAAGGTTAAAAGTTCAAATCGCACTTCTCGATTATGGTGTTTGGTTGTCGATCGACGTAGTGTACTTAGAGACACCTTTAATGTCGTACCCACCATAAACAACGATGGTGTCTCAATGTAGTGTCTCGAATATATTAAAAGATATTTCTCTATTGTATATAATGTTTTAACGTGAGTTAGATTTTCTAATCGATTATTAAAAAAATAAAAGAGTAATCAAATACATTTCAACAAATCATCGTAACTTATTTTGGATCAGAATTAAGCAGTAGTATAAATTCATAATTTAGTAAATTTTAGTACACTATTTATACGTCATATTTCACTAATCATCAAATCCAAAAAAATAATTAAAAAAAACTATCATCCTAAGTAATAAAAATCACTACTTTTATTTTATTTGAACTTTTTGTTTTAAGAAAAATGAAAACAAAATAAATCACTACTTTATGTAAGATTTGAAGCCCAATTTTAAAGTTTGACCATTGCATTTAAGATGGCAAGCGATCCAATGGATAAAATCCAATATTCCAGATCCATGGGCTGTTGCGGATAGGCACAGTGCTAAACTACTTCTAAATGGTGGGCTACTAAAGCCCAGTCATGTTTTTCACAATTCCTTCAAGAAAATTAACTTTTTTAGATGTGTATTAAAAATGTAAATATATTTATATAGTTGAAGCTTTAGCATATGTATTGAAAAGAAAAAAGAAAATAGTGTAAAATACAAAATTTTCAAAGCACATTTTGAGAACAGAAAGGTCCAATAACTAATAAATGTTACATCACCTGTTATAGGTCGCTTGATAAATTTAATTCTAAGTGTGTATCTTCGCTCAACACAAATTTGTCCTTCCTCTTGCATGAATTCAGTTGCACCGGATTGACGGGGTCAGACTAGAGAGAAGATTACCCGTACAAGTTATTCTCTTGTCAGGGGTGAGCAAATGTATTACCCGGCCCGACCCGACCTGGAACCGACCCGGTCCGTCGGTTTCGGGTCGGGTATAGACCCAGCCTGGCCGGGTCTGGTTCTGGGCCGGGTTTTTTTTTTGAAAATGTTTCAAAATTATATTATTTTGCTTAAGATGAAATTTGAACACATGACCTAAGTTCAACAATTGTCTTTAAGGTAGGCTGATTAGCCACTTCTTCTATTTTTTGTTTTGTTATATTATCTTGTTATCTTTATTATATTATATGTTTATTTATATATTAATTTCATATATCAATTCTTTATACTACATATATTATAATAAATTTTTTTTAAAGCAATATACATTATAATACTATATAAACTAATGGTAAATTTTACATTTTGTGTTATTTTTCTCTTTACTGTTTGTACATTTATATTACTATTTTAAAAAAATATTGTAATAAAAAAATAATAGAGTATAATTTTACTTATTTGAGATATCAATTTTCAATTGATAAGCATAGTATTTAAATTTGAAATAATATATAAATTTACGAAAAAAAATATTATTAATATATTGTGAAATACATGTGTGATATAATTTAAATCATTAATATAATTGAAAAAGATATTAAATAATTTATAGTTTAATGTTGTATAATATAATAATAAGAAGAAAAAATAACAAAACAAAGAGTTGTTGGAGTGGTTAATTAACTTTCCTTAAGATTGGTTTGTCAACCTTAGGTTGTGTGTTTGAATCTTGACTTATGCCAATAAGCATTATAATTTTACATGTTTTAAGTTTAGAAAACCCAAAATTGGATAGAGAACCGAACCGGACCCACCGGTTTGAGAGGGAACCGAACCGGACCCGCGAGTTTGACCCGGAACCGACCCGAAAAAAACCTGACCCGCAGTCATGGAAAGAAAAAAATTGAGAGGGGCCCGACCCGACCCGACTAGTGGGTTCTACCCAGAACCAAACCGGAAAAAACCGGACCAGCGGGGTCGGGTTTTTCCGGTTCGGTTCCGGGTTTTGACCACCCCTAGTCCAATTATCAAAGTCAAATTATGTTGTTTTACCGGAGATTAAAAAAATCGACTCATACAAGTGACCAATTTGATGGAGAAATCGCAATTTTGGTCATTTTCGTTTGAATTCATTACACTTTTGACCACTTTTATTAAATCGTTGCAATAACAACAACAACAAAAATCAATTTTGTATGTATGTTGTTACACTTTTGTCATTAACATGTTATTACATGTTGTCACCAGCCAACCAACATCCTAGTCAAGGTACATTTTACTATTGACTATTAAGAATAAATAATAACAAAAATAAAATAATTAAAATGTGTAATAAGATACATAGAAAAATGACTTTTTGGTGACGATTTAAACAAAAGTAACAAAAAGCATAACGATACTAAACGAAGGTGACCGAAAATATAGACAAAGTCCATATTCTCGCAAGAATTGAGTTGGTTTGAATCGCCGATACGGAAGGTTGGACAGAAGCCCGAAAGATGCAAATGCAATTGAAGAAGAAGAAGAAGAGGAACTGTGTGTCCACGTGGATGACGCGATGAATCAGGCAAAGCTTTGTCATATCATCATCGCCATCAACGTTTGACGTGACATTTGATTACTTCTGTTCTTCAATGTTCGTGCCTTTAATTTTTTATTAATTTTTACAAAAGTTAAAAAAGAAAAAACGTCAATTAAAATAGGAATGACGTGGGTGACAGATTTGACAGGTGACGCCCTCTCTCTTTCTTTTCTGTTTCCATCATCTTCCCCTTTCCGACAGCATCCCGCGGGGTGCACGGGAGCTTTCTCTTTTTCTTTTTCTTTTCTTTTCTTTTGTTTTTTTTTTTCTGGCTGCCACGTCAAACCCACAGACACACACATGCACACCGAAAATCTTCGTACACTGTGTGTGTGCGCGTTTTTGTGAAGTAATCGTGGAAGTAGAAGTACTTTGTGGGGTACGCTTTTATTTTTGTGTGGCAGCAGAGGCAGAAGGGGGAATCTAATTCTAATATAATCCAGCTCTTTTGTGCTCAGTAGTTGACTGCCCTACAGTTCTTTAATTTAATTTACTTTTTGCCCTTTATTTTGGGTTTATTTCGATTCTATCCCTATTATTTTATGAATGCGTTTTATCATTATCCGTCCCGAAATAACACTTTTGACTCTAAAAATCCGGTAAAAATGTTATTTTATGATAAATAATGATAATGTAAGTGAGTGATGACAAATGTATTTGGCGTAATGGAGTTAATTAAAGTCGAAATTAACCCCAAAATACAGGGGAAAAAAATGTAATTAAGCATTCTTGTACTAAGTATTGTATTATTCATTCTTTTCTGCCTAAATTTCTCTTGTTTTCAATTCACTATCTTCATTATCACTAACTTGATATTTCTGCCCAAAAAGTATTGTTGATCATATGCCAAAGTAAGGCAAATTAATGTCATTTTTTTATATATAAATAGTGGCAGTGTAGATGATGAAAAATGTATTTGGAAAATAAAGGGGTCAAAATAGAAACTAACCCCAAAATTCTTTCTTTGTTCAATCAACAACTACTATTCCTTCTTGGAGGTGGGTTTTTTTTTTTTTTTTTTCCTTTTTTGTTTTTGGTTTAAAATATTTTTCACTTTAGTCTTTGAGGTTGGAATCATGTGTTCTTTAACTAATGCACTGCATGTTTACTCCTGGACTGCATAGAATTTTACCCAAACTTTAAATATCATTTTTGGTGATGCGCATTCTGCTTTATAATTTTCCCTTTTTCGTGTGTATATGTGTTTCAAACAAGCATGGATGCACCCAACTACCAAGCATTATTAATTATTCCAAAGATTATTTTATCATATAATACACTCCTCAACGAAGCATCACAACTTTTTGTAACAAGTAATGTGATATGCATTCATTAGTCAGTAATGTAATATTAATAATTATTTTATAAAAAATATAAACAATATATACGAGTTATTATGCATTCTTGCAACAAATTAAGTAGTTAGTGAGCATAGTAACCCTCCCGCATTATATAAAAATAAAAATAAAGAGAGGCATAAGACCGAACCTCTAATACAAAAAGTAAGATATCAAATTGCAAACTAAGCAATCCTCATCCGAACCGAAAGTAGGGATAAATTCGGGCATCCAGGGCCGCTAATCCCTGGGTGTCACGAGGTAGAGTGGGGTGTACATAGAACGCCGTAGAGGCTGAACTACTAGCAAGATTATCCATAGACCTTGTTGGTGGAGCTAGAAGCCTAAGGAGGACGTTCTCTTTACGCTTTACCATAATCATCCCGGCCAAGAGCATATATAAAGGCAGAAAAAGCTTCCCTACGTTGATTGCTGATATATTATTCCCTTCTAGATAGGATTGTGGTAGAATGTACGTACTAGGATACGTATTACGTACGTACTCAACAACCCTAAAGATACGTACATTGATATGTACAAACTACGTACAACAGGTAAGCATAGGTTGATCGATGATCATCACCACATTCATTAGTTAATTACGTACACTAACTAAATAAATCTACAGTTTGCCATCGCCATTTCCTCCGGGCCCTCCGAGTGATAAAACGACCCCTAAGAGTTCGTTTTTCTTGTGGTTTCGATCCGTGCTTGATGATGCAGGCGGCGACCGACGAGCGGCGGGTGTCGCTGCATTCGATCTTCTAACTTGGGCGAGTTGAATTTCTGGGGAATATTGGTGTTTTGTAGGCAGCAGATGGGGTTGTTGCTGCCTTACTCCCAAGCTTGAATATTGGTTTAGGCATGCATTTACTTGGTTCCCTCCTGCGTGGTTTGTGCGATTCATCGGAGGCCTCTGACCAAGATTTACCTCTCTTGACACCAGCACAGGTCCCTTCATTTATTATGAAAATTCAAAATCACGTTAGATGTCAGAAGAAAGCGAGCTCGGATTCTCTGTCCCACTATTTGTATTTTTTTTTCCTGTGACGAAAAGGTGGAGTGATCATGCGCCACTCTCACAAATTCACGAGGGGTTAAAATGTAATTTTCCTCCTTAATTATGTGAGAGCGACACATATCTTATGTAAGATGGTTCTTTTTTCCGAAGAAACTACATATGATACATCAAAAGTGGGACAGAGAATCGTAAGAGTGGCGCATAAAATATTTGGGAACTTACCGGAGCAAAGAGAACTCCTCTAAATGTCTTTCCGTTGATGGTAGCAGTCATGAGGTAGCCAGAATCAAAAGCTCCATCAACCGTACCACGAACTTCAGCTCCGATCTAAAGGGTGTGAGTTAGAAATTAAAGAACACAGATTCTTTTAACGAAACAAAAAGTAAGTAACGAGAGAAATAGAAAATATACCAAATTCTGGAACTGTCGCCCCTCCAGGGACCGCGGCTCATCCACTCCTGGAAAATGCACCTGATCGGGTTTACAAATATTAACGTGAGGATCGAGTCGAGTTCGAGTAGGTACGATGATCGGGTTCGAGTTTGGCCGGACTATTGGAAACGCCTTAGGAGGAGGAGGAGCGGGGGTCTGCTCCTGTTCCGATTGAGACGGAGACGACGAGTTCTGGGAAAGCGAAAGAGAATGCTCATGTTCGCCGTCTGATTGATCCGTATAAAATATCCTGGAATTCTTCGTCCTTCTCCTTTTCATCTTCAGATTGAAAGCATCTTCAACAACAAATGAACAAAACTTTCTGTTAGCTTTAAACAAATTTCCTTCAAAAATTCAAAAAATAAAAGAAGAAAAACTACCTCGGTCATGGCTGATGGGCTTTTTTTCACTGATGTTTATAAACTCCACTTCTGGATTAGTAATTCTGGATAAAGGCGTCTTATAAACCGTATTAATTTGATCAACGCCAAGCCGCAGGATGAGTAGCTCATTGAGTGGGCGTTCATCCTCGCCGCAACTGCACAATTCAAAACATGACTCTTTATACTTGACCGAAAAAAGTAATATTATTTTGAAATGCGTGTCGAGTAAAGAATTAATTAAGCATCAGTAGTAGTACCCTCCATAAATGGTTATATCCGAGTTTGTGACAACTGCGGAGTGTGAAAATCTGCCTTGTGGTTTTTGGCCACAAACATCGAGCCGAGTCCACGAGCAACAAACTACGTCCAGAACCCAAACATCGTTGTAATACTGCTTGTTCGCTACCCCACCAATCACGTACATCTGAAATTGATGACAAAAATGTTCACCAACAAACAACAATTAACCTCTAAAAAATGGCCCATTTCATTTTTTAAGACCTTAATGGCTCGGCCCTTCTCCAGACGGTAAACATCCATAAGCTTTTATGCATCGGGCCGCCTTTTTAAACACGAAAATAGATAAAATGGCTTACCTTAGTACCAAAATTCACAGAAGCATGGCCTGCTCTAACACAGGGCGAAGGGCCATGAAAATCCATCTAATTGAACAGAAGGAAACAAAATGTTAATACTAATCCAAGCAAAACATATACTTTTGGACAAAACAACTTCAAAAAAAAAAATAAAGGGTGGAGTAAATTTGTACCCTAGACCAAGTCAACGTTTCCATATCAAGAACTTCAACGTCGCCCTGGTATCGATCCCCAGAGTCTCCACCATACAAGAAAAGCTTGTTTCCAATAGTGACAGCACTATGACTATCCCTTGGGACAGGGGCATTGCCCTTAGTTTCTGGGGTAGTCCACCTCATTGATTTAAGGTCAAGAACATGTAGATCGTTGAGGTAATTCGACTCCCCTTCTCCGCTCCCCCCGAACACCACCAGTTTCCCATCCCCAACGAGCGTGGCGGTGTGGCTTTCGCGCGGCGAAGGCGGTATTCCTTTGCATTCAGGCCTTGTCCACTCTTTGGACCTGATATCTAAGATGTGGACATCGTTGACCTTCTCAGAGCCATTGGTGCCTCCAAACACAATCATCTTGTTACCAACTATGACCGCACTGTGGCTGTCCCTTGGCCCTGGCCCCTGCCCTTTAGTCACAAGAACACTCCAATCCATTTTCTCAAGATTTAGTGCAAGAACATCACTAAAATGCATCCCACCATAACATCCCTAATGAAAAATTTGAAAAAAAAAAGGTTTAAAAGAATCATATTTTGAGTTATACCACAAGAGTGACTCATAAACAGTACTACATACACTGGACTCTTCTATAGAGATATTTACAAGAAATGTGAACAGTCTTATTGATAATTAAATTTAACTGCATCTTCAAGAAAAAATCAACTCAAAAGCAAAAGGAAAAAACAGAGTAAAAACCACAGAAAGTAACTTCAAAGTGCTATGTGAAACAGAAATTGTAAGAAATGATAAAAGAGGAAAGTAAAACAACCGTTGGAGGAAGTGCAGCCCACTGCTTAACCTTAACAAAATAAAAATTAAAAAAGTGTAACATTTAAACCAAAAAGTACAACCATTGAAAAAAAACACACACAAAATAAACAACAAGAAGAGAAAAAACATGCATCACCAATTTTAGAACAACAGAATTGTCAGTAAATTTCAAGAAGAATGAAAAGCAGCCAAAATTAAAAAAACATACCCCAAAGATATAGAGTAAACCATTGGAGTAGCAAGAAGAATGCCCCCATCTTTCAGAAGGACTGACACCAATGACTTTAGGATATAACCACATTGCCTTCTTCTTCTTTGCAACTTCACCTCCAAGTGACCCCATTTTTTCCTTTCTTTTCTTTCAGGGTTATTGTAAGCAAAGTGCAGAGCACATGGGAGCCTGGAGAAGATGATGAAGAAATGAAGAAGAAGAAGAAAGTTAAAAGGGAAAATGAAGACACATTACTACTACTCCTACTAAAAAGAGTCAAAAGAAGACATTAACAAGCCAAGTGACATATCAACAATCAGTGTCAATAAAGACATGAAAAGATGGGCGCTTTCAAGTCCAAATCACTGTGGCACCAACAATAACAGAAGAAGGACCTTGGTGGCCAGGGACACACATGCATTTAATTAAACACTTTCTCATTACTTAAGGGTTTTTTTTCTTTTTTTTTTCTCCCAAGAATGAATAATATTGCATGATTCAAGATTAATTTGAACCACCTAGCTCTCTACCTTGAAAGTTAGCTGCAAATGATGAAGTTGGCAATGCGGTTCCAGGGCATTAATATGGGAAAGATATCTTAGGTGGTTTTTGTTTATTTTGTTTAGTTTAGCTAAAAGAGTGGTATTTTTTATACAGATAAAAAAAAACTTGACAAGACTAGGGTACTATTAATGCTACTAGATGATGATAATGCTAAGTTTAATGTTAGTGCCGACTACAAAAAGTCATGAGAACATATGCAAACTCCCATGCTTTGAACTGCTGAAGTTTTAGAACATTGGGATGAAAGATGCTTCTTTTTCTTGTACACAATCCAGAACACATGGTTCCACACTAGCTTGAAAATTTGAACAAGGGATTTCTAATAAATTCCTCACATAGTAATTTGGAGTCTGGACCAGTATCAAATGTGAGTTTATATTAATTAAAAGAATCTATCTTATAATACTAAACGACATTACAAAAACACGTAGGTGGTATTAATTTTGGTAAGAATAACATTTTGATTGAGTTTCCTTTTATTTTTATTTTTTTATAACTAAAATTGGTATTGGATACTCATTTTATTGAGCACGAAAAGTAAAAACAGAAAGAAGGCCTAGGAGGTCTCCAAACCTCTCGGATGCCGACGGGTTAGCTTTTTATAGTACATCCAAATTTGTTTTCTAAGCGCATAATCATAAAAAGTTTCAAATTTTAGATATGTAGAATTTCTTTTCCTTTCTTTGTTGGGATTGATGGATATGCATATGGATGAAGTTTTGTGCATCCATCCTTCTCCCAAGTCCCAACTCACTCTTCTAGGTGTTCTAGATTTGTGAATATTGATAGATGTCTATTCTCATTAGAGTCTTTGGTGGGACTTGGGCACTTTGTGCAATGAGAATTCTTTTGTGTTTTGGGAACTGAAATGGTACTACTGCTTCTTCTTTCTTGATGATGTGTTGTTTTCAATCAAACCTTTTTTTTCTTTGTTTTTTAAAAAATTTTTAATATCACTATATAGGAATCTTCACAGCAGATTTTTATGTTCTGGAGTCTATTACTAGTAGTACTTAACTAGAAGATTACAGTATCACTAATTTTTGAATTTTAATAGCTCAAATTTTATGCTAACATTTATGGTATGAACCGAGCACTAAAGAGAAAGTGAAAAGAGAAGAAAATAGTGGCCTAATAAAAAATAGAGTAGCTGATCAATATTTAATATATTTGATTTTACTTATGAAAACCTTTCTTTTCCAGTCAACTTTGGTAACAATTTCAAACTTACGAATTATTTACCAAGATTCCCTACGTGATTCATATTAATTCATTTAATCTGCAAATTCATCAATATTCAACTCTATTTTGTTTATATTGTATTTACTTATGTTTTGGATTCACAAATTTTAGATTGGGGATTCATATGTCGACAATTTTAACTTTAACTTTACCTATCTAATCTGTGAATCCACCAACACTTAACTTTAACTATCATGTCAAATTTTGTCGTGCCAGAATTGACACCTCATTTGTATGTATAAGAAGAGTGAGTCTCTTGTCCTACTGCATGATGATTTGATAGGCAATAATTCAACAACTAAATTCAGTATATGTGTTTTATTTCAATAAAACAATACTTGTTGTATTAACATAATAATATCGATATTTCATAAGTTAAATTCAATACTTCAAAGTCTAAATTTAATGTTTCAACACTTGAATTCAATCCAAGCATTACTTTTTATTTTAACATACACGTAGTATTTCAGAAATTAAACTCAAAACTCCAACACTTAAAAGTTGTACTTTATATATTTAAATACCTAATTTCAATACATAGCATACATGCAATAGATATTAATTTTTTCTTTATAAGAATTATTATTAAAAAGCCATAATATAGTATTATTAAAGGCTAATGGTATTGGAAAAGTAAAAGCCATAATATGGGTCTATTATTTTAATTTTCAGTTTTATTCTCAGTTTTAATTTTAACAGTAAATTTAATATATTATAATCAATTTTCATTATTTTTAATATAACTTTTTACTATTTAACTTTTTATATTTTTAATAAATTTTTTACATTATAAAATTATTTTTCCAAACCAAAATTTTACCCAACTAAAAAGAACATACCCATAGTCTTATCTGAAGTCAATCAATCCAATTTTATTTGGCCTAGAATGATATATACATGTGTAGGAGCTGAGGCTGAGCTACTAAAGTTGTATGTTGAGCCTAATAATTGATTGATTGGGTTTGAGAATTGCTTGAGTAGGAAGTGCACTAATGAATTTTCTCCCTTTTTTAATTTATTTTAATCAGGATCCATTAGAATCCACTTTTTAAAATACAACTAAATATCTCTTTTTTTTTTTTTTTTTTTTAAATCAAACCCGCAATCTAACGCGGAGAACCGCTAACCTTAATCACTGGACTATTCGTTAATTCCCGTGCTAATGAATTTAGGTTAGGTTAGGTTAGGTTGGGTTGGGTTAGGGTATAGTAGAATCCACTCTCCATCTGTTCTGAAAAAATAAAGTTGCAATTTCTCGTGAATTGATATGTACTATGTTTCCATACATTAAATGAGTTGTTACACAGTCCCAAGTCCCAACTATTGAACTCCAGACTAACCATGAGTTAGTTTTGTCTACCATAATATCAATATTTTTCAAGCAAGGAAATGAGCAGTAATATACTGCAAAATTTAGCAAATTATTATCATAAGATAATTACTTGAAGAAAGATTATTGGATTGATAATTAAAAGTAGCATATTAATTACAGTTATAAATCTCAATTTTACGTTCTGCAAATCATTTCCTTATGAAAATATGTATTTTGTGGTAAATGAATAGAATCCTCTATGAATTTTGTTACAAATTAAATTTCTCTTGATATTTAATATTCAAATTCAATTTTACTTCAATTTGTCATTTAATTTGATCAAGTTCTTATATGAATTTTCTTTTAAAAAAAATAATCAGTTCAAGTTTTTATTTTCTGAAACCAAAAGCATAGGTTCACATTTCCCAGAAGAATACGAGTGAGGAGATTAGATATGGATTGGATAGGAGAGAAAATTTGGAGGCGATAAAGAGAGGCTATGAAGGTAATAAATTTTGATTTTGATTTTGATATGCGTAATTGATTTGAAAGAGGGTGGGCGTGGGGCATTTGATTGCTGCACGTGAATGTCTGCCTCACTCACTCTCACTCACGAATGAAATCGAAACACAACACGTACCCGACACGATATAAATAAATTACATTTGAGTTTTGACAAATTTGCCAATGCCAATTAAACTTTGTCAACATTACTAACGCAAACAACTGAATGAATAAATCTGTCAACTCAAACCTATAAAACAAGACACGTGTAATTTTTAATACAAACCGATATAATTAATGTAGCATGGTTAAGATTGAGCATCCGGAAATTAGAGTAGAGTAATTAAATTAATCAATATGAATAAATAACACGAATGAATAATAAATAAAGTTAAAATTAAAAAATATTAATATAGAAATTTGTCTGACTAAAACTAGCTAACTCAGACTCGACCTTCATGATTCATCCTTTATGCTTTCCTTTGTAACTTCAATATTATAATATAAATATATTTCATTTCTTTTCCTTTGTTTTCATTTGTTTGACAGACAAGAAAGAAAAAGAAAATAGTGATTGACATGTGTCTTATCTATCAAGTATATATCAACACCCCATCATTCATATTTCATAAGCTTTGCAATTTTTATTTTTATTTTTTGTTTATTTTTTTGCCTCTTCTTTTTTCGAGTGGCCAACCTCGGATGTATAACCAAGAATGTGAATGTTCTAATTTTGTTATTCCATTCCACCCTTTTGAAATTACCGTTTGGCAAATTATTTTATGTGATTGTTAATTTTTTCTCTTTTTTATGTGATTGTTAAGTTAAAAAAAAGTTATTATACTATAACAGAGTCTACGAGAAGGGATAATATGTTTCGAGGCAGATCGTTGCCTTATGCTCGTTAGCCTAGAATCATGACCGATGAGCTATTAGCTGTCTAAAAGTAGCAAGGTGACGGAAAAGTTACTGTCTACTTATAAATGCACATTTGGAGAGTGCTAAATATCTTTATCCTTTAGTTGAGAGAAGTAAATTGGTGAACTAAATCTTTAATTTCATTGTGATTGTTAACTTTTACTCATTAAATATTTGACTTTACACAATAGTCACTTCCATTTTAGAAATAGGTAATTATATATAAATTGTTTTGGATTGTGTCTAAATAATTAAACACATTTTAAAGTTTTAAAAAAAATATCAAACGGAACTTACATATCTTTCTTGACAAAATGAATTATGAGCATTCTGAAGGTTCGTTTTGGAATTTCTTAAAATTTTGGGGTCTGTTTTTTCATTTTATCAAATGATGTGACAGTCGTTGAAATTTATCAAAACTTTAGGGTCAATTTAATAATTTGGACAAACTTAAGGAGTTTTTGTTGCTAAAATGAACTATACACACTGATGAAGTATGTTTTTTTTTTTGGAAAGAAAAAGAATTCACATTAATTTTAAACAGTCGAAACAAATACAGGATGTCTAATAGCACTCGTAGCCATCAGATGTGCCTCATGCACAGCTGATCTGTCTACTTTCTTAATTACAATATCTGGATAAGCAACCACATATCGTCTAATATCTACTAAAATTACTTGTACTTCCTTATGTGTTGTTGAAGCACCTCGAAGCTGATTTACCACTTCTACACTGTCAGTGAGGATTTCTGGTACCCACCATTTTGCAATTGCATACTGTGTTGCCCTCAAACAAGCTAGAGATTCTACTTGAAGCGTAGATACCCCATGTACTTCCAAGGCTTTCTTTTCCATAATCACTTTCGAATAATCCTTGACTACCCAATCTATTGCCCCTACATGGATATTTTCTTTAAAAGCCCCATCTACAAGGATCTGCACTTGTGTCATCGGCTGGCCCTGTTCCACCTCCCTCCTTCTGTGTGCTCTATTTTGCTCCTTCTGGTTGTTAGTGACACCCTGCTCCTGAGCTTCCCTTTCTTTGACTTGTCTCTTCCGAATTTCAAATTCACCCATTATTTGTTGCCATATCTTATCTGGTGGTATCATATTCCTCTCCCACACCATCTTATTCCTTGCCCACCAGATTCCGTGCATAACATGTATTGAGAGATCAATTACCTCATCATCCGGTGCCTCCTTCAGCCAATTCCATAGCCACTCTTTTATTGGAACTGGTGTCCCCACATCGAAGTTAAAACCTAGTAATGACAGCCTCCAAATTCTTTTGGAATGAGGACGATTGAGGAATATATGTTCTGTGTCTTATAGTCCCTCCCCACATCTGGCACACACTTTTGGAACTGAGATTCCCCTTTTTCGTAGATCCACTGCCGATGAAGCATGTTGTGATAGACGAGTCCTAGCTAGGGTCTGATGACTGTAAAATGGTTTTGAAGATAATCTGCATTGGAAAAAATTACATTTTTAGTACCACATGTGATGCAATCAGGCTCAAGCACCCGACTGTTTGCCCAAACAAGAGGTTGGGCGAGTTCAAATTTGCTGGATTCAATTGGAGTTATGTCAAACATTGGAGAATTTGAAGAGAAATTTCAGAAAGGGGTCTTTAATTGTGAAGAAAATATTCCAGAATTTTCTTGATTGGTTTCAGCTATCACATGAATTAATTTGCTGATTCAAGGCTTAAATGTGCATGATTGAGCCAATGCATTTTGGGTGATTAATTTGGAGATAAGTGACATTCATGCATGCAAATTAAGGCTACTGAAAGTTAGATTCTTGGCCACTAATGCAGCTTGGAATTCGGCCAAATAATGCATGGATTAATGAGGGATCCAAGGTGAATTGATGAAGCTTAGTGAAGATGAAGGGGCGGCTGAATTTGGATCATTTGAGCTAATCAATTGCTGCACTTGAAGAGATTTTGTGGCATTAAATTTCAGCCAGCCAACTCTTCCAAATCTCTCTATAATCACGTCTAAAGAGAAGCCAAGGAATGATTAAATTTATTCAGCCCTCAAACTTCAAATTGCTGAATCAAAACCTATCCAAGGAAATGCCAAAAGTTGGTCTAAATCTGTTCATCCCAAGCAAGACTTCAAAATAATTAGTTGCTGAATGTTAATCTATATTATCTTGTTCATTTATGTTTTAGGCAAGTCAAAAGCCTTAGATATTTTTCAATAGTTCTTATGCCTATAAAAAGGCTACCTATGTAATCATTTTGGGAAGACTTGGATGAATAGAAATGTTTTTGTGAGTTTTTCTAAGACTCTTAGTTCTTCGTTGAACTATAGAACTTATCAAGACTCCGTCTTGTGGCGTTCAACACTTACCGAACAATCTTTTGGTGAGTTATTCGTGGCATGCTTATACTAAGATTCTCAATATTGTACACTCGTGGGTCGCGGTCTTCTATACCAAGGTTCCGTTTGTCCATTGTTGGCAGGTCGAGATTTCACCAAAACCACCCAGCAACCCTTAGAACGATCGGCTTTCGCTTTGTGATCAAACCCTTACGGGCGAGATTACATCAACATGTTTGGCCTCTTTACACTTTTGGTACCAAATATTTGTCCAGTTGTAAAATTCTGTTTTATGTTTGGAAATATTGCATTTTTTGTACCAAAGTTAGGCCACACTTTTGGCACCAAATGTTTGTCCAGTTGCAAAACTTTACTTTGTGTTTGGAAATTTTGCATTTTTAGTGCCAAAAATTTAGCATTTTTACACTTTATGTTTTTATTTTGTGACACTTTTAGTCTTGATACAAGATTGTTATCCTTTTTAAATGGTCAAACATGCATTCAACAAAATTTTAAGAGTTCTTTGACAAATTTCATATTTTGTGTAGTTTCAAGATTATTTTATGATGTTCTACTCATTAAAACTGACAACACAAAAATTTTTAATCCCTAAAAAATTATTATAACTTTTTAGGAAGTAAAAGGTTCTCATCATCCGTTTTAACGAGTAGAACATTAGAAAATAATTGTGAGACCATACAAGAGAATATGAAATTTGCAAAAGATTGACAAAATATTGTTTGAGTACTAATTTGACCATTTAAAATGGTAACAGTATGTCCGCGACTAGGAGTATCACAAAATAGAAACAGTTGGAAGGTACTTCTGAATCAATTGCACTTAAACTCCATCAAAATAGCTCCAACTTTAATAGGTCTCATGGATCTCGGAATCGCCTCCGGATATTTCAAGACCACTCCCAATGATCTATTTTCATTGTGGCCGGATTATTGGAACCGGCCTCAATATTCTCAAGATTCCCTTAACCATTCTCAAAGTGTAGGTGACAGGGCCCTTAACCTTTGGGTCCCGGATAGAATTGTTTACTGTCATGGCACTCGATTCTCATGCTTGGTTAGTAGCTTCGCTAGAAGACCTATTGGGCCTAAGCCTTTAGGCCCCAGTTGGGTCTGACGCCAATCTGAGGACAAACACATATTTGACTTTAAAAAAAATTGAATATATGTTCCTTAAATGATATAAGGGGTGCTTGGTTGAAAGTAATAGAATTGGAGAATATATATATATATATATATATATATATATTATTGAGTTATTAAATTATAAAAAGATTCAACAAAAGACATAAACAAATTCACGAAGAAGGCCTCCTTTTGAGGGAGGCAAAGTCATTAAAGACGTTTCGCATACTACAAACCTGGCACAAAGAAATCGCACTAATATAATAAATTGTCACTTGCGTTTTTGTTCTTTTCTTATTAAATGAATAAAATTTTATTTCCGAAATTGATACAATCAAATAAAAAGTACTCCTTCCTCTATCAATTCAAAAAGTCCACTTTGTATTACTAAAAATAGTAATACTGAACCGAAATGAGTATATATTATTGGCAAGACGCTATGCTTGAAGAAGACAAAATGACATGAAACCGCACGTAGAAATTCATATCGATCGTAGTATCCCATTACCAAAGGTTGTTAATTAAAAAGAATATTGTTGAAATTGGTTTTCGACGGAAACATGAATAACAACGTTGAAGGGAACGTTGAGATCAGAATCATAAATGTTGTGTTTCTGGGTTTGGTTTGGGATTCTGTGACAACATCGTTCTCTTTTCTTTTATTAATATTAATTCTTGGAATCTAATTTCCTCCTGCCGGCAGGCACCCAACAGCGTGACGGGTACGTAAGTGCAGTTATATACTACTACCAGTTTTCATCAGTTTAATTAATTTTTTGACAAAATTGAACTTTTGATTCCTCTTCTTTACTCTCGTTATATTTTTTGTCAATCTTCTCTGTAAACTTACACTTTTGGTCCCTCTTTTTTCACATTTTGGTATTTTGGGTCCCTCTTACCGATTGACCTATGAAGTCAACGGTAATTTAGACCGTTTTGAAAAAGTTATAAATTTTTGATCAAATAATAATTACCTAAACTTTTAAAGGGTTTAATTTTTTACAATTTTCAAAGAAGGATCCAAATTCTCCCAAGAGAGTCGATGTTACCGTATGAAAAACAAGCATGTGTGACTATTTCCAGACTTCTAAAGGGTTTAGTCACTTGCAATTTCTTAAAAATTTCATTTTGACCCCAAATGATTAGTTAACTGGTTGGTTGCAAATAAGAGGGACCAAAAATGCCAAAATGTGAAAGAAAAGAGACCAGAAGTGCGAGTTTGCATATAAGATGGACAAAAAGTGCAATTTTCTCTTAATTTCTTCAACTTTCAACACCCAATAATAATACTCCTTTTGTCCTACTAAAACAATCTATTTGAAAAATATATTGTAAAGTATAATAATTAAAATATGTAAGTTTTCGTTGTATTTTTCACTTATATTATTATTACTTTTTAAGTATAAGTTAATTATGATTCACATATTATTATATTAATAAATGTATAAAAGGTAAACAAATAGAATTCAAATTCTTTTATTGGATTTTTTTTAAAAATTTTAAAAAGGACTCATTACATAGAATTTGAATTTGACTCTACTCATAACTAGAGATGTAGCTAGACAGAAAAAGGAAATAGAAAAATGTTAGCAAGTGCAATGGGATCAAAAAACTTTTAGTGTTGTCAAACTAAACTTGAGAGCGATCGGCGGAGTGAAAGGGTCAGTTAGAGGGTCAAAAAGTTAGATCATATAGAAAAATGGGATGATATCATACTAGTTTTAATAATAAATATAAAATATATAAAAAATATTATAAGTACAAATATAATTTAAAATTAAGAGTTTAACCTTAATTTCTGGTTCAACTGAAGGCCACTCAATTTTGACCAAGTTCACCAATGCCGGTTTTTGAACAAAAAACTACTAGTTATGATAGAAGGTCGATGGTTCGGTTCGACCCGAGTTTGACAATACTACCTTTTAAAAACATTGGTAACCATTCCTCATTCTTGCGTAATACTAGGCAAGATGTTCTTAATGATCACTCTACTATATTTCCAGTTTTCTCGTCTCCTAACCCCAAAATCTTCAACACGAAACCCCTTAAACCATTCGCTCAACCTCAAGTAACCTGGCGAAGTTGAACTGACAAGCTAGCAAAGGCTATTTTCTCGTACATGCAATGCAATACGAGTACGATACAAAGAGAGGACAGCAGAAGAAGTTGGTGTAGGCATTACGTCTTTCCTCTTATGCTATATATCAACACTGTTCATGACTTGAGGAAACAAGAACCTCAATACTATAGCTTCACAGGCCAACTTTAAATAGAAATGGCAAACCAACTTTCCTCTTGCATTATTGTTTCGCTTCATCCCAAGTGATGAGGCAGTCAAGACACATTGGTTCATTTACATGCATATATAAGATGTTATGTTTTAAAGTTGTTTTCTATTTCTTACCATCATAGACGTGTTTTTTCTCTTTTTTCTTATTATGTCTGGCTACAACACAAGATGAAAATGATGCACATCGGGGTGAGCAAATGTGATACCCGGCCCGACTCGATCCGTCGGTTTCGGGTCGGGTTCTGGGCCGGGTTTTTTTTTTTTTTTTTTTGCCTCCAATGAAAAAGTTTCAAAATTATATTATTTTTGCTTAAGATGAGATTTGAACACATGACCTAAATTCAACAATTGCCTTTAAGATAAACTGATTAGCCACTTCTTCTACTTATTGTTTTGTTATATTATCTTATTATCTTTATTATATTATATGTTTATTTATATATTAATTTCATATATCAATTCTTTATACTACATATATTATAATAAATTTTTTTTAAAACAATATACATTATAATACTATATAAACTAATGGTAAATTTTACATTTTGTGTTATTTTTCTCTTTACTATTTGTACATTTATATTACTATTTTAAAAAAATATATTGTAATAAAAAAATAATAGAGTATAATTTTACTTATTTAAGATATCAATTTTCAATTGATAAGCATAGTATTTAAATTTGAAATAATATATAAATTTACGAAATAAAATATTATTTATTTTATATAAAAGTTAATTTTGTTTAGATTGTGAAATACATGTGTGATGTAATTTAAATCATTAATATAATTGAAAGAGATATTAAATAATTTATAGTTTAATGTTGTATAATATAATGATAAGAAGAAAAAATAACAAAACAAAGAATTGCTGGAGTGGTTAATTAGCTTTCCTTAAGATTGGATTGGTTTGCCAATCTTAGGTTGTGTGTTCGAATTATGACTTATGCTAATGAGCATTATAATTTTACATTTTTTAAGTTTAGAAAACCCAAAATTGGATGAAGAACCGAACCGGATCCGCAGGTTTGACATGAAACCGACTCGGAAAAAAACCCGACCCGCAGTTATGGAAAGAAAAAAAAAAAAAAATTTTGAGAGGGAACCTACCCGCGCGGGTTTTTGACCACCCCTAAAATTGCACAGGCAGCTCAGAAATGGCTGTGCGTGTACCCAATTCAACAACATAGCATGTGCAACAGCACATTTGAACCAGTTTTTTTCACCGCAGTAGAAACAAAAATGGAGGCAATGAGCTCTCCATGCGTAGCTGCAGGATTCAATTCAGGCCTTTGTTCAGAAGAGAGACCCTTCTTGGAGAAAGTGCTGGTGAAAAACTGTTAAATCATGTGGGCTGAATGAGAAGATGATCAAATGCTAGTCTTATAATTAACAGATTGAACATGGACAGTCCTGTACTGTACTACTGACAGGTATACAAATTGCCAGAGAAAGAAAGAAAAAGGGTCTTCTTCCCATGTCCTAAATAGAAACTGTGTATTATTAGTTCTGTTCAAGTAGTTTGGGCCCCGTTCGTTTTGGAAGAGTTTTGAAACCAGAATCTTCTTCCCATTTCCTATAGATAGAAATTGGGTATTATTAAGTAGTTTGAGCCCTGTTCGTTTTCAAAGAGTTTCGAAAACATACTTTCAAAACTTACTGCCGGAGAAAGAAAAAGGGTCTTCTTCCCATTTCCTAAATAGAAACCGAGTATATTACTACTGTTCAAGTAGTTTAGGCACTGTTCATTTTGGAATTGGAAGAGTTTCGAAAACATGTTTTCAAAACTTAAAACTCAACAAAAAAAGGGTCTTCTTTCCATTTCCTAAAGATAGAAACTGTGTATTATTAGTCCTGTTCCAGTAGTAGTTTGGGCCCTCTTCGTTTTGAAAGAGTTTCGAAAATTTCTAAACTTACTGCCAGAGAAAGAAAAAGGGTCTTCTTTCCATTTCCTATAGAAAGTTAGAAACTGTGTATTATTAGTACTGTTCAAGTAGTTTGATTTCATTACCAGAGTTTTCATTTCTGAACTGGGGCAATTTTGTTTCCTCTACATTCCAACTCCTATCAATTAAGAGTACTGACAAAATGAATAGATTTTTATTTCTCATGTTCAACAGTGATGATTTGATGCCACCTTTCATGGCTTCAAGGCCTCTTGTGGCTTATCCTCAGTCCTCACTGTGTAAACAGAGATGCAAATAAGGATACAAGATTCCAGAACAGCCTAAACACAGAAAGTTTTATTAATTGATTAGACTCTGCACAATCTACCCAGAACTGTGCCCAATTTTGGCTTTTGTTAGAGCAAAGTGTTCTGTTCTTTGGTTAACCTAAAAGGGTTCAATGATATCGATGCTCCCGAGCTACAAGTTATCGCGGGAAATCTTTGAAATAAAACACTTCCCAAGCTACAAGTTGTCATGGGAAAGATAACTCACAGAAAAGCAATGGTACAAGATATTTGCATATCTAATGAAAGAAGAACATGAGGAAATACATCAGTAGTATCATTTTATTGGTTATTATTTCAATGAAGATTACAGCAACTGCAATCAAGAATGGCAATCAATATAACTATTAAGAAGATGATATTAATGGCTACAGGCTACTTAAATCTATATGTACAACACAGTCACCTTCAATCGTGATGACTTTCTTTTTCTAACTGGGGAGATGTTTCTTTTTAGGGGGCAGATGGCGGTATTGAAGGAGGCATAGGTGGTAAATGTTAAAGGTTGTCATTCAAGTGTGTGGTACAAAAGTGTGCCATCAATGGCAGTGGTACAACATGCCAATTCACTAAAAACACTTCAACCATATAAGTTAGGAAGTGTATACCTCGTCGTTCCAACAGTATGTACCCCGAAAATGATTCAGCCAACATCTAATCGCAGTTATACCTGTTGCACAAGTGAAAATCACAAACTACACAAGATAACATTACAAGTTATCAATTGCTTACTGCGTCTAGCATACTGCCCTAGAATTGTAGAAGAAGTTAACTTTGGAGGCAAGAAGACCACAAACGTTGATGGATGGGCGGTTGACAGTGCAGGTAGTTTCAAATGGTATCAAAACAAAAGTTGTCCAAACTGCTATCGACCTTACATGAAAATTGTTCAAAAATCAATGCACCAATAAACTAGGCTTTGATGTAATAAGTTTATTATTTTGTGGCCAAAAGCTTGTGCCCTAGAGATAAAAACATTGTCAAAAACCATCTCCTTAGCTAATTGATCTATAAACTACCTCCTTATAAAACCTCTAAAATCCACATAAAATCAGACTCAGAACTGATTTGTCACTGTGAAAAGTTGGTGAATTGTTAAACAGTAGCAAGTGCATGAAGAAAACCAAAACCATGAATTGACTAATTAATCCGAAAACAACAAAATAACAGGATGATACTCACAGTTGGCATCAAAACGGTAGAGAGAATGCTCTTCTGTGTTTCAGTAGGATTTACGAACCATTTACAAAACAACCATGCAGCCCCAACCACAGAAAAAAGTGACAGTGACGCTAAAAGTCCAAAGTGTGAAACATCATTTGCAATTATCGCTACCCCCAACATTACAGACTCCGCCAAACTTGCAATAGAAACCTCCGTTGTCCCAATAAGGTTTGCTTTGGATTCCGGAATGCCCGTTTGTAGAATTTGTTGGCCCACAATAGCATATGACATGTTCCCCAATCTTGACAATACCTGTATGGAGAAGGCACATATTTAATCAAAATGTGAAAGAAATATTAATGACAAAACAAGAGATCACCCTGCACAGTGTCACTGCCAAATGGTCACATCTTAATGGGAAAAAAAGAGATAAAACCAAAGTCATCCTAGGCAAATTTACAATCACTCCTTGCTAATGCCTAGTCCCATGTTGAATAAAATATATGGGAAGATAGTGAACTCACAATCATGAATAGGAATAAGAAAAGATGTGTTTGCTGAGACAGAGAGCAAGTCCAATAAATAATGAGGGCAGCTGTAAGAAGGGAAGCCTGAAATATCAGTCCAGTAGCTCCAGCCTGGAAAAAGGTTCACATGGTTTAGGCCCAAAGGCAAAGAAAATGTTAAAGACCAAAATCAAAAGTAGGTATGTCTGAAGTGCACAACCTTTAAAATGCCAAGCCGCTTGACTAAAGTTGCTGAAACAAATGTTGCTGCAACACCCATCAAAGCACATAATCCACTAAACGCCCCAACAATGGAAGGATTCAAACCTACAATAATTCAGGAAAAGCCTATCTTAACATTGTCGATCTGCAATTGAATAAATAGAAAACATGTCTATAATAAGAATATGATGATAGAAAGAGGACTGACCATAGTAAGCAGATAACTCTCCATATGTACAGAAAATCACAGTATTGATCATTGTGTTTTTTCCAAATTATTGCTAAACATATATATATATATATATACACACACATATATTGCAGCCCTCATGAAATAATATGGAAAGTAGGATTGGTGGCATTTAAGAGTCAAATCTCCTTACCAGTAGATAAATGAGGTATTCATGTTTTTCATTTTTAAGAAAACAAATTGTTGTTATGGATTAAAGGCCAACACCAGTGGATGGAAATAAGGAACCTAAAAATTAATTTTCTCCCTACCAAGACACTTGGCTATGGTTATTATAACCATTTTCTACTCCAGGCCATTTGCAATATTGACTTCTATTGATATAGAACCATGAAGACCAAAATAAATTCTCTTCCAGTTCAGATTTATATGAAGGCCAATCTCAATTTCAGTATGAAATGAACAAAAGGGTAAAAAAAGAAAAGAAAACGAATAAAGAATCAACCTAATGCAGACAAGCCTTCTGTTACATAAAACTAACGTGTTCAGGGTCTTGCTTGCTTCTTTTCTATTATTTAGTTTCTTTTCTTCTGCCACTAAGACTTTCTTAAAACTTTATCATATCAAACGTCCATTGCTTCCATCTCCTGCTTCTGCAATATGACATTAACTTCCTAGCAATTAACAGTAAAATGTTTATATCTTTGACCCTTCCTTTCTTCAATTCAATCTTTCTATTTTCTATCATGATTTTTGAGCTTTTCTATTCTTTTCCAAATGAAAGGAGTACTAACTTTGATAAAGCACAAAAAGAGCACAATTCAAATTGCATCACACAAAACACAACACTTAGTTTGTCAGCAAAATCAGATATGTTCATTCTTAACTTTGGTTAGTTCTTGAGAATAAAAGGCCCCGAGAACTTCTTTACGTTACTTTATGGCATTTCATAAGTAGGGACAGGGAGAATTGTCAAGGGAAACCCAAGTTTAATTCGGCATTCAGAATAAAATATATCCTCATCCAAGGAGAGAGAAGCACCACACCGATTCTGGATGCATTACTTGAATAACCTTTTCATTAGAAGTGCTTTCTCATGTCCCATATTTTCTTCTTCAGCAATACCTTTTTATGCCACTTGAAAAGAAAATTCATATTCGATAAATCGTATTGAAACAGGATTCCACAAGATACAAAGAATGGCAAAAGCACAAACCTAACCTATACTGACAACAATGATGCACAGGCATAAACAAGGAAATGAAGACAGCTGAAAATAGGTAACGATGTCACTAGTTCAGTCACTAATAGACAAGACATGGCAACCAGAGATTCAAGTTTAGAAGATACCTTGCTGGGTTAAGAACGCGGTCATCAATTCACTGGGGGCAAGAACAACATTAAAGCATAGTAGCACATAGGCTAGGCTAGCTGGAAGAACGGGCTGTTGCAAGTATTCAACCCACCCATGCTTGATAGCTTCCAGACCTCTTTGCACTAACAGGAAAGAGTAGACTCAGAAAACATAACATGACATTTAGTGCAAACGTAACTTGTAAAGCCACTTCAAAGTCTACTGTACATCAGAATAGTTTACCCATGTCGTGAAAATCTGGCAGAGATTTAATCGTGAAATTTCCACAAGTTTGAGGTTTTGTACGCTCTAGAACACCAGCAGATAGCTTGTTGGTTAACCACGTGAGGAAAACCTAAATTGGATGGTACACTATAAATACATATGATACCGTCTTGAGACAATGTGTAAAGAACAGATCCATGCAAACTTTACCGTGACAGGAAGAGTAAATATCACCAATCCAGCAGCTACATTCAAGCAAGTCACTGGGGCATATTTGGACCAAAGAATACCAAATAATGAAGCTCCTGCAATCTGCCATCACAAAAGATCCTAAACTTATCAGGCACGAGTTCCCAACAAATTCCGAGCAGTTTGTACAATTTCCAACAAATGAATTATTGTTGCATATCATTTCTTACATGCAGCAGAAATACAAAATAAGTTGACTGAAAGCCTCAACAGTGGAAGAGAACGAAAATAATTAAGAAAGAACAAAATGGGGTGCAGGAAGCCTTTACAGAACCAGTCCTAATAATAAGGGAATTGTAATAGAAATCACCTCACAGAGGAGACCAATTCGGCTGATAATGGCATTCGCTTGTGCAAGAGCAATTGGACGGTTAGTTCCTGCTAGCTGGAAGGGGAAAAAGAAAGATGAATAACAACATTTCATAAACAGCACAACAAACTCAACAATGAGATTGCATATAGACAACTCCTTTATTAGAGCAAAGGAGTTTTTGATATGCAATGAGACAAACAAAGAGAAGAAGAATCAGTCTACCAGAACAACCCAATCACGCTCCATCGCAACTCCTAGGGACAACCCGGATAGTCTCTCAGCAGCCCCAGCTAACACAAGTACGGCAAACCAAGGCTGACGAAGAACAGATGACTTCAACGAGGCACTAAGAGTGTGAGCATGAATTATCATTCCAACAGACAACAACTGAGCAACTGCCTGACAGCAGAGAAATATTAGAAAGTGTTTGAAAAGAAAGCTTTTTGCATCAGGACATGTAAATGTATACCAAATAAGAGTACCTGCACTACTGACAAACAGTTGTAAGCTGGTATTCTGGGAATATGGTCCATAAGCTTTCCAACAAGAGGACCCCCAACAATTACAGCGGCCTATAAAACAAGGCAAAATAAAACAAAGTGAAATCTTTATCCTGAGCGCCACTTTCATTCCCATCCCCCTTCCTCCCAACTCTATTCCTTCAGTACTGCTCATAGATACCTTACTGAAAAATCCAATTAGAGCAACAGGAAGAAGGCTCTGATGAAGCAAAGCAATAGCAGCAGGCCAGGCAAAACTCCAGAGCTGTTCCACCAAATTCCCAGCCAAGCAATTAGCATATAGAGCTGGTGGATTTCATCAAAGTGGGTCAGAAGAAAGTAAGCATTGAAATCAAGCATATCAATCCAATTTTTTCTTGTTAAGAACGCAGTGTATATTTGAAAGAAGTTAATAGACGCTGGTTTTGGTGTTCTACAACCAGCCCACTTGGGTCATGTATGAAGCTTCAACAACATTTGAATGGTATATAGACCCAATGAGTTAATGCACAAGAAAATCAAGTTTATTGATTTCAGTATCCTTGATGTACAAATTTAATGAAATTGATTCCAGAAACAGACGCATTCTGTCTTTCACATGAGCTACTGGTTTGGGTTATCATGTAAATCTAATCTTTTACAAAGAGTTTGAGTAAAGATGATACAAATGCAATACAGTTGAGAGACAGGGGTTCTTAACTCCACTACAGATTTTGAGAAACCAGTGAATTTATTTGTGTATCTATATGTATGCAATTGAAAACTAAATTCCATGGATTGAAAGACCCTGCTTTAATGCACATTCTTCCCTTAAACTCCTCAGATGTTCAGTACTTCTCATGTAAGCATTAAGAGCTTAGCCCAAAATTTTCCTTATTTCAGAAACCTGCTGTTTACTTAAAGTGGTGCTTCAGTGCCAAAAACCAAAAAAAATACAAAAGGGGTACTTGCGAGGACTTGAAACATAACACAACAACTTAATATCTATATAAACCTCAAAGTTTGCAGAATACTTGGAAAATTGCACACACAAAAACAAAATTACATATCAAGGAAATGAACTTGAGGACATCAAAATAAAAACTCCAAAGGGGGATGATTGAACTGAATTTCGCAAAACTTTGGTATGATCCTCATTCCCCTGCCCCCAGACAGTTGGGTGCATCCAGGTTAGCACTTCAGGAGAGGGGAAAACATATTGCTTTTTCAAGAAAATGAGGAACTTTCCAAGAAAAGGGCAATCTATCCACTGTCTTTCTTTTTCTTCTGCTTCTTAATACGAAAATCCGGTTAAATTTTCTGATTAACATATTTAAGGCTGTATGGTTCCATACAGATACAAAGAGTTTCTGATATTAATCGAGATTGAACTAACCATACAATCCTGCAGGATGTGCTGGAGTTGCAGCTATAATATTCTGTTCTTCCTTTGACAAGACCTACAAAAGAAAGCCAAGTCAAGCAAAGGTAAGGCACCTATTCTCAAGCACATGAGAACACTTAAAAGAGATAAAACATAAAGGACTGCAACACATACAGGCAATGTTGTCAAAAGTGTGTCTACAAAAGTATCCTTAGACAGTAAATTAAGTGCTTCAGTCTCCAAGACATCTGAATTCAGGTGGACGACTGAGAGAGGACAATTCAAATCATCATTTGTGAGATTTTCTGGAATTCCTTCATCCGTTTCCACGTGAGTGAGAAGATCAGTAGTTGTTATTGAACACTTCCTATCAAAATTCTCTAGCCTGTGACAATTTAATGAAAAAATTGCAATGTGAATTCTTCAATACATTGCAACAAAAAGGATAAAATCATTCAACAACAAACAACTAAGCCTTTGTCGGTGTCTGCTATATGGATCATATCTCGATATCTAGCCATCGTTCATAAGTTAAAATTTTAATTAGAAGAAAATAAAAGCTACAGGGAAGCAAAATCAGAGATATATACCTAGAAGGTATGAATGAATTGTTCAACCATCGACGAGAAGAGAAGCGAGGGCGTATTCTAAGACAAGACGACGTCTGATAAGGAACTTGGCGGCGGAAAGTGAAGCTGAGAGTGGGATACGAAGAACTGGGCGGTGAACTAGAGATGATAACCACACCCATGGCTGCTGATTCTCCAAGAACACTGCCTTGAAGCACCATTTCTTGTCTCCTTCCTGACTACTCATGCAGCCTTCTCAGCTGAATATTGCAGCAGCAGCAGCTCACAATCTTTGCCCCAGTTCCAGAATTCCAGTGAAAAAATGGATTTTTTTTTCTGGGTTATCCTCAATCAATCTGTAGAGTCAAGAAATGTGTGCGTCCTCTCCTTATCTTGGGAAAAAAAGAAGAGATGAAGCGAGGGGGAAGAAGGGGCGGACAATTCAAATGGGTAATCATCGACTAAGCCAATTGGATTGTGTTGAAGCCACGAATTTGCGGCCTACTACGTCTACGTGGATATCTGGCCTCCACTCTCAGTCGGCCATGGCACTTCTTTCCTTCTTCACTTATTACTCTTTGGTCGTTTTCCTATTATCTAACTTCTTACTCGGATATCTAACGATCTCTTAAGTATATATCCATGTTGGAATTAGTTTCTAAATGCTGGAATTCGAAAAAAATTCTAAATATATTTTCGACACTGGGTGTTTGACATCGAGATGGATACTAAGTAAATGAGAGAATTTTGGTTGTTTTGAGGTTTTGGTACTAGTGGGTTTGGACACTTATATTCGATATCGAACATGACGTCAAAAAGGTTTCAGGCATTTTCGCATACTTACTTTCGACACCACTTTGTGGAAAAATTGTCAATGGTCTTATTTCAAACGAATGCTTGCGACTGTTGTTTCAGGGGTTGCCTCGATCATAACCAACTAATTTGTGACTCTTTACTTCTATAAATAAGTGTTGTTGTATCCATTGTATCTTAAAAGGACATTGCTACTTTGTTGTTGTATACATTGTATCTTAAAAGGACATTGCCATTAAAACTGGTTAGTGAGTATAGTGGGGGCAATAAACTCTTTAAAGACTTTACAGTAATTACGCGCATTATATTCAAAAGTCTCATTTACAAGTTGTTATTGTGTTCTACATTAAGTGATCACTTAAGTTGTATATTGTATATTGTTTTTCAAAACTCTCCAAAGTGAACGTGACCTTAATGCGCACACATCTATCTCAAGATTCTCATTTATTATACCCTCGTTTTCTGATAATGTGTTCATATTTCGTTGCCCAATACTCCGAATTGTAAAGTATGGCTATTTTATAACCTTTTTATAAAAATTTTCTTTTCAGTTTTTCAGTTTTCAAATTTATTTGGAATAAATGAAGAAGGAAGTTTGGATACATTTTTACCACAATTCCGCTTGGTTTTCTAGTATTTTTATGTTTTTAGAGGTCATCTTGACCTCTGAATAATTAAAAATTAGTTCGCCAATTTCATTAAATTCTAAAGTTTATTTAATAATTTATTTAATAGAGGTTTTGGTCATCTATAGAGGGAGTTTCCTATTCGACTTGCTGACGAACCGGCGCACAACACTTGAACAATTAAATTTGATATGCGTATTTTCTTAATATTAAACATAATCTTAATATATCAAAGGCTAAATAGTAAATTCAATGTGCAATATATCAAAAGTTAAGCTCAATACGCGATACTTTAGTAGCTAAACTCATAATTACTCCATACACAATATTTTAGTAATTAAACTCATAATTACGATACATAAGAAGTTAAATCATAGGCTAATTAGACTCAATACATGATGCACTAAAAGTTAAAATCAACACATGATACTTTACCAGCCAAAATCATAACTGCGATACTTTAAAGGATATGCTAGAATTCAAACTCAATACGCGTTATATTAAAAACTACAATTAATACACGATAAATTAGAAACGAAACTCGATTCACTAAAAACTAAAATCAAGCTCGATATACCAAAGACTAAACTCGATGTATGTGTTTTCATAACATAATCGCTATATTTCAAAGATTAAATTCAATACGTGTACCGTCAAATTGTCAAACATGTCGAATACACATTTTTACGTTTTATTTTTATTTTTAATTTCATCCTCAAGTTATAACTAAGAGTGGAATGTGTATAACTTGAATGCATACATATGTAGGCATGTTCAGACTAAGTCCTGCTTTGAGGGAATTTTGGGACTGAGACAAAAAACTAGCCCAAACTAGTGAGAAATTATTCCCTACTCCCGGAGCATACATCAGCTGGTGATGTGGTACAACAGCCCACTAATAATTGGACACATGGCTTCTATTGCTTACCTTTTAATTTTTTTTGCCCCCATTTCTTTTCCAAACAGAGGCTTCACTCATCGGAACCCTCCGATAATCTCTCCCCGATTTCAGCTTCCAAAACCTGCGTTTCACTCATCAGAATCTGTTTGATAATCTCTGATGGAGAAATTTCAGCAGAGTATTGCTGTCGAGATCATGTATCACGGAAGAAAAAAACGCGGGAAGAATTCCTCTCAAAATTGCTGCGTATTTTCTCCTTTTCGACCAAGCATCTCCTCCAAATTTCCAGTAAAAATTTTCAATGGTGGGTTCACAAGGAGAAGAAAGAAACATGGGTATCCATGCCGGTGATGGCCATAATCCAGATAACCAAGGTAAGAGAATACCGATGATGGCCAATTTCATTTTCAGGATTCTATAATTGTATCTTTGTGTTTGAATTACATGAATTGCTATATGAAAATTTGAGTTTTCTTGTCTATGTTCAATTCCATTTTTCTCACTTTGTAGTGTATTTGGAATTATTCTCGTTACCTTATGCCTTCTGAGTTATGAGCTGCGTTCTTACTCTGAGTTTAATACACATTTTGTAATTTTTTACTTCAATTTTGAACATCCTATGCTTTTTTACTCTTACTTCTGTTATGCTTGGTTCCTGTAGTTCACTCATCCTATGCTTTGATATAGAAAACTAAGTCTAGGGTTGTACAGAGGAGATTCTTTCCTGTTTTCTTTTCTTTTTAAAAATTTGCAATCCGCTTCTGCTATACATGGCGAGTAAAAAGTACAAAATGTAGAGGGTGCAGCATTTTAGCGTGGATAAACAATGAAACTACACATATATGTTATTTGCTACAACCAACACTTTCTCCATTAATGGTAAAACGTTCCTCAAAATTTTGGTTCAACTTGCCAAATGAGTTGCCCCCAAAATCATTTTGCTGCTCGTGGAACACAAATTCTGAAGCATGTATTCATTTTTATTTTTATTGAGTTTAGCATGATCACACAAGAAGATCTTGTGGAGCCTTGGTCAATTTCTTCATTGTCACAAATCTGAAATCTTGACTGCAAAGTTGGTTTCAGTATAAATTTTTAGCTAATCTTGAAAGGAGAAACCCACTGGATATAAGAGCTTGGGTGCTGTGAAAATTATGGCATCACTAGCAGGGTTGTAGAAGGTGGCATCAGACATTGCAATTGCTACGAGGCCAACTAGTGCAAGTGGTGGGTTGAACTTATACATACCTTGGAACCAGCTTCATCAAGTTCTTTAACAGCATTTTCTCTTATTTGATCGATTTCAGCTTTGGCCTCTTCGACGAACTGGGTCAGGAATGCTGATATTTCATCCAAGTAATCAATCTCCCGTAACTTCTGGGCTTGAAGCATGGTGATTCGAGCAAGCAATTCCTACTTCTGTGTATCTTCTGCTGGTTGAGGAGCGCCTGAATCTGAACCGTTGTTGGACTTGCAAGGTAGAAGGTTAAGTACCTTGCTTGTTGGGCACTTGCTTCTGCTGAATACAACAACAGAAGCTGGGTTATTTGGTGTGAAAGAAGATTGAATTGCTTTAAAGCACAACATTTTTGTTTGCAGTAGAAGTATTTTTATTATTGTTTGAAGTTTGAACAGCAAATTATGCAAGAATTGTTGAGATAATTTGAACCTCTAAAAAAAAACAAAAAAAAAAGAAGGTGGCAATGGAAAGCCTGCTTCCGTTTTTGTCTATCATGACGCGATGCAGAGCACTCTTGTATCTTGCTTCATGGCCTTTCGCACTTCAACTTTAAAATGTCCTGCATTATTCATGTACTCCTGAAGTTAGAGGCTAATGTACAAGACATCCTTTTGGTTTAATGTATGCTCGTTGTCATTTTGAACTACTGAGCTAAACTGAACATCGACAACGATCTTGTACTAGAGAAAAACAACAAAAAAACAAGGAGACCTGCAGTTACTATTTCTTTTTGAGTTCATATCTTATATTCTTCAATTTTCAATCATAGTCTCCTTTCAAAGCATCATTTTTACCTATGGAATTGAGCAACTAAAATTCACAAGCAGGGAAAGTTTTTGGTGTAATATAGCAAATTCAACATTGCTCTGATCACAATAATAGTAAGACAGCAAGAAATAAAGAAGAGGTGATAGGCAACAGAAATTTGAAGTCCACTATTGGCACTACATTCCATTCAACACATCTAATTAGCTAAGAGCTATTAGAAATATACTTATCCTGAAAAATATGAAGTTCTATGAAGGTGAATTTACAATGGCAAAATACACAAAATTTTTCGCCTTTGGAATAAGAACTTGTTATTCACTCTAAAAAACATCATGCTCATTTCTTGATCCATGTTGAAGCAATTTGGAATCAGTCTAGTGTAATTCACTCTTTACTGTCTTGCCACTTTCCTCAGCCAAAACCAGGACCAGCGCCAAAAAGCATCTCTTTACTCCATTCATCTAATGGTAGATCCTCCCCCTTCCTCCTGTACAAAAAATCAGATGTGATCAAAGTTAAAACCAATGCATTCATTCAAAAAGAAACTTTTTTTCTTCTTCAACATTCTACTAGCCAGACCTACAATTATGAACATTAGATTTTCGAACAGTGTACTTTACCACACTTTAATGATTCTACTTTAGATGGGTACAACTATTTTCCAGCAGTATGTGTAAACTATTCTACTTTACTAGTTCTAACAACCAATATCAGGGGCATTCAAAGTCTGAATAGAGCAAAAAGAAGTTCATATACCCAAATGTGATTTCTAAATAGGATTGCATATCTGCACAAAATGATGACATTGACTTTGTTAAACATGCTAAATCAAAGTTCCACAACATGTTGACAAATTTTACTTCACAAAGGCTCCAAAGTTCCAAACTGTACTTAAACCAGCAGTTCAATCATGTCATTATCTCAATACTCATTATTCCCTCAACATCAACATATATCCATATATATATTTTTTCCATATCATTAGCCTAGGAAAAAAAGGCTCAAACCATAGGAAAGGTGAGCATGATGGATAATCTAAAAAAGAGCAATCGTGTGTGTATACTTCAAACAACAATTGCTTAAGAATTAACATAACAACAAAGCCTCAAACCATGAGATTTGTCAAGATGAATCGATGACCATACTAAAATAAAAGATATCTCCACAAAATTTACCTTAGTCAGTAATTATGCTATCAGAATTCTGTCATGTGCACCTACAAAAAACAGCACATTAGTATCCCAATCTAAATTTTGCTTAAAATTTCAGAATTTATATAGTAGATACCTGATTTAATTACAAAGACATCTTCATAGTAGACAATAAACATTCATATATTGAACTAAAATTGAATAATAAACTAATCAAAATAGTATTAAACTAACCTGATTGTCAAAAATGGTATTGTGAGAAGAGGCTAAAGACCCAACCCTAAGTTCAAATCAATTGATCCAGCATCCAACACCAGAGAAAAACATAAAATTATCATAAATTTAAGACAAAGTTTTAACAAAAGATTAATAAAAGAAGAAAAGTTAAGCGAAATATTAAAAATATAGAAAAGTAGTGTTCATACCAAAAATACCATGATTAGATGTTTTCTTCTGGGAACACATTGTTGTTTTTGTCTTTTTTTGACCACGCTTTTCAATAGAACTTTTTATCCTTGCATTTGCCACCTCTTTTGGTCTCACCTTTGGAGGACTGAATACAACTTTTTTACCAACAGAGGTAGAAATCTGATTACTTTTAGCAAAACCAGGATCAACATTGTCAGTAGGATCAAGATTCTGTTTGTACGTCTTTATTCTCTCATATGCCTCATCAATATGTTCCTCAAATATTTCAATAGCTCTTCTATCAAAAGAAGCCAAATTCATAATTTTGCTTGTTTTGTGCATTAATCTACTAAAAGTAACTGTCTTTGATTCTTTCACATTACTCTTGAGTGAAGAACTGCATCTAGCACCAATATCAATTTCTTTTGCACCCTTTGTCCACCTTTTCACAATTACTTTGCTGGGATTTTATTGTCATTGTTGCTCACATTCAAAATCCTCAATATATGACAACAAAACAACCCCAAAGTCTCAAACTTCTTACAACTACAAGATATACTGAAATTAGAACTATCAAACAAAACAGTGTGTACCTTTGGAGAGTTTTCCTTCTTTAATTTATAACAATCAGCCACACCTTTCATAAATTCTTCTTGAAACATGGAGAACATTTTGCAAGTGTATACATCAGCTGCGTGTATCAAAATTCCACTAGGTATGCTTACGCGAGGCTTTCCATAAATACATCGAAAATCTTCATCATTTTCAGCCGCACGCATTTTTTCAGCATTCTCCTCATAATGGTTAACGAATTCAGTCAACGTCAATGTCTTACAAGACATGAGATGGAACACATTATTTGTACTTTCACTTCTTTGAGTGGCTTTCATATTAGCAAGAAAAAATCATTACTAAATACAGGACACCACTTCTTACGAATATCATAAAGTTTGCAGAGCCAACTATTGTCCACTGCACCAGCCTCTTCAATCATTTTTTTCCATGTATATTCAAATTCTTCCTCCGTTTGGCAACCAAGAAAGCATTTAAAGAACTTCTTTTTGAATTCAAGCCTCCTATAAAGATGGGAAATATTTTGAGCAGCATTTTTGTATAAATGCCACTCACATAATCTATGATATACATTAGGGAACACTTGCTTAATGGCACTTGCCATAGCATGATCCTGATCTGTGAAAATAGTCTCTGGCATTTTATTCCCCATTGCTTGCAGAAAACACTCAAAAAGCCAAACAAAAGAACATGTACTTTCATCAAGAAAAAATGCACAACCAAACAAGACATTTTGCCAATGGTGATTTACACCCACAAATGGTGCACAAGCCATATTATACTTGTTCGTCCGGAAAGTAGTATCAAAAACCACAACATCTCCAAAGCACTCATAATCTAACTTTGAAATCCCATCCCTCCAAAATACATTAGTTAATCTATTTTCATCATCTAGCTGCACTGAATAGAAAAACATAGGATCTACAGCTTGCTTGTGTTTGAAATGATTTATAAGAGCTTGAGCATCTCCAGCTTCAAATAAATTCATTCTTTTTTTGTTTACAAAATTCTGAAAATCTCTTTTAGTGCCTACGACATTTTGAAATCCCCCAACTTCTTTAGCAATAAAATCATGGGCTTTTGTTGGGCCAACACCTGCACTATGTAGTGAATCAACCACATCCTTAGTGATGAGAGACATCTTTCGCCCTGACCTTAACAAATGCCTTTGCTCTGGCAAAACAAAGTCATGGGCATGGTCATCACTGAAACGAATAAGTTCCCATAAACCATTATCTACCTTGAATGTCACAAAAGCCTTGCATCCAATCCTAGTTTCTAAACGATCAACTTTTTTCAACTCAAAAGGGCTAGAATCTCGAAAACCCTGTTTGGAACAAACATAAGTTCGTTCACAGAGCTCATTAGTTCCATGTTTGTATCTTTTTTTGTCTCTCCGAATACTAAACCCTTTAGACAATGCATATTCTTTGTAAAACTCATAAGCTTCATTTTCACTATGCACAATCATCCCAAGTTTTAGTTGATACTCACCTTCTTTTACATAGCGTATTACTCCTTCAAAATTTTCCTTCCTATGTTTCTCGTAACTCTCTCCATGATTATCCAAGGCTATACCTTTCTATAAATGAACAAGAAATAACGCATTAGGTATTGTCTAAATTAAAATGCTTTCACAGAAGAGGAAAAAAAAATAGCAATTTTTCTGCACATACTCA
This sequence comes from Leptodermis oblonga, assembly GCA_016801395.1. NCBI lineage: Eukaryota > Viridiplantae > Streptophyta > Magnoliopsida > Gentianales > Rubiaceae > Leptodermis > Leptodermis oblonga. Next base: position 39,082,087 of record CM028755.1, read on the forward strand.
AACTTGCTATGAGTTTAATACTAGAAAATTAAAACCAGCACTAAAAGTCAGCAGGGACGAGCACGAAATCTTATTAACAACTTTAGCTAACCACAAATAAAGCAAATGAAGGAATCTCCTCTGTTGCCTGCTCTTAATTCCTTGTAGAAAACAATCACTAGATTGCATTAAGATTTAGATGATACTTGCTCATCAAATGAATACATGCTTCAGAATTTGTGTTCCACGAGCAGTAAAATGATTTTGGGGGCAACTCATTTGGCAAGTTGAACCAAAATTTTGAGGAACATTTTACCATTAATGGAGAAAGTGTTGGTTGTAGCAAATAACATATATGTGTAGTTTCATTGTTTATCCACGCTAAAATGATGCACCCTCTACATTTTGTACTCTTTACTCGCCATGTATAGCAAAAGCGGATTGCAAATTTTTAAAAAGAAAAGAAAACAGGAAAGAATCTCCTCTGTACAACCCTAGACTTAGTTTTCTATATCAAAGCATAGGATGAGTGAACTACAGGAACCAAGCATAACAGAAGTAAGAGTAAAAAAGCATAGGATGTTCAAAATTGAAGTAAAAAATTACAAAATGTGTATTAAACTCAGAGTAAGAACGTAGCTCATAACTCAGAAGGCATAAGGTAACGAGAATAATTCCAAATACACTACAAAGTGAGAAAAATGGAATTGAACATAGACAAGAAAACTCAAATTTTCATATAGCAATTCATGTAATTCAAACACAAAGATACAATTATAGAATCTTGAAAATGAAATTGGCCATCATCGGTATTCTCTTACCTTGGTTATCTGGATTATGGCCATTACCGGCATGGATACCCATGTTTCTTTCTTCTCCTTGTGAACCCACCATTGAAAATTTTTACTGGAAATTTGGAGGAGATGCTTGGTCGAAAAGGAGAAAATATGCAGTAATTTTGAGAGGAATTCTTCCCGCGTTTTTTTCTTCCATGATACATGATCTCGACAGCAATACTCTGCTGAAATTTCTCCATCAGAGATTATCAAACAGATTCTGATGAGTGAAACGCAGGTTTTGGAAGCTGAAATCGGGGAGAGATTATCGGAGGGTTCCGATGAGTGAAGCCTCTGTTTGGAAAAGAAATGGGGGAAAAAAAATTAAAAGGTAAGCAATAGAAGCCACATGTCCAATTATTAGTGGGTTGTTATACCACATCACCAGCTGATGTGTACGCTCTAGGAGTAGGGAATAATTTCTCCAAACTAGTGCAAACCCAGTCTCCAAGAACTAAGGCCCTGTGTGGCATGTGTTTTGAAATGTGTTTTTGAGAAATGTTTTTGAAATGTGTTTTGAAAGATGGTTTTGGGATATTATTTGGAATATGTTCCTGAAATGTATTTTGGAATGTGTTTCAAGATATGTTTCTGGATATTGTATGGCATTGCAAATTTACCTCCAACTTTGGATACTCGTGAATAGTACTGGAAAATTACTGTTCACTTTTTTTTTAAAATTTATATTTATATTTTTCTTTTTAATTTTTTTATAAATTATCAACGATACTTTTAAATTACTGATATCATTGTTGATTATACGAACTTGAAAATTTTTCTTTCTAGGTTAATTATTTATTTCTAAACGTGAAAAAATTTATTCTGATACCCATGAATAGTACTATATAATTACTGTTCATAAATTTGATTTATTTTAATTTTTTAGTAAAAAGGGAAAATTCTTATTAAGGGTGTAATAAGATTCATAATTCCTAAAAAGGGCGTTAAAGTCTTAAAATTCCTTTAAAGGGCATAAAAATATATTAATGTATTAAATAAATTTTAAAGACAGGTTTACCCTTAATAAAATAAAAAGTTATATTTCATTATTTTTATTTTCTTGAAAAATCAGGATTGTTCAGGATTTACCCTTCGGATTCAGGATTGTTTTTTTTTTTTCTAGAGCCAAAACCCGGTTTCCATTCAAACTTATACCATCATAATAAGCCCTCGTCTGTACTCTGCAGTAAGCAAGAAACTGAAGAAAAATCACAAAATTATCAACAGATAATAAGAGCCCACTATCTTAATTCAATTATTAACTGCTAGCATTGACAAGGTTCAAAAGAGATGAAAAGTTGAGAGCAAGAAAAATCTTCAAATATACAGAAAGATGTGGAAATCCTATTTGAAACCTTCGAAGGCAGAAGCTTAAGAAAAACTAGTAATTCTTTGACAATTTCTTTTGCTAGTTTATTGTAGATAAACAAAAGCACGTTGATATAGGTTTAATTGAGACCAAAGTATTGTCTTTGCCTTCAGACATCTTTAGACAATTCAGGATTCCTTAGATTAGAAGGAGATTCTTTGGGAGCTTCAACTGGAATCTCTCGCCTCCTAGTTCCAGGTGAAGAATCACCTCCATAAGTATGTGGAGTTCCAGGAGGTCCTAACATGGAGTAGAGGCCATCTCTTAACTCTTTAACTGATTTAAAGAACTGATTTAAAGAACTGATCAAACCCACCAAATAAACTGCGTTCCATATGCTTTCAATATCACTGGCACTGCGTAGCCCTGGAAAGTTAAATGAATCCAAATTGAAAGAACCATTAGTCATCTGGTGGCAGGTAACATCTTCCTCCGTGGCAACACAGTCTTTAAAAACCTCTTCGATCTTCTCACACTTCTTCAAAAATATATCAGGCTCAGCTTTCTCAGTTCGGCAGTGAGATTTGATTACTTTTCTGGTGGTGCAGTGGCCATCTTCAGGCGAGGAGGAGAACGGTGGGAGGCCTAATTGTAGATGACGTCGCCTTCGCCTTTGCAGTCATTCCAAATCCAACCCATTCTTGCATCATTACAGAGTGAGGGGAACTTAGGGATATTGGATCCATCATTCAGCTGAGAAGAAAACAAGGATTAAAAGATCATGGTATTTTTAGGTGTTGGATTGGGTTGGAGGTAGAAGGCTAGTTTGTTTATTAGTTTTGTTGTTGTTCCCATCCGAATCTCGTCTGCAAAAGTCACCAAAGTTAATTTTAGTCTAACGTCTATTTTATAATAATTATTTTCAAATGATCAAATTTGAATGGATGTTTAATGCATATGATATAATTATTGACGTCTCTTCTCTATGGTTTAATGGCTGTTTGGAATAAAAAGACTTCTTAATCTATTAACTAAGATGAAGTAAATAAGACGACGTGGGTGAAGTAATTAAGAGAATGAACTTTTTTTTTTTTTAATTTTGAAAAGGGTAAATTTGTCTTTAGAAATTCATTTAACACAATAATATATTTTAATGCCCTTTAGAGGAATTTTTAAAATTTAACGCCCTTTTTAGAAATTATGAATCTTATTATGCCCTTAATAGGAATTTTCCCTAGTAAAAACAACATTTTTAATATTGTTAATATTGTTAATTTTTAGTTTAAATTGTAGAGAACACCACCACCGCCCTCCCCCGCGTGGTTTCGGAAAGTAATAAGGAACCTCCCGTGGTTTAAAAACCTGTAAAGAACCCCCCTTGGCCCAAAACCATAAATGCAGGGACTAAAAAATAAATAAAACTAATGACAGAGACTAAAAGAATAAATAAAAAAAGACGATGAATACTGTTCATCGTCTTCTTCGTTCTCCTTCTTTTCTTTTTTTTTGTCTCTTTTCTTTATTCTCCCCGACGTTCATAGCAGAATCGAGCAATGAAATTGCAGAACCTCGGTTCAAGGTTCTGCTATGAATTCATAGCAGAACCGAGGTTCTTCTGCAATTTCATTGCAATGTTTGATTTTCACTTTTTTTTTTTTCTATTTTCTCCATTCGACTCAATTTTGGCACGACGAGGAAGAGGAGACGGTGACGAGAGGAAGACGAGACGATGGAGGAAGGTCCAGTCTGAAAATTGAACGACGCGCGGGGTTGCGGAGGCCGACCGTCCGTTCATCGATTTGCCTAAGTTTTTCCAATTTTGGGAGCTGTAGTCGAAACTTCAGCAGAAGAAGAGGAGAAGATGGAGTCACGATTTTGGGTTTGGGTTGAGGTGATATTACTGTTGGACTATTTTTCTTCAAAGTCCTTTGCCAAACAAGTATGAAGAAGTGTGTCCAAGATGAGATTTTGTGAGATGGGTTCCAAACAATTTTATAAGTTTGGGCCCACCAAATTTACTCCAAAAATAAGTTTTGAAGTCCATTCCGAACGGGGCCTAAAACCCCTCCCTCCCACTTACGCGTGTAGCAACGCGTTTTTTCCCCCCCACCTCACACAAACGGCCGTTTGGATTTTTTGCATCCCCTCTCCGATCGAACCAAAGAATCCGCCGGGCAGCAACGGTTGTTAGAGTTGGTTTGTTATTGTAACGTCTTAGCTGCGGATGTATTGTGGACTGGTTCTTGAGCATTTTTTACCGTTTTGTTGCAGTAAAAGTTACTATCTCTGCAAATAATTCTGGCTTCTTCCTCTGGCAACAATTTTTTTCGACTGAAACTTGTTTATGGAATGCTGTTTTTCCTGACTCTGTTTTCCTGGATTTGCATATTGTTTGTGGTTTTAGGCTCGGAACTGTATTATGCACCTAGAATTAAACTGTGGAAGGGTTTATCCATGTAATTTA